>OY740719.1:18715682-19345758 GCA_963513945.1 Hydrotaea diabolus
TCGGAAAACGCACAGTTGTTTCATTTCATTGGATTAACACAAACAGCCAAATTTTTTTTTAGAAAAATCGTCAAATTGGAAAACAAAAATCGTCAAATTATTTAAAAAAAACTGGTCATGCTATAAAAATTGAAAAACGTACTCTTACGGGCTTTATTTTACAAAGATATTACTTTAATGATAAATAAAAGGCATATTCAAGGCAATTATGCATATTCTAGGTAAAAAAAAATGGGTAAAAAAAGTGCAAGCAGCACATGACGCAACAAGTTAATGGATCCACTTTTTAGCTCTATGTTGTACTAACGAATAAAAAGAGGTACAACATATATATACTCATAATATGAGTATATTATTATTATATTGGAAAATACTTAAAGTATTTGCATTTCATTGGATTTGCACAAACAGTGATGCCTGGTAAATTTTTCGAAAAATCGCCAAATTTGAGAACAAAAATCGTCAAAATTTTCATGCAATAAAAATTTTAAAAACGCACTTTTAAGGGATTTGTCAAACAAAAATATCCCTTTAAAGTTGAATAAATACTTTTTTCTGATATTTTGAAACAATTAGGCATAATTTTCCTAAAGTACATAATTTTAGGAAAATATTGTGTTTCGCAAAAAAATAAAAAAAGCCCAACCAAAAGGTGGGCCATTTAAAATTTGAAATGCCGTTTACTTTGACATTAAAAGGTAGAATAAGATTACTTTTTATTTTGAGTTTTATGTTTGGCATTTACAAAATGGGGCGCTTTATGCTCGAACGAATTGGAAACTACTAAACTTACCCTTACCCGCACGCAGAGAAAAACCTGGTTACTACATGGTCACGGCAATAATAATATGTTCTCCGCAATAAAAGTATGTTCGTCGCAACCATAGCATTGTCAACTGAATTTAGTTTTGACAATTTCAACAATATTAATATTGCAGCAATTAGCAATAATAATATTGTTGAAATGTAACAATAGTATTATTGCCAAATTTAGAAATAAAAATATGGTTATAGCAACAATATAAATATGGTTGGTGCGACAAAATTATTGTGTTTTGCGTTTTATGTTAACAATAATATGATAACGGCAATCAAACTGTATGATGGTAATTTCTCTTCATTTAAATATGCTTTTAAGAACAAATGTTATTGCTACGGATCTAATGCAATAATAGTACTTTTTTTAATGGATCGTTATTGGACAAACCAACTCGAGTACGTTCTCTTCTAGTGCTTTCAATCGAAAACATTGTTGCTGTGGCTGAGAATGTCCAAGAGCATCCATCAACATCAACTCGTCATCGTTCTCAGGAAGTAAACATTTCTCGCACTTCTTTGAGAAGAATTTTATTTTGCATAAAGACCATAAAGACGTTATGAAGGCTTTCAAAGTTCAATTGGTCCAAGAACTGAAGCCTCATGACCATCCGTTGTGTTTCCGCTTTGCCCAATGGGCTGAAGATTGTTTGGCAGGAGATGAAGAATTTTACCGACAAAAATCCTGTCTTCAGATGAAGCTCATTGACGACTATGTCAATAAGCATAATAACCGCATATGGAGTTCAGAGAACCCACTCATGTCGACAGAGAACAGATTCGTTGTCACATCCGATGTTTTATTTCAAACGAATGATTGAGTTTGCCTGGACCTGGAGTATGACATCAGTACAACCGATTATTAGTTGGTGCTTTGTAGCGTTCAATAATTGTAACTGAAGTATCGGTAGAAATTACCAAAAATCCGAACTTCCAGAAAAGAATATTTGGATCTCAAAGTCCATGTTCCGCACTTGTATAGGGTGATCCATCTAGAGGTATTTTTCAGAACAAAAAAAATTTAAAAATTCAAATCATGAATCTATATTGGTAATTTGAAAGGACATTTTATGGCATTTATTTTTTGAATATAATTTCCTTCAAATGTTGGCCGCAACTACGCCTCAGGGTTTCCAATCTGAGGGTCCAATTTTGGATGACTCGTTCGAGCATTTCAACCGGTATGGCTTTAATGACACGCGTAATGTTGGCTTCCAAAATATGAATCGTAGCTGGTTTGCCAGCAAAGACTTTGGACTTTACATAGTCTCAAAGAAAAAAGTCTAAAGGTGTGATATCACACGATCTAGGCGCCAACTCACCGGTCCAAAACGTGAAATTATCTGCTCTTCGAAATGACCTCTCAATGGATCACATGTTTGAGCAGCTGTATGGCTAGTGGCATCGTGTTGTTGAAACTAAATGTCGTCAATATTACAAGGTTCAATTTCAGTTAGCAAAAAGTCCGATATCATCGCGATAGCGAGCACCATTCACGGTTACGTTCCGGCCATCATCATTTTTGAAAAAAATATGCACCGATGATTTCACCAGCTTATAAATCGCACCAAACCGTGGTTTTCTCTGGATATAATGGCACCTCTTTAGCCTCTTCTTATTGCTCTTCAGCCCAAATGCGGCAATTTTGTTTATTGACTTTGCCGTTGAGCCAGAAATGGGCCTCATCACTGAAGAACATTATGGTCGAAAACAGCGGATCTTCCCGTTTCTCACCGAAAGCACATTTCCATAATACAGTTGTCAACATTTGAAGGTAATTATTTTCAAAAAATAAATGCCATAAAATGTCGTTTCAAATTACCAATAAAGATTCCACACTTGATTTGAATTTTTATATTTTTTTTGTTCTGTTAAAATACATCTAGATGGATCACCCTGTATAATTTGTTATAGCCATTTTAGTACTTAGGCGCCACAGCTATTAAGTATACGTATTTATCCAGCACCAAATTGTTGTTTGAAGAGACAAGAGTGTAGGACGCTTCCATATGGGTGAAAGAGGTCAGAACTCTTTGTTTACGGGTGACTTATCTACTGAGATCTATTGATACCCAGTGTTATTTATCAGATCTTCGTTATAAGCTTCACTATTGAGAATTTTAAATTTAGTTCTAAATATTTTCTTTTATGTACAAACCTCGATATGCGATCTATCCAACTTTTTTATTCCTGAGTAGTGAGTGTTTCTTAAATGGGAAGTTTTAAAGAAAATCTTCAAAGCATAAGATTGATTGAACTTAAAATCGTCAATTGTCATTTGTGTAAATTTTTACAAAAAAATCGCTAAAATGACAAAAAGTCGCCACTACTGGCGCCACTGTGCACAAAACTTGTCTCTCAACCCTCGTAATATTTTCAATACATGTTTAATTTTAATTTCAAGCAGTGAAAAAAAGAGTGCTAATTATTTTTTTCCAATTCTCTACGCAAAAGGGTGGAAGAAACAATATCGTCATTCTTTTTTTGTTCTGTGTTGTAAAATATTGAACATGCACTCGTACTCGTATTTGAAGGAATGAACGAGCAGCCAGCAAAAAAAAACTTGTTTCACTAGTCTGTAGTCTGCTTTTAAATAGAATGTTTTTTCATGTTGTTGTTGTTGTGTTGCTGCTGTGGTGGCATTTTTCTAGTTTATTAATTAATTTTGACATTTATTGGCCGGCAAGTGTGAATGAAATTAATGCAGAAAACACAATTTCGAACTGATTAAATTCAATTTGAAAATTAATTACACAAAATTGAAAAAGCAGCTAGCAAATCGAAAGAGAAACGAAAAATCGAAATCTAAATCGAATATATCATAAGCGATTAATGAGAAATGGGGCATAAAAAAGATGTCGTCCGCACGTGTGTGTGTTTGTGTTTTTTTTTCAAAATTAATTGTGAAATTTTCAATTAAATTGAAATTATTGGAAAAAATTAATACAACATTTAAAAATAAATCGCTATCAATCAAAAAAAAAGCTGTTTTTAATTTCAATCGGCTCTAAAAAAATTACTTATAACACAGTGACACAAAAAAGAATGAAGTCAAAATACCGGGGAAGTGTTATTATTTTTCTTGTAGATCTTAATTAGTACAACAAGAAACCGGTTTTTTACCCGTCACTCCAGATTTTGAAGATCTTGCTGAGTACAACAAGAAACCGGTTTTGAAATTTCCCAAACACCTCCAAAATCTGGATTTACGGGTAAAAAAACGGTTTTTCGGATCTTACGCACTTATATGCCAGGTTGAATATCAACCGATTAAGTTTTTTGGCTGATTTGAAAAGAAGAATCTGCGGCCTTTCGAATGGTGTATACACTTTTAAAATCACACTGAAAAAAATCTGTGCATTTTTCCTGTAAACTCATTTTTTTTTTTAATTTTTTTTGTAATTTTTTAACTTTGGATGCGATTTTTTTAAAAGGAACAGAAAAATTTTCCACTGTACTCATTTCTTGATGAAAGTTGTTGCCTTGTGCATCAATGAACTACACGCAGAAAAAAAGTATGGTTGGGGTGACGATATTCGAAGAGGACCATACTATAGTTGGGTATATGGTCGTGGCACAACAATATTATGATCATCATAACAATAGTATGATTCACACATAACCGTACTATGATCCCCACAACCATAGTATGATTCACACTAAACCATACTATTATCTCCACAACCATACTATGATCATTACAACAATTGTATGATTCACACTCAACCATACTATTCTCTTCACAACCATATTATGATCCGCACAACCATATTATTTTTCTCATACAACCATAGTATGATCATCACAACCATAGCGTGATTCACACGCAACCATGCTATTATCCCTACGACCATAGTATGATTCACTCAACCATACTATGATCCCCATAATTATTTAATAGGATTGGGTAATGCTGTTATTAATAAATAGAGATTTTTATCAAGCAAGTTATATTAAATTGCATTACAATAAGTTAATAGCCAGAATTGAGGCCATGTTTTTATTGAATATTTCATTCATGAAACAAAAATATATATTTCAAAGGCAGTCGGAAATACTTTAAGTTCCCAGCAGGGGTGAATGCTACCAAGGTTTATAAATACAAGGTTACGCCATCAGCAAAAATTGCCGTTAGGTGACGTAGTTGGTGACAAACATCAAAAAGAAGTGGGTTGCCAGCTCTATGTCTGCCTACTTTTAGTTAAAGCTTTCCATAGACGTGCGATTTGTGTCTACGATTTGTGTCTTTACCTTTTCTCCACACACGTGCAACATTTTCATTTTGTGGTTGACGTTGACGAGTAAGCATGGGTGACAAAGCGGATGATGCAATTGCGCTTTTGGTGATTTATTCAACATGCGAGTTTTTGCGGATCAAAAATTTTTTTTTTTGCCCTTGGTTCCTAAAAAAGAAAATCATAAAATAAATAACAATATATACATAAATATTTTTGATCCAGCAAGAAATTTAAATTCTCTATCAATATCATTCTGTATCAATTGTGGCATTTTTGTCCACTTTTCTGTTAGTTTTTCCCATGACTTTTGTTTTTCCTTTCTGTCTTTATATTTCTCACTTTTACTTTGCCAAATTGCAACTTGCTCTCTTTAAACTTCAAAGAACTCTGATAAAAATTCCTTACTGGCCATTTTGAGCTCTTCACTATTTGACGTTTCAAGAACAACTGAAACTACGAAATGTATAAATGTGTGATCACAACCCCATACACGTAGACACAAATCCCAAGTTGATGAAAAATTTTAGCAACCTGGGGATTTGTGTGATCACAGCGCCATACACGTGCAACATGACGTCGAGCACACACAAGTCGTAGACACAAATCGCACGTCTATGGCCAGCTTAACAAAGCTAAGATTTCATGTGAAAAATGTACATATTGCAGTGAGTTGGCAACCCTACAGCTGAAATCACTTTGTCAGATTTGTGAAGAAATAAAACAACAAATCGAAACGTAAACATTAAGTGTGCAGTGGGCAAATGTATGAAAACCAACAGTAAAAAATATGTGAGTATGTGTATAAGTAACATTTTTATTGTTTGATTAGAAACATTTAGTTAAAAAACATTGTGGCTAACGAATCAATATTTAAAAAAAACACATAGAAGAAGCTGAAGGTGTTGAACTTGAAGAAAATGTAAAAAGAATGTTTTTCCGGTGCAGAATGTACTTTAGGTTAAGAATATTAAATGCCGACATTACCAAAAATATTTATACCAAAAAAAGAAAATTAAATAAAACTTTAACTTAATATACAAAAAATTGTTCGTTTTTCGCTAATAAATAAATTGATGGCAAAAATAGTCAATTGTCCCACTGTTATGAATACACAAATATTATCAGCTGTTAGCTCGAAATTTTTAGCCAATAGGAACAAAGTTTGCGTGACGTCATTGGTGACAAACGTCAAAAACAGAAAAGGGAAGGGGGCTGGGATGGCGTAACCTTCTATACATAAACCTTGAATGCTACTTCACCATCCTTAGACCCCAAGAAACGAATGTAATTAAACCATGATCAATGGCTATATACTGAAGTGCAGGCAGCTTTTAAATAAACGAGAACCAGTCGGTATTAGATAATTTCACCGAACAAAGTAAACACAAGAAAAATCCCTCGCACTACCTTCCGGTTGTTGTTTTTTTTAATGGACAACAACCTTTCAATGTAGCGTGTGTATGTGTTTTTTTTTATATGTATTCTCTATTAAACCTGTTTTGTTATATTCATAGTCGCAACCATGTATGATTGCCGTAATCATATTATTGTTAACGTAAATTTTAAACAACAATACTTTTGTTGCACCAACCATGTTTATATGGTTACTACAACCATATATTAATTTCCAAATTTGGCAATAATACTATTGTTACTTTTCAACAATATTAATATTGCCGCAATCATACTGTTGTCAAAATGAAATTCAAAAAACCGTACTATGGTTTCGACGAACATGCTTTTATTGTAGAGAACATATTATTGTTGCGGTGACCATAGTGTAACCATA
The DNA here is from genome assembly GCA_963513945.1 of Hydrotaea diabolus. Classification (NCBI taxonomy): domain Eukaryota; kingdom Metazoa; phylum Arthropoda; class Insecta; order Diptera; family Muscidae; genus Hydrotaea; species Hydrotaea diabolus. Next base: position 18,722,526 of record OY740719.1, read on the forward strand.
ACTTTTCTCTGCGTGTGGCCCAGGTTTTCTGGGAAGAAGTCTAGGTGTGAATGGAGGAAATGATATTCAACCAAGTTACTGGCATATAAGTGCTTAAGATCCGAAAAACCGGTTTTTTTTATCCGTAACGCCAGATTTTGGAGGTGTTTGGGAAATTTCAAAACCGGTTTCTTGTTGTACTCAGCAAGATCTATAAGAAAAATAATATCACTTGCCAGGTATTTTAACTTTATTCTTTTTTGTTACACTGTGTAGTTTTTCAAATTTCTGGTTTTATTGGAAAGGTTGAACTTTGTTATTTAATAATGGAACACTATGCGATGCGTTTCACCCTGTATTTAGTAAATTCAATTATCCTGTTAATTGAAACTGGTTTCAAAAATTGCTTTTTTCTCTCATCAAATATATTTTCTATTTACTTAGTCGTATAATTTACTATAATTTTTATTTTTTTGTTTGTTGACAGTTTTTTAGCTTGGCATTTAATTTTAGTTGGTAAATTTTGTCATATTTACATATATGTCACTTTTGACAGTTGGCATAACACAGTTGGCATTCGTATGTAAATATGTCAGAACACTGTTTTTTTATATCATTTTTTGTTGAGTCAAACAACTGTCAAAGTATCAAAAGAAACCGGAAAATTTATTACATGTTTTGTTGTTGTTTTGATGCTGTAAATAAATTGTGGGAGGCCGGCATGATAAATATTGATATAAAAATGCAAAAAAAATATATGATAATTATTTGCTTTGCTGTTGAATACAAAATTGTTACGGGGGAATGTTTGCTGTGGCATTGAAAAAAGTCCATGTTTATAAAAATGGGCTCACATTTGAACTGGGTCTCGTTAGTTAAGGCGGCTTTACACTTTAAAATCGGTTCTTTCAAACTGAATTGAAATTTAGGAGATAATCGATACAAAAAAAAATACGTATTCGCAAAGGCAATTCTTAAAGTAAATGTTTAAGTTTTGAAACTAAAGTTTGTTTTTAGTGATTTTTGGGTGGTAGCAGAGGAACGGCTAATCGCACAGTGGTTGGAACCTAAAATATCTCTGTTATTCTTACACTTAAGTTTGATTTGAGCTAGCTAGCAAAAAGGTGTAAAACACGATATTTCTCTAAAAAATGCTTTAAATATTCGCAACCGAAAGAAAAATATCGAACATCGCCCAGTAATTAAAAGAAGTTTCCTTGTGAACCACGATCAAGAAGCCTAGGACTTATATTGTGCACCGATTTGAGAGAATTTCCACATAAGTCCCTTAAGCAGATTTTGTAAGAAATTTGAAGATTTGTTAATGATAACCGGGGCCCACCAGTGCCAACGGAGATTATAGACGTCCAGTCAAACGTGAGCTATAGAGGTACGAGCATTAGATAAAGCCTATGGCAAAGACTACGACAATTTTGTCTTTTAGATTAGTACGCTTTTGCTAGAAAGGCGTTGAGCGTCAATACGAGGGTTGCTATATATATTTATGGCGCCATTTGACATTTCCATTGGAAAGTTTTTTTTAGCATAAACGTACTCAGAACGTTTTGACGTACCACCATCATTTGTGTTGTTTACAGAGACTTGAAAAAAAATCAATTTGGCAAAAAATAGGAATTAACTCGTGAACATTTTCGTGCGATCATTTTTCACAACTTTCGAAGTGGATTATCACGACAAGAGTTCATCGATGAACTTAAATCTCTGTATGGCGAAGAATCATCATCCTATAGCACTGTTAAAAACTGGTTTAATGAATTCGATCGTAGCCGACGCTCGCTCAAAGACGAAGGTCGTCCAAAAACGGCCGTTGTGCCAGAGAACATTGATGCCGTGCGTGAACTGATAATGCAAGATCATGTCATGTGGCATACCGAGAGGTAGAGGCATCCTTGGGCATTTCTTCCACCAGCATACATTCGATATTGCATGAGCACCTGGCCGTAAAAAAGGTTTGATCTCGTTGGATCCCGCACAATTTGACAATCGCTCAAAAAAAGGCTCGTGTCGATTGGTGCAAAACACTTTTGAAAAAATGCGATGACGTTGCTTCAAAAGACGTTTATAAGATCGTCACAGGTGACGAATCATGGTTCTATGCGTATGAGCCCGAAACAAAACAGCAATTGACCGTGTGGGTCTTCGAAGACGAGCCAAATCCAACGAAAGTTGTTCGTGGAAGAAGTACTTCGAAGTAAATGGTCGCCTGTTTCTTCGGCAAAACTAGTCATGTGGCGATTGTCCCGCTTGAGCAACGTAGGAGGGTCAATTCTGAGTGGTACACCACAATTTGTTTGCCTGAAGTCTTTGGAGGAATTCGAAAAACGAACAAGAGAAGACGAATCATTGTGCACCATGACAATGCGAGCTCTCACACATCGGCTCAAACCAGCGCCCTTTTGACCGGTCAAAACGTCGAATTGATGGGTCATCCGCCGTACAGCCCTGACTTGGCACCCAATGACTTCTTTTTATTCCCGCACATCAAGAAAAATATGCGTGGTCAACGATTTTCGTCGCCAGACGATGCTGTTGAAGCGTTTTGGACGGTCTAAATCGGAGTGGAAAAAGTGCTTCCACAATTGGTTTGAGCGCATGCATAAATCGTGCTGGAGAATACTTTGAAAAACAATAAAACCATTTTTGATGATAAATATTCGCATTTTCATTATTAGGCCAGAAATATATACTTACAGGGAGGTGCACAAATCGTGCTACAGAAAACAAACGTTATAACTTTTTTTTCTGTGTGAGCAAACGGCTTTTCCTTTATTCTTTATTTGGAAGGTTATTATTTAGATTTATTAAATTAAATGCTTGGAATGCCGAAAAGAGGATTTGAGTAGTGAACCATGCGTTGCTCCGTCCAAAGGACATTAAGGCGGGAGTTTGGCGGAACTCCCCCGAGTAGATGACCATTATGAGGCTGGTAAGCATATTTGCCGAATGTGGAAGCATCGCAAAATGGGGATCTTAATATTTGGGTTCAAGACACCATCGCAGATGTAACAACGTCTATTCAGCAAATTCAGGCTAATCGACTCGAATCATATCCGCGCAAATTCCAGACGCTCAACTGATAATTCATTTCCATACAAAGTCCAAACTACAAGCAAGTTTAACACTTTGGATTTTCTTATTTGAATGGAATTTTGCTAAAAAATTATTGAAATGGCCGAAGAAGACAACAGCTTGATAAATTGCTCCTATTGTTATAGGAGCCCCAGCAAATATATTGTGAACGCAATATTATTATATAAAATAAAATTTGAAGCGTTTATACATACATATATTTAAAATATCCAATAAAACCAGAAATTTGAAAAAATTATCAGTACTTTTTTTCTTATAGCCGATTCAAACTTAAAATGTTTAAACGCCCACCCAAAATATGTGCTACCATAAATGCAACTCTGCGAACCGGCTGGTTGTCGTGGCAGTATAGATAGACGAGCTAAATTACAGGTTAATTATCCTTACAGTGGGAAATTTGTGATGGCCAATAGGCTTAGCATGGGTTTATATTACAAATATTGTTTGAAAAAATTGTTATTGAAAAAATCATGAAAAGACACGAAGATAATAGTAATCAATATTTCCAATGTTAACATAATCTTCAGTCTCTGTTTTTAAATGGAAGATCAAGCTCGTATCAAGTTTAAACTCCTTCATTATGTATGTCTTTACAAGTTTTAGTTCTTTTTCATCAAAATCGTAGTTTAAGCTAACACCGAAAAGCGAAGTCTTTGAGAATTTTCGGCAAATATGAGAGTGGCTTTACTCAGGGCTGTATTCTTGTAAAGTGATAGTAGTCATACAGAACGTTTTCATTTTGAATTTTATGTTTTTGCTTGAAAAAACAGTCCTGACTATAAATGAAAATACAACTCCAATAATATAAAAATAACCTTTTTAAATTATTGGACGTCCATTTTTGAAATTTTTAATATATTTTATGTATTCTTGATTGAGCTAGAATCCTGACTATAAAAAAAATGTTCATTATTACACTTTGAGATAATCTTTAAAAACCGGTATGTTTTTTTCACACAACCATCAGATAGTTTAAGCCAGACCTGAAGAATATTTTTATTCTATTTTCGGTTTCTATGTAAGTCAAATTCCAAATTGTACCCATACGTACAATGTCATTCATTAATGATGAAGCATTCCAAAAGCAAAGCAAACAATGTATTATCATCTCTGTTGCTTTTGTAAAGAACATTTCAAAATATAAGTGATAAATTATCCACTTTTTGTGCATACGTACGAACTACTGATCAAAAAAAGATCCAAATTGAATAATTGCAACAATATTTCAATCAAATGTTGCACCCAACCAACAGAAAATTAATTTGAAATGAAATTATTAAAAACACAATTTATAATTAGAAACGCAACAAAAACTGGTGCAATACAACGAAAAAATTAAACACGAGATAGGGCAAAAGTTCGGGGCTTCAGATAGCAGGGGAGATGAAGGAGCAGAAGAGTGAGCAGATGAGGAGGCAATAAATAACAAGTTAGAAACGAGCGTAATAAGATTAACACATTTTACACAATGCAATGCAAGTGATTCTCAGAAAATAAACACAAAATTTAAAGTCAGACGCAACAACAACAAATGCACTAAAAGAAACAAGTAAAACCGGCATTAAGGTCGATCGTGCCGAATCTAATGTACCCTAATGCTCTGTGGGTAGCACAGAATAGCTGCGTTCTCTCTAGGTTACTAAACTAGCTTTGGCATTGAGTTGGCATCAGCTCGCTAAAGAAACGAGTAAGAGTTACCATACTTATTTTTCATACAAAAATCCTACAGTGACACACCCTGCTATACCAAAACATGTGTTTTCTGGAGTGGAAAGTGTGCGTGGCTTATAGTGTCAGACGGGAGATTTGTATTCGTCTGCCCTTCAGTTGCCACCATGCATTGGACACGTGAGTAGAGGTCTTTTTGTGTTGAAGCGTATTTTTCGAATGCGCACTAGAGCATTGCAGTGCAGCATGCTTTTCGTTTACGTTTCGATGTTTCTCCACGCTGGACGGCAACCAATTGTAAATTGGGTAACTTCATTGAGAACAACAGGAAACGTGCCATGTGTATGAAGGGGGCCTGAGAGAAAGATTACAACACAACAAAACATCGGGAGTTAGAGCAGCAGTATTGCAATGTCGGAAACGCTCTGGTCGGAAACAATCACTTGCTCCTGGCATTTTTTCAGCCGGCTTTTAAGGCAATGAAATTAGGGGATACATGGTTCCAACAGAATGGTGCCACTGCACACACAGCGAGGGTTACCATGAATTGTTTAAAGCAAATGTTTCCCGGACGGTTTACTTATATATATTTGAGGGGTGATGTGAGCTGGCCGGCACGCTAACCAGACTTAGCTCTATGCGATTTTTTCCTTTAGGGTTAGCTGTAGTCGAAGGTGTCTATCAACCGTCCCAATACCTTGGAAGACCTAATTAACAATATTGAGGCTGAAATTGGCATAATACCAGTCGACATGCTTGTTAGAGTTCATGAAGACTTCAGAAAACGTATGCTGCAGTGTGTGGATAACGAAGGTCGATATTTGTCAGATACACTATTTGAAAGCATGTAAATTAAAAATTCCCTTACTGTTCAATATAACTAAAAAATGAAATAAATTTGTCTAAGGTTAATAATTTTTTTTATTTCATTCATACATAAGCAAATTTCCGCGCTCCACCCTGTATACAAAAAAAAAATAATCAAACAAGAAGAGGTCTCATCGGCAAATTCGTATTCTGTTCATTTGCTTCTTATGGGATAAGTGAATCTAAAAATCAACTCGAACTGATGGTTTAAGAAAATTTTACACATTCTTACAAAGCAAAAGTGTGGCAATTAATTAATTAATTATATTTCTTGGATTATTTTATCACACTTTAATGATTTTTGTTGCCTGCTTTTGATGAATTTGGCGAAGAACTCTCTTGCTGTTTATTTCTCTTTGGTGTAAACACGGAGAAATAATGTTGCCATTTAAGTCACAATTTTCTTCAATGTTGCCAGATTACCATATGACAAACTAACTAGGTAACTAAGCTGGTAACCTCAAAAGAACACGGCTAATGTAATATACTACGTTTATACGATAAAAGTGCAACTCCACCGACGATTTCAAGCGAAGCTTTGAAGATATGTGGAGAAAATACTACAAAAGGTGTATCTTCCCAGTAAAAAAATTTGCCGACAATGTCTGACATCAGACAATTCTGAACAATATCTGAACTCTATCGAGAATTTTTACCAAAATCATTACGAATTCTGTGCGGTTTTTCTGAAGGTTGTTTTTAGAGAAGAAGTTGAGAATTCGTCTCAACCCTCTCATATGTTTTTCGTTACGAACTCAGTCAGAATTCTGATCCGAAATCGGAACATTTTGCAGATTGTTGTACAGAATTCCGACCGAACTCTAAACGTTTGGTTTGCTGGGTTTATTCTATCTTTTTTATATTTCCTTTCTCAAAATTTATGTTACCTTCTACTAGTGCAACATTTTAAATATTTTGTCTCCACCCTGTCTTAATGTCACACTTTTACTGCCAACATTGGAACATATTTAAGTGCAACACCTGGAGTAAAAACAAATCCATAATATTTGCAAACAAAGTTCCAACCTAAACAACTGCAACGTCGTTTTTGATTTGATTTTGAATGTACGCGTTTAATTTGGTTTGTGTGTTGGAAATACAACACTGTAGGTAGCAGCTGTTTTATGGTGTTACTTTCTACACCGTAGAGTGAAGAAAGGGCACTTTGACAAAAGAAATCGAAATATGTTTATAGGGTTGCATTTTTTTTAACAAACGAACATAAAAATATGGTTTCAGTGCAACATGCGGAACAAATTTTTGTACAAACGTAAACATCATTATGGTGAAGGGTAAAAAGGCCAAGATCGACACAGAACAATTGAGCCAACACCTTCGAACATCTTAAATCTTTCGCACGCATTGCTTTGAACACTTTGACAAAGGAAATTGAAATATGTTTAAAGGGTTGCATTTTTGAAAATGTAACCCTTGAAAATGAACATCAAAATGCGGGTTTAGTGCAACATGCGCAAAAAATTAAACATTTTTTGGGCAAACAAAAGGGCAAGACCGCTCCAGAAAACACTTCAGAACATCTTAAGTCTATTTTTTGTTATAGGTTTTATGACTTTTCCGTTTGCTCAGAAGCATTTGTGTCCCCGAGTTCTACATCAATATTACTATTCTTTAAAAAGTCAGAAACATTATTTAAAAAATGTTGGCTGCTAACATTAGTCGCATTTTTTATATAACAAGCTTGATTACAAAGTTAGTTTGCAATATAGTAATCTGACAACAGTCAACAAAATTGAGAGTAGTATGGCAACATTGTTTCTCTTTGTAAGTATACACCGAAGATAATTAATCAGCAAGAGGGTTCATCGGCGACTTCTTCAAAATCAGACGATAAAAAACTATAGATGGCAACAAAATAATTAATAATAATTCAATTAATTGCTTCACTTTCGTTTTGTAAAAATGTGTAAAATTTCTTTCAATTTTTGGTTGGAGCTCATGTGTTCACTTATCACATCTCGTGCAGATGCAGCACAAACGAATTCGCAAATGACACCTCAACTTGTTTGAGTATTTTTAAAGCAAACATAATAACAAACATATGTTTTTATAGAGCTGGGTGTTTCATGTTTGATTTTTATATTTAAAAAAATAAGTGTTTTAACTGTAACTCTTTTCTTTAGCGACTTGAGGCCACCTCGATTGCCAAGCGAGTAACTTCCATACGAATGCTAGTCTAATAGTCTGAAAAGAACCCAGCTATTTTAACGATCACTGATAAAACTCCACTTTCGGAAGTCCCTACTTTATATTTCGAAATGTTACCAACGAAATAACAAAACAAATACACACTTCAACGTAATGTTGAGATGATGAAAAATAACAAAAACGGCTACTAAACGTTTAAGAAGAAAATTGTTTATACATGACACCCAGAAAAAAACGTTAGTTGAACCTCCACCTCAATACCCATTACCATGTAAGCGCTGACAGGAAGAGAACAAAAGATATTTGACTTACTTCTGTATGATTCAATGTAGGTTGATAAATTTCCTGTGTTTTGAAATAAACTGGGTTTCGAATTATAAGGAAAAGTGGTAATTTTTAAAATACGAGGGCGGTTCGGAAGCTTCTTAGCCTAGCACAAAAAGCGCGGTATCAACAGAAAAAAGTTAAGTGTTTTGGAAACTTAAATCTCTGCTATGAACACATGTTAAATTTTGTTTCGATCTGGCAACTCCTTCATATAGAAACAGGTGTTCACAAAAAATTAGAAATGCGTGGTGTCATTAAATATTTACATAAAAAAGGTTTATCGGGACAAGAAATTCATAATGATATGGTGAATGTGTTAGGTGAAAGTGCTCCTTCATATGCAACAGTAAAAAATTGGGTTGCTGAATTTATACGTGGTCGTACAAGCATTGAAGATGAACCACGTAGTGGACGTCCAAAAACAGCAACAACAACAGAAATTGTAGCCAAAGTGCATGATATGGTATTAAATGATCGACGAATAAAAAAGCGTGAAATAGCTAATATCATGGGCATCTCAAATGATCGAGTCCATTTAACTTTGCATGAAGAACTACAGATGAAAAAGCTTTCTGCAAGATGGGTGCCGGACTTGTTAACAGTCGATCAAAAACGCATAAGAATGAACATTTCTCAAGCTTGTTTGGATCGTTTTCAGCGAAATTAAATGGATTTTAAGCGTCGTTTCATAACTGTTGATGGGACATGGATCCACCACTATACTCCAGAGACAAAAGAACAATCCAAACAATGGACTGAAGCTGGAGGAAGTGCCCCAAAGAAGGCAAAAACAATTCAATCGGCTGGTAAGGTTATGGCAACGGTTTTTTGGGACTTCAAAGGTATTTTATTGATTGACTATCTGCAAAAGGGTAAAACAATAAATTCAGAGTACTATTGCAACCTTTTAGATCAATTAAATGTACAAATTCGAGAAAAACGTCCTGGCTTACAACACAAAAAAATAACTTTTCATCAAGACAACGTTCCAGCGCACAAGAGTGTTTTAACAATGGCTAAAATCAACGAATTAAAGTACGAGTTGCTTGACCACCCACCTTATTCTCCTGATTTAGCTCCCAGTGACTTTTACCTGTTTCCAAATCTAAAAAAATTCCTTGCTGGCAAGCGTTTTACCTCAAATGAAGATGCAATTACAGTTGTAAAACACTATTTTGAAGACCTTGAGGAAAACTATTTTAATCAAGGGATAGAATTGCTAGATAAGCTTTTGACTAAGTGTATTGAAGTTTCAGGAGATTATGTTGAAAAATAAAAATATTTTTGAAAAACTAACTATTCCTTTTCATTGATAGGCTAAGAACTTTCCGAACCGCCCTCGTATTTAAGAATAAGGAATTCATATGAACATCTGGTTAAACGGGATGTTTTTAAAATTAATATAAATCTAATTTAAAAAACCGCAAGCAGTTGATGGAAACAACAACTGGTAATGACTACAAATAGTTTCGTTCTAATAACTACTAATTTCGTTCTAATAATTCTAATAACAATTTAATTATTAAGAACTACGTACCAATGTGAAACCCGAAAAATTTAAAAATACATTAAAACCAATTATTTGCAATTAATTTTTTATTAAACACTCAGAAAGATATATTTTTCACACTTTCAATGAACTGAATTGGACAGTAAACTAGTGTTGTTTTTTTTATTTACTGCTGGATCTGTGACTTTACCTTTTAAACCTTCAACCAAGTTACTGGCATATAAGTGCGTAAGATCCAAAAAACCGCGGTTTTACCCGTAGCTCCAGATTTTGGAGGTGTTTGGGAAATTTCAAAACCGGTTTCTTGTTGTACTCAGCAAGATCTACAAGAAAAATAATATCATTTCCAAGGCATTTTGTCTCTGTCACACTGTGTATTTTTTCAAATCTCTGGTTTTGTTGAAAAGGTTCAACATTGTCATTTAATAATGGAACACATAACAAATATGACTACCACAACTGGCTCGGCAGTAACTCATCCGATTAAACCAATTTTTCAGTACATTTTCGTATTTTCAGATGAAGCCTATGTTCATCTCGGTGGCTATGTCAATAAGCAAAATCTCTATTGAGAAGCCAATGCAACAACAACGAGCCACTGTTTGGTGTGGATTTTGGGCTGGCGCACGCAGAAAAAAAATTATGGTTGTGGTGACAATATTCGAAGAGGATAATACTATTGTTGGGTATATGGCTGTGCTACAACAATATTATGGCCCTGACAACAATAGTATGATTCAAATACAACCATACTATGATCCTCACAACAATAATATGATTCACGCATAACCATACTATGATCCCCACAACCATAGTATGATTCACACTCAACCATTCTATGATCTCCACAACCATAGTATGATCCTCACAACCATATTATGTTTCATATACAACCATATTATGATCCTCACAACCATAGTATGATTCACACGCCAAAACCATGTTATTATCCCTACAACCATAGCGTGATCAAACACAATTATACTATGATCCCCAATATTATTTATTATAATTGGTTTATGTTGTCAACAATAGATTTGAATTATGAAAATTATTCAAAAATACATAAAATTCAAAATAATACGAGTGATTATTTCACAGTAGAAAAAATAAGTTGAAATAAACGTAAGCGTTTTTATTAAAAATACATCAGTTAAATAAAGCCAAAGCAGCTTTTCAAAAATTTTAATTTCGATAAAAAAAGTACTATTATTGCATTAGATCCATACCAATAACATTTGTTCTTAAAAGCATATATAAATGAAAAAAAATTACAATCATACAGTATGATTGCCGTAATCATATTATTGTTAACATAAAACGCAAAACACAATACTTTTGTCGCACCAACCATATTTATATTGTTGCTATAACCATATTTTCATTGGCAATAATACTATTGTTATATCTCAACAATATTAATATTGCAGCAATTATACTATTGTCAAAAATAAATTCAGTTAACAATGCTATGGTTGCGACGAACATACTTTTATTGCGGAGAACATATTATTATTGCCGTGACCATGTAGTAACCATGTTTTTTCAATGCGTGCGGCATCATTGGGCTTTTTTTCTTCGAAAATGATCGATGAGCCGCCGTTAGCGTCAACAATGAGCGTTATCGCACCATGCTCAACGAATTTTTGTTTCCAAAAATTCTAGACAAGGACAAGGACGACATTTGGATTCAACAAGACGGGGCCACAAGTCACACCGCCAACGCAACCATCTATAATGTACACACTCCTTTTGAAAATCGAATAATCAGCCCAAATTGTGATGTCAATTGGCCGCATCGGAGCTGTGATTTGAACCCTTTGGACTATTTTGCTGTGGGAAGCCGTTAAGGTTAAATGTTACAGAATTTTTCGTGCTCCTTTTCTGTACACATCAAAAAAATTGAGTTGCCAACCACTCGTTGGAATTACATAAAGTCTAAATAGCCCGTTAGGCACTTTGTCGACACACGAAAAAAGTAGTTTTCTAGGATGTTTTCCCATAAAAATCCGACAAGTAGTTGGCAACTCTATTTTTTGCATAAAGGAAAACCGAACACGAAACTATCCTGTTGCCGCTTTTCCAATTGCTCCAGCTGAGGTTTTTGACATGAGTTCTATTTTTGGTTTAATAACGCCGGAAATTGCAGGACTTGAACAGACATTATTTGTTCGGGTTGTTTACACCGATCTACTCGTATTTGTACTATAAACATTTTGCGATTAAACAACAAAAAAGTGGAAGTAATTTAAACAACAGCAACAACAACAATATCGTCAACGTTTTTCGTGTGTGTTTGCCGTGATTTAGTTTGGATATCACATCATCAGCGGATGACGACGACGACGCTGATGTACGCGTAAATCTGTGCGATCCAATTTTCCGTTTGAGTGGTACGAGGGGGGGATTGCGAAATTTTCACAAAATTTCAATTTTTTTGGGGGTTTTATTTGAACTCATGGCAGCGTACATATGCGAGTACGACTACGTGTACTTGATTTGTAGACGTATCTATTTTGTTTACTCAAATAAATAATTTGTACAGACTGGGTGGGCTGCGTTGGCTGTTCGGTACGTACATACATAGGGTTGGTAGATAGAATGGCGGCTGAAGGGGGATGGTCTCCGTATTTCGTACACATAATTTTCAGGGTCAGTGTGTCTATGTCTGTCTACGTACTATATTGGGTTTTCCTTTTATTTTCAAAAAGAAAACACAAACAAACAGTGAAAATGACACTCGCACTGCAAATGGGTTTGAGCAAAAAAATTAGGTGAAAATTTGAATATAAATAATGAGTAAATAAACTCAAACCGTTTGTTTTTTTGTTGTTGTTTGTTAATTTTCGCTTTCAGGTCTGATGAAAGACATGCCAACAACTACCACACATCGCGTGAAACACAAGTGTGGACAGCTGGTTGGGTTTTTGGGGGAGGGAGGGGGGATCTTTGAAATTCTTTGGAGGTGCTGTCATTAAGAGTGATTGTGGTTTATTGAATTCAAGGCAACATTTTGAAAGTAAAACTTTTGAAAACCTACTGCAGAAACTAATTAAGAAATAAACTCTTTTTAAAATGCAATATTGAGTTTATTTTCAGTCAAACAGAAAAAACAGAGAGATAAAACTGGAACCTTTTCAAAAATGGTTGTAAGTAAAGACAAGGTAAAACTGCTGCTGTCAACTGCTAAAGAGGCGCCACGCCATAAGGAAGGCTAGACTGCTTTGGCCATTAGTGGCAACGTTGAGATTAGAGTGTTGAAACCGGAAATCGACATTCCGTATTTTATGTCCAAGTCCGACAGTCGGTTTCTCAAAAATAGCTAAAACCCGACATGCCGTTTCCCCTTTTTTTTGCTGTCGGGTATTTCGGTTTTCGGGTTTTCGTCTCTTTGATTTAAATGCAAAGAAAATTCGTAATATTCAAGTACGATATAGGTAAATTATCAAAAATATTTAAGCTAGACCCACCTTTAAGTATAGGGTGATTCATCTAGAGGTATTTTTTCAGAACAAAAATAAATATAAAAATTCAAATCAAGTGTGAAATCTTTATTGGTCATTTGAAAGGACATTTAATGGTATTTATTTTTTGATTATTTTCTTCAAATGTTGGCCGCAACTACGTCTCAGGGTTTCCATTCTGAGGGTCCAATTTTGGATGACTCGTTCGAGCATTTCGACAGGTATGGCTTTAATGACACGCGTAATGTTAGCTTTCAAAACCTGAATCGTAGCTGGTTTGTCAGTATAGACTTTGGACTTTAGGTAACCCCAAAGAAAAATGTCTATAGGTGTGATATCACTGGATCTAGGTGGCCAACTCACCTGTCCAAAACATAAAATTAGCTGCGTTTCGAAATGTCTTCTCAATAGATCCATTGTTTGAGCAGCTGTATGGCAAGTAACACCGTCCTGTTGAAATCAAGTGTCGTCAAGATAACGGGCTTCAATTTCAGGTAGCATAGAGATCGATATCATGGCGCGATAGCGAGCACCATTCACGGTTACGTTCCGGCCATCATCATTTTTTTAAAAATAGGCACCGACGATTCCACCAGCTTAAAAAACCTACCAAACCGCAGTTTTCTCTGGGTATAATGACACATCTTGAACATCTTCTTTTTGCTCTTCAGCCCAAAAGCGGCAATTTTGTTTATTGACTTTGCCGTTGAGCCAGAAATGGGCCTCATCACTGAACAAAACTTTGGTTGAAAATTGCGGATCTTCCCGTTTCACACCGAACGGTCATTTCCATTATACAGTTGCCAACATTTGAAGGTAATTATTTTCAAAAAATAAATGCCATTAAATGTCCCTACAAAATACCAATGAAGATTCCACACTTGGTTTGAATTTTTATATTTTTTTTTGTTCTGAAAAGATACTCTCACCCTATATAAAGCTAGGCTTAGAATCACCAGTTGATTCGATTTTAAGCACGCAGAGAAAAAATATGGTTACTATATGCTCACAGCACTAGTATGTTCTGTGCAATAAAAGTAAGTTCGTCACAACCATAGCATTGTTTTTGAATTACATTTTGCCAATAGTATGATTGCGGCAATATTAATATTGTTGAAATGTGACAATAGTTTGTTGACAAATTTAAAAATATGGTTGCAGCAACAATGTAAATATGGTTGGTGAGACAAAAGTATTGTTTTTTTGGAGTTTGGTTTTAAATTAATATGATTACGTCAATCATACGCAATTATTGTAATTTTTTCTTCTAATTTGAATATGGTTTTTAGAACAATGTTATAGTTACGAATCGTATTCAACAATAGTACTTTTTTAATGTAAATTAAAATTTTTCGAACAAACTGCTTTGGATTTGGCTAACTGAAATATTTTTAATAAATAAAAGGCAGAGTTTTTTTTGTTGGGTTTTTTTCAACTTTTAAATAAAACATTCCTATTATTTTGAATTTAATATATTTAGAATAATTTACTTTTTACAAATCTCTATTGTTTACAACATAACCCAATCCAAACAAATTATTTGGAGATCATACTGTGGTTGTAGGGATCATAACATGGTTGCGTGTAAATCCTACTATGGTTGTGAAGATGACGTGTAAATCTACTATGGTTGTGAAGATGGCGTGTAAATCTACTATGGTTGCACGCAGAGAAAAAACATGGTTAGTAACCATGTTTTTGGTCACGGCAATAATTATATGTTTTCCACAACAAAAGTATGTTCGTCGCAACCATAGCATTGTTAAATGAGTTTATTTTTGACAATAGTATAATTGCTGCAATATTAGTATTGTTGTAATGTAACAATAGTATTATTGCCAAATTTAAAAATGAAAATATGGTTATAGCAACAATATAAATATGGGTAGTGCGACAAAAGTAATGAGTTTTGCGTTTTATGTTAAAATGATATGATTACGGCAATCATACTGTATGATTGTAATTTGTCTTCATTTAAATATGCTTTTTAGAACAAATGTTATTGGTACGGATCTAATGCAATAATAGTACTTTTTTTTTATCGAAATTAAAATTTTTTAAACAAGCTGCTTTGGCTTTGTTTAACTGAAATATTTTTTAACAAAAATGCTTACGTTTATTTAAACTTATTTTTTGTACTTTGAAATAAATCATTCCTATTATTTTGAATTTAATGTATTTTTGAATAATTTTCATAATTCAAATCTATTGTTGACAACTTAAACCAATTCTAATAAATTATGTTGGGGATCATAGTATAATTGTGTGTGATCATACTATGGTTGTGAGGACCATACTATGGTTGTATATAAAACATACTATGGTTGTGGAGATCATAGTATGGTTGAGTGTGAATCATACTATGGTTGTGGAGATCATAGTATGGTTGAGTGTGAATCATACTATGGTTGTGAGGATCATAGTATGGTTGTATTTGAATCATACTATTGTTGTGAGGACCATAATATTGTTGTAGCACAACCATATACCCAACAATAGTATTATCCTCTTTGAATATTGTCATCACAACCATACTTTTTTTCTGCGTGTGTGAAGATCTTACTATGGTTGTATGTGAATTAACTATGGTTGTGAGCATCATACTATGGTTGTGGGGATCATAGTATGGTTAAGTGTGAATCATACTATGGTTGTGCGGATCATAATATGGATGTGGGAATAATAATAAGGTTGTATGTGAATCATACTTTTGTTGTAAAATCATATTACATATTATTGTGCCACAACCATATACACAACAATAGTATGATGCTCTTCGAATTTTGTTATCCAACCACACTTTTTTCTTCTTGAAAGGTGGGCGATTATAAAATTTAAAATTGGAAGCGGCTGTAAAAAAATTACTGATAATTTTTTCAAATTCAACCGATCCAATTTTTAGTGTTTCGGGTCGAATCTCTTCACTGTCAACTTCGATTTTATGTTTAACGCTTCAATTGTCTCTGGATGCTTTAGGTAACATTTTTCCTTAATGGCTTCCCACAGAAAATAATCCAAAGGGCTCAAATCACAACTCCGAGGGGGCCAATTGACATCACTTCGGCTGATTATTCGATTTTCAAAAAACAGAGCGTAAAATATCGATTGTTGCGTTGGCTGTGTGACATGTGTCCCCGTCTTGTTACAACCAAATGTCGTCCATGCCATTCTCTTGAATTTTTGGAAACAACAATGTGTTGAGCATGGCGCAGTAACCCACTGGACGAAGCGAAATTTAATAAAATTATCAGTACTTTGCTTAAAGCCGATTTAAATTTTAAATGGCTCACCCTTAAGGATATCTGCCTAAACGACCATCCGTTCGTCTGCTGTCTTCCTAAAACGTGTTTATTACAGGTCGTAATTTTTGTCCGATCTTAATGAAATTTTCAAAGGTAAGTTTATTTTGGACAATTTGGAAAATCGGTTAAAATTTAGATTTAGCTTTCGCACATATTTTCAACTAATTTTAAGCCTCAAGATCTAAAAGTCACCTAGTTCATCTAATGTTAATAAAATTGGATACAGTTCGATCGATAAGAAATCAGCTTACATAAAAATAGGCCATATCGGTACACGTTTTGATATAGCCCCACTTTAGTTCTGAATTTAATCAAATTTGGTATGGTATATTTCAATTGACAAACAACTTATTTTGGACCGATTTGAGTCATATAGTCACTGTTATATGCATTTTTAAGTTGAAAACAAAATTTACAGCCCACCCTTCCTCCCTTTAAAAACTTTGACTTCATCCTCAAAATCTAAAATCAAGAAATTTTATTTCAAAACGAAAATGTCGCGGTGCATGATCTATTTATTTTACTCTATGGCGGGGACCTATTGTTTAACGTCAGCTCTGAATGGCTAATGTAGTTGTTAAAGAAGTTTTACATGGCTAAAAAGTAATCTATTACTTAAAAAGTCGCTGCTTATGTAAAAGTCGAGTACGCTAACCATGGCAACTCTGCAAGGATTATGTAAGGCTTGTTATATTTTAAAGCCAAGTATTCACCTAAAACGACATTTCCGCTCCCATAAGAAATACATACAGCAAAGCAAACGAAATTTACCACTGGTAAATTCCGTTTATTATTTTCGTTTGGTGGTATTCAGCTGAAAAGTTAGCGGAATTTGCCACTGTTACAGGAATGTATATAAAAGCAGGGTTATTATAAAGTTATTTACGAGTATTTAAAAATGTATAAAGGCTGCTTTTTCTACACTGCTTTACACTACAACTCTTCCGTGTAGAGATAAATGCAACATAAATGCTTAAATCAACAACGAAAAAAAGAACATTAGACAATACAATTTCCCTCGCTTCGAAAAACGTCTAATTCTAATGTACTCAAACATATCACTCAGCGAGTATATACTTTTTTCGACTTCTTTCTTTATCTACACGCGGTCACATTCGTGTAGTTGTCTTTATTTGAATACCGTTTTGTTTTTATCTTTAAAAATTTCGATAACGAGTGTCATTGTCTTTGAGGGGGATTTAAATTTAATTAATAAATCAATTAAAAAAATGCTATTTTTAACAATTGAAAAAAAAGGAGGGTGCCTGCTAATCTGGCTGATAAAATTCCATTAGAGGTCAAGCATGACAGTTGGCAAGTCATAGCTGTCAAAACAATGGCGATGTGTAACATATGTATATCTAATAATTTTTTTTGTGGAAAGAAAGAAGTCCAAAAAAAAATTTCGACACAACTGACAGTTAGGACGACGTTTATTACGTTTATTAATGTCAAGAGCATGGTACAAACAAACATGGTCCAACAACAAATAAATAGATCGTGGAACTGTCAAATTCAACTGTCATGTCAAAAATAATTTTTTGTCTTTGTTTAAAGATTATTTTAAATGTTTTATATAAAAATTTAGCTTTACAAACTTCACCAATTGTCTATGTCAAATTTCAAAATTGAAAGTTTCAATTTCTATGAGAAAAATTGTAAATCAGCTGACTGCTTAAAACTACCTTGTTTATTGTACCATGCAGTAGAGGAAAGGCAATATGTACGAAAAAAGAGATATACATATGCAACAGAAAAAAAATATTTTTCACAGAGGACGATTGTTAAATACAAAATAAAATAAAAAAGAAGTAATCCTTTCTTCCACGATTTGTAGGTTGGGGCATCTACAATTGGATCGACTGGTTCGAAGGTTTTAGATCTACAATTGGGTCGACTGGTTCGAAGGTTTTAGATATAGACGTTATTTTTAAGTCAATGACGAATGAACCCAAATTAATATCTCATAACTCCGTTATTCATCTATCCGATAATCTCATCGGACCTGGTAAGAATATCGGGCAAGAAAGTGTTAAGTTTCCTTAAGTCAGGGTTTCTCATTTTACTTTTTACGTGTAAGAAATAAATCTCTATGCCATCTAAAAGCTTCTCTATATAAACTCCTAGTCACTTAGTAAAACAGACCCTTAGCAGGACTGAAAACATTTGATATCTTTTCTAGTATAGACCTCATCTTAGGAATTGAGTTTAAAATTAGTGAAACGACCTATATTGGGAGCAGTGGTAGCAATCTTGCCTTTAACTTCCTTAACGAAATTATCGACAGTGCCAAAAAGCTCTAAGGCTGCCTGAACCAACGTCCTTCTCTTGGTCCGCCTTGTAGCTTCTCACCAAAGTTCCCTGTTTTTATACCCTACACCAAAGAGTGGATGGTGTACAAAATTTGTCAATCCGTTTGCAACACCACGAAATATAGTTTGGAGCCTCTCTGAAGTATATAAATTCGTCGTAAAGTTCTAAGACGATCTAGCCATGTACGTCTGTCCGCCCTTGTGTTCGAGAGCGAGCACTATAGTGGTCAAACGAATCAATCTAGGATCCTGATACTTAGCATGATAGTGGTTTATGGTCATAAGCTGGTTGTGATTATAAATAGGCGAAATCGATCTAGGGGGAAAAAGTTTTTCTTTAAGGGACTAAATTTATTTTAGTAAAAAGTACCTAAAAAATCATAAGTTATTGTGGACGAAAAGTGGATAAAATTGGTAGTGTTATTTGGGACGCGCTTAAAAACGAATAAAGGGTCAAAGTTTTGAGACGTTTCGGCTCATAGGGTCCAAAAAAGTCTCGCATGGTCGAACGGAATCTCGCAAACGGAATATCAATAGTCAATTTGGATAAGTGGGTACTTTAAATAAAGCAAATTTTGCTACAAAATCAAATATAGTATAAATTCGTGGTACAATACTAATTCGATTTAGCCATGTTCATCCACGTGTCTGTTGAAAGCACAATAGCGGACAAATGAATCAACCTAGGATCCTGATACTTAGCATGATAGTGGTTTATGGTCAAAAGCTGTTTGTGATTATAAATGGGCGAAATCAATCTGGGGGGAAAAAGCTTCTCTTTAAGGGACTAAATTTACTCGGCAAAAAGTGCGTAACAATTCAAAATTAATTGTGGACGAAAAGTGGATAAAATTGGTAGTGTTTTTGGGACGCGCTTAATAACTAAAAACGGATCAAAGTTTTGAGACGTTTCGGCTCATAGGGTCCAAAAACTTCTCGCATGGTCAAAACGGGCTATCAAGAGTCAAAATGGATACGTAGGCGCCTAAATTAAAACAAATTTTGTTACGAATTCAAATATTAAGTAATTTTGAAGTTTTGGCTGAGATAAGGGATAGACGTTGGGCCCGAAAGGACCATTTGTTTAGGCATTCGTAACGTAGGAACGGTGGAGGGGTTAAAAGGTTCGGCCAGACTAAACTTACATTTTTACTTGTTTCTTTTCGTTCCACTCAATTATAAAGGGTGTTAAAAAGGACCCTTTCAAAACTCCTTATTAAAACTTGCTCGCCTGATTAAGTTATTTTAAGCAAAACATTGAAATAAACCAAACCCAAATAAAAGTATTATCTTAAACGTAGACTAAGAAAAAAAACCTATTTTAAAGCTTATTCCAAAGCTGAAGTTTTGCCTAAAGCGAAAGCTAAGGCTTTTGTAAGGCAACAACTGGAACAAAAAATAGAACTAAGGATAAAGAAAAATAGAGCTAAGGATAAAGATGAAACTAAGGCTTAAACTACAACTCACACTATAGCTACAGCTTAAACTATAGTTACAGCTTAAACTATAGCTACAGCTTAAATTTTAGCTACAGCTTAAACTATAGCTACAGCTAAAACCAAAGCTACACCTAAAACCAAAGCTACAGCTAAAACCAAAGCTACAGCTAAAGCTACAGCTACAACTAAAGTTAAAGTTAAAGCTAAAGATAACGATAAAGCTAAAGCTAAATCTAAAGCTAAAGCTAAAGCTAAAGCTAAAACTACAGCTAAAGCTACTGCTAAAGCGACAGCTACAGCTAAAGCTACAGCTAAAGCTACAGCTAAAGCTAAAGCTACAGCTAAAGCTACAGCTAAAGCTTAAGTTACAGATAAAGGTACAGCTAAAGCTTAAGTTACAGATAAAGGTACAGCTAAAGCTACAGCTAAAGGTACATCTAAAGCTACAGTTAAAGTTTCAGCTACAGCTAAAGCTACAGCTAAAGCTATAGCTATAGCTATAACTATAGCTATAGCTATAGCTATAGCTAAAGCTAAAGCTAAAGCTAAAGCTAAAGCTAAAGCTAAAGCTAAAGCTAAAGCTAAATCTAAAGCTAAAGCTAAAGCTAAAGCTAAAGCTAAAGCTAAAGCTAAAGCTAAAGCTAAAGCTAAAGCTAAAGCTAAAGCTAAAGCTAAAGCTAATGCTAAAGCTACAGCTGAAGCTACAGCTAAACCTAAAGCTAACGCTAAACCTAAGCTTACGCTAAAGCTACAGCTAAAGCTATAGCTTAAGCTAAAGCTAAAGCTAAAGCTAAAGCTATAGCTTAAGCTAAAGCTAAAGCTAAAGCTAAAGCTAAAGCTAAAGCTAAAGCTAAAGCTAGAGCTAGAGCTAGAGCTAGAGCTAGAGCTAAAGCTAAAGCTAAAGCTAAAGCTAAAGCTAAAGCTAAAGCTAAAGCTAAAGCTAAAGCTAAAGCTAAAGCTAAAGCTAAAGCTAAAGCTAAAGCTAAAGCTAAAGCTAAAGCTAAAGCTAAAGCTAAAGCTAATGCTTAAGCTAAAGCTAAAGCTAAAGCTAAAGCTAAAGTTAAAGATAAAGCTAAAGCTAAAGCTACAGCTAAAGCTACAGCTAAAGCTACAGCTAAAGCTACAGCTAAAGCTACAGCTAAAGCTACAGCTAAAGCTACAGCTACAGCTAAAGCTACAACTACAGCTAAAACTACAGCTTAAGCTACAGCTAAAGCTACAGCTAAAGCTACAGCTAAAGCTACAGCTAAAGCTACAGCTAAAGCTAAAGCTACAGCTACAGCTAAAGTTTCAGCTAAAGCTACAGCTAAAGCTACAGCTAAAGCTACAGCTAAAGCTACAGCTAAAGCTACAGCTAAAGCTACAGCTAAAGCTACAGCTAAAGCTACAGCTAAAGCTACAGCTAAAGCTACAGCTAAAGCTACAGCTAAAGCTACAGATAAAGCTACAGCTAAAGCTACAGCTACAACTAAAGTTAAAGTTAAAGCTAAAGATAACGATTAAGCTAAAGCTAAATCTAAAGCTAAAGCTAAAGCTAAAACTACAGCTAAAGCTACAGCTAAAGCGACAGCTACAGCTACAGCTAAAGCTACAGCTAAAGCTACAGCTAAAGCTACAGCTAAAGCTACAGCTAAAGCTTAAGTTACAGATAAAGGTACAGCTAAAGCTTAAGTTACAGATAAAGGTACAGCTAAAGCAACAGCTAAAGGTACATCTAAAGCTACAGTTAAAGTTACAGCTACAGCTAAAGCTAAAGCTAAAGCTAAAGCTAATGCTAAAGCTACAGCTGAAGCTACAGCTAAACCTAAAGCTAACGCTAAACCTAAGCTTACGCAAAAGCTACAGCTAAAGCTATAGCTTAAGCTAAAGCTAAAGCTAAAGCTAAAGCTAAAGCTAAAGCTATAGCTTAAGCTAAAGCTAAAGCTAAAGCTAAAGCTAAAGCTAAAGCTAGAGCTAGAGCTAGAGCTAAAGCTAAAGCTAAAGCTAAAGCTAAAGCTAAAGCTAAAGCTAAAGCTAAAGCTAAAGCTAAAGCTAAAGCTAAAGCTAAAGCTAAAGCTAAAGCTAAAGCTAAAGCTAAAGCTAAAGCTAAAGCTAAAGCTAAAGCTAAAGCTCAAGCTCAAGCTCAAGCTAAAGCTAATGCTTAAGCTAAAGCTAAAGTTAAAGATAAAGCTAAAGCTAAAGCTACAGCTACAGCTAAAGCTACAGCTAAAGCTACAGCTAAAGCTACAGCTACAGCTAAAGCTACAGCTAAAGCTACAACTACAGCTAAAACTACAGCTTAAGCTACAGCTACAGCTAAAGCTACAGCTAAAGCTACAGCTAAAGCTACAGCTACAGCTAAAGCTACAGCTAAAGCTAAAGCTACAGCTAAAGTTTCAGCTAAAGCTACAGCTAAAGCTACAGCTAAAGCTACAGCTAAAGCTACAGCTAAAGCTACAGCTAAAGCTACAGCTAAAGCTACAGATAAAGCTACAGCTAAAGCTACAGCTAAAGCTACAGCTAAAGCTACAGCTAAAGCTACAGCTAAAGCTACAGCTTAAGCTACAGCCAAAGCTACAGCCAAGGCTACAGCCAAAGCTTCAGCTAAAGCTAAAACTAAAGGTAAAGCTAACGCTACAGCTACAGCTTGAGCTAAAGCTACAGCTCCATCTACAGCTACAGCTCCATCTACAGCTCAATCTACAATTTAAGCCACAGCTAATACTTCTTATATATAAGCCATTGTCTTCATAATGGGCCAAGAAATTCAAAATAAAATGAGTAAAAAAACAAATAGACACAATTTTTGTAAGTATGGGTGGAGATCAAGCACACATTGTCCTTTCACAAGCTAAGTTGTGAAAGGACAATTGTGAAGAATGATTCATCTAACGGCGGACGTTCATCGATTGTCCGCCGCTATCATGAGATCTTCCATATGAATATCACAACTTGAGTAAATTTTTTTACCATTCTGCGTACAATGACACTTTCGAAGTTGCAAAGGATTCTTTTCTAATATACGTACTTCAAACCCACTGTACATCTTTCTTTTTTAATCAATACGTGGTCATGAGGAAGTGTCGTGTTTAACATGTCACCCCATTCCCCATTGGGTTTTTCCCAGGTCTGATCCCACCAACTATCATTAATTAAACGAACGAATGGACGTTTGGGATAGAAAACAGAGTAACGAAAATAATTACATTTTATACTATTTTGATCACATGAACGAATTTTCGACAAGGCATTATTATTACAAAGAATAAATGAATGAATGAATTCTCAATGTGTGACATGGAAGGCACACGGACAGCCGGGCACCATCAGGAACCAAAGGCAAATGAACAAGACAAGACAAACAACTGATACAAAATAGCTTTAAGCAAATGATTGATGATTAAGGCATCAAGACACACACCAAAACGAAATAATAGAATAACAAATACAGAAACAATTTCATAATTAAACGAAAAAACGAATTAAATGAAATGAAATCAACAAAAAAAGAAGAAAAAATATTTAATTAAACAAGCGAAAAAAAATTAATGCCAACGACTCAAACATAACGATAAGTTCAGTAAGACGGACAAGACTCTGAACAGTGTAAGTATTTTTTTTTTAATAACAATTAAGGCAGAGGACACAAAAAAGAATATTTACTATACGAGGGCGAACATGAAATACAAAACAAATTGCCCTTGCTCTTGAAAGTAACCGCACTAGACGAATTCTCTAATGAATGTCAATGTGAATGCGAATTTCGAATATTTTATCGCTGGCTGTGGTGGCGCAAGTTCATGTCTTTTTTTTTTCTAATTTCGCTCTCTTAATTCTTTTTGTTGCATGACGGTGTGAACAAAATTCTTAACATTCGCATTGAAAAGTTGATGACAAAAAATAGAAAAAAAATAAAATGAACAAAATAAAATCAACAAAATAAAACAAAAACTAATTTGAAAATAAACTGTTTCAAATGCTTAAAAATTAATTTGGCGTTTTTTGTCTCTTTTGTGCAATAAAATTGATATAAATTCTTTTTTAAATGCTGTTATAAATATCATTTGCAACAAACTACAACACATTTTAAAACTCTTAACTCAAAATAACGTAAACTTATTGAAAAACCACCAAGAACTCATCTCAAATTAAATGAAAAAAATCTCATACGATTTTCAAAGGTATGTACAATAAATTGTTGTATACAAATTTTGTATGCAAATAAAAACCTACAAATGTATTTTTGTTATTTTTATGCTTTACTGATAACCCAACGAAAATATAATAAAAAAGAAAAGAAAACACAAAATGTATAAATAAAAAATAAATAAACATTGACAATCAAAAAATGAAGGGTGATGAGCTCTTGACTTTAGACTGAAATTTCTGAATATTTATTTTTTTGCAAGAAGGAAATGGTTACAGCCTTTTCGTATCGACGATGTGAGTAGTTTCGTCCGTACACAAAAAAAAATAAGTTGGCAACCATTTGTCGGATTTGTGTTAAAAAACGACCTTAAAACTGCTAGTTTTCGACAAAGCGAATAGGCTGTATTTATAAAGCCTTCTCAGATTGTCAAAACTAGTAGTTTTGTAGGTCGTTTTCTCACACATATTCAGACCCATTTCTGGATCAGGGGCGACGTCAATAAACAAGGAGAAACCAAAAGACGTCCAAAAGGTGTCATTATACCCAGAGAAAACCACGGATTGGTACGGTTTATGCGCTGGTGGAATCATCGGTCCATATTTTTATAAAAATGATGATGGTCGGAATGTAACCGTGAATGGTACTCGTAATCCCGCCATGATATCGGAGTTTTTGCTACCTGTAATTGAAGCCCTAATCTTGACTACAGAACGGTGCCACTAGCCATACAGCTGCTCAAGCAATGAATCTTTTGATAGGCCATTTCGAAGAGCAGCTAATTTCACTTTTTGGACCGGTGAGTTGGCCGCCTAGATCGTGTGACATCATATCTTTAGACGTTTCTCTTTGGGGCAACGTAAAGTCCAAAGTCTATGGTGGTGACAAACCAGCTACGATTCAGGTTTTGAAAGCCAACATCTCGCGTGTCATTAACGACATAGCGGTCGAAATGTTCAAACGAGTCATTAAAAATTGGACCCTTATAATGGACACCCTGAAGAAAATTATGTTCATACTGAAAAGAAAACTAACCTTATATAAGGTTAACTTAACCATAAATAAACATGATTTGAAGTCTACGTTATATAAGGTTAATTTGGAAATTTTTTGTTGACTGATATTTAACAATAATACTAGTTATTTTAACTATTCTATGGTTGAATTTTTTAACCATGAAAATTGTTAATTTTAAAATAATTATTGTTGTTTTAACAATGCATTGCTGATTTTTTAACCATTAAAATTATTATTATTAAAATAATTAATGTTGTTTTAACAATACATTGTTTTTAACTATGGCAATTGTAAATATTAAAATTTCATAGTTAATTTATTGAAACAACACATGTTCAATTTAACAATGAAATGGTTAATATTATAAACTATGAAGATAGTTATAGAAATCATTGTTATTGTTAAGTTAACTAATTATTGGTTACCTCTTTTAACCAGAGATATAGTTAGTGTTAAAATTTGGAATACTAAATAAACATACTAATTATGTTTTGTGTTGCTAACATTTATTCGGTCTTTTTTGATTATTATGACTTGAACAGTTTTTATTCTGGTTCGAGACCTTTTTGTTATTTATTTTTCAGAATCAACTAAAAAATTATTGAAATGTTTTGGCTACTGTTGCCAGGCAGACTGTACAGCAGTTTCTAAGCCCGCCAAGGTTTTTCTTCAGAAGTCTTTGGCAACGATTACTTCGGCTACAAATCAAATGACTTTTACGGAAGTCCTATTTTGATTAATGAGAATTTCCCTTTGCGTATAGTCTTCGAGCTGTGCAAAAAGCAATCTTTTTCTACCTCTCTCTTGAAAAATCCAACCTTATATAATGTTAACTTAACTATTTTGTGTGTACATTTTAGCTTATATAACGTTATTTTGTCTTCGTTACCAAAAATTTACCATGAAAAATTTAACCAGACACATGGTTAAAAAATCATTGCATTTTTGGCTTAGTGCCAAAAATAAGCGACATAAAATGTCCTTTCGAATAAACAATAAAGATTCCACACTTGATTTGAAATTCTGTTTTTTTTTATTCTGAAAAAAATATTTCTAGATTTATTTCCCGATAAATTGACTCCATTGAGCCGGAAAAAAAGAAAAAATTCAAGTCTACCCACTTGAGTTTCTGAACGAGTTGGATTTCATTTTTAACGTTAGACGAACTAAGTAGAATAATTTTGAAATTTATAAAACAACGTAGCTAAACTTCATGTTTATGTATGATCGATACTAAATCACTTTCTGATGGATACTAAATCACTTTCTGATTCCCTTGAGCTATGTCATGCCGATCATCTGTCCACCTTATCAAATTACAGGTCGCAAATACGAGTATAAACCGATTTCGACGCAACCTTGCGCCTTGGAATCTAGGACGAATACTTTTGAAATATATTCATATTGGTTCATGTTTTGAAACCATACAAAGGCCTTTTGCGATTTTAGAACTCAGCGATCTAGAAGCCCAACGTTACAAGCAAAGACGATAAACTGTACAACAAGGGCGACATGTTTCTTCTTTGCAATAATGTAGAAAAGCACAATTCAGTAACGTACACATTTTCGGTTTATTTATCCACTATCGATTGAACACAATCACAAGAACTCTAACAATCCCAAAATTGAAACACAAAAAACGCAGAAAACACTTAATTTGCACACTTTAAACACAAAAGAAAACAACAGCATTCGCAAAATAATTTTTAATCATCTCTGTTTTTCGATTTCTCGATAAAGCTTATATCGCCCAACATACAGTTAACAAGTTGGGGTAAAATAAGATGGTAAATTATAAGTGAGCAATAATTAATTCTAGTTTTGCTACAGCCCCATGCACAGGTTTCTACCTGATTTAGGTCCTGTCACTACGCAAACTACATTCTACTTTCGGTCTTGCTTAAAAGTAGTATAGTGCTTAGTAGGAGACATAATAATGCGTGGTAAGATTGGACCATACATCCATACTAACATGAGTCCCTGCTGCTCTTGAAGTCACATTTTAAAACCGATATTGCTCAAATTAATCATAGTGTTTTGTTAGAGATGTATAATTAACCTGGCAAAATTAAAAGATACTGGTCCATGTAGTCATACAGCTCACAAACAAAATGTCCCTCCCGATTTGACGCTTTAGCACTTACAAATACTTGAATTTCTTTGAAAATTCGCAATTTTTGCTTTACATGTTCAACGAAAATCTTCTTATTTTGTTCGAAATGTCTTCAGAAGAAAATTATTCGTCATTTTTAGGAACACAGTTTTGTGGTTGTGCATATGTAAACTGGTAACTCTTATTCATTCGAATAAGACTACCGTATATGTCATTTCAGTTGTGGCCGAAGTATACGTCGCGGGTCTAGAAACAGCTGTACAGTCCGCAGACAATTTTTTACGTTGATTCTGAAAAGAACCAAAAAAAAAAATCTCGAACCAGAAAAAAAACTGTTTAAATCATAATAATTATAAAAAGCTAAAAAAATGTTAACAAAAACTGTTTTATACTTATAAATATGTTTACATTTGTCGTGAAAATTTTGCAAA
The DNA here is from genome assembly GCA_963513945.1 of Hydrotaea diabolus. Taxonomy (NCBI): domain Eukaryota; kingdom Metazoa; phylum Arthropoda; class Insecta; order Diptera; family Muscidae; genus Hydrotaea; species Hydrotaea diabolus. Next base: position 18,750,358 of record OY740719.1, read on the forward strand.
AAAACTATAAAATACAATTTCATGTTCATTGTAAAATATTGTAATAAAAACTAAAACTAAAAAAACGCTGGCACATGCGTAATCAATCTGAGGGAGAATACTTTGAAGGCGATAAATAAAAATGAATGAATTAAAACATATTTTTTTAAAAATTAAATTTCACCTTTTGCCCCCATTTATACTAGGCAATTTTACTTGCCGCAACTCTCAGTTCGTAGGAGAGCAATTCCTTTTGTGTTTTTCGTAGTGTAAAGTTGGCTGAAGATTATTTGACGTTATGTGTTATAATAATTATAATTTGATATTAATTGAACTTTTTTCCCCACTTATATTTTACACAAAAATCAGAATGAATTAATCACAGAATATCAGAGAAGGTAATAATGAAAGCAAAAATTGGAGAAACCGAAATGCCTTGCAAGAATACTCGTAGTGTTTACTGAACAGAAGAGGCATGTTTAAAAGGGAATCATAAAAATTGGCGCAAGTAAAATTGCCTAGTGTGAATGGTGACTTTCTACCACAAACAAATTAGTATTTATTCCTTTTTCAATTTAAAATAAAACTTTGATTTGGACCACCTTGTATAATTGAATAATTTTTTCGATTTAAAATTAATCATTTTTTCCTACACTATTTATTGGGAATTTTGTTCGCCTTTTAAATATTGCAGGCTTTTTACGATATTTCATTTACGATCACATTTCTCGCTGCCCATTATTTTCTAATAAATTCTTCTTTTATTAGATGTTTGTTGTTATTTCTGGAATTGTTGTTGTCATTAATTGTTTTTTTTTTCATTTTTGCCTGTGTATGAGCACGCTTATACGTATCCATAAAAACATATGTATGTAGATATGTCTCTTTGTATGTACGTACCTTCACATTGTAATGTACTCGTATTATCCCGGTCGCGCAACAACAATTTATTTGTGCATTGTGATGTCTCTACTAGTTTACAACAATTGTTCTCTCGGTTGATGGTGGTGTTGTTGTTGTTGCTGTTTGTTACCTTTTGAAGAAACTGCAATAAATTTCAATAACAATCTGCTGTTGTTGTTGTTGTGTTTACCGTATTATCGTAGTCTTGTCGCTGCTGTTGCTCTTTAAACGTCAGCCAGCACGTGTGCAAAGTGATGAGCGATAAGTAAACAAAAAGTAAAAATAAATACGAAATAGAGAAAGAAATTCAGAAAAAGATTTTAAATGTGTTTTTTGTTTGCTTGAACGAGTGATACTTGACTATTCGGGAAGTGTGAATGTTGCAAAAAACGTTTAGTGTCTCCGGTTCCAAAGAAAGTGTTGAAATTAAGAATTAACAGGGAAATGTATTTTAATATTAACCTTCTATAAGTGATGAATGGTCAAGGGAGTAGTTAAACATGTGGCAGAAGAGGTAAGTTTGAACAGATTTTAAATGCAATATAAGGGGAGGATATTTTGTGGGAATCGGCTTTTTACATATGAAGATAACACAATTTTAATAATTCGTGGATAATCTCGGAAAAAGAAAAGTTCCTTCACGCGGTGTCGCTCTACTGCTCGGATGACAAGGGAAGTATTAGTGGCGATGAAGCGATTCCACAACAGCCGGTTCTATGCACCAAATTAGCCCGAAGGAGAAATTCATCGGCCAAAGGCTGTCACCTCGCTACTATGTGCCGCAACAACAACATTAGTGGCGATGGACACTACCTGAGTGTGTTGTTTTTTTTTGTGAGGGAGAAATGCTTGACTATTCTGGATAAAAGTTTATTATCTCCGGTGTCAAAGAAAGTGTCAGAATTAAGAATTTACAGAGAAAAGTGTTTTAATAAATCCCCATGCTGGAATTGTTGTATTATCTTCGGTGTCAAAGAAAGTGTCGAAATTAAGAATTTACAGGGAAAGGTGTTTTTAATAAATCGCCATAAATGATGTTGGAGTTGTTGTAAATAGTAGAGGCCTGTCTATTGGCCCTTCATGTTAAATGTCATACATACATATGTACAGCTGCGGTAAAAAAAAGAAGCAGTGACAGATTGTAAAAATTTCAATTAAAAAATGAAGACTTTTTTCATACAAATTGTACAATTTTTTTTTCTTAATTTTATAATGGCATTCTGTTGTTGCTATTTTCACTACTTATGGAAACTAAAAACTTCAAAATGTTGAGATTGAGTCATAAAAAATGTTTATTTTAGAAATAAGATCGGTCAGAATAAGAAATACATAGAAAGGGAGATATGCTCAAATATTCTGGAAAAACTTTTATTGTCTCCGGTTTCAAAGAAAGTGTAAAAATCAGAAATTGTCAACGAAAAGTTTTTTTATTAACCTCCATAAATGATGGAACTATTGTAAAAAGTACAGGCCTTTTTAATGGGCACTTCAAATATCAAATGCTGATACAGCTACGGTCAAAAAATAGCAATGACAGTTTAAAAAAAAAAGAATTATTTTTTCCCATCAACTGCTAATTTTTTTCTTCAATTTATGCTGTCACTCTGTTTATGTCATTTTCACTTCTAATGGAAGCTTAAAGTTTTAAAATGTTGAGATCTGCACACATAGAAAATATTTGTTGCCACAGCCCAATTTTTTGCCAACCGAATGTTGGTAGTTGCATGTACTATCCATGTATTCCATCGCTATAACCGAATGTTTGGGTACATGACAATTTTCAGTAGAAGGAACTGACAGTATCTGGTGAAAACTGAAAGTATTATTTCAACTGAAATTGTACATTTCGGGGTTTTCTTTATCTGACCGAAATACTTAGTAGGAACAAATACTGTTACACACGTTTTATGCTGTAAAATAAAAAGTACTGAAAGTTTTTGAACCAAATATTTTTGTAATATATTTATTGATATATATTGTATCCAAAAAGAATCTACTTATTCGAAATGTCCGCCTTTTGCCTTTACACACGCCTTAAGTCGCACGGACCAATCTTCAATAGCTGGACGAACCTCGTCCATTGGAAAATTGGCCACAGCTCGAACCAAAGCAGTCTTAAGAGATCAAATGTTGGGGTATTTTTTTTTGACAAAACTTGCCCTCTAAAACCGTTCACAATTTGTAATCCAATTTATTGATGTATATTGTATCCAAAAAGAATCTACTTATTCGAAATGTCCGCCTTTTGCCTTTACACCCGCCTTAAGTCGCACGGACCAATCGTCAATAGCTGCACGAACCTCGTCCATTGGAAAATTGGCCACAGCTCGAACCAAAGCAGTCTTAAGAGATCAAATGTTGGGGTATTTTTTTTGTTTTGACAAAACTTGCCCTCTAAAACCGTCCACAATTATCCATTGGGTTCAAATCTGAACTGCCTGAGGGTCATTCTTCAAAAGAATGAACGCTGGCAAATTGTTTCAAAGACAGGCCTGGGACGTTTAGCCTTATGGGCCGGCGCAGAATCCTGCTGGAAAGTCCATGGCTGGTTTTGGAATAGGGAATTGTTAAGAGGCTTCACCACAGCTTCCAAAACGGTTTCTTGGTAAACTTTGGCCGATGTTTTGACGCCTTGTTCGCAGAAATGCAGGGCAGTGACCACATCGTAAGAGACACCCCACCAAACCACGACTGAAGCTGGGTGATGACCCTTTTCCACCCTTGGGATGAATACAGATGCTTCATTAGATGACCACGCATACACTCTATCATTTTACTTGTTAAATTTTTCCTGAACGGTAAAATTTTTTCATCGGTGAACAAAATTTTTCTGTGCAAGTGCTTCACCAAAAGACGTTTGCATTTTTCAATCCTATTTTTTTTTTAATCTGCAGTCAATAAATTTTCGGTACGTCGTTTGAAAGCCCCAAATTCCAAGTCTTTTTTAATGATTCGACTCATGGACTTTTGCGTGATATTCATCTCACGGGCCATGGTTTTCTGTTTTCGGAGCGGATTCCTGTGAATTCTTGATTTAACGGCTTTGATGGCATGCGGTGTTCGAACAGAGCGGTCTTTTACATCTCCAGTCTCCTCAAACAGTTTTATGCATCGGTAGACGAACATGCGGCTAATCCCTAGTGGCCGGAGCGTTTTGAAAATATCGTTTTTTCATTTCACACTTGAAAAGCGCTATTACAGCGATACGGTTCTCATTATCTGACCACTCCATGACGAAAGTTGAAACAATTTTAAAATCCAGTTACAGACTAACGCTAATGAGGTTAGCTTTCATAACCCATATGACATTAACGGGGTTTGTTTAGTTCTACTATTGAAATGGGTGTGTTCAATGTTGTAACAGTATTTAGGTCCCTACTAAGTAAATCAAAAACTGGGGAAATATGTAATCAAACGAAGCATTTTTTGAATATTTGTGATTTGATTCTTTGACACGCACAGAACAGATTTGTTGCCACAACCGATTTTTTTGCCAACCACATTTTGAGTCAGTACATAGTATTTTTTAGAGGAGGTAGTCGTAACATGTAACCCCAACTAATAACATATATCGGTAATTGTTTTAGATTGTTGCCCTTTGCTCTTGGATTCGTCCTTAGTTTCGATCTGAACAATGTTGTTGCTGTTGTACACTGTATGCCGGGGTGTCAACCCTTGGCTGAAGAATTGCTGCATCGAGTCAATCCGGTGAATAGAACCAGCTGTTGTGGTATTGACCGGAATACTGTATAAAATTATTTCGAAATCGGTTTATATTAATTTGCGACCAGTTTTTTGATTATAACGATAGATAGACACATGGAATCTGAAAGAGATACTCAATTGATCTGTATTATAAATACATCTATCACCTTTTCTTTTGGGTGTTGCGAACAACAGCTTAAAGTCGTAAACCCTGTGTGGTGTAGGGTTTACGGAAACTTATTTGTTTTCCCATTACATTAAATGAAACATTTCATTAAATAGATGCAAATAAATTTATATAACGAAAGTGAATTTATTGTTATTAAATTGTCCGTATACTTAGCACGTTCTTGGAGAAATCAAATCGCCGACAAAACTCCATATCCCTCTCATGGCATTTGTCTTATAGAATTTAACGTCAAAATGCCGATTCAAAACAAATTCAGCTCTCAGCCTCTATCCCCTAGGGAATACATTCGGTTTTCCCATTATTACCGCCACATAAATTGTGCCAGCCTTCCAATTTTTGCCAGACGACTTTTCATTGTTGTACACAAATGTTTAGTTATTCCTAGGATGTGCAGAAAATGAGGCAGGATTAGAGTATCCTTGAAGGTTAATGAATGAATAAATGAACGCATCGAGATGTTGTTATATTTCCATTAAGTCCATTAACTTGTATCTCCTTGCTATTCGCATAGCCTTCCCTTTTTGTTGTTGAGTACTTTTGATTTTTGCCCAGTCAGCATAAATTTGCTAAGAAAAGGACTCAACCAGTACCTCCCATTTGCGCGAGGAGTGCAGGCTGAATGAATTGAAGTGGCAAGGAATGAATGCTAATGATGTTGAGATATGGATTTAGAATATTACTTGTATCCATCTATTTGGTGGTATTTTGATGCGTGCCCTACACAAGGGATTAATGACTTGATATTGGTTTAGGTGTGGTTAGTTCTAGAACTTTAGTTCAATTAATTTGTAAAATCAAACATATATACTCGATCGTCGATCATTTAATACCATATCATGCACTTTGGCTACAAGTTCTGTTGTTGTTGCTGTTTTTGGACGTCCAATACGTGGTTCATCTTCAATGCTTGTACGACCACGTTTAAATTCAGCAACCCAATTTTTTACTGTTGCATATGAAGGAGCACTTTCACCTAACACATTCACCATATCATTATGAATTTATTGTCCCGATAAACCTTTTTTATGTAAATATTTAAGGACACCACGCATTTCTAATTTTTCCATTGTAAAAAAATCGCGGATGCGTCTTTTGTGAAGACCTGTTTCTATATAAAGGAGTTGCCGGATCGAAACAAAATTTAACATGTGTTCATAGCAGAGATGGAAGTTGCCAAAACACTTAACTTTTTTCTGTTTATACCGCGCTTTTTGTGCTAGGCTAAGAAGTTTCCGACCCGCCCTCGTATTTTTGCATGAAATTATAGTTTTAACATATTTTTCTCTTCGTGTATCCACCGATAAATAGTTTTTCTCTTTTTTTCATTGGAGATGAACAGCAGTTATCCTAATGGGGGGATGTTCAATACGAGTATGTGTAAATGTTGGCATGTGTACCTACAAGTCCGTGTAACTTAAACTACTAGTAATCGACGTTAATGCCGGACACTTTATGATAAAGAGTTTAATATATTAATTAAGCCATGTTTAAGCTTTTTTAATAAAAGCATTAGCCGCTCTAATAGTAGTTTAACGAAAAGTTATGTCCCGTTCAGTAAGCGTAAGAATGATATCGTACACAGCTAACTTCAAGTAATTTCATTTTGGTAGTAAAAGTTTTCATCCTTCCTGGGAATACAACAATCCCAAGGTTCTACGATAATACCGTAATGTAATCCTCGTAGGAACAGCTGTCCCCATAGTACCTTTGTTGACATGACTAAACAAGTTTATCTCTGTATCACTCGGTCACTGTTACACGTTCTCCTTTCTTTGTTGTCCACTTTCATTTGCAGATTTCATAATATGGAATACGGTCACTGTATCGAAATAAATTCAAATTAATGATAATTGAACTAAAATACCATATAACACAAATACAACAAAATGATGCCAACAAAAACACAACGCATTGTTAGTGTGATGAGATTCAAGAATAATAACAAACGACACCGCTGACAGTTGACTGCCAACCCAACCGCTGATATTGTGACGTACATGGCTAGTGTTGGGGAAAGTATTGAGTACCCGGTTGTTGTTTTGGGGCTAGCCAGCATTGGTAGGAGATTTAAGAATAATAACGAACGACACCGCTGACAGTTGACTACTGCCAACCCAACCGCTGATATTGTGACGTACATTGCTAGTGTTGGGGAAAGTATTGAGTACCCGGTTGTTGTCTTGGGGCTAGCCAGCATTATAAGGGTTGTATTTTAATGGTAAATTATTGAATTCGGTGCTAATTGTGATGTGGATTCTATATAAAGTTAATTTGTGGCTGTAAAATGTCTCAAAGAAGAAAATATAAAATAATAAATTTTAAAAATAATAATGCTGTTTAGTTTACTAATACTTTTATGGTTAAATGACTGTCTTTAATTTTCTATTTTAATTTTCTAAAAATAGTAAAAACGTCATCAAGATCGCCCAGGCCGAAACTTTTATACCCCACATGGTCCCTACGCTAATAAAGAGCTAAAAAAAGGTTGGCTTCAAGTCGCTAAAGAAACGAGTAAGAGTTACCCAACTTATTTGTCCAGCAAACATACTTAAACCCATACCCTGCTTTATAAAATCATATGTTTTTTGTTATCTAGTTTAAAAGAAAATCAAGCAGCAAGAGATCTTATCGGTGAATTTGTATCGCGTTCACAAGAAGGAATAAGTGGTAGTATTTTAATCAACAAAGGATATTTAAAAGATATTTTTCACATTTTAATAAAAGCAAAAGTTTAGCAACTATTTTAATTTAAAGATTTCTTCGATTATTTCATTAAAACTTAGTTTTTATTGCCTGTTTTTGACGCGTTCGCCGATATAACCTCTTGTTCTTGGATTCTCTTTAATCTATTCAAAGAGAATAGATTAACATAGGACAAAAAAAACTAGATTACCTAGCTCATAAGCCCAAAACGAACAAGGCTATAAAGTACGCTCAGATTGAATCTTATAAACCCTACATCATGCATTCTAAACTCAATTGGGAAATGTAAAAAGTTCATATTAATGATTCATTTGACTATGTAGACACCTGGGGCTCAGGAGACTGTCCCCAGTCTTTGGATTCGAGGCAACTTTGCTTCGATTTAAGTACGCATACGTACTTATGTATGTATGTCGAAAGAACATCTGCATGTCTAGGCAAAAACATCGATAATTTTTGAGCGGAAGATACCTCGTACTCATGCAAAAGCTTCTCTATAAAACGCATAATCCACTTTTTGGAACCCTAGGGTCCATCATTTGACCGATACAAGTCTCAGTTAGTTCTTAAAAATAAAGCCAAATTTAAATTGGGTGGGGTGAAATTTGTTTTAATAATAGTGGCCATATGCCTATTTAAAAAAACATCTACAATTTTTGAGCGGCGGGTATCCACCACGTATATGCCAGCATATTTACGAGTAAGAGATTTATCTCTAAGTCATGTAAAAAGTTTTATATAAAATACATAAGCCACTTTTTGGAGGTTAAGGGTCCATGAGACCGTTGCGAGTCTCAGTAAGAATAAATCCATATTTTCTTTAGCCATATGCCTCTATTACAATTTGTTAGGGATATGGTCCCCACGAGTCCAGGTTCCTAGTCCCCAATTTCAGTTAAATCAACGTAAAGAAACATAAATCCATACTTAGATTTGCAGTAGAATTTTCTTTAATTTGGGTAACCATATGTCCATAACAATTGGTCGCTTCTTGTGAGTTTTTGGTCCACTTGAGTCCATGTGTTGGAGACCGAGTTCAGAATTTTAGACAGATCTTGAAAATAAAATTATTTTGAATAATTGAAAGATTTAATTATATTTGTGTGCTTCATTTTTTTAGAAAGCGTTTCTATGTAGCCGTTTATGGACCACTAGATCCCAAAAACTATGCCCCTTTTAGATATGATAAGTCCAATGTTAATCTAAGGCTTGGCTACATATAATTGAGAAATGATTTACAGGAGAACCTTTTTCATAGGTACCTGTAGTTCCCTGAACGTAAACATTTTCCCCCTCAATCCGATATCGCCTTTTCCCCTTTTAAGGGACTTAAAACAACTTAGGACCACGTTTGATATTATCATTTATTTAATATTTCATAAAAATTTACCTTTAAAATTAGGCATTCTTGGCAGTCGTAGGCCTAGACACATTAAACGTCCATAAATGGAAGTGGTCATTGGGCCACTTTAGCTCTTGAATGGTTTCTGGCTTATCGACGTACACCTTTTCTTTCAAATAACCCCAAAGAAAGAAGTCCAACGGTGTCAAATCACATGATCTTGGTGGCCAATTAACACTGCCACGACGTGAGATAACACGGCCATTTAATTTATGGCGCAAAAGAGCCATTGTTTCGTTAGCTGTGTGGCAAGTGGCACCGTCCAGTTGAAACCACGTATCGTCCACATACATATCTTCTAATTCGGGCCATAAAAAGTTCGTTATCATCTCACGATAGCGAACTCCATTCACAGTAACTGCCTGACCGGCCTTATTTTGGAAAAAATACGCCCCGATGATGCCGCCAGCCCATAAACCGCACCAAACAGTCACTCTTTGTGGGTGCATTGTTTTTCCGACAATCACTCTTGGATTATCATTCGCCCAAATGCGGCAATTCTGCTTATTGACGAATCTACTGAGGTGATAATGTGCCTTATCACTGAAGATGATTTTCTTCGAAAATTGATCATCCACTGTAGCCATTTCTTGTCACCATTCTGACCATTGATGACGTTTGGAATGTTCAAGAGGCTTCAGTTCTTGAGTCGATTGCACCTTGTAAGCGTTTAAATGCAAGCGTGAGAGGTGCAATTGTTGGGCACAACGACGAGTTGAGGTGGACGGTTCTTCAGTCATATGTCGCGAACAGCAGCAATATTTTCTGCAGCTCGAGCATGCACTGGTGATTTGCTCAAATTTTTGCACGATTTTTCCGATTGTACGTACTTTTCTACGATTTGACTAAAATTATTCCTTGAACTACGGAATTAAGGTCGCTAGGGCGCCGAAAAACTTGTCTTTGAAAATATGAGTATAGATAGACGAATATCTAACGTCGAAAATTTAGATTTGAAATCACCTTATGTGTCATCGAAGAATTTCGTCACTTTAGCAGAAAACAGAAAATCAAGTTATAAATCCTTAAAACATAAGGTGGTAAAGCTACCACGTTGGGCGCCATTGATGTGTAAAGCATCAACTTACAAAAAAAAACATCAACCTAAAGGGTGTTTTTTATTGAGGTATAAACTTCGAATTGAAATAAAACACAAAAAAATCGTTTTAATGTCCATCAATTTGGCTTTATTGGAAGGATAATTTTATGCCATTTATGTTTAAATATGATTTCGGGCATGTGGCCGCCGCGGCTGGCTCGAATAAAGCCAATTCTACAGGTCCAATTTTCAACCACTTTTTCGAGCATATGGGGCCGTATGTTGGCAATAATGCCAAGAATGTTGGCTTCCAAGTCCCCTAACGTGTTTCTGGTTTGTTGGCGTAGACGAGCGACTTCACATATCCCCAAAGAAAATAATCCAATGGTCCATGTCAACCGATCCATGGTTAACCGAATTAATTGCTCTGATGGACGATTATATCGACCATAAAATGGACGGAGCTTGCGGTGAACTTCGCGAACTGAACCATTACTTTCGAAATAAATTTGCACGATTTGCAAGCGTTGTTCTTTTGTCAACCTGTTCATGAAGAAATGGCAAACCAAACTAAATATTAATCACTTGACAGCTGACAAAATGGCCGCCAGTTAAAAAAGTGATGCCAACTTAAAGTTCTATACCCCAATAAAAAACACCCCTTACAAAACTGACAAAATAGTTATAAATCCTTAAAAAATTAGGTGGTAAAGCTACCACGTTGGGCGCCATATATGTGTAAAACATCAACCTACAATTCTCAAGTATATTCTATTAACATATGGACATTAAAAACACTATCATTTCATCACGTATCTGAATATAACATTAATTCTACAATTCAACTAAATTTGAGGATTAAAGTCGCTAGGGCGCCGAAAAAATTGTCCTTTCGAACGATAACACATACAACTAATCTAAATAAGCACTAACTGTCAAGAACTTTCTTCAAGTATGGATGAGTGAGTACTCTAAAATAAAACAATTTTTTCACATATAACATATTAATTTTACATTTGGCCAATTGTCTAAAGGTTTAGAAAATAAGGTCCTTTTAAAATAACACCCGAAATAAGAACTACATTCGCCAATATTGTCAATGTAATCCAGGTGGTAAGTACCAAATGATTCAAACCGCCAAATTTACAAATATTTTGTTTTCAACAATAACCCCTTTTTTAAGCACCAACCTTATCATCCCCACATTCTGACTTTGTTTTAAAGATTTTGCTTCATACACGGCCACCCTGTTTGACCGGTATTTCGCTGGCGGTCGGTCTCTCGCCCGGTGTTGTATTATAAATGTCTCGTATTGTATGAATAAGTAAATAGCATTTCTTAAGTAGCAGCATAGTGTTAACAAGATACATACATTCATTTATTCATTTGTCTTCAGTCTAGATTAACAAATTGATAAAGAAAAACACTCAACAACGACAACGAAAACAACAGCAACAACAACAACAGCAACGAAACTTTTTTGTTAAACGTTTTGTATTGTATGCAAATTGTGTCGTTTTTGTCGTTTCGAGTCAGCAGCGAAGATCAAGAAATCACAAAATTGCTTTCAGAGTGCAATTTAAAAAAAAAACACACAACAAAAACAACAACATGTATTTCGAATCTTTTTATTTTATTTACCATAGAAGGGGTGGTGGCGTCTGAATGAGGAGCTCTTCACAGATAAACACCCATAAAAAACATATGTAGAATTATTTATATTTTTTTTTTTAAACAATTTACCATGAGTGAACCATAAAGAGTCATAAAATTGCAATTGCTCTTTGAAGGCAATTTGTGGACTTTATGATCTTTGCTCACAAAGGACAAAAAAGAAATTCTTTGAAGAACAATGAATTGGATAAAAAGTGTTGACTGTTGCTTTCGAAAAAGTTCTAAGTGTTTTTTTGAAGAGAAGTGCGGTATTAGTAAGCTGAAAATATGAGTATAGATAGACGAAGATCTAAAGACGAAAATTTTGATTTTGAATGATCTTACGTATCAACTTAAGCAAGAAACAGAAATTATAACACGTGATCCATTTCGATTCTTTCCCTACGTTTTTAAAGAAAAAACCACAGACAATATAAATTGAATGGGGAATGTTTATTTTCATTTGAAAGAACATTCTTTGGCATTTATTTTTTTTAAGATTACGTCTATCAAATGTTGGCCGCCGCTACGTCTCAGATGGTCCATCGGTTGAGTCCAATTTTCGATGACTCGTTCGAGCATTTCGACTGGTAACTGGCGAATGACACGCGAGACTTTAGACTTTACATATCCCTACAGGAAAAATTTCACGACCTTGGTGGCCAATCAACCGGCCCAAAACGTGAAATTATCTGCTCACCGAAATGTTCTCTCAATAAATCCATTGATTAATGCGATGTGTGTGAAGTGGCGCCGTCTTGTTGAAACCAAATGTCCCCGAGATCACGAGCTTCAATTTCAGGCATCAAACAGTCGGTAATCATGGCATGATAACGGTCGCCATTGACGGTTACGTTCTCACCGGCATCATTTTTGAAGATATATGGACCGAGATTCCACCGGCGCACAAACCACAGCGAACCGTTGTTTTTCTGGATAAAGTGGTAGCTTTAGAACCTCTTCTGGTGGCTCTTCGTCCCAAATGAGGCAATTTTGCTTGTTTACATACCCATTGAGCCAGAAATGGGCCTCAACGCTGAACAAAATTTGGTTTGAAAATGTCGGATCTTCTTAGAACTTTTCAAGAGCCCATAGAGCGAAGCGATGTCGCTTTGAAACGTCGGGCGGCTTCAGTTCTTGCACAAGCGGTTTTTTGTACGCTTTCAATTTAAGATCTCGCCGTAAAATGCGCCTAGTCGTTCCATACGTCAGTCCGAGTTGCTGCGAACGGCCCCGAATCGATTGTCCACGGTCTTGGTGTACACTCTCAGCTACGGCAGCTAAATTTCCTTCACTGCCTGCTAGACGTGGTCTATTCGGTCGAATATTATCCAATAATGAATGATGGGGTGATGGTGTCGCAAATAGTACGCTCGGTAGGCCGATTATGTTGATTATGATGAACGAAGTGCACGAAACACATTCCTCACAGAACGTGAATTTTCGTAATAAAGTTGAACGATTTGTAAACGTTGTTCAGGCGTAAGTCTTTCCATGATGAAATGCCAAACAATACTAAACAAAAATAACATGACACGACTCACACGTGATCTGTCATAAAAAGGCTATTAAAATAATATCTTTACTTGGATCACCCATTATTTATAAATCCTTAAAAACTAAGGTGGTATTCTTTCCAAGTTGGGCGCCATTTATGCGCTAAACATCAGCTTACAAGTTTTAGGTTGAAAGCGTATACAATTTTTTTAGAGTAAATCGATTGAGATATATGGAAAAACTTACAGAAAAAGGAGTATACACATACACAAATTTTAATATAGGGTGGACGATTAAACATTATAAATTTGAATCGGTTGTAAACAAAGTACTGAAAATTTTTTCAAAATTCTGGTTTTATCTGAAAGGTTGAACTTTGTCATTTAATAATGAAACACCATTCGATGCGTTTTAGCTTCGCCCAAAGGGCTGAAGATTGTTTGACATTTTACCGGAAAATCGTCTTTTCAGATGAAGCTCATTTCATCTCGGTGGATATGTCAATAAGAAAATTGCCGCATATCGGGTTCAGAGAAGCCAACCAAACGTGACTATTAAAAAGTCAATGCATCCACAACGAGTCATTGGGTCATTTTTTGCCAAAACCGACTGTTGTGGCAACTTATAGTTTTGTTCAAGCAACCAACAATTGGTAATGATAACTAATTATTTCGCTCTACTAACTAAAAACGGGTGCATCTGAGAAACATTTTAATAAAATACAAAGACCATTAATAATAAAAAAAATATTACGGCGAAATTTCAAGGTTTCTCCAAAAATCACATCTTCGGAAAGGAAATTGAATTATATCTTCCTCGGATGGCGAAGTGAATCCCAAGCATTGAGCGGATTCTTTAAAATAGTCCATTTTTAAAATTTGGTGTATCAGCTGCCGCATGCTTTTTTAAACTTAGTCCAATTGGTCGGCGATTGTTGGGTTTTCCGTAAGGTTTGCTTCTGTCTTTGTGAAATCTTAATATTGGCTTAACTCGTTTTGTTCTTATTATATTATTATTTTAGGATTATTCAAATATATAGGGTGATCCATCTAGAGGTATTTTTTCAGAAAAAAAAATATATAAAAATTCATATCAAGGGTGGAATCTTTATTGGTAATTTGAAAGGACATTTTAAGGCATTTATTTCTTGAATATAATTTCCTTCAAATGTTGGCCGCAACTACGCCTCAGGGTTTCCACTCTGAGGGTCCAATTTTGGATGGCTCGTTCGAGCATTTCGACCGGTATAGCTTTAATGACACGCGTAATGTCGGCTTCCAAATCCTGAATCGCAGCTAGTTTGTCAGCATACATTTGGACTTTACGTAACCCCAAAGAAACATGTCTAAAGGTGTGATGTCACTCACCTGTCCAAAACGTGAAATAATCTGCAAAATGACCTCTTAATAAATCATTTTGTTTGAGCAGCTGTATGGCAAGTGGCACCGTTCTGTTGAAACCAAGTTTCATCAAGATTACGGGCTTCAATTTCAGGTAGCATAAAGATCGATAGCGTGCTCGCTCCATTGACGGTTACGTTCCGGCCATCATCATTTTTGAAAAAATATGCACCGATAATTCCACCACTTATAAACCACCACAACCAAATCGTGGTTTTCTCTGGGTTTAATGGCACCTCTTGAACCGCTTCTTGTTGCTCTTCAGCCCAAATGCGGCAATTTTGTTTATTGACATTGCCGTTGAGCCAGAAATGGGCCTCATCACTGAACAAAATTTTGGTCGAAAACAGCGGATCTTCCCGTTTCTCACCGAACGCTCATTTTCATAATACAGTTGCCAACATTTGAAGGTAATTATTTTCAAAAAATAAATGCCCTAAAATTTCTTTTCAAATTACCAATAAAGATTCCACACTTGATTTGAATTTTTATGTTTTTTTTGTTCTGAAAAAATACCTCTAGATGGATTATCCTATAGATCCAGTGTTCAATTATTATTGAAATAATTGTTAGTTATAAAAATTTCCAATTTCTTAGTTAACAAAAATCTCTAGACATTTAATATTTTATCTGCCTTATCTATTTTTGTTATCCCAGTACATTAGCCCAACTCATCTTTTCCTTCACCTTGAGTTGATTACCCAACCAGCCGGTCACTTGCAATTAGCGATTCCAGTCCCACCAGAACAATAGCTTATTTTCATAAATTAGTTAACCAAAAAAAAAAAGAAATCAAAAAAATAAACTTGAAACAATAACAATAACAACAAGTTGCTTTAATTGTTCAAATCAAATTAGACAATTGTGTTTATGAGAGCGGGGAACATCCCCAAGAATAAATCGGAGTGTGTTATTATTTTATGTTGTTATTATTGTTATGGTTATTATAATATTTCAATTCGATGAATTATTTGATAAAAATACTGCTACCGCACCAATCGTAATTAAGAGGGTGCTGTTCGTCGAAAAGTCAGCGGTGAACAATCTTGATTATTTCAGGCAATCATGAATTGGCGACCAACGTGAGACTGTTAAGCATACGCTTTTATCTGTTTTTTCGGATATTTGAAAATAGTTTGTAGGGTAGCTGGCATTACAGCTTTTAGCTAGAGCAGTTTGAATAACTAAAAAAATATCACAAATCATTAAAATAAATCGAGACATTTTTTCATCGATGTCCTCTTTATTTAACCGAAATATTTTTTAAGTAATTGAGAGTGTTGTTCGAAGAAAAGGCAGCGGTGAAAAAACTTTTATCTTCTAGGCAATCGTAAAATGGCGACCAACATTAAATTGTATAGCAGAGGCTTTTCTTGTTAATAAAGTTAGCGGTGTCCATAAAACATTAGCTCTGTTCTTGTTATGTATCTAGCTTAGATACCTAGTTAGGTTGCAATATGGTAGTCTGGCAACTTTGAACAAAATTGAGAGTAATAGGGCCACATTGTGTATCTTTGTATAGACCAAAGAGAATTAACTAATAAAAGGGCTCATTGGCAAATTCGTCAATAGCAAATAATAAAAACTTATAAATTGTCATAAAATAATCAATGAAATATTACAAATCTATTAATTGCTACTTTTTTGTTTGTAAAAATGTGTAAATTTTTTTGAACCATCAACTAGAGTGGATTATTTCATCTCGTGCAGATGTGCCCTATACGCATTCGCCCATGAGACCTATTCGTGTTTGATTCTTTTTTGGTTTACATACCAATAAAAATATGTGTAAAAAGCAGGGTGTGTCATGTTTGATTTTTTGTTGAAAAATAAGTGGTAATGGTAACTCTTACTCGTTTCTTTAGCGACTTGAGGCCAACTCTAGGTAAGCATTAACTTCCAACTCATACTAGTTTAGTAACCTGCAAAGAACACAGCTATTAAATGTTTTGAGTTCTATGGAAAAATTTGTAAGATTTTGCCTATTTTAAGAATGGCAAAAATGGTGGAACGCCTAGGATGCAGCTTTTATGTAGACAATTTTTTCCTTTTTTCTCCCGGAGAACATTTTTGGGCGTCAGACGTAAAGATTCATTTTATTCAATGCTTCATTATTTTGTTTAGAAAATTGAGCTCAACGTGTGACGCTTAGGATGCTGTTTGTAGTTAAATTGCAAAAATCCTTTTTTTAATGTTTATTAATTTGAAAATCGGGCCCAACGAGTAACGCTAAGGTGTAACCTGAAAAAAAAACACTTATGTAAAGTGTTTTGAACCATCTTTTAAAAATCTATGATCTTCTACTTATTTAAAAATTGGCGCCCAACATGAAACGTTTAGGATGCTGTCCGATTTTCTTTTTTCATTGATAATTTATTTAGGCGTCTGTCGTTAAGATTCTTATGGTTCAATGTTAAACCCAAATCGCGGGGAGAACTTCGGTTCGATGTGGAGTTGCATTGCGACCGGGTGCTGTGACCCATAGAACAGCAGAGGTTTAGATAGTCCTCGACCCCTAACCAAGAGGGAAGCCATGACCCATAACTGTCATGCTTCGAATTGGTACCGGCGGAATCAATCCAATGGGGCGTTGGCCGCCGCATTGTTACGGCCCCAGTGTGATGGCACACCGTGGTTAAGGCTGTCGTGGCGATAATCACGTAAAACCCGGCGACTCTGTTCAATGTTTGCTTACATTGTTTGGAAAATGGCGCCCAACGTGTGACCCTTAAGATGCTGTTTGTATGTAGATAAATTGTAAAAGTCCTTTCTTGAACGTTGATTAATTTGAAAATGAAGCGCAAAAAGTGACACTAAGGAGTGACCTAAAAAGAACACAGACATTAAGTGTTTTGATCTTCTACATATTTTAAAAATAGCGCCCAACATGTAACGCTAAGGATGCTGCTTTTATGTAGACTGTTTGTGTGATTCCATTTTTTCCGTGATTACTTATTAAGGCGTCTAACGTTAAGAATCGCTTTATTTAATATTTGCTTATTTTGTTTAGAAAATGGCGCCTAAAGTGTGATGCTTAGGATACTGTTTGTGTGTATTTAAATTGCAAAATTCCTTTTTTTCGACGTTTATTAATGTGGAAACGGAGCCGCACGAGTGACCTTATGGATGCTGATTTACTGAACATAGATAGTACATCAAAAAAATGGGAAGTACTTCCGAAGGAAACGATTTTTATCTACTTCCAAAGGTTGCGATTGAATTTTGTGGTACCCAAAATTCACTGAAAATTTGAAGAGGTCGTGGCTCGTCTCCTGCTAGCACCGACGGTTTTCTTTGAAGTATGGAATAACTAAATTAAAATGCAATTCAAAGCACTTCTTAAAAAATATGACAATACTTTTAAAAGACCATGCTGCAATAATCCTGTTCTAAAATCATTCGCCCTTATTCTATTTGGCGTAGTCAACAGAAGACGACGTCGTTTTTTGTATTTTGTTTCAATTTCGTATTCCCGTTGGCAATATTGCCGTATTTCGATGACTGTTAAATTAAGTTTGGTATTCTGTAAGAAAAATTGGCGACGCCGTTGTTTTCAATTGGCTTTGATTTTGGCGTCGGCCATTTTAGTGTTGCCTTCAATGTATTGTTTACGTTAATTTTGATGTCATTAGAAAATTAAATGGAAAAAATAAAATAACAAATAAGCGCCAGTTCGAGAAGCTAGTGGAAGAGCTTGAAAAGAATCCATCACTAGCCAGAGGATTTCACAAGGGCACTGTTCCTAATAATTTTAATGAACAGTGGGAGAGTATTGCCACTGTGGTAAATTCTCATGGACCCCCAATTAGATCTGGTGCTGGATGGCAAAAGGTAAGGTAAATAGTTTGGTTAAAAACTATGCTGTTTGATGGAATTCTTTCTACAAATTTGGAGGGACCGAAAATTCTTCGTCACTCGATGAGTCCGAATCGGATAGAAAAACATTTTTATTTTAACTTTTTTTTACAAACAAACTTTTTCCCACGAAAATAGCACATAACTTACATATATTTCATCAAAAACAAGAAATAAAATGAATCAGCTGACTCTAACATTAGATATGTGTGCTGTATGTTATTGACATTTTCGATAAACAGGCAACGGCGTCGTAATACTCTTACAGAATACCAAATTAGCATAGAATTGATGTTGTCTTCGATTTGAGTTGCTGTTGCCTTGAAATTGCCGTTGATATTGCCGACGCCAAATAGAATAAGGATGATTAGTTCCGAACCGATTTAGTATTACATGCGGATCACAATTTTCGTATTCTTTCCACTTATGTGGGTGGTCTGTTTTTGCTCGGTTATTTATAAGAAAGTTTTTATCCATTGCTTGCTATTTTTGTTTACTTTGAAAATGGCGTCCAACGTGTGAGATTTCTGCAAGTATGTACTTATAGATAATTTGTTAGATTTCTTTTATACAAATTGTCATTATTTTAAAAAAATAACAACTGTGCATCGCTAAGGATGCATCTTGTATGTAGAACAACTCTAAGATTCCTTTTAACCGATAGTTTAGGTATGGTCATCTAGAAAATTGCTTTCCTTTTACAGATTTTATTCACGCAATCTCCCACAAAGCCCAACCAACCGTTTCCTAATCATCCCAATGATTTTCCAATAAAACCTTAGGTCGCCCACCTCTTTACATTCACTTTTGCATTTAAAAATGTTTCCACTGCACAATTCACCCCTTTGTGTATTTATTTCACTTGTAATTAAGATTTATTTTTCCCCCAATCGGTCTGTTGTTGCTATTGTTCAATAAATAAATGCGAATTGTCTATAATTTCCACACAAAAAATATATAAAATGAACAATAAAATTGTCAAAATGGTTTTTTAGCCAAATATAACATTTCAAATAAAAAAAGTAGAAAACGCCGAAACCCCAGTCAGTAGTGGAATATTTTCATTTTGAATGTTTCTATCCGGGGGTCTTTACGAACGAAATACGAGTATAAACAATACATTTGTTGTTAAATCGTCTAAAAAAACGAATTATGCATAAACATAAAGTTATGAATATTTGAATATATAACCGAATTATGTGATTAATGGCAAATAAATATGCAAAAAATAGAATAAGATGTAATTGGTTGCTAATATGTAAATAAATTATTTTTGATTTACAGACTGGAGGGCATATAAACTGAATAAATCTTTATACGAGGGCGGTTCAGAAACTTCTTAGCCTAGCAGAAAAAGCGCGGTATAAACAGAAAAAAGTTAAGTGTTTTGGAAACTTCCATCTCTGCTATGAACACATGTTAAATTTTTCGATCTGGCAACTCCTTTATATAGAAACAGGTGTTCACAAAAGACGCATCCGCGATTTTTTTACAATGGAAAAATTAGAAATGCGTGGTGTCATTAAATATTTACATGACAAAGGTTTATCGGGACAAGGAATTCATAATGATATGGTGAATGTGTTAGGTGAAAGTGCTCCTTCATATGCAACAGTAAAAAATTGGGTTGCTGAATTTAAACGTGGTCTACAAGCATTGAAGATGAACCACGTAGTGGACGTCCAAAAACAGCAACAACAACAGAAATTGTAGCCAAAGTGCATGAAATGGTATTAAATGATCGACGAATAAAAGTGCGTGAAATAGCTAATATCATGGGCATCTTAAATGATCGAGTCCATTTAATTTTGCATGAAGAAATACAGATGAAAAAGCCTCTGCAAGTTGTGGTGCCGCACTTGTTAACAGTCGACCAAAAACGCATAAGAATGAACATTTCTCAAGCTTGTTTGGATCGTTTTCAGCGAAATAAAATGGATTTTAAGCGTCGTTTCATAACTGTTGATGAGACTTGGATCCACCACTATCCAGAGACAAAAGAACAATCCAAACAATGGACTGAAGCTGGAGGAAGTGCCCCAAAGAAGGCAAAAACAATTCAATCGGCTGGTAAGGTTATGGCAACGGTTTTTTGGGACTTCAAAGGTATTTTATTGATTGACTATCTGCAAGAGGGTAAAACAATAAATTCAGAGTACTATTGCAACCTTTTAGATCAATTAAATGTACAAATTCGAGAAAAACTTCCTGGCTTACAACACAAAAAAAATAATTTTTATCAAGACAACGCACCAGCGCACAGGAGTGTTTTAACAATGGCTAAAATCAACGAATTAAAGTACGAGTTGCTTGACCACCCACCTTATTCTCCTGATTTAGCTCCCAGTGACTTTTACCTGTTTCCAAATCTAAAAAAATTCCTTGCTGGCAAGCGTTTTACCTCAAATGAAGATTCAATTACAGTTGTAAACCACTATTTTGAAGACCTTGAGGAAAACTATTTTAATCAAGGGATAGAATTGCTAGATAAGCGTTGGACTAAGTGTATTAAAGTTTCTGGAGATTATATTGAAAAATAAAAATATTTTTGAGAAACTAACTATTCTCTTCCATTGATAGGCTAAGAACTTTCCGAACCGCCCTCGTATATCGTATTCTAGAGAGGAGGAATATTCCCACAATTGTAGAGAAATAATATTGCTAAAATCCAATATTATTTCTCTACAACAAATTGCAACAACACGTACATTAAAAATTGTTCGGCAAAAAGAACCCTCTGAAAGCTTTTGCAGAAACAAACGTATGGATTGCAAAAACTCGTCACGAGATAGTTGGAAATCATTTTCCAAATGAAGAGTTTACGCAAAAGGTAGCTTTTTAACGAAAATTGCTATACTGTCTCTAGATAAGTTCGTTTGTATTGCTCTTCAAATCTATGGCCAGAACTGAAAACGGCGCCCAACGTATTTATACTTACAAGCTGTGAAAGCGTTAAAAAAAATCATCGGTAATGCTAGGTAAACACGAGGAAACCTTCGAGAGCAACGTCTTGCAGCAAATTTTTTTTTACTGTTCACAAACCACGTGTCACCGCTTTACTTCGTTTTACCAAATGGTCATGATGAGATGTCTTATGTGAAATCGTATTTATTTTATGATTTTATCCATCTTAAATATTGGAGAGTCCTTTTGATCCTTTTTTTCGAAAAAGAAAATTGTATAAATATTTTTTAAAGTGTCGTTTTTGGGCTTAAATGTTTTACTAAATTACTATGATTATTATTTTAGTATAGAACGTCTAAAATAATATCAGAATATCTTTGGCACAGTTCATGCTAATTGTCCAGTTACCAGCTCAATTAAAAATAGCATGGGCCCCATTACAATAGTTCCTTCCGATTGTACATATGTGACAGCGCATAGAGAAAGGGACCTAAAAAAAATCAATTTTCATTTTTTTTCTTTTTGATCTGGACAACATCTGAGCATCGAATGAGACCGATCCCATGCCCCAAAAGTGTTCCCTCCCAGAGATATGCGCGTTTTATGAAAGTGAAGTCGACGATTCTAAGCGCAACAGGCGACCATTTGCTTCGAAGTGCTTCTTCCACGAACAACATTCGTTGGATTTGGCTCGTCTTCTAAGAAACACGCGGTCGATTGCTGTTTTGTTTTGGGCTCATATTCATAGGTCCATGATTCGTCACCTGTAACGATCTTAAAAACTTTTTTTGAAGCAACACGATCGTATTTTTTCAAAATTTCATTGCATTAATCGACACGAGTCTTTTTTGGAGCGATTGTCAAATTGTGCGGTATCCAACGAGAACAAACCTTTCCTACGGCCAGGTGTTCATGCAATATCGAATGTATGCTGGTGGAAGAAATGCCCAAGGATGCCTCTATCTCACGGTATGTCACATGACGATCTTGCATTATCAGTTCACGCACGGCATCAATGTTCTCTGGCACAACGGCCGTTTTTGGACGACCTTCACGACCTTAGAGCGTCGGCCACGATTGAATTCATTAAACCGGTTTTTCACAGTGCTATAGAATGGTGCTTCATCGCCATAGAAAGATTTAAGTTGTCGATATAATCCACGTCGAAAGTTGTGAAAAATGATCGCACGAAAATGTTCACGAGTTAATTCCATTTTTTGCCAAATTGATTTTTTCAAGTCACTGTAAACAGCACAAATGATGGTAGTACGTCAAAACATTCTGAGTACGTTTATGCTAAAAAATGTTGAACTTTCAAATGAAAATGTCAGATGGCGCCAGGCAATACTTAGTATTAGTATTTTTAGAATATTTCTGATTAGCGTTACACATTGTTTGAGAACTTTTAAGAAATTGGTCGCAAAAAATTTTATATCTTTCTGGTAGAAGAAAAACATCATATGCTCGATTAAGTTTTAATCTCTGTAGATCCGCGTTGGGCGCCATTATAAGGAAATATAAACATTTAAAGAAAAGTAACTTCATAGAGTTACAAAATCACCACTTTCGATGATAAAAGTACGCTCAAAGTTGGGCGCCAAAACTGTATATTTTTTTTATAAAAAAAAAACTTATGCTTGATTTGTTTTATTAGAAATGTAGTCTAGGCAAAACATAACAATGGGAATCCTTGTTGATATTTCCTTTATAAGACATTTTTCGTTAGGAAATTGCGACTGCCTAAAAGGCCTTTGCAGGAATTCTTTTCTACAAAATTTCACTTTTGCAAGGTTTTCTTATTACACACATATTATTGAATTGACGAGTTTAAATGAAAGTAGCATTTTAGAAATGTTTTCTTAAAATTAATCTCAAAAATATTTTTACCAAATTCTGTTCTATTCTAAAGTTAATCTTCAAACTGTTTTCTTTATAAATATAATCCAAAGCAAAGATTTAATTTATTTTCACAATCTTATCTTTTTTTAGTATCAAAATCTTTGGATCGGAGTTAAACGACCCTAACAAACAAAAACCAACCCAAATTGCTCTGCAAAGAAAAGTGTCAGCCAACCTCGCGCCACTCATACGGCAGACGCCACTAGCAGGGGACGGCAAGTATGCATTAGAAAAACCTTCTTGAAAAACAAAAAGAACAAGGAAGGAAAGCAAAAGGAAAAACCATAAAATGGTTAAATATAATATAGAAATTGTTAAAACGGAAAATGGCATAAATGCGGCTAAGCCTGGAGCTGTGGCAACGACGGCGCCGCAAGGAAACGGAAATGAAAATGAGGATTTAAACGAGCAGGAAAATGGAACCACAGGTAAGAAGTCGTAGGCAACATAAGCAACATTAATGCGCCAAATATACATGGCAAGTTAGTTGTAATCATAATTAGTTTTGCCATTTAATTGAATTATAAACAGATTAAAGGCCACCCTTATCATAATGACAAGGGGGTCAGGTCAACATTGACTGCTGGCCCACCAACCAGCGTAAGAGTAAAAAGTGACGTATGGTGGGGAAAAAAGGGGTCAAGTTTATGTTCATGGCGAAAAACAAAAACTGTAATAAATTAATTAAGAATTAAATTGTTGAAAACTGTTGAAATGTACAGCGGGTAGAGTACAACAAAAACAGCAAGCGGAGGCCATGGAAACCCACGTTTTGTAGACATTGTGTGTTGCTTGTAGTGTTGGATTGTCGCTGTGACTGTTGCTGTTGATGGTGTTATGTCATGTTTAAACTGACTATATTATCAGCTACAACAACATCAAGTTCGAAAAAAAAGTTTTTATTACCTCCCTGCACACAAAAAAAATGATAAAAACGTTTGGGGGAAGTTCGATGGCATTGCCAGAACTACATATGATCGGGGGTTGTATGTTCAGTGGGCTACAATTTTAAATTTGCGGCATCTTAAAAGTATGTGCGCTACTGAAATATAGGGCGATCCATCTAGAGGTATTTTTTCAGAACAAAAAAATATAAAAATTAAAATTAAGTGTGGAATCTTTATTGGTAATTTAAAAGGACATTTTATGGTATTTATTTTTTAAAAATAATTACCTTCAAATGTTGGCAACCGTATTATGGAAATGAGCGTTCGGTGAGAAACGGGAAGATCCCCTGCTTTCGACCAAAATTTTTTTCAGTGATGAGGCTCATTTTTGGCTCAATGGCAAAGTCAATAAACAATGGAGATGAGCGTTCGGTGAGAAACTGGAAGGTCCGCTCCTTTCGAACAAAATTTCAGTGATGAGGCCGTTTTCTGGCTCAACGGCAAAGTCAATAAACAAAATTGCCGCATTTGGGCTGAAGAGCAACAAAAAGAAGATCAAAAGGTGCCATTTTTCCCAGAGAAAACCACGGTTTGGTGCGGTTTATATGCTGGTGGAATCATCGGCATGCATATTTTTTCAAAAATGATGACGGCCGGAACGTAACCGAGAATGGTGCTCGCTATCGCGACATGATATCGATCTTTATGCTACCTGAAATTAAAGCCCGTAATCTTGACAACACTTGGTTTCAACAGGACGGTGCCACTTGACATACAGCTGCTCAAACAATGGATCTTTTGAGAGGTCATTTCGAAAAACAGCTAGTTTCACGTTTTGGACAGGTGAGTTCGCCGCCTAGATTGAGTGATATCACACCTTTAGACATTTTTCTTTGATGTTACGTAAAGTCCAAAGTCTATGCTGACAAACTAGCTACGATTCAGGTTTTGGAAGCCAACATTAGGCGTGACAATAAAGCCATACTGGTCGAAATGCTCGAAGGCGTCATTCAAAATTGGACCCTCAGAATGGAAACCCTGAGGCGTAGTAGCGGCCAACATTTGAAGGAAATTATATTCAAAAAATAAATGCCATAAATATCCCTTCAAATTACCAATAAATTTCCACACTTGATTTGAATTTTTATGTTTTTTTTGTTCTGAAAAAATACCTCTAGATGGATCACCCTATATTTTTCGACGCTTAGGAAAAACAGACAATTTGGCCAAGGAAAACTGAAAATTATTATTTTATTTAGATTCGTGACAACAATTTGCTGTTTTCGAAGAGGCCACCTTTTGGGCCCTTGCTGTCTATGGCCCGCCTTGGTTCAAAATGGGCCCCGGGTGGAACATCCAATCATTTTTAGCTGAGGGGTTTCTATCTCGAGAGATTTATAAAATTATATTGTGCACAGCTCCCTGACGTCAGAGAAAAGTTTCCCCTTGTTCCTTAACGGAACATTGTGGGAATTTAGTAAATAGGTATTAATGCGGAAGGTAATGAGAGGTCATTACCTGGTAACTTAAATAGGAATGAGTAGTACTTATTTAAGAACTGCTTATTCTTAAAAAAAAGCAACAAGGCAAACAATTTTTTTAATTTTGCGGCCGCGCATCTTTTCTATATGATATGTGCGGAGGGTAATGAGTGGTCCGTACCAGGTAACTTAAATTGTAATGAGTTATGACTTATTAAAGTACTACGTTTTCTTTAAAATAAACGCAACAAGGCAAATATTTTTTTTGCGGCCGCGCATCTTTTCTATAACAAATATGGAGAGACAAAATTTGAAAAACAAGAATGTATTTTTTTTAGTTCAAGCTAGACTAGAATTATTATTTCCCCCTCGCTCGCATGTATATTTTTAGACATATTTCATGTGTCAGCATGCAACAAGTTACACAAAGTCATGGTCACCCGGGGAAAATGATGATTACACGAATAAAAAATTTAAAAAAAAAAACCAAAACGAATAACGAGCACTACGTCAGAGAGTCCAACGATAGTGAAAGTGTTTTTTTTTTGTAGTATTGCATTACAACCCCGGTGGTCAGAAAGTTGATAATGGGGTGGCCACATGATGTAATCACGGCAGGGGTTGTAAAAACTAAAATAATTTCGATGGCAGAGACAATGACGCTGCAACGTGCAACACCCTTGATTTCCATCAGTTGTCGCACAATGTCACAAAAAGAGAAGATTTTCTACTACATTTGAAAAACGTCCCTTTTTTGGAAAAACACTTGTCGCCTGACAAGATTTCTATAAGCAAATTTTTTGATAATGGGGTGGTGACTAAAATAATTTCGATGGCAAAGAAAATGACGCTGCAACACCCTTGAATTCCACCTGTTGTCACACAGTGGCAAAAAAAAGATTTTCTATTACATTTGAAAAATATCCCTTTTTGGGAAACAACTTGTCGCCAGACAAGATTTTTTTAAGATAATTTTTTCCAGTTCAACTTTTCATGTAGAATAAAAAAATTCTGCATTGTAGAGTCTGCAAGATGTTTTCATTTAAAGTATAAGCATCTTCATTTCGATGAAAAGTTTAAACCTTTTTCATATAATCGTATAGACATTTTACACCTCCATGGATGATACTGATGCTGACATTCATGACATCTACGCTGAGAGGTGATGAACCACATCATCAGCTTTAACATCAATAATGATTCATCATCATGCTTTCTGGGCGGCCTTTCACATATGGGTTGATGATGATAATGATGATGTCTTCATCTTTATACGCATATCAATATTGTCAATATTTATTAAGGTAATATTTTATGAAAGGAAGCAGAAAAGCCTGAGGCAAGACTCTTTTATTTCATTAAAATACCCTCTACCGTAGAATGGAGAGTATACTAAATATGTCATTTTGTTTGCATCACCTTTTAAGACTAATTGGAAACCCTATAAAGTCTATAACTTATTATATTGATCGTGTTTGTTGTAACAACAATAAATTTTGTTTTGAAGTCCGGTTCGTCTATAGGAGATTTAACTTCGATATCCAGGTTAAGGAAACGCGCCTTTTGAACTGAATAAATACTCGGGGCCCAGCTGAGTGGGCTTGGCCGGATAAATTAAGAGGTGCAGCACGTCATGTAAACCCTAATGGCACGCGGGACAAACGTCCCGAACGTTAGCATTAAATCGCGCCTAATACAAACTTAGACGGCAGCACCATCCAGATCTCAGCTGGGCCAGAAATTCGCGCGTCTGCCGAGGTAGCGTCTTCTTTCCAGGACTACATTTACGCTATAGCTGGATACTGCTGCTGTGACTTCATCAGCGTGAAGGTCGTTCAGACCTGCCTGGTAGTTTCAATACTCTAAGGGTTCTATCTTGTACCGCTGGACCTCTCTGTGTAGATCATAAAGATCGTACCTGATCAGCCTGGTTGGAGGCATGGCTGGCGTCCTCATATATAGTTTACGATCTAACGTTTCAAACTATTCGGAAGGGAAGGGAACCCTCGAATAGCGTGGCATAATTGACTGTATGAGGGCTGCTATATATATTTCTGGCCTAATAATGAAAATGGGAATATTTATCATCAAGAATGGTTTTATTGTTTTTCAAAGTATTCTTTAGCATGATTTATACACTTTTGCTTGCGCTCAATCCAATTGTCGAAACACTTTTCCACTCCGATTGAGAAGCCTCCAAAACATGGTTTTTGATGCCCCAGCATCTTCTGGCGACGAAAATCGTTGACCACGCATTTTTTTCTTGATGTGCGGGAATAAAGAGAATTCATTGGGGGCCAAGTCAGGGCTGCGGCGGATGACCCATCTATTCGACGTTTTGGCTGGTCAAAAAGGCGCTGGTTTGCGCCGATGTGTAAAAGCTCGCATTGTCATGGTGCACAATGATTCGTCTTCTCTTGTTCGTTTTTCGAATTTCTCCAAAGACTTCAGGCAAACAAATTGTGGTGTACTACGCAGAATTGATCCTCCTACGTTGCTCAAGCGGAATAGTCGCCACATGAGCAGTTTTGCCGAAGAAACAGGCATTTTGCTTCGAAGTGCTTCTTCATTTGCTTCGAAGTGCTTCTTCCACGAACAACTTTTGTTGGATTTGGTTCGACTTCGAAGACCCACACGATCGATTGATGTTTTGTTTCGGGCTCATACGCATAGATCCATGATTCGTCACCTGTGACGATCTTATAAACGAATTTTAAAGCACCACGATTGTATTTTTTCAAAATTTCTTTGCACCGACACGAGCCTTTTTTTGATTTATTGTCAAATTGTGCGGGATCCAACGAGAACAAACCTTTTTTACGGCCAGGTGTTTATGCAATATCGAATTATGCTGGTGGAAGAAATGCCCAAGGATGCCTCTATCTCACGGTATGTCACATGCCGATCTTGCATTAAGTTCACGCACGGCATCAATGTTATCTGGCACAACGGCCGTTTTTGGACGTTTTTCACGACCTTCGTCTTTGAGCGAGCGTCGGCCACGATTGAATTCATTAAACCAGTTTTTTATAGAGCTATAGGATGGTGCTTCATCGCCATACAAAGATTTAAGTTTATCGATGCACTCTTGTCGTCAAAATCCACTTCGAAAGTTGTGAAAGTTGATCGCACGAAAATGTTCCAAGTTAATTCCATTATTTTGCCAAATTGATTTTTTCAAGACACTGTAAACAACAAAAATGATGGTCGTACGTCAAAACGATCTAAGTACGTTTATGCTACAAAATGTCCAACTTTCTAATGGATGGCGCCTTGCAACACTTAATGTTGACTAGACTAGAAATATATATATCAACCCACGTATCGAAGGCCTTCGTAAGGTCAAGAGCCACGAGGACCGTCCTGTCATTGGGCTTGTTCTGGTAAAGGTGGCGATTTATACATAAAGCAGATGTTGTGCTATTCTACTTGCGAAACCCATGCTGATGATCAGCACATGGAAGGAGTTCGATCAGGCTGGGAAGGAGCTGTGCTTCAAGCGTCTTTGCCACTGGCGTAGATCAGCCTGTACGATTCTCCTTTGCTTGGCGTTGGTAGCGGAACCACTCTGACCATTTTCCAGGCATCGGGAACTAAGTGAGTGGCTAGCGACAGATTGAGCACTTTGGTCATGTGCTCTACTTCTGGGGCATCCAAGAGCTTCAACATCAGCATTGAGATTCCGTCCGGACCCAGCGCCTTTGATGACTTTGCGCTGCGGATGACATGGGCAAATTCGTCAACGGTCAAATGTACGACGCAATACTCTGCTTTTCGCTTGATCACTCTCTGGGTGCTCAGTAAAAAAACCGGTTTGAATGACCCGCACACTGCTTTGGATCTGTCGTCAATTGTAACGGCTGTCCGATCATCCTTTCTACCATGGTTAGAGAGCGATTTGTCCGTATTGCACAGTTTTTCAATTCCGGAACTTCAGTTGCTCTATTTTAAGTGATCTAGCTATCTGTTTCGCTTGTACTCGTTGACCAACCTACTGATCTCTGAGTTGAGATCTCTTATTCTAGGGTCAGCAGGGTTGGTTGCCTTAAACGCCGTTGGTGGCCAACAATAATTTCTCTGACTTCTGTTGTAATAAAATCTTATTGGCTGTGAGTTCCTTAATATTATCGTAGCTACCAACTAATGGTTTGTCGAACCATCAATACCATGGAATGTTGGTGGGTCTTTCCTATCGAATTTTTGTCCAACCGAATAAAGTCTAACAGATTTTTTCTCTGTTTGTTTAATTAGGTGTACTTCTGTCATTCCAATTTCAAATCCACGGTATAGGGTTTTCATCATTCGTACTGGCCGAACTAAAGGAAGTTTTTACCAGTTTGTGTTGAAACCAGTGATTGCTACAGATTCCGCCGCTGCGAGACAGATAAAAAAAATATCCCCATATGGAAGAGGAAAAATTTATGATTTAAAAGTTTATGACGATGATGGAAAATGTTTAGAAAATAAATAAGAAAAATTCCCACACACACAGGCATACCTTTATTTCTTTGAGAATACCTACATATCAGATTTGTGGCAAATGTTGATAAGATTTTGAAATGTATTCAGTTTATAGCTGAGGAAAATTTGGCATATGAAACCTGGAGATTTTGTTTTTTGTTCCTTTTGAAAGGGGAATGACGAATACCTTGTGCAGCATTTCTAAAGAAAGGCATTGAGGTGTGACTTCACCGCTCTAAAATTAGATTATGCCTTTTACTTATGAAGACATTGCCCTCTGTTATGTGCCATAGATTCTCTGAACTCGTAATTCTGTTTTTGAAATGTAATCTATGCCACCTTCTGTAAGGGACTTTTTCATTACTTTTCTATTAATTTTTCGTGTGTGGATTTTTTCATAAATAAAATTACTCAGCCACATTTAAGGATATGGGACTCCTTTCAGCACATTGTCGTGGTGAACTCCTACATGGTTGGCATTGTTCGGCATAAGTATCACTAAACAATGCATGGCAATAATCTGTCATCACCAGTTGAGGCAGACACAGATAATCATAGAGAGCACAAAATAATGGTTTTACTTTAACGAGTTTTTCCCCTGCTCTTATTTATTTTCTATATTAAGTATCATCCTCAAAGTCGTCATCGTTCATATCCTTTTGCTGGCCATCGTCTCTGGAGGTGATAGATAAATATAAATGGTCGTTATAATTGTAGTTGTGGTGTTTGTTTTTTCTTTTCGAAAGAAATAAAAAATCTGTCAAAAACCTCTGCAGAAAGTTTTAGTTTATCGAACGGCGAAAGGAAGAACCTTCGGCAAATGAATATTTGTCCTCTTTGAATATTAACGACAATGAAATGTGTTGCATACCTCAAGGCTCAGTCTTGCAACAAAGTGTGCGCGTGTGCGTCTTGTGGTGGCTGTAGTGGTTTGCGCGCTCGAGTGCGTGCTCGATGGCGTTGGCGTGCAACTAAAACCAAAGAACAACACAGTGGGTCGGATAGAACAAAACCTTAAAATTAAAAAAAAAAACAATTTTTGACACTAATTAAAAACTAGTAAAAAAGCTAAAGGCAGGCCAACTATTCGGTTCTACTGTAGTAAATCTAACTTTTCAAGAAAGAAAAAAAAATTAACCTTAACACTATCCACAG
This sequence comes from Hydrotaea diabolus, assembly GCA_963513945.1. NCBI lineage: Eukaryota > Metazoa > Arthropoda > Insecta > Diptera > Muscidae > Hydrotaea > Hydrotaea diabolus. Next base: position 18,781,471 of record OY740719.1, read on the forward strand.
AGACTCCACATTTAGGCCATCTTAAGATTTTCCTTTAAAAGGTAGTCCAACTAAAACGCACGATGTTAATTATAAATAAAACATAAGTATTTCAGAGTTTTATCTTAATATTTTTTTATTATGGTAGAAGGAGCTATGACAATTATGTGCGAAACAAAATATCGGTCAAATGCTAGCTACGGCATACCGTTGGCATACATTTATCCGAAGGTGCCATTTTCAATGACTCTGACACCTAATAGAGGTTCGATGTCGGTAATGTGCCAAATTATTGCATCATTTATCTCTTGAATGGTTCAAGGCTTAATGTCGTAGACTTTTTCTTTTTAATATCGCCAAAAAAAAAGAAGTCCAACGGTGTCAAATCGCATGATCGTGGCGGCCAATTAATATCGCCAAGACGTGAGATAGCACGGCCATTGTGTTTCGTTGGCTTTGTGGCAAGTGGAACCTTCTTGTTGAAACCACATATCGCCCAGGTCAATATTCTCAATTTCTGGCCACAAGGAATTCCGTTATCATCTCGCGATAGCTAACACCATTCACGGTAACTTCTTGTCCGACCTCATTTTCGATGAAGTATGGCTCGATGACAGAACGAACTGGATGTTTTCAAATTTCCTACAGACCTGGTTTACTGAAATTTGCGCGCAATACTCCCGATTGTGGACACATTTGGTCGATTACGAGGGTTGCTATTTAGATTTCAGGTCCGGCAATAAAAGCGCAATAATTTATTATTGAAAATGGTTTTATTGTTTTTCAAAATATTCTCCTTTAAGATCAATACACTTTTGCTGCGCACAAGCCAATTTTCGAAGCACTTTTTCCACTCCGATTGAGACACCTCTAAAACATGATTTTTGAACGCTGCTTCGGGCGATGAAAAACGTTGTACTGTCATTTCCATTGGAAAGTTTGACATTTTTTTTAGCATAAACGTACTCATTTGTGTTGTTTGTTTACAGTGACTTGAAAAAATCAATTTGGCAAAAAAATTATATTAACTCGTGAACATTTTCGTGCGATCATTTTTCACAACTTTCGACGTGGATTATCACGACATGAGTGCATCGATGAACTTAAAGCTTTCTATCGCGATGAAGCACCATCCTATAGCACTGTGAAAATGTGTGTTTAATAAATTCAATCGTAGCCGACGCTCGCTCACAGACAAAGGTCGTGAAGGTCGTCTAAAAACGGCCGTTGTGCCAGAGAACATTGAAGCCGTGCGTGAACGGATAATGCAAAATCGCTTCGATGTACTTCTTCTACGAACAACTTTCGTTGGATTTGGCTCGTCTTGAAATACCTATAGGTCGATTGCTGTTTTGTTTCGTTTTCATATGCATGGATCCATGATTCGTCACCTGTGGCAATGTTATACACTGCCTTTGAGCTACCGCAGTTATACTTTTTCAACATCTTTTTGCACCAATCCATACGAGCCTTTTTTTTAGTATTCGTCAAATTATGTGGGATCCAAGGAGAACAAATTTTTTTCACGGCCAAATGAACATGCAATATCTTGTTTATGCTTGTCATACTAACGCCCAAGGATGCCTCAATCTCACGACATGTTACATGTCGGTCTTGCCTAATCAGTTCACGCACAGCATCGTTGGTTTCTGGCCAAAGTGATCGAAGTTGGACGTCCTTCACGAAATGCATCCTGGAGCGAACGGCGTCCGAGACTGAACTCTTGGTACCAGCGATTAACAGTGGTTTTTGATGGTGCTTCATCGCGAAAAGTTAATTTAAACACTCTTGTCTCGATAACTCACGCCGAAAATCGTTAAAATCATCGCACGAAAATGTTCACGGGATAATTCAATTTTTTGACTGAGATGAATTTTTCAACACACTGTGAACAAAACAATTCGCCCTCAAATGACAAAACGTTCTGGGTTAAGTTATGCTAAAAAATGTCAGGAAACATTAGTACTGTCAGGACCCGAAATGTAAATAGCAACCTTCGTATGCGAACGGCGTCCGAGACTGAACTCTTGGTACCAGCGATTAACAGTGAATTTTGATGGTGCTTCATCGCGAAAAGTTGATTTAAACACTCTTGTCTCAATAACTCACGCCGAAAATCGTTAAAATCATCGCACGAAAATGTTCACGGGATAATTCAATTTTTTGACTGAGATGAATTTTTCAACACACGGTGAACAAAACAATTCGCCCTCAAATGACAAAACATTCTGAGTGTAGTTATGCTAAAAAATGTCAAAGTTTCCAATGGAGGTTCCAGTTTGCCTCTGGGAAAACTAGTAGTGTCAGGACCCGAAATATAAATAGCAACTCTTGTATGCTGACTAAAAAATTCACGTAGTGCACGAAATGCATTTCGATTTGAACGCTTATTTTTGGAAAAGGCTTCAACAAACTTAACGAGCTATTCAATAATGTACCTCTTCATGGTTTAATTTGTCAAACATTGAAACAAAGACAAATCAAAGAACATTAAGTTGGAAAAAACATTGAACAGGGATTGAACCGGCTCAAGACCTCTTGCTTCTATATTTAAATAGAAGACAAGTTTTTAACAAAATGGCAAAGTGACATTGATTTTCGTGGCTGTACCCTACTTTTATTATGATTTCGGGTCCGTGACAACCCTCTTCAGAAAGCCTTGCTGAAAAAAAATTAAGGTAAAGATGTCACTCACAATTAAGATCGTGCATTATAGTTGGACCACCCTTCATTACAATTGATGTGAGTTTAATTGATGTTCAAGCCTACGCGCATGTCAATGTGTTGCTCTATATGAATTGTTATGTAAATAAATAATCTCAGAGGATTTCTGAACAGCATAGTTTGGTTTGATATTTCAAACTAGATTATCCTTTTGTGGATAAAGAACCATTCAGGCGCATCTCCTAAAAAGGTTATTGACTTATTTAACTGCAGAATTATTCAAATATGCATTACTATAAATAATCAATTAAAATAATATTTAATTACTCACAATTACTTTTCGCTAATTCTAACTTTTTCTCTTTCAAATAAACAACGCTTTTCCGTGTTCGAGACACTGTGCATTTCAGGCACACGTTTCTAAGATAACAGCACCGGTACGCTCTTATATCCCATCAATGATGGGTAGCACATGTTCAATGTTATAATGGAAGTGTGAGTCGAAGAGTGTATGTGTGTGTGCGCGCGATTTTCTATTTGTGTATGTATGAGGTAGTCTCGGCAATCACTGGTTTTTAATCAATTTTTATAACAGTGACAAAGCTGGAATAAAACGATTTTTAAACGATTTCAGTTTTGTTCTTGAATTCTACATCTTCACTTACAACTCGATTTCATTTCCCCGGAAGTGTTCAAAGACGAAAATAAACCGAAAGATGTGGGTTATTTAAGGCCTTTTCTTACCCAATGAAGAATTCCTATTGATTTAAAAAAAAGCCTAAGGGGGTTAAAGGCAAATCATTAAGCGCTAAGTCAATATGGTTGCTTCTGTCATCACATATTCTGGTTATTGTCGAAAAAGTGCTAATAAAAGCCAAGCAATCGTCGCCATTGCCTTACATGTTGTAGTTGTTTCTCGTCCTCTTTTTTTTGTTTTTTGAAAAAGGATTCATTTATTGTTTTACTATTCCCTGGAATCAGGCATTGTTAGCTTGTTTTTGTGCGACTATTCCCTGGAAGCCTGTTTGACTTCCTCTATCCACCCTTTGTTTACATTTGTGTCACCAGTTAACAAAAAATAAAAAGAAAAGGATATTCTATCCTACCACTTTCTTCGGCAAATATTGTCTTCCTGGTATAGGCCCACACATTAAACGGCCGCTGATTTTCCCTTTTTTGCTTTTGTATTTGTTTAGCTTACCCGACATGTTGGTCGTTGCCTCACCCTTTCAATTACCAAAGTTTTGTTTGCCTGGTAATTTAATACTTTTCGGGTACATTTCATTTCATTTCCGTTTGAGTTTTCTTTTGTTGTGTTGGCGAAATTCCTCTTCTCTCAGTCGCACATTAAAATGAAATTGTTGACATAATGTTTTTCTCTCGTGGCAAATGGAAATGTCTGAATAATTACCATGCAACGAAGGAGGTGTGATAATTAGGTACATATCAAGATGTTCTTTTTCCAAACACTGTTAGACGAAGGAAAGAAAATAAACCTTTTATTAATAGTTAATACTGAAAAGGTTTTGAAATTCTTTAAAAACAAAAAAGTTGGCACCGAACGTATGTATTTCTTCATTGCCCATTATGTACAACAGTTTATATACAATTAATTCATATACGGAGTCCCTTATAAAGCAAAATTAATTTAAGAATATGGTTATTTTTTCTTAATAATAAAAAAAATTCCAGAATTAGGGGTTTTTTGGTTTTTTAATGCAGAGTGTACAATAGGGCGTACCTCAAAAAAAAAAGTTCGCGGTACACCTTCGAATATGAAGTATTATTGAAAGGTAGTTTCATAAAAATTTTTTTTTATTTTTTTATGCCGAACGTAGGGGTCGCGCTTTTACATTTTTCTATATAACTTCTGCATTTATAAACGGATTTTAAAGTGTGATACATCGATGTTTTTGCCTCGACGAGGCCGATTTTTTTTGTCTTTGAAGTCATTGAGCTCAAGCACCCCCTTCTGGTACTTACCCATCATATCTCAGTTGCTACTACCCTAATGTACCACTCTAATATCAGAAAATTAAAGCTCGCGCTCAATGACTTCAAAGACAAAAACATCGAGACAAAAACATCGATGTATCACACTTTAAAATCCGTTTATAAATGCAGAAGTTATATAGAAAAATGTAAAAGCGCGACCCCTACGTTCGGCATAAAAAAATAAAAATTTTTTTTTTGAAACTACCTTTCAATAATACTTCATATTCGAAGGTGTACGGCGAATTTTTTTTTTTTACTTGTAACCTGGTACGCTCTAGTGTACAAGTACTATTTTCATAAACACAATAAAATTTATTTTTGTTATTCATTGATCAATCGAAATCCATAAATACCCTAATTCTAATCAAAATTACCAAAATCACAATTTTTAGCAGAATTTCGGAAATAAGAGTAAGAAAATTTAGGTTTTTGACAGATAGATTTTATATATAGAATTATCAAAACAAATCCCCGAGTTTTGAGATCTGTGATTTTCACAAAAATGTGTACAGTGACTATTTTCAAAAATCAGAATATTTCCAAAACCCTAGAGTTTTTTGACATTTCTATGTTATTTTCATTATACGAGGGTTGCTATTTATATCGAGTCCTGACAATACAGTGTTCCAGATGCAAACTGGAACTTCCATTGGAAACTTTGACATTTTTTAGCTTAACTTCACTCAGAACGTTTGGTCATTTGAGGGCGAATTGTTTTGTTAACAGTGTGTTGACAAATTCATCTCAGTCAAAAAAAGGAATTATCCCGTGAACATTTTCGAGCGATGATTTTTTACGATTTTTGGCGTAGGTTATCGAGACAAGTGTGTTTAAATCAACTTGTTTCGACTTTTGACGATCAAAAACCACTGTTAATCGCTGGTACCAAGAGTTCAGTCTCGGACGGCGTTCGCTCCAGGCTGAATTTCGTGAAGGACGTCCTACTTCGGTCACTTTGCCAGAAACCATCGATGCTGTGCTGATTAAGCAAGACCGACATGTGACATACCGTAAGATTAAGGCATCCTTCGGCATTAGTATGACAAGCATCAATAAGATATTGCATGAGTGCATTACTGGAGAGCTTATCAGAAAAAATGCTTGCCTAATGAAAAGGATAAGGAAGAAAGCCACTGTCAGGTTTAATCCCACAATTTGTTAATTTATTCTGTCATGCTGCTTAAGGAATTTTCCAATTAACTAGTTAATAAAAAAATATCACTTTCAAATCTAAATTGTAAAAAATCGCGTTGTAGGTTACGTATTGTTGACCTATAATTTACATATACTTTTTGATTTGAATGGTTTGGCTCGAGACCATTAACAACTCAAAAAACTGGTGTTGGGGCTATCTTTCAATTTGTTTTATTTTATTTATTTCAAACATTTTAATAATCTTCCAGGGATAATGAATTTAAACAAAACGAGAAAATTCTTCGCTTTAGGGGTTTTTTGCGACTATAATTTTGTGGAATCATGGAAATTTTTACTGGTATTCGGGAATTTCATTATTTCCGTGGAGAAAAAAACAGTTAATTTTTGGTTTTTTTTTAAGATAAAAATAATCAAACACTTTTGAATAAAAAATAAGCAAATTTAAATATGGGATTTTGGAAATTTTCTGTAGAAGTTAAGAATATAAAACTTTTGGATTTTTCTTGTGCATTTAAAAAAAATAGCAATGCTTTATTGATTATACGGTCTACGAGGATTGCTATTTATATTTCGGGTCCGGCAATAAAAACACAATAATTTATCATTGGAAGTGGTTTTATTGTTTTTCAAAATATTCTCCTTTTACATGCGCACAAACAAATTTTCGAAGCAGTTTTTCCACTTCGATTGAGACTCCTCCAAAACATTATTTTTGAACGCTTCAACAGCTGCTTCGGGCGTTGAAAAACGTTGACTAAGCATTTTTTTCTTGATGCTAGGAAACAAGAAGAAGTCATTGGGCGCCAAATCAGGGCTGTAAGGTAGATGGCCCATCAATTCGACATCTTGAGTGGTCAAATAGCTCATCGTTTCAGCTGATGTGCTCGCATTGTCCTGATGCAAAATGATCCGTCTTCTCTTATTAACTTTCCTCATTTTTCCGAACACTGTTGGCAAACAGATGTTTGTATGCCACTCAGAATTGACCGTCCTACGTTCCACTAAAGGCACTGTGGCAACGTGGCCGGTTATATCGGAAAAAACACAATCTTTTACTTCGATGTACTTCTTCCACGAACAACTTTCGCTGGATTTGGCTCGTCTTCGAAGACCCACACGGTCGATTGCTGTATTGCTTCGGGCTAATACGCATAGATCCATGATTCATCACCTGTGACGATCTTATAAACGTCTTTTGAAGCACCGCGATCGTTTTTTTTTCAAAATTTCTTTGCACCAATCGACACGAGGCTTTTTTTTGAGCGATTGTCAAATTGTGCGGCATCCAACGAGAACAAACCTTTTTTACGGCCAGCTGTTCATGCAATATCGAATGTATGCTGGTGGAAGAAATGCCCAAGGATGCCTCTATCTCACGGTATGTCACATGACGATCTTGCACTATCAGTTCACGCACGGCATCAATGTTCTCTGGCGCAACGGCCGTTTTTGGACGACCTTCGTCTTTGAGCGAGCGTCGGCCACGATTGAATTCATTAAACCAGTTTTTTTTACAGTGCTATAGGATGTTGCTTCATCGCCATACAAAGATTTAAGTTCATCTATGCACTCTTGTCGTGAAAATCCACTTTGAAAGTTGTGAAAAATGATCGCATGAAACTGTTTACACGAAAATTTTCACAAGTTAATTCCATTTTTTTGCCAAATTGATTTTTCCGAGTCACTGTAGACAACACAAATGATGGTCGTACGTCAAAATGTTTTGAGTACGTTTATGCTAAAAAATGTCAACTTTCCAATGGAAATGTCAGATGGCGCCAGGCAACACTTAGTGTTGCCTAGGCCGTGGTGTGGTCGAAGTGTGCAAGACTATCATGCCAGTAAGCCCAGGTTAAATTGCGGGTAAGAACATCGAACAACTTTTCAGTGGCGGGTTTCCACCTAGCAAATGCCAGCGACTTTACGAGTACGAGATTTATCTCTAAGCCAAGTAAAAACTGCTCTATAAAATGCATTAGCAGTTTAAAGCCGGCGTTAAACCCTATTTCCCGATTAATGAGTATAAGAGTTGAATCGCGCACGTCTCACCGATTTGAGAGAAGTTCCCCCTAGTTCCTTATTGGGAGGTTGTGGGACTTAAGTAAGTATATGTTATTGATCGTCGTAAAATTATAGGACGATCTAGCCAAGTCCTTCCGTCTGTGTTGCTGTAGAAAACGCGATAGCGGTCAAAAGAAAAGAGCTGGGACCTTGACATTCTGAACGATGATGGCTCATAGTCGTAAGCTGTTTACGATTGAAAATCGGTCTAAGGGGAAAAAGGCTTTCTTTAGTTGTTCTTCACAAAGTAATATTATTTGAAACCTAAATTTTTCACTTCAGCGAACCTTTTTTTTGCTTAATCTCATTTTTTTTTAACTTAAAGTGCCATTATCCTTCAAGCCTATATTTGTTCCTGGCATATCTTCATTCAAAGTTGTGCAAGTGTATATCAAATTAAGGAAAACAATCACATACACACACAATGTGTGTGTTATTAATGTAAATAAATTTATTTAATTTAATTTCCCAATGAGTTCCATTATTCGACAATAATCTGCTGTGCGAACAAACTCTCCAAGTTGTTGCCTTTAATTACAAACAATTTTCATTCATTATAAACGAAAAAGGTTCAAATAAAATTTCAAGTATTTTTTTTTGATCCTCCGGGTATATGTGCCAATGCTGTGGGATGACTTTGCCTTGAGCCTTTGCAAAAGAATTAATGTCATGAAAGAAAGCAAACATTTGTTTTTTATTGGCTTTTTTTCGGCTGACTGTACACAAACAGTGCCCTTCCTTCCTGTTTTTTTTCATTAGGCCAGAAAGTGTGTTTTCGTCTTTGTTTGGCAGGATAATTTGTTGCGACAACAAACAGCATATGTCGCTTTGCCAAGTCTATGAAATGCCTGCTTTTTGCAAAAAAATTGTCGATTCTTTAAAAGGATAATGGACTTACTTGGCATGACATTTGAAAAAATGTCCCCAGTCAGTTTACAAATTAGGAAACCTTAAGAGAACGGGTAAGCAGTTGTTTACCATGTGCCTTAAAACGATGAGAGTGTTCGCACTGTTGTTTAATGCTGTCTTTAAGTATTCCCCCCCCCCCCCCTCTTACCCAAAAATAATCCTTAAAACGCATGTGTTGTCAAACATTTCTTTGGAGGAAATTTGTGTGCTAGGCTCACCGAGCGTATGATTTATATTAATACATTTGCGAAGTTGACAAGGCGTATGATTAATATGAGAGTTTGAAGGTACAACAATCATACGCCTCAGTGCCAGGCATAGATTTCAAGGCAAATTGAATAAAAGCATTAGAAATGCTGACACCCTTTTTTTTTGACAGTATGACTTTAAATAGATTATGAGCCGATGAAAGTGTAAGGATGTCAAGTGCTGGCAAGAGACATTTCTGCGGCTATAATTTTGTTAGATAAATATTTAAGCCGTATAATCCTGGAAGCCGTATACTTATAAAGGCTTCCAGGATTATTTTCCTAGAAACCTTAAACAGGTCTAGGCTTTGTTATGGACATTATAACTATGATTACTTAAAGATGGACAAGTATCTTTAAGAAATTATGTATACGTACCTCTCATAAGGGATGATGAATTTCCCTTAAATCAGTTTTATTTCATACTTATTGACCGGAATATAATACTTTAAAGTATATTTTCTTTCGTGCAAGACTGCCATAATCCAAAACTTGCCAGCAATTTGTTTAGTTTGGTCTGGGTGAATCTTATAGACCCTCCATGACCATAAGGACCGCTTTAAGGGCCCCTTTGGTCCACATAGACTATTGATCTCTCGTTGTGACCATACAGGCTGGACGGCTGGGACATTTGTCAACGTCATTCAATGGCATTCTTAAAATATAAAAATTTAATTAAATTTGTCCGTCCCTATGATACTAAAGTGCAAACAATGGTCCGTTTTTTGGGCCCATGCGTCCGTCAGCCAATCTCAAAATTTCTCTATATTTGGCTTTGTATCCAACTTTGCTTTAATATGAGTACAGATATGTCCATATTGACTAATGATTGCCCGTTTTGAGCATGAGAGACGTTTTTGGGCCCAGATGAGCCTTTTTCTTAAGCTCCCAACTACAAATACCCACTTTGACCATTGTCCGTCTATAAAAAAGTATTATTTACAAAGGGTCCAATTTTGGATGACTCGTTCGAGCATTTCGACCGGTATGGCTTTAATGACACGCGTAATGTTGGCTTCCAAAACCTGAATCGCAGCTGGTTTGTCAGCATATACTTTGGACTTTACGTAACCCCAAAGAAAAATGTCTAAAGGTCGATCTAGGCGGCCAACTCACCTGTCCAAAACGTGAAATTACCTGCTTTTCGAAATGACCTCTCAATAGATACATTGTTTGAGCAGCTGTATGGCAAGAGGCACCGTCTTGTTGAAACCACGTGTCGTCAAGATTACGGGCTTTAAATAAAGATCGATATCATGGCGTGATAGCGAGCACCATTCACGGTTACGTTCCGGTCATCATCATTTTTGAAAAAATATGCACCGATGATTCCACCAGCTTATAAACCGCACCAAACCGTGGTTTTCTCTGGGTAAAATGGCAACTCTTCAACCGCTTCTTGTTGCTCTTCAGCCCAAATGCGGCAATTTTGTTTACTGACTTTGCCATTGATTCAGAAATGGGCCTCATCAGCGGATCTTCCCGTTTCTCACCGAACGCTCATTTCCATAATACAGTTGCCAACATTTCAAGGAAATTATATTCAAAAAATAAATGCCATAAAATGTCCTTTCAAATTTCCAATAAAGATTCCACACTTGATTTTAATTTTTATATTTTTTTGTTCTGAAAAAATACCTCTAGATGGATCATCCTATATAATAATAATATAAAAAACATATATCTGATCTAATTTACGCAGAGTTAGTTATTGATCTATGCATTATGCTAAATTAGAGCAAAATTGTATATTATATATGACTTCAGGGCCGGTGGGGCCTCAATGTAGGCAACATGTTTGATTTGGGCTAGAGTGTTCAATTCAACAAATTTCAATACGTTTTCCTTATCTACGTCAAGTTTCGTGACGTTTGCACCCTTAGAAGGTTACTTTTCAAACAAAGGTTACTTTTCAAACGTCGGTCGCCAACAGCAGGTTTGGTAGGAATTTAGGATTAATTAAAAGTCTTACGTTGGATTTGGCGGTTTTTATTGTGGCGAGGCGATTTTATAAACGACAAAACGTGGGGCATACGTTGGGCGCCAAATGGAGTTTCAAAACATTTAAGTATCTTTTCCATGCCTGTTGTAAGTTTATATAAGGAATTCGCTGTAAAGTGGATCATAGATTAAATTTATTAATTAAATAATTTCTCCTGATTTATTCGTCCATTATTAAATGACAACAAAGTTCAATCTTTCCAATAAAATTTGAAATTTAAAAAAATTATCTGTCCTTTTTTTACAGCCGATTTAAACTTAAAATGTTTAATCGCCCACCCTATTAAGATATTTTAACAAAGATGAGCCTTCAATCTCTTAGGGATTGATAATATATTTTAAAACTTTTTATATAAATTTATTAAAAACTAAATTAAAAAAAACAATTCAGGAAAATGCAAATAAATTAAATAAGGTCAACTACGAGGGCGATTCAGAAAGTTCTTAGCCTATCAATGAAAGAGAATAGTTAGTTTTTCAAAAATATTTTTATTTTTCAACATAATCTCCTGAAACTTCAATACACGTAGTCCAACGCTTATCTAGCAATTCTATCCCTTGATTAAAATAGTTTTCCTCAAGGTCTTCAAAATAGTGGTTTACAACTGTAATTGCATCTTCATTTGAGGTAAAACGCTAGCCAGCAAGGAATTTTTTTTGATTTGGGAAAAGGTAAAAGTCACTGGGAGCTAAATCAAGAGAATAAAGTGGGTGGTCAGGTCAAGCAACTCGTACTTTAATTCGTTGATTTTAGCCATTGTTAAAACACTCTTGTGTTGTAAGCCACGACGTTTTTCTCGAATTTGTACATTTAATTGATCTAAAATGTTGCAATAGTACTCTGAATTTATTGTTTTACCCTTTTGCAGATAGTCAATCAATAAAATACCTTTGAAGTCCCAAAAAACCGTTGCCATAACCTTACCAGCCGATTGAATTGTTGTTGCCTTCTTTGGGGCACTTCCTCCAGCTTCAGTCCATTGTTTGGATTGTTCTTTTGTATCTGGAGTATAGTGGTGGATCCATGTCTCATCAACAGTTATGAAACGACGCTTAAAATCCATTTTATTTCACTGAAAACGATCCAAACAAGCTTGAGAAATGTTCATTCTTATGCGTTTTTGGTCGACTGTTAACAAGTGCGGCACCCATCTTGCAGAAAGCTTTTTCATCTGTAGTTCTTCATGCAAAATTAAATGGACTCGATCATTTGAGATGCCCATGATATCAGCTATTTCACGCACTTTTATTCGTCGATCATTTAATACCATATCATGCACTTTGGCTACAATTTCTGTTGTTGTTGCTGTTTTTGGACGTCCACTACGTGGTTCATCTTCAATGCTTGTACGACCACGTTTAAATTCAGCAACCCAATTTTTTACTGTTGCATATGAAGGAGAACTTTCACCTAACACATTCACCATATCATTATGAATTTCTTGTCCCGGTAAACCTTTTTTATGTAAATATTTAATGACACCACGTATTTTTAATTTTTCCATTGCAAAAAAACCGCGGATGCGTCTTTTGTGAAGACCTGTTTCTATATAAAGGAGTTGCCGGATCGAAACAAAATTTAACATGTGTTCATAACAGAGATGGAAGTTGCCAAAACACTTAATTTTTTTTTTGTTTATACCGCGCTTTTTGTGCTAGGCTAAGAAGTTTCCGAACCGCCCTCGTATACTTTAAGGCCAACAAAAATATTTTTTTGTGTTTAGTTTGAATTCCAAATAAAATATTTAAGGGATATAGCATTAATACAGGGTTAAAGAAGAAATTGTCAGACATAAACGGAGCATTGGCCCTAATCGTCTTTTACTTAGCAACTTTACTGATGTAAAGTTTAAAATATAGCAAAAAAAATCAAGAGAACTATTTTGGTGTATGATAAGCTACTTCAATGAGCCCTATTATGGAACAAGGGAACACTTCTCTTAAACCAGTGAGTTGTGCACGATTCAATTCTTCTTATCACTGGCCAGGACCAGGCATTAAACAGTAATACCGGCTCTAAAGGACTAATTCATTTTATAGAGAAGTTTTTACACGACTTAGAGATAAATCCCTTACTCGTAAGACGCTGTTATTTACGAGATGGAAAAGTTGTTAGATATTCTTACCCGGGGCCGAACCTGGGTTTACTGGCATAATAGTCGTACAAACTTTCATCACACTTTGGCGGCCCACAATGATACGTTTTGTAGAGCAACCTTCATATTTGTTATTAAAAAGTTTGCAACTTTAGAATATCCTTTTTCATAAAATACAGCATCCAACTCAAAAGCCAACAGAATTCTTTTCTTGTTTTTATAATTTCTTTCCTTATGTTGTATTCCAAATTGCTTGTGACACTTTTGAGCTCCATTTGTTTAGCCTCGCACAGTTTCAATACATTCCACATCTTCCTGATCTCATTTCCAACAATTTCCTATTGTTATTTCCTTTTTAAGGATTAGATGGGAGCCCCACGTTGGGCGCCCAAAATAAGTAATTCAGTGTTTCACCAAAAATACCCCTGCAACTCCGCATAATTGCAATGATTTTATGAAAATGTTATGCAATTGATGAAGAAAATCACAACACATTTGCGGCTTTTAATTAAGTGGAATATTTAATGAGACCATTTAAATGCGAGGCTAAATTAAAAACGGATGGGTGGGTGGTGGTACACCCAGGATTGCAATGCAGCGTAATGCAATCAGTGTCACCGAGTAGATAAACTGCAAATATACGACGTCTTTGTGGAGAGACATACAAGTATTCAACAGATGTCGTTGTGAAATTTCAACATCTCGGAAATACATGCACACAGTTCGAAATCTACTCCAGTACTCACACATCCACACATATGTACATATACTCGTATATAGACGCAGCTGGTGGATGTGCCGCTGCTCTCGTTTCCTTCCTGCGTTTATTCGTTTAATTAACAAGTTCCCTGGATGTTCTTAACACAAGACGCACTTAACGCAAGATGTGCTCTTCACTTGGGATGCCAAAGGTTTTGCTTTCACATCATCATGCCGCAGCCACAGCTCTCTTAACTTGAGCTGCCAAAGGTTTTGCTTTCACATCATTGTCCCGCAGCCACAGCCGCAGTCATTGCCACCGCCAATGACACACAATCGTCGTGCACAACTCCAGCCTCATCGTCACCAGCATATTAAAGTAGTGTTACTTTAAGTGATTTGATGAAGAGATTTTTTTCTTTTTGTTATGTGGAAGAAGTTTCTCCCTTACTAAATATACTAAAAGCACTCTATCAATGTGAGGGCTATATACTAAGTTGTTCTAGCATAGAATTACTCTAGAATATTCAGTAGAATTTTGAGGCTCTTGTCTATAGTGCATACGATTGCTATATGTGACGCGCAAAATAGAAAGGAACCTAAGGTTAAAAACCAGTTTTGTTCAGGAGAGCCATTTTAAAGATTAGGTCCCTTTCTATTTGCGCTTAGAACCGTCGACTTCACTTTCATAAAACGCTCATATCTCTGGGAGGGAACAGGCCTCATTCGATGCTCAGATGTGGTCCACATCAAAAAAAGAAAAAAAATGAAAATTGTTTTTTTACCCTTAGTTCCCTTTCTCTATGCCCTGTCACATATATATTTCTGGCCTAGGCAATATCAAGTGTTGCCTGGCGCCATCTGACATTTCCATTGGAAAGTTTGGCATTTTTTTTAGCATAAACGTACTCAGAACGTTTTGACGTACGACCATCATTTGTGTTGTTTGCAAGGACTTGAAAAAATCAATTTGGCAAAAAAATGGAATTAACTCGTGAACATTTTCGTGCGATCATTTTTCACAACTTTCGAAGTGGATTATCACGACAGGAGTGCATCGATGAACTTAAATATTTGTATGGCGATGAAGCACCAGCACTGTAAAAAAATGGTTTAATAAATTCAAACGTGGCCGACGCTCGCTCAAAGACGAGCGTCGTCCAAAAACGCCCATTGCGCCAGAGAACATTGATGCCGTGCGTGAACTAATAATGCAAGATCGTCATGTGACATACCGTGAGATAGAGGCATCCTTGAGCATTTCTTCCACCAGCATACATTCGATATTGCATGAATACCTGGCCGTAAAAAAAGGTTTGTTCTCGTTGGATCCCACACAATTTAACAATCGCTCAAAAAGAGGCTCGTGTCGATTGGTGCAAAGAAATTTTGAAAAAATACGATCGCGGTGCTTCAAAAGACGTTTATAAGATCGTCACAGGTGACGAATCATGGACCTATGCGTATGAGCCCGAAACAAAACAGCAAACGACCGCGTGGGTCTTCGAAGACGAGCCAAATCCAACGAAAGGTGTATGTGAAAGAAGCACTTCGAAGCTAATGTTCGCCTGTTTCTTCGGCAAAACTGGTCATGTGGCAACTGTTCTACTTTAGCAACGTCGGACGGTCAATTCTGAGTGGTCCACCACAATTTGTTAGCCTGAAGTCTTGGGAGAAATTCGAAAAACGAACAAGAGAAGACAAATCATTGTGCACAATGACAGTGCGAGCTCTCACACATCGGCTCAAACCAGTGCCTTATGGACCGGCCAAAACGTCGAATTGATGGGTCATTCGCCCTGACTTGGCACCCAATGACTTCTTTTATTCCCGCACATGAAGAAAAAAAGGAGTGGTCAACGATTTTCGTCGCCAGAAGATGCTGTTGAAACGCCCAAAGAATATGTTTTGGAGGTGTCTCAATCGGAGTGGAAAATTTGCTTCGAAAATTAGTTTGAGCGCCTGCAAAAGTGTATAAATCATGCTGGAGAATATTTTGAAAAACAAAAAAAAAACATTTTTGATGATAAATATTCGCATTTTCATTATTAGGCCAGATATATAGAAAGGGATCTAAGGGTAAAAACCAGTTTTGTTTAGGAGAGCCATTTTAAAGATTTTAATACGTGTATCTTTGGTGTACCATCACTTTCATAAAACGCGCATATCTCTGGGAGGGAACACTTTTGGGGCATGGGATCGGTCTCATTCGATGCTCAGATGTTGTCCACACCAAAAAAAAAGTGAAAATTGATTTTTGTACCCTTAGATCCCTTTCTCTATGCGCTGTTACATATATATAGCAGCCCTCGTAATAGGACAACATATTGTAGATCGTAATGTTCTTCTCATCTGACCAAAAAATTTTCGTACAAATCAGTTAATCCGTTCCAGAACAGCAAGATTTTTTAGTAAATGCGTTAGGCGCTACCTGTGAATGAGTCTTTTTTGATTGGAATTTTTTTTAGCTGTATTATCCTCGCAAGGCCTATTCTTAATTTCCACTGAATATAAATAATTTCATATAAGATTTATGCCGTAGATCTGTCGACATTGTCTTGTTTGTTGTATGTTTTATAGTCACACTTTCATTTGGTTTTCTTTCAGTCTCGTCAGTTTCACAGTGCGTATACTTGTTAAGTAACACACTAATTAATAAAATTTATACGACACCCGGTACGGGAATAATTAATAATGAGTATACGCCCCAGTTCAGATGATATAAAATACCTATGTTTGGGCCCAGTTTATGTTTCACAAATAACTGAACTTACTAACCATTCAACAAGACCTTTTGTATTTGTGGAAAATATCTTCAAGACTCGTCTGAAAAGTACTTAAAACTTTTTCACTTGCTCCTTTAGTAGTTTTAACGAAAGGCAATAAAGCCAAGGAACAGCTACGAAAGTTTTCAAGTTGAAACTAATACTGCAAAATAAAATACCATAAAACGCAGCTCAGTTTTAAGAAGATACGTACGAGTATTGTCATACTGGCTATGTGGTCTATATTGCCATTCATCCCCACATCATCTGCCATCATTGTCCACCATCCACCACCACCTACCAACGATGATGTAATACCACCATATGGTGCTTATTGTCAATTTGAGCTCTTCTCCTCTGTGTAATATCTAATAATGCTGCCATGCTACGTCTCCCGGCAAGGCTGGCTAGAGGAGTCCCTTTTTAGTACAATGGTAACTTATAAGTTTTACTACAGATGACTTATTTTTTTCTTGTTATCTTGGTTATCATATGAGCTCAACAGCAAAGGAGGAGTAACGTTTAAAAGATATTTTACTTTTTTCTCGAACTTTGGACGCAGACAGGATTGGAGGCTAAGCAGAATGTCAGGCTAGCCATTTCGTTGCATGAAAGTGTATGCGAAAGTGCACTTGCCATGACAAAGACATTTATGTATGAAAAGTTATGGCTGAGTTCATTTATATATACAAGCGTATATAAAGTCATGAATATAGAAAACCCCTTAGAATTTCGTATAGGATATCACTCTTTTAGTTGCAAGTCATACTAAATATTATTAAGATGAAAGTGAATACAAAATCCATCTCATCTTGTAGCAGTTGAGGATATAAAGGCAATAACAACAGCTTGAGGAGTAAATGGGGTGTGGGTATTAAAGGATCCATTTGGCACAAGGATATCAAAGTTTAAGAAGATGCACAAATTTCAATAAAAATGATCCAATAGAAGCGATATTTCAAAATTTTACAGTCCTTTTAAATAAATCAGAAGTTAAGAAAAGAAACGTCTTTCGGAAGTTATCTTTAACTTCCGTTGCCTTCAAACGATGCCATTTTAGTGTGTATACCTAATGCGTAATATCAGATTATAAAACAATCATACGCCACCGTTTTCTATATGAGAGAAAATCAATATTAATCATACGCTCAGGTATACCGGAAACATTACAATTTATACCACATGCTATTTTTACTTTTTCCGAGTTTCATGTTTAAAACAGAACTTTTTGGGACTTTATTGAATTGTCTTAACTTTACAAGACTACATTTTTTAAGAATTTATAAGGACTTAAAACCGTACCATGCATTGGGCGCCACATTTCGTGAATCATTTTTGATTGGAATTTGCAAGTGTTTTATTGTCCTCGCAGGATCATCTGTGGCAGTTATCGTTAACTTCCGTCGCATTCAAACGATGACATTTTAGTGTGTAATGTGGTATATCAGATTTTATAACAATCATACGCCACCTTTTTTTTAATATTAAAGCCAATTAATATTAATCATACGCTCAGAAAAACCATAAACTTTAAAATTTATACTACATGCTATTTTTTACACAGCACCTCAGAATAATTTGTACTCGCACCGTTGTTAAAACCACGATATCTCTGGCCACGTATTTCCTTTACTCCGGCAAATCCATTGCACAATAATTATAATACCAGTGGTTAAACTCCTTAGTAGATTATGTTTTTCATTCCCAGACATCTTAAATCTCCTTTAAAACTGAATCTCAACGTCATTAGTGTCGATTTATA
The DNA here is from genome assembly GCA_963513945.1 of Hydrotaea diabolus. Classification (NCBI taxonomy): domain Eukaryota; kingdom Metazoa; phylum Arthropoda; class Insecta; order Diptera; family Muscidae; genus Hydrotaea; species Hydrotaea diabolus. The sequence goes on from OY740719.1 coordinate 18,799,805, forward strand.
TTCATGCATTGCCAACGGCGAGGGGGGTGTCGCCCAACACAAATAAACACTTTAAATTGTAAATAAACTTTCTTGGCCATGGCCACGAAAGAAAAATGAGTTAAAAGTTTCCCAAAATTTTACAGTTACTGGCTTCAGTTAAATTTGCAACAATAGCAAACTCAGTTGGTAGTGCAAGCGTTTTCAATGGCATGCCATTGTAACAACTTGACGTTGGTGTTGGTGACAGGATATGAAAGTTGAACTAAGTTGGGGGTTTTTTATTACAAGAGGATTTATTTTTATACTCATAAAGGGTAGAGAAAACTTTTTCTGGGCAATCAAAAGCAAGAAAAGGTGTCACGAAAATAATTTTAATGGCAAACATTGCAGAACTTTTGTCAAATGCCATAAAGAGGGGTATGCGTTGGAAGGGGTGTGGAAAACATCACTAAGGAAATACAATCTCCGCACACTTGTAGAATTCAAGTAAAATCATTGTTATACTTAATAAAATTTCACAGAAATTTGAAGTTTTGAGATTTTGTAAAATGCAAAATGTTAGCCTTGGCGTATACTTGATAAATTACTCACTGATTGTTAACAATTATACGTCACCTGGAACGGTATGGAAATAATATCAATTATACGCCACAATTTAAAATTGTAAAGATTACCTCAGTTTTAGGTCCACTTAAAGGAAATGCTCCGCAAATAACTGCACTTACTGTCCATAATCATTAAACATGGCCAAAAGTATCTGTGAAATACATCTCCGAGACTCGTCTGAAGAGAACTTTAAAGTTTTTCACTTGCTCCTTTAGTAGTTTTTACGAAAAGCTACTTATATAAAGCCAAGGCAGTTTTCAAATTGATACTAATACTGCGAAACAAAAAAGCATATAATACAGCCCAATTATAAGGATATATTGTGATCCCGGATATGTGGTCTATATTGATATTATTATGATTTTTAATATTTTACAGAAGTTTCTAAGGTTTGAGATTGCTAATGCCTTAGCACTCCCTAAACTAGTACCAACCATTGCATAAATTTAAACCAATTATCATGTTCTTTCACGAGCTCTCTTTAATTTGTTTTTGAGCAATAATTTTATGACATGTTTACATAATATATGAACTTTTCAATTGAACTGCTTAAATTTGGTGCGTATGATTGATATTAATAGCTTTCGTAAGTTCGGTGTCGTATGATTATTAATATTTATAAAGTTGAGGGGGTTATTGTCAGAATGCTGTCTTCCACATTTGTGTTAAAGGGCTTTAACTCATATTTTCGTTATGGGGATTGTTGTTTTCCTACACAATTATAATTATAATTACTAATAAGAATTCTGCTATTTGTCCTCAAGATGAATAATAAGTACAATTTCCTAGAGGGTATACATATTACATATATATGTCCGATAGTCAAGCCTGGCAACGGCTTATTTCGGGTACAAGAAAGTTCATAGGCTTCTACACCGATGGGCTTCAACACAAAGAAAGGTGGATTTTGAAATCCTTTCGAGAAAACTTGGATAAGATCCATTCACAAGACTACCAAATTAGTTATGCGTTTTTCAGACAAAAGTCATGGCAATCGGAGAGATTGATCGGTGGCTAAGACAAAGAGTTAAAACTGTTACCCCGATTTGTAGTGGGCAGTTATTTCTGATTACCAGCAAAGGGTGGGCAAGTGCCAGAATATATGTATGAGACTACCAGATAAATCTGACTCAAGAGCGATCAAAAACCATTATATCCACAATAAGGCGCGATTTATCCATGTTAGCAGCGGTGATCACTGGTCCATTTTTAAAAGGCGGCCATGCAGCCTAATTGAGATTATGTATTGGATGATGACTGCTGTAAAAGAAGGAGGCTCAATGCCCATGCAGTCATTATCCAATACATAATCTCAATTGTAAAAGAAGAAGGCCCATGCTAGTATCTTCATGATAACTGCTGTAAAAGAAGGAGGCTCAAAGCGTCAAAGTCATCCCATGCTCTGTGTCTAATTAACTACTTTTAAGACTTTTACTCCTTCTAGGGCCTTTCTGATATCCTAAGCATATAAATTAGTAATCTAAAAGATTATATAAACTGAATAGGGTGGTTCGATGGGGACTGTCCACAATAAGGTTAACTGTTTCAAACTACATTTCGAGTGACTTGTTGACATCGCCCTCCTTACTTAGAAGATTGCAACACAGCATACATTGGTGTCACAACAGCTTCCTTAACCTTAAATAATCCTAACCTTCCAGCAAACCTATCAATAATATACGAAAACACTTTTTTGTCGTAAAATCTTAAATTGTGACGTATACTATTCTTGAAATACGTGCAGCTACAACACGGACCTAAGATCTTAAGATCTAATATAGTCCATATCTTATTTAAGACTTTGTCTGACTATACTTTCTTTAAATCTACCAAATTTGAATTACTTCCGCATCCATCGCACCATTTCTTTGAGTCTAATTTTAATTCAATATTCGATGTCTATCTTTCTGTTTCGCTGATTTATCTCAACCTTCAAAAGTTATTTCGCCCATCTATCTACTTTAAAGTCTTCCTTATTGCCATTGATCTTCCAACCGCCTATCCCTTTCTAAACTTTCTAGCATTCTATATTCCAAAAGCACTTTCCTCTATCTGTTTGAAACCTTCTAGTATTTCAGGTTTTACTAGCCGACTTAGGGAGACATTTAACATGTGCAATTTAAAACAATCCATAAAACTGTTTACAATAAGTTGAGCACAAACTAAAATTTTCCAATTAATCATTTCCAACTACTGTTTTCTGATTTATACGTTACTTTTTCCCTATAAACAAGATTAATAGCAATCATACGCCACCACAATTACTATGAATCATACGTTACCATGTTCCCATTAACAACATTATTATCAATCATACGCCACATGTTGCTGTTGCATATTTTTCGTTCTTCCAATGCTTTCACCATTTACTTCCAAACTATGAAAGATTCAAGACAATCCCTTTTATGGTTGCTGCAACAGATTCCTAAGGTGTCTTTATCGGCTTTTTGAAAATGAAATACTTGCAGTTCTGATTTTGGTGCAGGGATTTTTCCAAATCCTCTCACAATGAAAAAGTGATTTCATTTTCCATTTCAACAGTTAACAATAGATTTGATATTCTCTAAAACGAAACAGTTCTTTTTAGTTTCTTTCACTTTCAGCTGTATCTCCCAAGACCAAATGGAATTTTGTCATTTACACTTATTTGTCTTTTACACAAAAATGGTTTCCTTGGAACGAACCATGGTGAAACTGCTTACTGCTGGCTCTTGTGATGATGATGATGGCAATGATGGTACAAAAGTTTCTGTTGATGATGGCCCAGTTGTGGCAGATGATATAGCCCAGAAGACATTGTGTAGTGCCGTTAAATAAAGTGACACAGGCAGAAGAGCAACACTCGCAGTTCAAGTTGGACATGCATTTGTGTGTACAGAGTCTTAGGGTTAAGGTTACGTTCATTGTTTTCTCTCAACAAGGACATCACTTGTACGTATAGCGTTAACTACTGCCGTACTGCTATACTGGCGTACAAGTCTATGGTATAACACTAGTTTTTCTTGCAGTTTTGAGTATGTATCGCAAAAGGGTTCGACAGAGAGATAGAAACAATTAAATTTAACTTTGCTACGTCACTTTACTTCTTCACTCTATTTTACTTTGGTTTTTTTACTTCTTCACCCTATTTAATTTTGATATGATATACTCGTAGCATTTGCAACATTTAAAATCGGACATGGGTAAAGTTTACTTAAAACTTTTATTTTAATGCTGCAACAGAAATGACAGCGTTCCAAATAAGTACCAGAATTTTTTTTTATTCAAGAATATATTTTAGAATATAGAAAATGCACAAGTTTTCTGCCTTACGTTAAACATTTAAACGTTGTATAGAAGGTTTTACCTCTGATAATAAATCTAAATTGAAAACGAGTCAATCTGCACCTAACGACTCTTTTATAAAGCTGATTCCTTGTCCTGAAGGATGATTGATTTCGAGAAAATTCCAGAAAGCTGGGATTTATGTAATGCATGCAATGGTGCACGGATCTACTTAGTGGGGACATAAATACTGTTACAACATTGAACACACAAGCAAAGTGCAGTTATCATTTGGAATAGCAACAAAATCGTGCCTCAGCTTTCGTATAGAACACATGAAATGCTGGTTAATAATCTCCGATTTTTCAGGGTTATCCTCAATAATCTGGTTCAATGTTGATATAATATGAATATCATCCTTGAATGACGTCCTTTTACATCGTTAAAAAATTTCCAACATTGCTTCTGATGCCCCTTAGTCCTTTTTATATTATCGTATTAAAAGCTGTCCCTCGATATTCAGTGGAAGTCTGCCTTCTTTCATTCTAATACAACTTTCCTTTCTTTTCTGTTTCATTTTAATTGAGATTGTTATTAGTCATAAGCCATCTGGTTCTAGGGGTTTTATTCGTATTCGTATTAGTCATACGCCAAATGATACTCACGCCATTGCAACTTTTTATTAATATTAATCATACGCTTGACAGCACTGATGTCTGATCATTTTGAGAGTATTTTACAATTTTTCAGCGCTTCTTCGAGAAGCTTCTCTGTTTTAATTTAATTTACATAGTTGTTAGTCATATGCTACTCATGCTTGTAGTGGTTTGTTTATTTAGGTTTGCATTAATCATACGCCATATAATACTCGCACGGTTGGTTTTATTAACCATTCATGTTAAGGGTATTCAATTCTTCAGGCCACCAGTGCGTATGATTACTATTTATTTGTTTTTGTTACTTTGGCGAAACTGATTCTTTTGCGAATAATGCGCTTGCAGTGGTTTGTCCATTTCGATTAGCAATCATGCGTCATGTGGTACTCGAACAATTGGAATTATTATTAACCATTCATGTAAGGGGATTCATTGTTGCAGGGCCACCAGAACGTATGACTAATATTGATGGTATATTTTTTTGTGATATTTAATATTTATTAATCATACGCCACATCATAGTAATGTATTTATTCTTTGCTGCAGGTCGTATGAGTGTTATTAATTAAACAAAACTTTAATGGTACAATCAAGGCATTTATGTCTGGAGATAAAGTAAAATAGAAGAATTTGACCTAAACTATGAGATCACTGTATTTAATAAAATATTTTAATTTACCTAGAGCGACTGTTTACACCCTAAAGCCACGTGTAAAGTCCATAATATCCCAAAATAATGAGATTTTGCCAAGATTTTGTATGTGAAATAATTGACGTGTATATTATTTCCCTCGAAAATTGTTATATCATTTTAGCAATGGGGGAGATATTGAACAAATCCAATATTCAAATGGTAAATTCAGGGTACATTAGTCTCACAATAAAATAAAATAGATGTAGGGAACATTTACTCTAAGATCAGTGTATTTAATACGATATTTCAATCGATCAAGGGCGACTGTTTACATCCTAAAGCCTGGTACAAAGTTCGTTCACGTGAAAATCATTAATGGCCAAAAAAGACTCACAAATGCGATTTCATCAAGATTTTTTATGTGAAATTCATATCACGTAGATTATTTCCCTGGAAAAGTAGAAAAGCTTTAATACTTTTGAGCAGTGGGATGGCTATTTATCAAATGGAATATTCATTGCAATTTCACCGACTTTTTATTAGAAGTTTGACACATTTTCAGTTGAGAAGGTGATCTTTGCACCAGCTTTAATACCAATAATGCACTTTGCAGGAACTGCTTACCGGAATTAAGCAGTGTTCACGCCGATGCAACACAACGGATATTGTCTCATCGCCTTCATTGTGTCAGTCGTGGCGTTATTACCATATTTTACCATTACAATATGAAACTCCTTCTAAAGATATGGGTCATATGGTATTATTCCTTAACATTAGTCATATCTTAAGCAGTGACATGTTGTGGCATTTTTTCAATCTTGAATAAATTGTCGTCCTTTAGTACGTATGATTGTTATTAATTAGAAGTTATTATTAATAATACGCCATATGTCCCTTAAAGTTTATGGCGAGTGGTGACCGCCATATAATCTTGTCATTGCCATATACTCTTGTAAATTACTACATCTAGGCGTTATGATAGTAACGACGACTGGGGTAAAAAATATAGCGTTTGGGCGATTTTTAATACCACAACATGACAAATATTTATGTATATAAAACAGCTGGTTGTATGTTTAATCTAATATCCATATAATATTTATAACCCAAACATCCTACGACTTTATGTTTCTTTATTTCACCCTAAATATTTTGACACGTGTTTCGAGTTTTTATCACAAGCATTCTTCGGTGACTAGTGAAAAGTAATTAAAGCCCAGTCAGTCACCCACAATCCTTCTGCTTAAGATGGCTCAAACTAAATAAATAACTACTTGCAATATTTATCATAATCAACCTACGAGAGTTCCACTTAAATATTTATAGAACACCTTGAGGTGTGAGTGATGCTAATGTGAAAATTAACATAAAATGTTTATGAGCCACTCGATGCCGGTAGTATTAATTATCATCAATCAACAACATGTTATTAACAACTCTGTTGGCAAGTGATAATGAGAGACGTGAATGGTGGAAGTAGCAAAGGAAATGAAAAAGAAATGAGTTTTACACTCTGTCGTATGATTAATATTAAAACTGTGGATCGAGATTGGCAAGATTATTGTTTATTAATATATGAAGTATACTCTGCATACGAGTTGTTTTTCTTTCTGCTTAAAATGAATATGTTGTCAAGTTCGGTTGGGTGTCTAAATAATGATTGAAAGAGTATATGAAAAAAGATGCCGGACAGCAGACCTTAAGGGTAATAATGATATCTTGAAGTTGTTGTTGAATATTAATCAAAAGGACAACTTGGCGTATGATTAATATTTATTTAAATTTTACTGTACTATACGGACACTAAATGGCGCATGATTAATATTTTTAAAAATGCATCGTACTGTACTGAATTTAGGAGAATAAGAGAAGTATTGGCAGGGAAGTTCTGATTTTTTTTACAAAAATTAGAATATGGTTATAGTGGGTTTATTTTTCAACAATGAATGCCGGACAAAAAGAATACAATATATACAATACTGGTCAATACTAGTAAAGTTTGGCTTTGTAATTAAATTTGGGTAAGATTTTTTCTTTACTTTACTCGTAAAAGAATTATCTCCAAGCCATGTAAACGATTTTCTACAAAAATGAATTAACCGTTCGATGGTAGGTTACTGAGTCTAAGAACATCGTTAATTGAGATTGTTATTAGTCATTCGCCATCTGGTTCTCAAGGGTTTATTCGTATTTATATTACTCATACGTCAAATGAAACTCACGTCATTGGAACTTATTATTAATATTAATCATACGCTTGACAGCACTGATGTCTGATAATTAAAAGATGCCGGACAGCAGACCTTAAGGGTAATAATGATATCTTGAAGTTGTTGTTGAATATTAATCGAGAGGACAACTTGGCGTATGATTAATATTTATTTAAATTTTATTGTACTATACGGATACTAAATGGCGTATGATTAATATTTTTAAAAATGCATCGTACTGTACTGAATTTATAGGTTAAAACTCTTCGAAATTAGGAGAATAAGAGAAGTATTGGCAGGAAAGTTCAATATAGCTTTCAACAGGTTTATTATAACAAAAATACTAATTATTATAATAATAACAAGTCGGATGAGTAATATTAATAAATAAGTGATTATGTCGTATATTTAATAATAGTATAATAAAAAGAAGTACGCCAAAAGCTTCCACAGACAACAATGTGGGTTTCTCATTAGATGTCATCCAAAATACTATTTTTAAGATTATGGCGCCCTGGGAGTTGTTCGAGCAGAAGTTTCAGATTTAATAACGTACGAAATGATGAGAATAAGCAAGCTATTGTAATGTAAGCTCTGACTTTTTTTATGAGAAAATGTGGTGATGGCTCGGGTCATTTTTCAATAATAAATGTCGGACAAAAAGATTGCGTTTCTAAAGGTTCATTTTAAAATACTGCCTACAACAACTAGTCGTATGAGTAATATTAATTAACAGGCGATTGTGTCGTATGACTACTATAATATAATATGATCCATGTTTATTTTATCAATTTCAATAAAAAATACGACAAAAGCTCCCAAAGACATTAATGTAGGTTAGCGCTAATCATATCACCTTGTACTAGTCTAACAGTGTAGTGTCGGATAAAAATGTACTAATCGACTTAGATTTTTTTCTGATTCATTGTTGACATGTGCGCCTCATCATTTGTTCTTGTAATCAAAGTGTCAGTCGCAATTATGACCCGATCTCGATGACACTTTCCACATTATTTTGTTTTCTGCTAAGACTGAAGCAATTGGTTTATGTTCCGAAATTGTTTTCGATTTGGTGTGTAACCCACCTAACAATATCGAGCGAAATTTGGTATGTGGTTTTATTTTGCACACAGCATAAATATTGCGAAAAATAGACAAGATCGCTCTAAATATACAAATGTTCCTCCGTTGGAACTGAGACCGGAAAATTTCATCAGATTCAAATAATATTTTATGTGTGAGACATTAGACAGACCATATCCGACCATGGCTGTATAAAGACCTAAGACCTCCCACTTTGGGATCTAAAAGCTCATAGGCAAAAGCGGTCAAATTTGTTGAGATTTTACTAGATTTTAATAATATTTGCTTGAGTCATTTGTGACATCATTGTACTAAATAAGGGTAGGAAACCCAATAATTGGGGGATATTATTTTTAAATTAATATTAGAATTAATTAATGTTGTATAGAAAGTATTCTCTCTGATAATAAATTTTAATTGAAACCGAGTCAAATTCAAATTGCAACAAATCAATGCATGTGATTTCTATTAAAAACAATCATACGTCCCCTTTGAATTACCAAATAATATTAATTAAACGTCAGTGGAATTCGGTCTTCTTCCGCTTTAATGCAGATTTTATTACTGCCTATGTTTTCTGTTACATTTTAATTGAGATTATTATAAGTCTTATGCCATCTGGTTCTCAAGGGTTTATTCGTATTTATATTACTCATACGCCAAATGAAACTCACGCCATTGGATTTTTTTTTATAAATATTAATCTTACGCTTGCCAGCACTGATGTCTGATAATTAAGAGAGTATTTTAAAATTTTCCAGCGCTTTTCTAGAAGCTTCTTTGTCCAGATGGTTGTTATTATTAACCAATCATGTTAAGGAATTCAATTCTTTGGGCCACCAGGGATATTTGGAGTCTAAAGAGTATTACTGGTCAATACTGGCAAAGTTTGGCTTTGTATTTAAATTTGGGTACGATTTTTACTCTACTTTACTCGTTAATGAACTATCTCCAAGCCATGTAAACGATTTTCTAAAAAAATGAATTAACCGTTCAGAGGTATCTCCCGGTCACAGAGTATAAGAACATCGTGCACAGCCTACTAATTCTAGAGAAGTTTGCCGTTAAATTCTTAATAGGATGCTAAGAATGTTATTAACTAGCATTCCTCAATTTTAGCTTAAATGGTCCTCTAAGCGTATACTATATTTTATTATCAAAGAAACAATATAACCCATACGACTCCTTTATTGTAGAATTAATATTAATTATACGCCAACTCGTTTTAAATAAAACGCAATATTTACTTATATAAGAAAATGTTTCCAATTTCAAGTCCTTACATCATCGTCATACGAGTATACGAAGACTTTGGAGTCTAAAGCGTGTAATGAGGTTATCACGTAGTCAGCCTTGCCCGACTTAATATATTGCCCGACTAGTTTGGCTTTTTATTTAAATCTAGGTTATATTTTAACTATCCTTTGATTCATTGATTCGAGCTCTGACTTTATAAGATGGCATCCCAAATACTAATGTTAAAAATAAGGGGCCGAGGGAGTTGTTGTTGTTTGCCTTCTACCGAATAATGAAGTTGGTAGCACGATAGCGGTCAAATGAAACAGACTGCTTGGCGTGACAAATAAGAGAAATCGGCCCAGAGGCAAAACGTTTTACATTAAGGGACTAAATGTACCTCGGTGAAAATTGTTTTTTTTTTTAAGAACAGGCACGGGGAGCGAGTTTGCATTATTTCTCAACATCTTTTTTCTTAAAGGTACGATACTGACTTTCAGTGGAAGAGACCTGACAGTGGCAAACTAACTTATAATTCGAAAACAAATCACTCAATGGATCACCCGGTATTTGAGTTACTAAATTATTACATTAAGTGTGGATGTAAAATATATTTAATGAAATTAAAAGTTCTCGCCTAATTAAAACTATAGAATCGATTCAGTTAAAATTTCAATCATATATTTTTGCTCTATGTAGTATAATTAATATTAAAGCGATGCTTATTAGGTCGTATGATTGATATTCATCTTAGATTTACAATGTACCTTTGCCTCTATGTCGCATGAGTAATATTATGTGATGAGCATCAGGTCGTATGATTGATATTTACCTTATGTAATTTTATATACCAGAAATAGACGTCCTGTTAAAATATTAACGGAAAAGTCTTTGGCAACGATGAAGTCAACATTAAAAGGATATTAAAAAATATCCACATCATAATTTCAAAATGTCACAGAGGACTTACCACGTCAGTGCTTTTTATCGCACAACCCCATCCCAATTCAAAAAATACCACATACCCTTCTAACGAAATTGAATGCCAATTTCGCCCGCCGCCCAATGCTATAGTATATGGCCACATTTTATACACAAACTCGCAAAGTAACATTAAGAACAATTTATTTTTTATTAGCATTGACATTTATGGCTTCTCATTTATGATATCACGTAACTGGGCGTACGAGTGGCATTAAAAGTAACGAAACACAGGCACCTTTCTTGCACAGAAACCCACGAAAAAAAGGAAAACTCATACAATTCTGCAAATTCATCATGCCACGAATGAAAACAATTACATAAATGGCACGACGAAAATGCTCAATAGAATTATGAACATGGAAGTGACTGCATGACTACAACACAATGAACGTTTCCAGCAATGTTAGACCTGTTCGCATTTCCCCCTGAGTCGAGTTTTTATTAATAATTCATGGTGAAACGAAGTGGTGAATGTTGACGAATAGGCAGATAAAAATGAATATGGAATACTTTACAAGACATTTAAAAGCAGACGTTTGTGTTGATTATTTTATTTCTTTTATTTCTATTGCCACAAAAAAGTAAGGACATTTTCATTAGAGTTGGAGGAAGGTAGAAAAGGAGAAAATGGTATTACGATGGTGTAAGGGCGGGAAATTATAATAATTTTCTTAAACATATGGCGTTTTATTTAATACGAGTTGGTGGCGTATAATTAATATTAATTTGATAAGTAAAGAGTCGTATGAGTTATATTGTTTCTTTGGTGGTAAAATAAAGTATACGCTGAGTGGACCATTTAGGCTAATATTAAGGAGTACTTAGATGCTAAATACCTCAACACGCTATTAAGAAGTAAGGTGCAAACTTCTCTTGAATTAGTGAGCTATGCACGATGTTCTTGTACTCACTGGCCGGGACCTACCTCTGAACGGCTAATTCATTTTTTCAAGAGAAGCTGTTACATGGCTTGGAGTTAAATTATTTACGTGTAAGGTAAAGTAAAAAATCTTACCCAAATTTAAATTCAAAGCCAAACTTTACAAATTTAATTGATAGTCCCATTACACGCTTTAAACTCCAAAGTTTTCGTATATGACATTTAACTTAAAAGTTATATCTCTCTTCAAATAATTTTTCACTACCCAGCTATTACCAGGCTGCTGTATATATTTCTGGCCTAATAATGAAAATGCGAATACTTATCATCAAAAATGGCGATTGAGACACCTCCAAAACATCAACAACAGCATCTTCTGGCGACGAAAATCGTTGACCCCTCATTTTTTTTTGATGTGCGGGAATAAATAGAAGTTATTAAGTGCCAAGTCAGAGCTGTACGGCGGTTAACCCATCAATTCGACGTTTTGGCCGGTCCAAAAGGCGCTGGTTTGAGCTGATGTGTAAGAGATCGCATAGTCATGGTGCACAATGATTTGTCTTCTGTTGTTCGTTTTTCGATTTTCTCCCAAGACTTCAGGCAAACAAATTGTGGTGTACCACTTAGAATTGACCTCCTACGTAGCTCCTACACTCGCCACATGACCAGTTTTGCTGAAGAAACAGGAACATTTGCTTCGAAGTGCTTCTTCCACGAACAACTTTCGTTGGGTTTGGCTCGTCTTCGAAGACCCACACGGTCGATTGCTGTTTTGTTTCGGGCTCATACGCATATAAGTAGATCCATGATTCGTCACCTGTGACGATCTTATACGTTTCTTCTGAGTACGTTTATGCTAAAATATGTCAACCTTTTCAATGGAATCTGACATTTCCATTGGCGCCAGGCAACACTTAGTGTTACCTAGGCCAGAAATATATATAGCAACTAGAAATATATAATTTAGTACAATAATATCACAAATCGAAAATTTGCCCATGAGCTTTTAGATCCCAAATCGGGATGTATAAAGGTTTTATGAAACCATATACCGTTCTGGACTGTCAATCTTTGTCTCTTGTTCATTTTTTGCTCATGAACTTTTAGATCCCAAATGGGAAGGTATAAGGACATTATAAAATTATGTACCAATCCGGTCTGTCTAATCTGTTACATAAAATATTATTTGAAACTGATCAAATGTTTTGTTCTCAGGTCGTTGGGACCACTAAACGGAGAAACATTTGTATAATTGAAGCGATCTGGTCTATTTTCCTTAACGTTTATCCTGTGTGCAAAATAAAGCCACCAACCAAAGGTTCGTTCGAACCTGTTAGGTCGATTACACTCCAAATCAATAGGAACTTGAACCAAATGCTTCAGTCTTAGAAAACAAAATAATGTGGAAAGTGTCATCGGAAATATAATTTGAATCTGATGACTTTTTGCGTTCTTAGGTCGTTGGGATCACAAAACGGATGAACATTTGTTTAATTGGACCGAACTGGTCTATCTTCCATAATGTTTATCCTGAGTGCAAAATAAAGCCACTAATCAAATTTCGTTCGAACATTTTAGGTCGATTACACTCCAAGCAACATGTGTATGGGGCCATATCGGAAATTGGACCAATTCTTTCAGTTTAGGAGAAATCAAAATAATGTGGAATAAATTATCATCGAGATCGGTTCATATTTGCGATCTACACTTTTGTTAAAGAACAGATGGACTCAGAACCAAATTCTGAGTCGACCTGACATCACATTAAAGTACTGGTTTTTTTTTGACTTAGTGCTAATGTCTGAGGGACATGTCTACATCGACTCAGAAATTTCTGAGTCGATCTGACATCACACTATGGTACACGGTATTATAACTAACTGCTAAGTAACTTAGTCCGTCTATCTATCGTTATAACCAGTATACTGATCCATACCGGTACCGATTTCGATAAAACTTGAACCTTTTTACAGTTTGCGCCAAGAACGCACCCTATTAAAATTGGTCCATATCAGTTTATGTTGTAATATCATTCATAGCTTTTTTTCAATTTAAAACCCTCAGCTCTAAAAGCCACATAATTCAAACGATTCCGATCAAATATCGCACAGAGCTTTAGGAGCAAAAAACATCCCTTTCTGGTGAAATGGGACCGTATTAACGAATAGCTCCCACTCAAAGGTTCCTGCCGATTTTAGTTCCTGCAGCTCTAGAAGCTATAAATTAAACCCGATCAATGTTAATTTTTTAATAACAATAAACCCCAGAACCTCCAGCTTTAGATGCCACGAATTATATCCGATTTCGACCAAATTTCTCACATTGTGTAACAAATGATCAACATCCATGGTTGCTATATCGGTTCGAAAAGGCCCCACACTAAGTTCTCTCACGAGATGGGGTCCTGCAGCTCTCGATTTGAGGTCATGCAGCTCTAGAATACACAAATTACACCCGATCAATCTTATACTTTGCCAGGTACTTTATGAGGGATCAATAACAAACCCCAGAACCTGCAGCTTAAGAAGCCTCGTATTATATCCGATTTCGACTAAATTTCTCATAGAGTGTAACAAGTAATCAACATCCATGGTTGCCATATCGGTTCAAAGAGGCCCCATACTAAGGTCTCTCTGAAGATGAGGTCCTGTAGCTCATGACTTGAGGTCATGCAGCTCTAGAATACACAAATTACACCCGATCAATCTTATATTTTGCCAGGTACTTTATGAGAGACCAATGACAAACCCCAGAACCTGCAGCTTAAGAAGCAACGTATTATATCCGATTTCGACTAAATTTCTCATAGAGTGTAACAAGTGATCAACATCCATGGTTGCCATATCGGTTCAAAGAGGCCCCATACTAAGGTCTCTCTGAAGATGAGGTCCTGTAGCTCATGACTTGAGGTCATGCAGCTCTAGAAAATACAAATTAAACCCGATCAATCTTAAATTTTGCCGGGTACTTTATGAGCGACCAGTAACAAACTCCAGAACCTGCAGCTTAAGAAGCCACGTATAATATCCGATTTCGACTAAATTTCTCCCAGAGTGTAACAAGTGATCAACATCCATTATTGCCATATCTCTCTCTGAAGATGAGGTCCTGTAGCTCATGACTTGAGGTCATGCAGCTCTAGAAAATACAAATTAAAACCGATCAATCTTAAATTTTGCCGGGTACTTTATGAGCGACCAGTAACAAACTCCAGAACCTGCAGCTTTAGAAGCCACGTATTACATCCGATTTCGACCAAATTTTTCCCAGAGCGTAACAAGTGACAAACATCCATAGTTGCCATATCGGTACAAAGAGGCCCCACACTAAGGTCTCTTTGGAGATGAGGTCCTGCTGCACTAACATTTCTCATATTATTTGGAACTCACATGTCCATGTTTAAATGGGACGTATTGTCGGCAGTTGCCATTCGTAGTTTCTGGGAAGTCTTTATAGTTACTCGCTATCCATATGTCTATATAGATACCCGAATGGGGACAATAACAGAAAAAAGGACCTATATCTTCCAAGATTAGGTTTTTGTCCATAGTAATATATTATACCGAATTTGACCAAAATCAGATTAGATATGCAAGTTATAGAGCGGATATATGTATGTAAAATCGGGAAGGAACTTTGTACAGAGTTATATCAACACGTGGTCCAGTATGTGCCATTTTTATCTAAGATTGTAACTGATCGATCGTAATGAACTGGCTCAAACTTCATCATGATTGGATGAAATATCTGGCTTCTTAACTAAGGACAGAATTTCTAAATCTGAACCGATTTTTTACAATTTTTATAGCGTCCGTCTTTGGACCAAAAAACCTACTTTTGCCAAATGTCACGAGGATATGATATTAGTCCCGACAAGAATTCTGATAACAAGCTTTAGTTTGACAAAGGACGAACGGAGAATTTATTAAATGGAATCAGTTTGTGATTTAAATTCGAGTTGTACATTTATAGTAGAGTATAGCTTAAAAATTTTGGGCATTTACAAACATTTGCCATGAAACTAATTTTTAATATCCTGTTGCACAGAGTAGTGCAGGGTATCAAAAAAGCAATTCCATACGTAAAAAATTATGAAACAAAAAACCGAAAAATTATGAAATAAAAAACCGAAAAATTATGAAACAAAAAACCGAAAAATTATGAAACAAAAACTGCAAAAAACCGGGTAAGCCGACATGCCGGTTTTGATGATTGCTGAGAAACCGGCTGTAGGGTTTGGACATAAAAACCGAAATGTCGTTTTTCGGTTTTGGACACTCTAATCGGTACACATTAATGTCTGGTACATATTCATATCAAGAATATGTTTATTACTTTACACCAATTTGTAATTATTTGCTCGGCATTGCCTCTTAGCAAACTCGCTATGGAGAAAATATATCGAACAGGTATTTACCAGGTGACGTATTAGTAATATTAATACGATTGGCGATTGGGCGTATACTTAATACAGGTTGCTGCGTATTAATATTACGTATACGTTTGGTACATTGAAGTAATTTGTAATTAGTTAGGTGAAATGATCTTATACCAAATTCGCTTTTCGTTCTATGGAAATAAATATCAAATATATGTAATTCATTCAAAAGTAAATAGTAACGAGGACTTTAAGCAGTGCTGTATCACTTTGCCTAGGTCCTGACGACTATGCTGATGAATACAAGTTATACAAACGATAATCATTTATATCCATTCAATTGGTTGTTGAAAACTTTTTTTTTAAACTAAACCCAACATTAGAAAATAAATGTTTTAACAAATATTCAAACTGCGGCTGCCTTCCTACGATTATTCAACAGTGTTCCCCATTATTCACTTAACATGAACTCAACGCAACTTTGTTGATGCATGATGCGCATACAAAGTGGAATGCTAACAAAAGGCCATATTTGTCAAAAGGCCTGAATGTCACTCGGCGTTGTCTGTGTAAGCGCCTGATAGTGAAAGAGTCTTTGGGTTTGTCAACACGCCCCTCATTGTTTGCGCTGCGAAAAGTTGACAGTAAAAAATAACTTTAACAACTTTGTCGTAGTCAAGTTTTTCGCATTTTCATGGCCTTCGTCGGTTGTCGTACGAACGGGTCATCAATTTTTCATGTCTGTCAGCAGCAGTGACAACAGAACAGTGAAATTAAAAACTCCCCAAAAAAGGTTTAATGAACTTAGTTCAGTCCCATGCAGTATAAGTGCCGCAACAGCAGATGCCGGTTACGACAACGTCCCTTTTTGCCTTATGATATTTTTTTTGTTTTCTTCATTTGAAAATATTGCGAATGTTGTTGACGACCTCGTTTTTATTGACATCATTAGTTAGCAAGTGCACGACAATAGTCTAATAAAGTTGACTATAATCGTGGTAATTTTGTTTTTAACGGAGCATAAATAAAACGTGGTATCCTCTGGAAGTTATAAGTGATTCCTGGAAGTGAGCTAAGGTTTTGGGAAAAAATCAATCTATTATTCGGGGGTGCTTTTTTCGCCGAAAAAGACATTTGTTCATTCAACTCCGGCTCACCCAGTGGAAAATGCAAATTGCGCATTGACAAAATTAAGTGTGATTGGCATCCACGTACAGATATAAAAATAAGATCAACTTGTAAGGAAATTCGTCTAAAGCCTATTTTTTTGCTATTGAATAAAATTAATTTTTTGTAGATATAAAGGGTGGTTAAATTTTAAGGGCCAATGTGATTTTGAATAAAACACAAATTATTAAGGAAATTAATGACATTACTTTTTATTATGATAATATTGGTATGGTTCAATTATGTATGGAACAAAATATCGGCCAAATGGACGCCGCGACCTCGGCGACACACCTCCGTCCGATGGTCCAAATTTTCGATGACGCTGAGGCATAATTGAGGTTCTATGCCGTTAATGTGCCGAATTATCTCATCTTTTAGCATTTGAACTATTGCTGGCTTATCGGCGTACACCTTTTCTTTCAAATAACCCCAAAGAAAGAAGTCCAACGGTGTCAAATCACATGATCCTGGCGGCCAATTAACATCGCCACGACGTGAGATAACACGGTCATTGAATTTGTCGCCCAAAAGAGCCATTGTTTCGTTGGCTGTGTGGCAAGTGGCCCCGTCCTGTTGAAACCTCATATCGTCCACATCCATATCTTCCAATTCGGGCCATAAAAAGTTCGGTATCATCTCACGATAGCGAACACCATTCACAGTAACTGCCTGACCGGCCTCATTTTGGAAAAAATACGGCCCGATGATGCCGCCAGGTCATAAACCGCGGCATTGTCCTATCCATCTGTCCGACCTTCCATCCATTAGCTCTTCCGATCGTCTTTCAGTCATTGCCTCGTTTTAATTTTTTGCCGGTGCGTCCTTCCGCCCGTTCCTTCGTCCGTCCGCACTTTTGTTTGTCTTTACGTCCGAACTTTTACCCGTGTTTCTTCTAATATCCGCCGTCCGCTCTTCCATACGTGTTACTGTTTATCTGTCCTTTTTTCACTATTCCCACGTCCTTCCTTTTCTCCGTTCTTCCGGGGGGCAGTACATAGGACTGAAACTGGAAGAAACTTAGGTTATGAAACCAGAACGGAGTTCTTCTGTTGCCACGGGTGGTGGGGACTGATATGGTTTTCTCAAAGCCTTACTCTGTCCTTGTAGACTTTAGGGTCTTGTTAACGGGTTTGGTCGGCATCCATCGTCGAACGGAAACGGTGAATATAAATTTCGCTCTCAATCCCACGACAGCCGGTTCTATGGACCGGATTGACCCTAAGCAACAATTCTTCTGCCGCTACAACAACAACAACAAAAACATTGCTCTGACTGGGAGCGAACCACATCTATTAGGGTGGATCGATTTTGCAATCGATATTGTGGCATCGATTTTTCGATAGCTTTTGGCATAAGAAAAAAAAATCCACTATGACATACTCGTATCAAAAACTCGATTATCTTCGAGTCTCTCCGTCGTATTTCTATTCTCACGCGCTCATACGATAAATTTTACTGTATGTGGCAATGTATATTTGTATGTCACCTGGGAACGGTGAATAAAATGCCAGCATATTGAACCGACTTAACGAGGATTTAAAGGAAAAATCGACCCCATATGGACAAGAAAAAGTTTTTTTCATCAAAATAATGCACGGGTGAACACGTGTGCTGTCTCAATGGCAAAATTGCATGAATCGGGTATGGAATTGGTAACTCATCCGCCATATCCTCCGGATTTAGCCCCCAGAGACTATTTCCTATTTCTAAACCTAAAGAAATGACTCGGTGTAAAGAGATTCCGCTCCAACGATGAAATTATTGATCAAACAAATGCCTTTTTTACGAGGGTTGCTATTTATATTTCATCAATCAATTCGACATCTTGAGTGGTCAAATAAATAGCAAATAAATAGGATTGTCGTGATGCAAAATGATGCGTCTTCTCTTATTATCTTTCCTCCTCCTTCACCTCACTCACTTCGAACACTGTTGGCAAGCAGATGGTTGTATACCTCTAATGGCACTGTGGCAACATGACTGGCTATACCGTAAAAACGCATTCATTTGCTTCGATGTACTTCTTTCATGAACAACATTTGTTAGATTTGGTTAGTCTTGAAAGACCCATACGTTCGATTGACCCATTCGTGTTCACAGGTGACGAATCATGGATCTATAAATGTTATACACTGCCTTTGAGCTACCGCAGTTATACTTTTTCAACATCTCTATGCACCAATCCATACGAGTACGAGCCTTTTTGAGCATTCTTCTTGCTTAAGTTTACTTAATCAGTTCACGCACAGCATCGATGGTTTCTGGCAAAGTGCCCGAAGTTGGATGTCCTTCACGAAATTTATCCTGGAGCGAACGGCGTCCGAGACAGAACTGTTGGTACCAGCCATTAACAGTGCTTTTTAATGGTGCTTCATCGCCAAAAGTCGAAACAAGTTGATTAAAGCACTCTTGTCTCGATAACACATGCTGAAAATCGTAAAAACTCATCGCACGAAAATGTTCGCGGTATAATTCCATTTTTTGACTGAGATAAATTTTTCAACACTCTGTAAACAAAACAATTCGCCCTCAAATGGCAAAAATTTCTGAGTGAAGTTATTCTCAAAAAAAGGTCAAAGTTTCCAATGGAAGTTCCAGTTTGCATCTTGGAACACTAGTATTGTCAGGACCCAAAATATAAATAGCAACCCTGGTAATGGACCGCGAAAAATCCTATTTTTTGGTAGGGGATACAAAAATTGGAGAAACGTTGGACAAAGTGTATTGAGATAAAAGGAGATTATGTTGGAAATTTTTGTTAACATTTTTTTTTTTGAAGTTACGGAATTATTTATGTGCCCTCTTATTTGGCTAAACTGGGGGCTCGAAACCGAAAACTCGACACTTTTTTTGTACACATTATGTAATTCTGGTTTGAATGCAGAAATTTTTCGATTAACCAAATAGGAAGTTTTTTATCCGTGTCAAATTTGGAAGTTTGGCAATAAACAATTGAGGATTTTTAAAAAAATAAAGGCAACATTTTTGTGGCCAGAGGCTAGATGAATTTTTAAAATATCGGGTGCTCAGTCTAGAGGTATTTTTTTTTTTAAACAACATAAAAACACAAAATCCAAATCAAGTGTGGAATCTTTGTTGTTCATGCGAAAGGACATTTTATGGCATTTATTTTTTAAATATAATTTCCTTTAAATGTTTACCGCGACTAAGTCGCAGCGTGTCGATTCGGAAGGTCCAATTTTGGATGACTCGCTCGAGCATTGCGACCGGGATGGCGTGTCATGAACGCGTCATGAACGCGTAATGTTTGCTTCGAAACCTGCATCTAATCTGGTTTGTCAGCGTAGACTTTGAACTTTACGTGGCCCCAAAGAAAAAAGTCTAAACTCGTGATATCACACGATCCGGTCAAATACGTGAAATAAGCTGCTCTTTGAAATTACCTCACAAAAAATCTACTGTTTGAGCAGCTGTATGGCAAGTGGCACCTTTCTGTTGAAACCAAATACCGTCAAGATTACGGTCTGCAATTTCAGATAGCAAAAAGTCCAATATAAAGGCGCGATAGCGAGCAACATTCACGATTACGTTCCGGCCATCATCATTTTTGAAAAAATATGGACCGATGATTCCACCAGCCCATTAACTGCACCAAACCATGGTTTTCTCTGGGTATAATGACAGATTTTGAACTTCTTCTGGTTAATCTTCAGCCCAAATGCGGATATTTTATTTATTGACGTTTCCGTTGAGCCAGAAAGGGGCCTCATCACTGAATAAACCGTTGTTCGAAAACAGCTGATCTTCTCGTTTCTCATTTTCATAATTCAGTGTCACAATTTGGAGACGTTGCTGCGGTGTTAGACTTTCTAAGATAAAATGGCAAACAATACTGAAGAAAAAAAATGTTCAACGCAAGTCACGCGTAAACTCTGAAAAAAAACCCTATGGGAAAATACCTATAGATGGATCACCCTATATATTGGACTAAATATTTATTTAAAAATATATATTTAACTACATGAATTATAAAATTATATTGGACTGAAAATCGAAATCTATAAAGCTTTTGTTGTTTGATGCCAGGGATTGCACATTTGTTGCTCAGTGTATTTTACACTTTAATGACTCAATTTAGCCAGCCAATTTAGAAATGAACTCCAGCAATCCTTTATGCATTCAACAACCACAAAAACTATGAATGCTTTTGAAATTAAGTGCTTTAAAGCATTATCTTCAATTAAAAATATTTGTATTGACGATTTTCAATCATTGTCAAAAAAATAAGAAAAAAAATATATACAAACAACTAGCAAATGGACTTAATTCAATTGACGCCTGTTTTGCCCACCAGATGCACAAAAAACCCCATCAAAAGATGCCATTGCAATTGCAATGGAGAAGAAAAGCAAAACAACACGACGATTCATACTGAAAGGCGAGCAAAAAAAAAAAAAATAAAAAATCAGTTCATTTGATTTCCCATTAAACAATTTATCATATGTGTCAACAGCATCAGCAACACTACGTCGTCGGCAACATGCCCCCACGTCGCCATTATTCCCACGTACAAGATGAGAAGCAACAGCATCAGCGTCACCAGCAGTGACCACAAGGCAAAGCAGCAGCTTTAAAATATACGCAATGCCACCCATATGGGGCTTTTGGTGAAGGACAAACTGAGCAATTGCGAATGGACAATCGATGATGGATGCAACGGGCCGCTGTAGATGGGCTGCCTTTGCATCAGCGTCATCATCGTTAAGGGACTGGCTACTCGTATTTGCAGGCAACTGCATTTGCATTGAATTCAATTTAAAAAAAAAGGAGGGCTGCCATTGACAACAACAAATTAAAATTGATTTTTAATGAAATTAAAAGACTTCATCTGTTGCTGCACCAACACATACGAACAGCTGCCTCCTTACACACACTCACACACATAGAGCTACACGCATACGCTCCGGCAAAAAGGGCTAGTGGAGAAAATTGTGCAACAGGATGCAAATAAATAATGTGTTGCTTCCTTTTGTAAATATATTTTCCACCCCTTCAGAGAAATGAGTTTTTTATTGCATCAGGACCACTCTACACACGCAGCCCAGTGCCTTTGGAAGGACTTCATGTGCATGTGTTGGATTACATATGTGTGTATCACCCGACATCATCCAATACCATGAACCATAACGCCATATGTGACAGCGCATAGAGAAAGGGACCTAAGGGTAAAAAAAAATCAATTTTCACTTTTTTTGATGTGGGCAACATCTGAGCATCAAATGAGACCGATCCCATGTCCCAAAAGTGTTCCCTCCCAGAGATATGCGCGTTTTATAAAAGTGATGGTACACCAAAGATACACGTATTTAAATCTTTAAAATGGCTGTCCTAAAGAAACTGGTTTTTACCCTTAGGTCCCTTTCTATTTTGCGCGTCACATATAATTAATATTGAATTTTGATGAAAGACATAGCCCTCTTGCATGATGTTTGTTGTTGTTATAGCGGCACATAGTGCGGGGGTGACAGCCCTTGGCCAAAGAATTTCGTCTTCTGATTGATCCAGTGCATAGACAAACATCCTCCGGCTGTCGGGGGATGTTTGTCAGAACTTACCCACTCTAATACACACACCCTCACATGTTAAAATTACTTCATCAAAATTTACTGGCATCAAAAGTTGTAGTTGGTAAAGGACACGACTGGACAATTGCGTTGCAGATGACAGAACTATGGGCTCGACGACAGAAAAGATTGAAAGGATGTTCTCAGAAGGACACGCGGAGTATATTTTAAGTATATTTTTTACAGGAGAAAAATTTTTTGTTTTTTTTATTGTCTAATTCAACTGGAGGTTTCCGATACAATTGAATTTGCTATATCTATGTAAATATTTATATTTACCCGACACCATCCAACACCAGTGAGGCCATTTAATATTGAATTTTGATGAAAGGCTTGGCTCTCTTACATGATGTTCGTTAGAAAATTACCCACTCTATTACTCACACCCCCGCATGTTTAAATAATTTCATGGCATCAAAAGTTTTAGTTTTTAAAGGACACGGCTGGACTATTGCGTGGCAGATGACAGAACTGTGGGCTCGAGGTTACAAAAGATTGATAGAATGTTCTTAGAAGGACATATGGAGGAATGAATGGACCAACATGTCGAGCATTAACTAGGAAAAAGACAAATCCGCCCAAAAGAAAATTTTACAGGAGAGAGTATTTTTTGTTTTTTTTTTATCTAATTAATCTGAAGGATTCCAAAACACTTGAATTTGCTATATCTTTGTAAACATTAATTTTTAATATTTAAGCTGAAGAGCGTTATACAAATTTTTAACGAATTTCATTACAAGGCGAGTGACGCTTACGTCGTTTTCGCGGTAAGGACTCGATGTGTAATGACGAGACGAGTAAACAGATCAACTTACTCGTATGATATGATGACCATACGCAGAAAAAAGTATGGTTGTGGTGACAATATACGAAGAGGATTATACTATTGTTCGGTATATGGTTGTGGTACAACAATATTATGATCCTCACAGCAATAGTATGATTCACACATAACCATACTATAATCCCCACAACCATAGTATGATTCACACTCAACCATACTATGATCTCCACAACCATAGTATGATCCTCACAAACATAGTATGTTTCAAATACAACCATAGTATGATCCTCACAACCATAGTATGATTCAAACGCAACCATGTTATGTTCCTTACAACCATAGTATGATCATACACAATTATCCCATGATCCCCAATATAATTTATTAGAATTTTTTTAAGTAGTCGACAATAGATTTGATCCCCAATATTATTAGAATTGGTTTAAGTTGTCAACAATAGATTTGAATTATAAAAATTATTCAATAATACATTAAACTCAAAATAATAGGAGTAAATTAGAAGTAGAAAAACCACACAGTAGAAAGAAAGTTTAAATAAACGTAAGCTTTTTTATTAAAAATATTTCAGTTAAACAAAGCCAAAGCGGCTTGTTTAAAAAATTTAATTTCGATAAAAAAAAACTACTATTATTGCATTAAATCGGTACCAATAACATTTGTTCTTAAAAGCATATTTAAATGAACAAAAAATACAATCATACATGATTGCCGTTATCATATTATTGTTAACATAAAACGCAAAACACAATACTGTTGTCGCACCGACCATATTTATATTGTTGCTATAACCATATTTTCATTTTTAAATTTGGCAATAATACTATTGTTACATTTCAACAATATTAATATTACAGCAATTATTCTATTGTCAACACTAAATTCAGTTAACAATGCTATGGTTGCGACGAACATACTTTTATTGCGGAGAACATATTACCATGTAGTAAACATGTTTTTTCTCTGCTTGCAGCATCCTTGTAATTTACATGAATCTCGCCATAATAATTGAAGTTTGCCTCTACTGATCTGGCTAAGACCTTTTAGCATACGAGGGTTGCCATATATATTTCTGGCCTAATGTCGCCATCTGACATTTCCATTGGAAGGTTTTACATTTTTTTAGCATTGAAGTACTCAGAACGTTTTGACGTACGACCATCATTTGTGTTGTTTGCAGTGACTTGAAAAAATCAATTTGGCATAAAAATGGAATTAACTTGTGAACATTTTCGTGCGATCATTTTTCACAACTTTCGACGTGGATTATCACAAGAGTGCATCGATGAACTTAAATCTTTGTATGGCGATGAAGCACCATCCTATTGCACTGTGAAAAACTGGTTTAATGAATTCAATCGTGGCCGACGCTCGCTCAACGACGAAGGTCGTCCAAAAACGGCCGTTGAGCCAGAGAACATTGATGCCGTGCGTGAACTGATAATGCAAGATCGTCATGTGACGTACCGCGAGATAGAGGCATCCTTGGGCATTTCTTCCACCAGCATACATTCGATATTGCATGAACACCTGGCGCCTTAAAAAAGGTTTGTTCCCTTTGGATCCCGTACAATTTGACAATCGCTCAAAAAATGCTCGTGTTGATTTGACAATCGCTCAAAAAATGCTCGTGTTGATTGGTGCAAAGAAATTTTGAGAAAATACGATCACGGTGCTTCAAAAGACGTTTATAAAATCGTCACAGGTAACGAATAATGGATCTATGCGTATGAGCCTGAATCGACCGTGTGGGTCTTCGAAGACGTTGTTCGTGGAAGAAGCACTTCGCAGAAAAAAAGAAGCACTTCGGCAAAACCGGTCATGTGGCGAGTGTTCCGCGTGAGCACCGTAGGAGGTCAATTCTGAGTGGTACACCACAATTTGTTTGTCTGAAGTCTTCGGAGAAATTCGAAAAACGAACAAGAGAAGAAGAATCATTGTGCACAATGACAATGCGAGGTCTCACACATCGGCTCAAACCAGCGCCTTTTTGACTGGCCAAAACGTCGAATTGATGGGTCATCCGCCGTACAGCCTTGGCACCCAATGACTTCTTTTTATTCCCGCACATGAAGAATAAAATGCGTGGTCAACGATTTTGGTCGTCAACTGTTGAAGCGTTCCAAAACCATGTTTGGGAGGTGTCTCATTCGGAAAAAGTGCTTCGACAAATGTTTTGAGCGCATGCAAAAGTGTTTAAATAATCCTGGAGAATACTTTGAAAAACAATAAAATTATTTTTGATGATAAATATTCACATTTTCATTATTAGGAGAGAAATATATATAAGTATAGCAGCCCTCATAACTTTATTATTTTTCGATATTAGTGACATGTTAAATTTAAAAACGATTGATTCGAGACTTATCGTGGAAACCAGGCGCATAGATGAACAGACGGACATGGATCAAACGGCTTGAAATGTCATGAAGCGGAAATGGTCAAAATGTATGTTGGGTCTAAAATTATTTTTTGATGGGTTACAGTTTAAGTTCGTACCAAATGATTTTTACCCACTTACGCAGTAGGTTGAGGGTATAAAAAAAAACAGTGTGCCGATTAGATGCTTGCTTGTATATGTGACAGCGCATAGAGAAAGGGACCTAAGGGTAAACAAATCAATTTTTCTTTTTTTTCTTTTTTTGATGTGGACAACATCTGAGCATCGAATGAGACCGATCCAGGCCCAAAAGTGTCCCTCCCAGAGATATGCGCGTTTTATGAAAGTTAAGTTGACGATTCTAAGCGCAAATAGAAAGAGACCTTATCTTTAAAATGGCTCTCCTGAACAAAACTGGTTTTTAACCTTAGGACCCTTTCTATTTTGCGCGTCACATATGCCCAAACGAATTGGATTTTATTGAAACACAATATATTCTATAAAGACGTTTAGCTCGTTTGTTTTATTTCGGTCTTTTAATTCTACACATTGAACAGGGATTTAACGGCTCCAGATCTCTTATATCTTTATTTAAATAAAAGACAAACTTTTAACAAAATGACACTGACATTAATTGCTTTAATAACGAATTCGGATCCGTGATGACCTTCATCAGAAAGCTTCGCAGTAATTGTTGAAAGAAAAACCGAACTCTTTAAGGCCAGGCTCTCACCAAACGAATGAGAACTACTGTTGTTAATCTCACTTTTCAAGTTTTCTTCACACAATTGCCCACAGAAAATACAATTCACAGAGCCATCAATAGATTTATTTTACAATGCTTATGACGCTAAGCTCAACTATCCACGTTAACCTGCCGCATAAGCAACGAATGCTGCCCATACCGCAATTTTTCATGAAGTAGCTTTTAAAGCAGCTCGACAGAGGTATCAGACGAGATAATCAGATGAAATGTGCCACTTTGCTGTAGGAATAGGCTATGCAATACCTCGAGTATGGCAAATGGAATTCCGATCCAAGGTATCCTGAAAGATAACAAACCGACAAACTTTTGATAAGAGGCATAACTAACACCGTTGGTGATTTCCGGCTCCTAGTACTCGATTGTAATACAGCTCTTTACAGAGACAAAACATTCCTAGATTTGGGACACCATGGCCACCGCAACTACAGGGTGGGCGATTTAAATTTCTAAGTTTAAATCAGCTTTGATAAAAAAGAACTGATACTTTTTCAAATTCCTGGCTCTTTAGGAATGGTAGAACTTTGTCATTAAATGTAAATGCCCACCATTTAATGTTAATGCCCACCATTTAATGTTAATGTCCACCATTTAATGTTAGTGTCCACACTTTACTTGTGAGAGTGCGTGTGTTTCTCTGGTTTCTATCCTGGTTTAAATGTAGCTTTAAATTGAAGCTGAAATAATTTTGAAGTTTAATGTAAATTTTATTTTTTATCATTCTTATCTGGCCACCCTATTGCAATATGAATGCATAACTATATTAACCATTCATGGTCAGGGGCCAATACGTCATACAGCATTTGATTGTTTGCAGTCGATATTATATGTTAGCCCCTTTAAATGTCTAGCCACTATGGCTACTCCTGCTGCTGCCAGTGTCATTATGCTGTGGATCCCATTGTGCGCTTATAGGGATTATTCTTGTACACGTTTCCACGTGCGAGCATTACATTCCATAAGAAAAAAAGATCACAACCCATTAATGTCTTTCGGATGAGGAGTGGTCAGCGCCGTCATCATGATACCCATACCCTTACCCACCATCATCATCTCGCATCTTCATTTTCATAATGGCCAACGACATTAATAAAGGCCGGGAATGTTTTTATGCATTTCAGACGTGTTAAGTGGCAGGGATTTATTTATTACCTCTTCTCTGTTCCTTTTTCTCCCTCTCTCTGTAGGTTTTCTCCCCTCCCCTTTAACAAAGTATCTCTGGACCATACTCAACTGTAATGATAATTATGGCAAAAGTTATTAATACCTGAATGCCATTGGCGGTAATTCGATATAATGCCGCTGCCGATGGTAGTCTCGGCCAGAGTTTACACCATCATCGCATAGTGTAATGCCGCCATAAGCTTTTAGGGCTTATCATCACTTCTTCTTTGTGGAATACTTGTGTGGCTTTTGATGAAATTGATTTTTAACTGGAATTTACGCGTTTATCATGTGTGGAGCAGAGGATGAGAAAAGAAGGGTGTCGAAAGGACAGCAATCTCGGTAAAACTATGGGAGATACGAGTGATACGATTAGGATTCCACTGACTACGTATGCGTATGCGAGTAACTTTGTATGGGAATCATAAAATTTTATTACAAACTAACTGAATATAATCGTAGAGGATAAAGATGCTTGGCTAAAGTACAGCGTTTATAGTGACCAAAAGGATTTCACTTTAGCAAAGTTTTGTAAGGTTAAAGAGAGATTAGGAAAATGAAGCAATGGAACAAGACTAACAGCATAAAACTATCAAATTGAGAAGAGTGCAAGGTGAACCTGAGAAGGGGGAGTAGCATTCTTAGCCAAAGTTTTTTCCCTCAGCCGCCCTTTAAGAAGCAGACGGGAACTTGTAAGGAGCAGAAGGGAATATCTTTCGTATCTGCTATCTATGCAAAAAAGTTATTCTATACTCACTAACTGAGGCGTAAATACAGGCTAACTGATAATATAGATATTAATCTCTAAGCTGCACCCGCATTACAAACTAGAATGCCATTTTTAGAGATGCTCTCACACTGCTTAGAGATTAAAATCGTCCTAAAAAATGTTACATTTTCTTACCCGAATTTGAAATATTGCACCCTGAAGGGGTCAGATTATAACAGTTCTAATCCTTATTACGAGTATTATTGGAAAGTGTGGAATTTAGACTTTAAAATTTGTCTAATACAATGCTACACGAAGAAAAAAAGTATAATTGGAATAACAATATTCGAAGAGCATCATACAATTGTAAGTAGTAAGTTTCACATACAACCATAGTGTAATCTTCACAACCCTTGTATGGTTCACACGCAACCAGGTTAGGATCACTTCAACCATAGTATGATCCCACTCAACCATAGTATGATTCACAGGCAGCCATTTTATGATATCTTCAACCATAGTATGATCCCACGCAACCATACTATGATCCCAACAACCATATTATGATCCTCACGGTTATACTATGTTTCACATACAACCATAGTGTAATCCTCGCAACCACTGTATGGTTCACACGCAACCATGTTAGGATCTCTACAACCATAGTAAGATTCCACTCAACCATACTAAATCCCCCAAAGCCTATTATTTTGGTACCTTGCTGGAGTGGCAGTCTTAGAACCTCGTCATACATGATATTCCACTGAAGTGGGCCTAGAACCGATCCCTGGAGAACACCGGCAGTCACGTGGTAAATAGCTTCGCCTTCGTAACTATTTTAGAGCAGCTTTTGGTTCGAGAAGTAACTCGTGATAAGATCCAGAATGTATCCAGGTGCATTCATTCCAGCTAGGGCACATTTAGTTTCACCGCAATCGGCCGTGTTAAACGCTTTCTTTACATCAAGTGTAACTATTGCACAATACTGCCTGCTTTTCATCGCTTATTAGTAAGATATTGACTACAAATTTGGCCGTTATGGTCGAACGTGACTTTCTAAATCCGTACTGGTAATCCGATAACATCCTACTATCTTCAACAATTCTTTGTAGGCGGTTGTACAGAATGCGCTCAAGTATTTAGCCCATGGTATCAGGAAGACTGATAGGTCTTTACGACGATGGCTCGTCCGGCGGCTCATCCTTCCCTTACGCAGAAAAAAAGTATGGTTGGGGTGACAATATTCGTAGAGGATCATACTATTGTTGGGTATATGGTTGAAGCACAACAATATTATGATCCTCACAACAATAGTATGATTCATACATAGCCATACTATGATTCCCACAACCATAGTATAATTCACTCTCAACCATACTATGATCTCCACACACACACAAATATTCGCAACCATACTGTATGATTGCCGCAATCATACCATGTTTATATGGCTGCTTCAACCATATTTTCCTTTCATAATTTGGCAATAATACTATTGTTACATTTCAACAATATTAATATTGCCGCAATCATACTGTTGTTACATTTCAACAATATTAATATTGCCGCAATCAAACTGTTGTTAAAATGAAATTCAGAAAACAATACTATGGTTGCGACGAACCTGCTTTTATTGTAGAGAATATATTATTGTTGCGGTGACCATATAGTAACCATATCTTTTCTCTGGGAATGAGTACGAGTCTCTGCACTTTAAATCTGTCTGGAAACACTCTATCGTCAATACATGTTTAGAAAGTTTTGACGAAGGCTGTCAGTCTAGAACGTGTTGCTGCTTCAGGTACTTTATTGGATATTCCGTCGGGACCCAGGACTTTTCCTTTACCTATTCTCGACCATGCTTCTGTTCCATGTGCCAGTCCAGCACGTTTTCTCTACCTCTCCGATCAGTTAAATAGAACATAATATCCTAGTGGTCACTGTGCGTGTATTCCTCGGTAACTCGCCATTTAGTAGACTTAGCAAGGAACTTGCCTACAACCGTGATGTCTATGATTGAGCCGTATCCCACATTTCTGAAGGTATTCTTCCGTCCCATGTTAACCAGGTTTATATCCAGTTGGACATGCGTTTTCAGTAGACTGCGCCCTCTGGCGTTTGTGTTTCTGCTGTTACATTTGAGTGGCCATGCACTAAAATTCCCTGCAATCACCATGGGAGATCTAAGCCTAGCATTGGCAATCAGAGTTCAATCATCCTCTGAAATTCTCCGTGCGACCAACTTAGAGGAGCGTAGCAACAATCTTTAAATTTTTCCTCTGACGAATCCTTCGGATTGCAGCGTCTCCTGGAGTACATGACGGTGACATGTCCATACCGCTGCTATTGTCGATTTTTCGCCTATCTATTTACCGTTTTGTAGAATCCGGTATGGTTCGCTAATTATTTTGCTACTTCTATATCATTTTCTTTCGTAGTTTAACTGAGAAAATCCTGAGCAGCATCGCAGTGATTACGGTTTATTTGCATCCCTCTCATTTTCTTCTTTGTTGACTCAACGCGTTCTTAAAAATCGGACATTTCCCACTCCCAGCTATGTGACTAGCGTCCCTCGTTTTCATTTTGCGTACAGAGCATGCATTGTGGGTCCTTGGAACAAGTTTTCGAAATGTGGCCTTCTTCTCCTCACCTTCTCTCACACTTAGATCGATCTTCCTACATTCTCTCGCCCTGTGCCCAAGCACTTTATGATATTTTTCCTCGCAACTACGCGTCATTTAACCCATCCTACCATATTTTTAGCAGATTTAAGTAATGAGTTTGCATAGTCTGTGGGTGAGCTTATTACAGCAGTATGCGTCTCGCTATACAAACTTCTTAGATTTAGGATGTCCGATGGCTCTAAGTTTTTGGCCATGCATCTAAGCTATAAATTAATTCAAATATTGAAAGTCGTGCGTAAATCGTGTTGCTTTAAACAGTTAATTTCGTTTAGAACTAAAGAATCATTCCGTTTTGACTTTAGTACTTAAAATTTTTTTCTAGAGAGATGTCTTCCAAATGTTACCAATCACATATTTAAATACATATGCAAAGAACGCCAGAGAAAATCATTTCAATTTTTTTTGTATTGTAAAGAAAGTTAATGAAAGGATCCGTAGTACAGTTCGTAAGGATTCCAATTAAAGTTCACATTTATCACGCAGAATTATTTTTTGAAAAAATCCTATTTTGAGTTGACACACAGAGAAAAACTTAGTTGGAAGAAAAATAGTTACAAAAAACAATTTCTATTGTAATTGCCAAATATTTATAGTTGTGTTGAATATTCGGTCCCAAATACCACAAGATGATAACTACGATCATGGTATAGTACACACAACTAATTGAGTGGTCATACCAGCGATACGTGAAAAAGGTATTTAGTTGCCTTTACTGGTGGTTGCGGCAACCAATAGGTTTACAAACATTATTACCAAGTTAGAGTCTGCAAAACACCGGGGTTGGATGAAATATGTGGTGAGTTGGAGTCGATTGGTACACTTATAGGTGGGTTTAGCTCCCTTTTTTGGTAGTTACAAACATTTGCCAGTAAACTAACTTCTAATACCCTGTTGCACAGAAGCTTGCAGGCTAAAAAGAGGGATTACTGTACGTGCAAATTATGAATTTTTTTACAACATAAAAGCCGAAAACCCCGACAGCAAAAAACCCGATTAACCGACATATCGGGTATTACCCTTTTTTAAGAAACCGACTGTATGGTGTGGACATAAAAAGCGGACTGTTTTGTTTTCAGTTTTTGTCTCTAAAAGAAGTTTTGCGGCATTTGGTTTTATTGATACAAAAATTTTTTTTTAGAGTTTCTGATACTTGCTATGTGCCACCGATACTTAAATTTTTATTCCTGAAATCGACGGAGCGCCAACTAACATTCGGTTGTAATGATGAAAGACTCGAGCAGCATGCAGACTCATTAATTCGGTTGGCAGAAATAAAAGCAACGAATCTGTGTGGGTATCCAAAATTTTTAGAGAGCAAAAAATATTGAAATTTTCCAATAATATTTTGTGTAAGTTCATTACAGAAATGCCATAAATTTTACAGAAATAAATAAATTTTTTACGCAAATGTTCGTTATTTTGAATTCTGCGTTAATTATAATTTTAAACTAGGTAAAGCAGAGATATTTTTTGTTATGAAATCATTTGCTTAAACTACGGTGTGTTATTTTATCACCGAATGCCAGAGCAGACAAATAATGTTTTATGTTTTTTAATAAAAAAATGTTTGCATGTACAACGTATGTCTGTAAAGGGTGATTTATTTAGAATTTTTTAAGATAACTTTAGTGAGATATGGCGAAAACTAACAGTGCTACAATTAGACCATACCGGACATTTTTAATTATTGACTGACGTATCCCTGGAGACAGAAATGTGGCTCGTTGCTGAAAAAATCGACGTATAAAAAACCGACGAAGAAAGCCGTTGTACAGCCTATGGAATACGTTTTGACGCAGGGTTTCTTGACATGACGATAGCTCAACTACATTAGAATATAAATAAGATAACAACTAGACACCAGTCAAACTTACATACTTCAGCTGGCTCCACCGCACTGGTTGCTACCGGCTTTTTCTATTAATGATTTTTAGGAACTTCGGTAGTGGCCGTGCTTCCTTCAGTTTCCAATACCACGAACTAGCAGCTTTCTCTACTCTGTCCCTCCATTGAAGTCTCAGTCTTCAACTAGCCATACGTCATCTGCAAAAAGATAAATGAAACAAAAAACTTCTAAATGAATTACACTTTATATATACATCAACATCATCGCGTATATATTCATGAAAATATGGTTAATAAATGATATATATGTTATGTAGGGATTGTGAAGAATGTAATTTACATATTATTAAATAAAAAACAAACACTGCAATAACATCATTCGAGGGTAGTTTAGTCAGAAAGGGAAATGAAAGACTGACAACATTTTATAAATTATATTTAAATGGTAAGATGCCAGATCGTCTACTTTATACAAATTTATAAAATTATAAATTAAAATAAAAGTCAATGGAAATTTTAAAAACCAGACTTAAAAAATCCTTTATTCTCCTTCTAACATTAATCTGCCTGTAGAACGAGTTGAATTTTCTTTAAATTTCGGCGGCCAATTTCAATTTGTTATTGTTTTCAGCACAAACTCAATATCCACATGGATATCAATTCATCGTAGTTTCCAGCAGAAGGCCTATGAGTAAATTTTAGATTTTTTTATTACCGCTCTTAGTAGTCCTATTGGTCATACATGTGCCCATCAAATCGTTTTTCGATATCTTTATTCGTTCACGATTTTTTAAATATATAATTTTCTGTTTGATTTAGAAATTAAAAAGTCTTATGTAAAGAAAAACACATAAGCTTTCTGAAATCCGACCAATTGTTCAGAACTTAGCAATTCAGCCCTAGCACCCTCCGAACACCAATCCGAAAATTCTAAAACCGCTGCCACTTCGCTCCCTTTCATTTTCGGGCATGGTCGTAGAAGGACATATTTTCATGAAATGGGCCAAGGTATACGCTGGTGAAATTTGTCCAGCCGTGTATGAATCACCCTGTATATCCTCTACTATAAATTATGTTTAAAGCAAGAATCATAATAATTAGGCGTCTTTGTATGTGAGCTAAATAAAATTATGGGTCAATATGATCCAGATCCTTAACAGTTAGTTGTCATTTCATAGAACTACTTTGTACCAAATTTTGTCTAGATCAGACAAAAAATGTGACTTGCAGAGCGTCAGGGCCTAAAATCGGAAGTGACCTTTGTATGAAGGCTGTACCTTTTTTCTCCTCCTCCTCGTAGAAATACTTTGTACTTAATTCTGTCTAGATCAGACAGTAAATGTAACTCCCAGAGAAAGCCCAACATTGGATCTCTTAAGACTGCTTTGGTTCGAGCTGTGGCCAATTTTCCAATGGATCGCCTAAAATCGGGAGTGACCTTTGTATGAAGGCTGTACCTTTTGTTCCTCTTAATGGATTTGGCTCATTATAATCCCCAAACAACTTGCACCAACAATACAGTTCTCTGCAATGACTTTTTAGGTTGAATATTGTGACCGCCATCGTGCTTTCAATAGACACACAGACTGACAGACGGTCGGACATCGCTCAAGCGTCTAAGAATTGTATACTGATCAAAAACGTACACTCTTTATATGGTATCAAATCAATATTTTGAGGTGTACCAAACGAAATACCAAATTTGGTATACCCCCATCCTATGGTGGAGGATATAAAAAGTCCTATGCGAAAAATTAACATTTTTTTATATTTTTACAGAAAGTTAATACTTAAAGGGCCTATGTGACATTTTCGCCTTCTTAAACTTTTCGCACCTTATTTTCGGAAATTCCGCGAATTGAATTAATGCAAAATGCAGTAGGCTCTTCTGAAAACTATCTGAAACACACATAGGCCTTCTGCTGCCATATACACCGGCGAACTGTATATGGAAATGGACCATATCATTGTTCCTACTTACTTAGTAGGGACATACATACTGTTACAGCACTGAACAAACCCATTTCAATAGTAGAACTGAACATACCCCGTTAATGTCATGTGGTTTTTGAAAGCTAACCTCAATAGCGTTAGTCTGTAACTGCGTGTTAAGATTGTTTCAACTTTCATCATGGAGTGGTCAGATAATGAGAACCGTATCGCTGTAATAGCGCTTTTCAAGTGTGAAATGAAAAAAAGCAATATTTTTGTCATCACCCAGCTTCAGTCATGGTTTGCGGGGGTGTCTCTTGCGATGGGGTCACTGACCTGCATTTCTGCGAACAAGGAGTCAAAACATCGGCCAAAGCTTACCAAGAAACCGTTTTGGAAGCTGTTGTGAAGCCTCTTAACAATTCTCTGTTCCAAAACCAGGCATGGACTTTCCAGCAGGATTCTGCGCCGGCACATAAGGCTAAAACGTCCCAATTTGCCAGCGTTCATTTCCTCTGAAGAATGGCCCTCAGACAGTCCAGATTTGAACCCATTGGATTACAAATTGTGGACGGTTTTAGAGGACAAGGTTTGTCACAAAAGATGCCCCAACATTGGATCTCTTAAGACTGCTTGGGTTCGAGTTGTGGCCAATTTTCCAATGGACGAGGTTCGTGCAGCTATTGACAATTGGCCAGTGCGACTTAAGGCGTGTGTAAAGGCAAAAGGCGGAAATTTAGAATTAGTAGATTCTTTTTAAAGACAATATACATCCATAAATATATAAAAAATATTTGGTCCAAAAACATTCAGTACTTTTATTTTACAGCATAAAACGTGTGTAACAGTATTTATGTCCCTACTAAGAATATTGTTGTGTCACACAAAATCGCGCCTTAAACTTAATTTTTTTAGTAAAAACGTGGCAATTCTATATATAAATCGACTGCAATTACTAATTTTCGGAAATTCCGCGAATTAAAAAATGCAGTAGGCTCTTCTGAAAACTATCTGAAAAACACATAGGCTTTCTGCTGCCATATACACCGGCGAATTGTATATGGAAATGGGACATAGCATGGTTCCTACTTATAAATTGCCCTCAACAAATTACAGTCCTCATTTTACAGCCTCGAAAATTACGCCCTAACACCATCCCTTAGCATACCTTGAAAACTCATACGAAAAACGCCCCTTCTCTGGAGTACCAAATTAAGATAACCTCTGAAGAATTTGAATGTAGAAATGACATCCTTCTCTTATATAGAAAAGCCCCAGTGGAGGCAAACTTTCAAACTTGTCTGTAAATCATCAACAAATTGTCTCCCACATCTGGTGGTTGTTTTGTACGCGTTTATGTGGAAAACGCGCGCGCAAAAAAATATGCAAAATACTTAAAATTGCTCACATACATATGAAATTAAAAACAAAAAATAGCTGAAAATGTATGTTCGTACATAATCACAGCGTTATGTCAACGAGAAATGCTCGCTCATAATCAAAAAGAAAAAAAATTAATTCATACATGCTGTACGTACTTGAATAACAAACGGAAGAGATGGAAAGACAGGCGAAAAAAAACTAAATAAAAGAAATACTCCAAAAATATATTTGCATAGCCAACTTTGAATACGAACATATGAGACAATCGCGATGATATGTGTAAGTTGGATTAGGCATTCGGCAACATAGGTTTTTCCCTACCGTCCACAGTTTTATGGTTTGAAACCCTTCAGCAAAAGCAGAAACTAAATTTTTAACTAAACATAGTCAAGCAGCATAGGATAGGGAACATATATTCACTTTGCCATATTGTTTGTAACAACTTGAAAGACTGACCGGAGGCCCCACAATACAAGTTTATATTCTGAATCGTCATAAAAATGTAAGACGATATGGCTAGATCCATTAGTTTATCTTAAGAACTTAAACTATAGATTGCATCATTGAAGGTGGGTCGCTAAAATATAGTGTTGACGTTCTGAAACGGTTGGCATTGAAAATAGGTCTGATCAGCCTTTCGTGTAGCGCAGGGTTTATTTATTACTCCTTGTGTCTTAAATGAATTTTCTCTCTCTGATGTTTCCAAAGTTTGTGCTTGGTGTGGCCACATAAAAAGAAATCCAATGGCGTTAAATCGCATGAACGAGGTGGCCATTCGACCAAACCATTTCTCGAGATAATACGTTCACCGAATTTTCCTTTCTGTAAATCCTTATGTAGAGCGTGTAATTTTTAATGATTTCCAAACGTTGCTCGTGAGTGAACTTTACCATGATGAAAATGTTGACTTCGACTAACGTCTTGACACTGAAAGATCATTAAAAATGTTTGAGGGTTCGTTGACATAAAAACGAAATTGGCACGTCCCTATTTGAAACCCCTTTATATAAAAATAAAATTAATTTTTTCAGTACAGCCCAGAGAACTTTACCAGAGACCTCTGCATTTGGACCGCGTCACTGTGTGGTGCACCATATCACGAGTAGGCATCATTGGCCCTTCCTTTTTCCAGGATAACCGTCCTGCCGTAACTGTGAACTCCGAGTCGCACTTGACCATGATACAGGATTTTTTTTCAGCCGGCTCTTGAGGCAATGCAATTAGAGGATACATGGTTCCAACAGGATGGTGCCACTGCACACAACGCGAGGGTAACCATGAATTGTTCGAGGCAAATGTTTCCTGGTTGGCTTATCTCTTTGAGGGTTGATGTGAACTGGCCGGCACGCTCACCAGACTTACACCTGAAGTCGAAGGTGTATATCAACCGTGCCAACACCTTGGAAGACCTAATTAACAATATTAATGCTGAAATTGGCAGAATTGATGTGTGTGCAGTGGCACCATCCTGTTGGAACCATACATGGTTGCAACAGGATGGTGCCAAGAGCCGGCTGAAAAAAAACCTGTATCATAATCAAGTACGGTTCGGAGCTCACAGTTACGCCAAGACGGTTATCCTGGAAATAGTAAGGGCCAAAGATGGCTACTCGTGATACGGCGTACCACACAGTGACGCGGCCCGAATGCGGAGGTTTCTGGGGTTTGTTTCACTCCAATACCGCATAATTTGTATGTTTACACACCCACATGGGGAGACAGCGAATCGTAAACGAAAAGCACGCTGCACTGCAATGATTTGAAAAATACGCTTCAACACAAAATGACCTTTCCTTACGTATCCAATGCATGATGACAACTGAATACAAATCTCTCGTCAGTCACAATAAGCCACACACTCTCTTCGACCTACAGTGCCGCTACAGCCTGCCGTGCAAAAGAGAAAAATTTCCGCTTTCCACCCTGGACAATCTGAGAAAATTTGATTTTGTTTTTATTATTCATTTTCAATGTTTAAATTGGTCAGATTTTGGACATAGGGACCGTCATTCAAACTAAGCCGAACTGAAAAAAAACAATTTTATTTTTCTATATACCTTAATATATAAAGGGTTTTCTAATAGGGACATACCAATTTCGTATCTTTATGTCAACGCACCATTTTTAATGATCTTTTAGTGTCAAGACGTAACTCGAAGTCAACATTTTCATCATAGTAAAGTTCACACACGAGCAACGTTTGAAAATCGTTAAAAATTACTACCAAAATTCTGAGCAGGTGGTTGCAGCACGCGTTAAAATTGATTTACAGAAAGGCAAATTCGGTGAACGTGTTATCTCTAAAAATGGTTTGGTCGAATGGCCACCTCGTTCATGCGATTTAACGCCATTGGATTTCTTTTTATGTGGCCACACCAAGCACAAACTTTGGAAACCAAGCACAAACTGGAGGAATTGAACGCTGGCAAATTGTTTTGCAGCCAGGCCTGGGACGTTTTAGCCTTATGGGCCGGCGCAGAATCCTGCTGGAAAGCATGGCTGGTTTTGGAACAGGCAATTGTTAAGAGGCTTCACAACAGCTTCCAAACCGGTTTCTTGGTAAACTTTGGCCGATGTTTTGACTCCTTGTTCGCAGAAATGCAGGTCAGTCACCCCATCGAAAGAGACACCCCACCAAACCATAACTGAAGCTGGGTGATGACCCTTTTCCACCCTTGGGATCAGTTCAGATGCTTCCTTAGATGACCGCGCATACACTCTATCATTTTGCCTGTTACATTTTCCTGAACGGTAAAATTTTTTTCATCGGTGAACAAAATTTTTCTGTGCAAGTTATCAGCGTGCTTCATCAAAAGACGTTTGCATTTGTCAATCCTATTTTTTTAAAGCTGCAGTCAATAAATGTCCGTTATGTCGTTTGAAAGCCCCAAGTCCCAAGTATTTTTTAATGATTCGACTCATGGACTTTTGAGTGATATTCACCTCACGGGCCATGATTTTCTGTTTTCGGAGCGGATTTCTGTGAATTCTTGATTTAACGGCTTTGATGACATGCGGTGTTCGAACAGAGCGTGGGCGGCTCGACCGGTGGCGGTGTTTTACATCTCCAGTCTCCTCAAACAGTCGAACATGTGGTTAATCCCTAGTGATCGGA
This sequence comes from Hydrotaea diabolus, assembly GCA_963513945.1. NCBI lineage: Eukaryota > Metazoa > Arthropoda > Insecta > Diptera > Muscidae > Hydrotaea > Hydrotaea diabolus. Next base: position 18,839,250 of record OY740719.1, read on the forward strand.
GCGCTTTGAAAATATCGCTTTTTGTCATTTCACACTTGAAAAGCGTTATTACAGCGATACGGTTCTCATTATCTGACCACTCCTCCATGATGAAAGTTGAAACAATTTTAAAATCCCATTGCAGACTAACGCTATTGAGGTTAGCTTTATATGACATTAACGGGGTATGTTCAGTTCTACTATTGAAATGGGTGTGTTCAATGTTGTAACAGTATTTATGTCCCTTCTAAGTAATTTATAAACTCCCTTACTGTTCAATATAATTAAAATATAAAATAAATATTTCTAAGGTTCATAATTTTTTATTTTATTCCCAAATAAGGAAATTACCACGCTCCACCCTGTACATTAATTTTGTTGGTTTAAACACAAATTTTATAAAGACAATAAAAGCCATCTATTTTCGATATCCATCCTCTTATATTTTTCTAAATTTCAATATTAATTTAATTTTTGTTCTTCCTTTTTTCGTTGCAGGTATGTTTTCCCAGCAGATAAAAAAGTATATTTTGTAAGTTTTATTTTTAAAACAAAACCATGTATAAGTATTACAAAACAGTAATACAAGAAATTAAAAACTAAATTGTAAAATTATTTTAAATTTAGTTTGGACACCAATACAGTATTTTGGCCTCGATAAAAGTTGCTGATATTCGGCACTCTCATTTCAAACAAATTGGTGCATATGTATCGTTGCACAGTTTGAAATTTTCATATCTAAACGAAAAAGGGACAGAAATACGGAAAAGCCTTAGCCCAAACATAAACATGGAAATGTGTGAGTGTATACTAACACACACACACAGAATATATACGAGTATAAAGAGATTATTTAGATTCCGTGCCTCCGGTTTTTTTGTTTAGTATTTTGAAGGATATGTTGACATTCAAATTTTACGCGCTCCCGCATGGAAACCTCGATTTGCACGATTTTTTTTATGTGGGCAACATATGGGGCACGTTAGTGATATGAGCTACGTATTAACGACCGAAAAGAAAGGTGCGATAGCGTGGGTGTCCCCTTTTTGATTGTCATGATTATTTTAACAGCTCAAGTGTTGTTTGGGACGAAAGGTGTTAGGCACGATAACGTGAACATATGAAAAAATTATTGTAGGTGTTTTGACAAGGGTCGGAAGAAGGACTCCAAAAGAAATTTATAAATTGTTTAGCGCGAATTTTGAGATTGTTTTAAGGTCAACAACTTGTTAAGCCACAAAAAGGGGTTACAGTATAAAAGAAATAAAAGATAAATGCGATACTGTTGTTGCATTCGAGTATAAGTAAACTAGGGTGGTAATAATTTGGTGGGACTAATTCAAAATAATACCGCAAACAATTAACGAAAAGCCGGGCAAAAAGGTCTTCAGTCTGGAGCTAAGGAATGTTAGACCTAATATGTGGCTGCTAGAGCGGCAGTGACATATTTCGGCAAATTTTAATAATAGCGTAAACAATTAACGAAGTATAGGTCGACTATACTTTATATACCGTGCACCTCTGCCTGGAACTGAAGAAAGTTGGACCCAATATGTGACTTTAAAAAAAGGGGGTTGACATATTTCGATTAGGTCATATGAAAACATAGACCGATATGCCCTCATTTCACCACGAATAGTTATAGGTTGCACTAAGCGCTCTATGTTTCATTTAATGCTAGATCGAGTTAAAAATGTTTTCTATAAAACGACAGGAAATTAAATCGGAAAAATGATTTGTATGGGGGCTTTATAAAAAGATGATCCAGTGTAGACGACCTTTGGTAGGAATTATTTTAATGCGCTCATAACACACTACGCTCTGTGAGCATAATCGGATTTTATTTAAGACTTCCCGAGCGGAAGAAGCTCAACCAATGAGAGACATTTTTTAGGGAACTTTATCAAGATATATAGAACGGGCTATTAAAAAACATGGACCGATTTCATTACGGTTATTCGAGCTTTAATTTAAATTTGGGCAAGATAGGGTTCTTTGGGTGTTCTAGAGTGGCAGGACCTCAAATTGAGTAGGATATTTATATGGGTGCTAAAGGAATATAGCTTAATTTTACCAATGTGGGTTATACTTCTCAATTAACAGAGTACGCTTAATTTAAGAAGACCGTCGTTTAATTGGGGCCATCTAGAGCCTCAAGACCTTAAATCGACTTAGTTTTCGAAGAGATCCCTCATAACACACCACAAGAAATATAAGCGAGATCAGAAATAAGTGTACTTGGCAGAGTTTGCAAAACCCTAAAAGCGTGGTGTATAATGCGTCTATGCCTATGACTTTAAAGCAAAGCAATTTTATAACAAACTAATTTTTTGTTAAAAAACGGGAACGGATAAAATAAATTTATTATATTTTTAGTCCTTTACAGAGTAAATTATTCCTTTTTGGTCCATTTTCACATCAACCGGTATACAACTACGAGACATATATCGGGTGATCAACCTAGAATTATATTCTCGAAAAAAAAATTCAAATCAAGTGTGGAATCTTTGTTGGTCATTTGAAAGGACATTTTATGCCATTTTTTTTTGAATATAACTTCCTTCAAACGTTGGCCACAACAACGCTTCAGGGTGTCCATTCTAAGGGTCCAATTTTGGATGACTCGTTGGAGCCTTTCGACCGATATGGCGTTAGTTACACGCGTAATGTTAGCTTTCAAAGCCTTAATCGTAGCTGATTTCCTAGCATAGACTTTAAACTTTACGTAGCCCAAAAGAACACAGTCTCAAGATGTGTGTGTACCGGTCCAAATCGTCAAACTAGCTGCTCTTCGAAATGACCTCTCAATAGATCCATTGTTTGAGCAGCTGTATGGCAAGTGGCACCGTCTTGTTGAAACCAAATGTCGTCCAGATAACGGGCCTCAATTTCAGGTAGCAAAAAGTCCGATATCAAGGCGCGCTAGCAAGCACCATTCACGGTTACGTTCCGGCTTTCATCTTTTTTGAAAAAGTGCGATGAATCCTCCAGCCAACAAACCGCACCAACCAGTGGTTTTCTTTGGGTATAATGGCACCTCTGGAACCTCTTTTGGTTGCTCTTCAGCCCAAATGGGGTCATTTTGTTTATTGACGTTGCCGTTGAGCCAGAAATGAGCCTCATCACTGAACACAATTTTGGTCGAAAAAAGATTTCTCACCTAACGCTCATTTCCATAATTAAGTTGCACAATTTGGAGGCGTTGTTGCGGTGTAGGTCTTTCCATGGTGAAATGGAAAGCAATACTAAAACGAAAAAAATCAAGTTAAACACAACTCTGTGAACTGTGCAATCTGTGAAAAAACACTATTGAAAAAATACCTCTAGAGTGATCATCCATCTGATAAGTGAAATGACTGTATTTTTTTCGTTTCTACTGTATCGTCCTTACAAAAAAACGGACGGACAGGCGGACTTGGCGAGATCTCCTTATACAGGGTGTCTGTCGGGAAAGTATACTACTTTCTTTGTTTATAATTTTTGTTTAATGAAAGAGAATAGATTTTATATTGATAAATGTTTTATTTAATGTCGGCAATTATGTATGGAATGCTATATCATAAAAATGTCCGCCTTTGTTAGCCTCACAAATGCGAGCCTTTTTGAGCATATTTTCCATTACATTCTTACACATTTCACGCGGTATTTCATCAATTTCATCACGAATATTTTGTTGCTCAAGCGTTTCTGGTTTGTTTGCATAAAACTTGCTTTCAAGATATCCCCACAAAAAGAAGTCCGGAGCAGTCAAATCAGGCGACCATGGAGGCCAATCATTATTACCATTTCTTGAAATAACTTGTTGTGGAGAGAGGTCTCGCAGTAATTCCATTGTAATCCTGGCTGTATGCGATGTGGCGCCGTCTTGTTGATACCACAGGTTAATCAAGCCCAAAGCATGCAGTTCTGGCGTTAAAAAGTTTTCAATCAAATCACGATAACGCTTCCCATTGACAGTTACCATTACGCCGTTTTCATTTTCATAGAAGTAAGGTCTAATGATTCCTCCTGATCAAGCTGTACACCAGACTGCCCTATTTATGGAAAAGGTGACTGATGAATATTTTGAGGGTTTTCCCTTGCCCAGAACCGACTATTTTGTTTATTCACATATCCATTCAAATAAAAATGTGCCTCGTCCCTCATTATGATTTTTTCATGAAAATCGGTGTTGTCATGGGAGTGCTATAACATCCTATTGGCATATCGTATTTACGGCGGCGTAAATGGTTTTGTGGAAGAAGCTATTTGTGTCAACTGAATCCTTAATGGAAACAATGCAAACCCTTGTGCAAAATTGTGGCCAAAGTTGTTCTTTGAACACGCGTCGAAGTGAGGTTGATGGACTGTTTTGAACTCTTTCTTGAGCAGCAGTAATGTTTTCAGCCGATCTTGCAGTACGTTGTGGTCCATGCTAGGGCCTATCAGCTACAGACCCTCTTCCTCCGAAATCATTAACTACACGATAAATACTGCCTTTTGTTGGTACGTTGTTTCTCCCAAAAATTTTACGTAACATTTTCATCATCGTCACAGTAATCGATGATTGATTTTGACAAAATGTTTAAACCAAAGACGATAAATAATAGAAGATGGGCGATTTGAGATTTATCGAGAAATTGGCGTGCACGGCAATACTCAGACTGGGGAGAAAAACTCTGAAAAGCTTTAGGTTTTCGTTGTCAAACTTGCTATTGGTGAGTGCACAAAGAATTATAAAACAAGAGAAAATGTCAAAAATGTGTAGAAATGTGCAATGAAAACAAAATGCTTTATATGTTGATGGGGCTGCACATATACGATATTGCAAAAAAAGAAGCACATCGACCATCTTTCGAGTATACAATTTATCGTCTTTGGTTTTAACCATTAAAACTCGTTGGTTTAACAAATATGTTTCCATAATAAATTTTGCACGACTGCCAAATATGAACTGTCAAGACTAATCGTTACCAAAATGGCGGCAAAACAATGTAGTATACCTTCCCGGCGGACACTTTGTAGTTTTCGACGATTAATAATAAACATCTTTAACTAACCTCTGATAAGTATTTTCAACTGTTATAATCGGAATAACAAACTCATCTATCTATCCTATTGCGATGAGTATACAAAGTATTAATGAATCATTTGTGTATAGTTTTCAGATGCATATATATCGGAACCTCCAAACCTACTTTTATGAAATTTTTAATAAAACATAAGCCCCCGATATACATACGAGTATTCTATGCAATGCACTTATGCACATTACACTACCAATTGGGAAACAATGTTTACCATATTTACGAGCTACTGAAAATCTCTAAACGACTACGTCCCCAGTTACCCCATTCATACGTCTTACTACCAACCACATGCCACTGTGACATTACAAATTCTCCACTTAGAAGACATCGACAGTCGGCCAGGCAATAAAACGTAAATCACACCTTTACTATCAATACTTTTTTTCTACACATAACTTTCATACTCGTATTCCTTCTGGATTCCGACTCACGTACCGACAATTATGTCGCCACCTATCCTACCTAGAAGCGATTTATGGCAGAGACTTTTTGCTCCAATATAAAAATCACAAAGATTCGCATATCATTCACTCCAATAATACCACAACAAGAACAACAGTACAATATTGCTTAGTATCGTCATCATCATTATTGCCAACATCATAATCACGTCAACAGCTTCCACCGTATTGTAAACTCATGCATAGAAATCTGATGTCATGGGGGGTACGTATGAAAGGATGCAGACATTTTCTCGTAAATATCCTGCAGAAAAACATTTGCATCGTAAACATCGAGGAGCATAAAAAAATATGCAAATGTTTGTCAGTTTTGAGGAAAAAATAAAAAAATCAGACAGAAGATAATTCAAATACAAAAAATGAATACATCATGAATCAGATGAATGTGTAGCGAGTGTTTAGGGGCCTTTGAAAAATAAATGGCAAATGCACAATGGGACTCTTTTTGTATTACTTTGTTTCGTTGTTTGAATAAAAATTAAGATGTTACTTGACGTAAGGCCGATTTGTTTTTTTTTTGTTGTTAAATATTTGAATAATTTCTTCGTAACGAAAACAAATTAAAAAATAAGAATAAGACTCGAGTATATATTTCTAATGAACTAAACTCTTTTTTTTGTTTTTTAAGGTTTTTGAAAACGATTTAATAAATCACCTAAGCAAAATTTTAAGGGGAAACCCTTAACAAGAAAAGCACGTCCAATTCATTGTAAGCAAGACTGTATTTAAACCTGAAACCCGGATTTCTTTGTTACAGATACCACAAACACCCAAATGACCCATGACCAAGTACAATATATATAGTACAATATATCTCAGGTATATAAGTATATAAGTACAATATATCTCAGGTAGTTGGTCGGCCTACTGTGCGCGGTTATAGGTAGGCGGAAGCATACTCCGCTTGTCAAATAAAACACGTCCAATGTATTGTTAACAAGGCTGTATTGTTTTTAACCCGAAAAACCTTTTTTTATGTAACAGATACCCTAAATACCCCATGACCAATACCATATACCTCAGACAGTGGGCCGGCCAACGCAGCGGTTTTATAGGTAGGCGGACGTACATAGAGGAGGTGTTTTGTTCTGCCCATAAAGTTCTTAAGGCTTCTCTAATTAAAACCTTTTTTTTCAGTTTTCTTAACGTTTTTTCAAACCAACGATTTGCCAAAGGTCATTCTTCCAAAAGTTTGGCATACCCAAGGCCTTGATATTTTCGATGTTGTTTTCGTATGCCTCGCACATATTGCAGTCCTCACATCCAATACAATATTGATGTGCCTTTAGTGCTTTATGTCCGTCCGTCTGTTCATCTATCGCTGCAATCCAAAGTACAGCTTACAATTTTTTTTCACATTGTTTAGGACTTGGCCAAGAACGCACCATGTTTGTCCATGTTTTTAAACACATTTTCGATTCCAAAACCCCCCAGTTCTCGAAGATATATAACCTACTCTGACGCTAAGTCGTATAGCACGTTTCGAACAACCAATACACAACTCTAGGTCTTCTTAATCATAATACCCGCACAAAGGCCGCTTTCGATCATTTTCGAATTTTGCGCCGGGTGTTATGATTAGGATATAAATGTCGACCTGAGCGCAATTTTTACTCACTATTCTGATCGGTCTATTGCAGACATAAACAAAAGATAGCTCCCTTCAGCTGGAGGGTTCTTGAGAATCTTTATGTCTTTCGCCACTTATCCTATTTAAGTGCTCTTCGACGCTAGCCCTACCATTATGCAATCTGTTTAACCTTGCCTACCGTGCGCGGGAGTCTTCCCAGTTAGAAGGTTACTAACGGCCAGCCGATCCCCAAAATAGGATGAAGCCAATAATCCTGCGAATTATCGGCCAATAGCGATTTGCTCTGCACTCTCCAAGGTAATGAATATGGTTAGCCACCACCTTGTGAGGGATTTAGAGTCCAACAATTTACTGTATGGTCGACAGTAAGGCTTTCGTAAAAATCGCTCTACGTTCATTTCGGAGTGTTGGAGTTGATTTAACCACCAGTTTGTGAGTTGTGTTAAACGTTATTTTTTAGTATTGTTTGCCATTTCATCGCGAAAAAACTTACACCGCAACAACGTCTCCAAGATGTGCAACTGTATTTGGGAAATGAGATTAAGAATATCCGCTCTATTCGACCAAAATTTTGTTCTGTGATGAGGCCCATTTCTGGTTCAACGGTAATGTCAATAAAAAAATTGCCGCATTTGGGCTGAAGAGCAACCAGAAGAGATTTAAGATTTTCCTTTATACCCAGAGAAAACCACGGTTTGGTGCGGTTAATGGACAGGAATCGGTCCATATTTTTAAAAATGATGATAGTCGGAACGTAACCGTGAAAGATGCTCGCTAACGCGCCATGATATTGAACTTTTTGCTACCTGAAATTTAAGCCCGTAGTCTTGACGACATTTGGTTTCAAAAGGACGTTGACACTTGGTTTCAACAGGACGGTGTCACTTGCTCTACAGCTGCTCAAACAGTGGATCTATTGAGAGGCCATTTCAAAGAGCAGCTAGATCGAGTGATATCACATCTTTAGACTTTTTTCTTTGGGGCTACGTAAAGTCTAAAGTTTATGCTGACAAACTAGGTAAAGGGTGGTTACATTTTAAGGACCGATGCTGATTTTGAATAAAACACAAATTATTTAGGAAATTATTGTCATTTCTTTTTATTATGATAATATTGGTATGGTTCAAATATGAATGAAATAAAATATCAGCCAAATAGCCGCCGCGAACTCGGCGGCACACCTTCATCCGATGGTCCAAATTTTCGATGACGCTTAGATATAATTGAGGTTCTATGCCATTAATGTGCCGAATTTTCTCACCCTTTAGCTTTCTTGGGTTTATTTTCTAATCAAATAACCCCAAAGAAAGAAGTCCAACGGTGTCAAATCACATAATCTGGGCGGCCAATTAACATCGCCACGACGTAAGATAACACGGCCATTGAATTCGTCGAGCAAAAGATCCATTGTTTCGTTAGCTGTGCGGCAAGTGGCACCGTCCTGTTGAAACCACATATCGTCCATATCCATAACTTCAAATTCGGGCCATAAGAAGTTCTCACGGTAGCGAACACCATTCACAGTAACTTCCTGACCAGGCTCATTTAAGATAAAATACGGCCCGATGCCCATAAACCGCCAGCTCATAAACCGCACCAAACAGTCACTTTTTGTGGGTGCATTGTTTTTTCGACAATCACTCTTCGATTATCATTCGCCCAAATGCAGCAATTCTGCTTATTGACGAATCCACTGTGGTGATAATGTGCCTCATCTCTGAAGATAATTTTCTTCGAAAATTTATCATCCACAACGCCCATTTTCATAATAAGCCTGAATAACTTTAACGCGTTGCTCGCTTGTGTATCTTTCCATGGTTTAAATTGAGTAAGTCTCATATTAAGAAATATCAAATGAAATGCAGAAAAAAACTTGACGTTAAGGTGTGGTTCACATTGAACATCGGCCCTTAAAATTAAACCACTCTTTATAATTCAGGGTTTGGAAGCCAACATAACGAGTGTTACACGCCATACCGGTCGAAATGCTCGAACGAGCATTCCTCAGAATGGACACCCTGAGGCGTAGTTGCGGCCAACACTTGAAATTATTCAAAAAATAAATGGCATAAAATGTCCTTTCGAATGAACAATAATGATTCCTCACTTGATTTGAATTTTTGTATTTATTTCATTTTGAAAAAAAAACCTCTAGATTGATCACCCGATACTTGAGATTTTTGGAAATCGCACTATATGAATTGTTAACCGTCCCCTAACTAAATCCAATCTACTCATTTTTGATGACAGCAATCTGTCATTCGTATTTATTCGACGGTAGGCCAAGTCTTCACTTGGACGGGATTTACTTGCCATTCCCAAATGGGTGTGTTTCGGAAATTTCATAAACCAATTCTTGTTGTACTTAAGAAGACCAACAATAAAAATGATGACATTTCAACAGCATTCTTTTTTGTAGCACTGTGTAATTTTTGGAACTAAGTCGAGAAAAAAAAACCCTGGAGCAAAGAAGTTTATTATTCTATTTGAAATTAAATGTTCCTTGAGGATAATCGTCGAAGACAATGGAAATATTAAAAATAAAAATATAAAACAAATAGAAGAAAGAAGTTTCTTTTGAATTTGGTTATAATCTCGAACCAGACAATTAAGATCAAAACCACTTTGTTTTCAAAAAAATTTTTTTTTGTACTTTTCTGTCCAACAGACTTTTCTGGCGTTGATTTTTTTTTAAAGTAACACTACTCGTATTTGTTACATTAAAAAATTTAATGTTTCTATTTTGCTTCCTTATGCCAAATATTAGTAAAAATCTCTGGTCTACCACCAAAAAAAACGAAACTTGCACTACAAAATATTTCAAATATTGGTTTAATTTCTGTGTCCATAGAATGTACCAAATACTACGAGTATCTACCAACGCCTTTCTATTTAACATAGAAAAAAAAACATTTCCGTTTCCTTTATATTTCAACCTCTATGAAAGAGTCACTTCCATATTAAAGCCATACTACCCACAAATATTAACACTCACATGTGTCAGAGCCTTAATGAATTCCCATGTTTATTAAAGTGTTTCTTTGCCTTTTTTTATTAAATAAATAAATCCAGCTTGGTCGTTATTTTGTGATTTTTCGTCACCACACTGGCCCTGGCCTGGCGTTCATTAAACACGTGCTTAAACAAAATTACACTCTCTACACTTACGCTTTGCTGCAGGACCTTTTGAAGGATTATTTTGTGGCGTCTACAGCGTATTCTATATTCCATACTCTTCTCTTTGCGGGCGGCTATCCCTTTTTTCGGACTATATCATTTTCTTACTTCGCCCCCAAAGTAATGTTTAAAAGGACGAGTAGGGGGGTTCATTTGTTCATTCATAAATCGTGGTTATGTGTTTATAAATATTCGACGGATCCTGCTATTGATACAAATTCCCTTACATGCCACCTTGGCAGCGGGGGTTCTTTATAAATAAATCACGCAAATGAGCAAAGGCAGAAGGCCAAGCATGCCCGGCTGAATGGGTAGGTTGGTTTGCCTGTTTGTTTTTGTTTGTCTGTTTTTTCGTTTTTGGCTTTAAAGCCAGCCAAAAACCGTTTTGGGCCAAGAGCTAAAATGTGAAAGGAAATCAATATTTCATAAACTCTATTAAAGTTATGACAGCCATAAATATCTTATAACGTTTGCCTGGAAGGCAAGCAATTGTTTTAAAATTCTTTACTTTGTTGAGGTAGGATACGACGAAGACGACGGCGAAAATGATAATGATGCTGTAGCTGATGGGCTTAAAAATTAAATAGCTTTGAAATGTTCGGGAAATTTTCAGATTTATTAAATTATTAAACGGCGAGAGGAGTGTGGGTAGGTGACCACACTCCTCTCGCCCCTATAGACATAAATAAACTTTATGATCTTAAACACACACACACAGAAAAAACAGTGTGAAAGACTTTAGGTTGAAATGTAATACGTTACAAATATTCTGGGGTGCCCCAGTGATTTATGACCATAAAAACAAAATAGGATTATTTGTTAATACGATTTGCCTAGACCGAAACAAAAAAGGGAAAAACAAGTTCGACGAAGGTAAACTAAACGAAAAGATGGACAAATGAACCAAAAGCCTAGCCAGCTACAACATAGGGAGGATATTTAGCACGTTGCCCAGGGGGCGTATGATTATTATTATTATTTAAATTGTATTAATATTAAAAATCTCCTTAATTGCTTAACGAATAATAATAAAATAAATGACAAAAGCAATGTTAAGAGATCAGGCTTTAAGAATAGGATTAAACTATGAAAGAAAAATATTGAAGTCTTTTTTTATTAAACTAATATTAGAAAAGATGCAAAAGGAGCCATAACTCCAGCCAGCTGCAACATAGGATGGCTATTTAACATGATACCCAGGGGGCGTATGATTATTATTATTTAAGTTGTATTATTATTAAAATATGACTATTTCCTTAATTACTTTGCGGATAATTATAAAAAGATGAAAGAATAATGTTAAGAGATCAGGCTTTAAGAATATTTTATCTATTTTTATATTTTTTCCATGCAATCTGAGCGACAGAGAGCTAAAGTAGGTCAAAACAATTGTTCTTTAGTCCATATATACTTTACTACGAGTACTACTGGTACAAACATAATAGACACAAGCTTTATGAAAAACTACGCCACAGAAATTCAAGGACAAATAAGTTGAAATTCCCTCTATTGAACAAGGACTAAACTTTGATTAGCGAAAAAGCAAAAAGAGCCATAACTCTACTCAGCTGCAATCTAGGGGCATTATTTTTAAGTAATATACAGGGGGCGTATGATTATTATTATTTATTTTGTATAACTTTTAAAATATCAATATCTCCTCAACTATTTAATGGGTGGAAATTAAATAAATGACAAACTTAATGAAACAAAATTAGGCTTTTAGAATATCTAATCTGTTGTCATACTGTTTCCATACCGAGCGACAGAGAGTCAAAGTTGTTCAAAACATATTGGGAACCTACTTCAGTCCACGTCCATGGTAGTTTATACATTAAAAACAAATTTTAACATAAACTGCTGAAAATATAGATGTTGACTTCTAGTCTATACAATATGTTGCAATTCTATTTACATACAGAATAAGCTCCAGAGTTGAGATACACAGTAGGGCAACCCATTTCTGGAACCGACATTACTCAACATTACAAGTTTGCAAAATCATTCGGCAAATTTACAACTTACTAGAGAGGGCTACTTGGAAGTTTGAACAGAGTTTTAAAGGTTATTTGAAGGACCCCTCTGGTCCTAGGTCATAGTTTTGGAAATAACCTTATCAAACACACCTGACCAGACATGGACCATATAGTTTGTCGAGTAGGTTCGAGGTCTTAAACAAGGACGTTATGCTAGCCATTGCGTGAGCAGTGTCTATTAATTTAGATATTAAAATATGGATGCAAGAGATCTCGAGCTGGTTAATCCCTGTTCAATGCAAGCAGAAAGAAATAGCAGAATGTCTGGATAGAGTGTTCTTATTGCAGTAAGATAAAATAAATCCGCTGACAATCTGGCCGCTCTCAAATCTTTTGGTTGAGACTTCCTCAAGTCAACATAAGAGCCTTAAATTTCTTAATGAGAGAGCTCAGCAGCAGGGAATTCTTGATCAAATGAACCGTGTGAACCCGTCGTTAGCCCTACACTTAGAAAATATTTTAACGAAAGGCCTCAGCAGCAGATAATTAATACTCTGCAGCAGGAAATTATAGATTAAATGTACTTTGCGAACTCGACATTAGCCCTACCCTTTGCAAGTTTTTTAATGAAAGGATTCTGCAGTTAAAAGCTGTCAACCAGGCGGATTGGCAAGGTCTGAAACAACCTTACAGACTCAAGAATAGCATTGAACTACGGCAAATCTTCTAATGATATTGCTCACTATCCGAGAATTCCTGTCCCTCCTTACGAACTCGAGGTAAGCTCTAAGCTTTTTAAACCTCTTAATACCATGACACAGCATTTTTAGAACACATGAGCTTGCTAGTTTTCGAACTTCTCTCCGGATACCGAGGGAGTTTTTAATTTGTGGCCATGACCCCTTTGGCATTTGGAACCTCCTTATGGAGAAGAGGAAAACAAACGTTTGGTGTGGCCCTAGTCCGAGGTTACTTTCCATCTACGCAGATTTCGTTTACCCAGTTTGTAAACGAAATAAAACACCCGATACCTCTGGCTTAATACAAAACCTGAACTTCCACAAATCTCTCAATGAGAAGGCTTAACAGTTGGCAACTGTAGACCACACGAGTAAGCTAGGTTTGGAGCTATGCTGTGGATTCTAATGGCAAACTCCTTATGTTTCAAAAAGCCCATTTGGACATTACTGACATGACGAATGAAACGTAAATTTTGAAAATTAATCTATTTTAATGGGGTAAATATCCAGCCTCTAAAAAAATATCCTAGATACCAAGTAGTTTTTGGATTGAATTAATTTGAGCTTCACTATTAAAAAAAACTAAAAAGTTATATTTTATTAATATTAATTACAATTAACTGTGTATGTGATGTTAACATATCTTTTAAACTACTTGACCGATATGTACACAATTAAAGCAGATATTGAAGAAGCGGCTTTTGGGCTATCAAAATAGGATAGGATTTTTGTATTAAACCAATTTCAGCAATAAAAATATTTCAAAACACCTAAATTGTATTTCTATTTCGGTTGAAACTATGAGAGCGTATGATTAATATTAATTACATTTTATTAGTGATGATAGAGGACTAATTTTAGAATATCTTTTAAACTATTTGATAGATACGTGTACAAAAAAGCAGATATTAAAGAAAAGAAGTTGGGCTTTTAGAATATATAATTTGTGGCCGCCCAGAGTTTTAAAATGTTCATACAACAAAACTTAAAATTAACATCAAAAATATATCATCCCTAGTTAGATAATGGCGGTGGAAAACCAGCCTCTGATACCAGATAGGATGTTTGTATTAAATTAAACTCGCGGAACATTTGTTTCCTTACATTTTAAACTATTTGACCGATGGGTACGTAATACTGAAAGCTTTGGGCTTTTAAAATATAGAATTTGAGGCCGCCCAGAGTTTTAAAATTTGCATACAACAAATTTTAAAATAAACATCAAAAGTATATCATCAGTAGAGAGATAATGGCAGTGGAAGCCCTGCCTCTAAAACATATCCTGATACCAGATAGGATGTTTGTGTTAAATTAATTTCAGCAAAAATAAATTATATCAGTTATTACAAAACTAGAATATTATCCACAGCTCCAAACACCTAATAGTATTTCTATTTTAGTTAAAACTCAGGGAGCGTATGATTAATATTAATTTCATTTTACTGCCGATAATAGCGGACTAATGTTTCCATATCTTTTAAACTATTTGACCGATGAATACGTTATTGAAGCAGATATTGTTTTAGAGGCTTTAAGATTATAGAATGTATATTTTGTGGCCACCCTGGTTATGCACATTTTCAAAAAAAAAAAAAAAAAAAATATCGAGAATTAATAATATCAAAAATATTAGCAATATCATCCTTACTAATCCTTCTAGTAAGATAATGGAATATTAATCAATTATTCAGGCCTTAATTACCATGTACCCCAAAGTGTATTAATTAACTAATATTGTTGTCTTGCAAAATTACTCAAACCAACTTGGCCGGTGCCTTGTAAACTTCTGGTGATGATGTTGTCCAAAAAAGTGTTACCTTAAGAAGTGGGGGGACCAGTAGCCATCCCCAAATTCCTTACGATCTTGTTGTCCCTCGTGCTAAAAACATTAAAATTATTTTTTTTTTTTGAGTTTGAAAATAACTCTTGCGTCCGCTTTAGTATCCTGCGTGAGAAGACGAACACATTGTGAAAACCGATTACTTTGCAAAATGTTCTACAAACACAGACAGTCGCATTAACCTTTTCCCTGAGACCATGGACAAGAAATTTAAAGAAAGAAAAAAAAGCATACAAATAAGCCAACAATAACCAACTCAATTTTCATAATTAATGGCCCAAGTATTAAAGTACAAACTTTCGAAGAAGGAAACACTGAATGCCAAGGTCAAATACGCCTTAGCACCCATCACTTGAGACGTCACAACCTTTCTTTAAACGGCCCTACTCGTGCTCCCAAACTAACTTAACTAACTTTTGTTGTTAACACTTGGTTGCTGTCAGCAAGCGATGAAAATTGATATTGATTTTAAAATAAATTTATTTTTAAATCAATAATGACAGCCACCAACGGAAACAAATAACAATTGTTTGCTTTTTAAGGCACTGGAAGGAAAAATGTAGTTTCTTTCTTTTGTTAGATGCAAGCGAAAAATAGCACGAAAGGCTTGTTGGTGGCTGTAAAAGTCATAAAAATGCATGGCCTTAACAGAATGGAATAATATATGCGAACGTGATATAGGGAGGGTGGGAAGAGCAAGTGCACAAGAAAATGAAATTGGTTTGGAGGAGGGTATTAAAAGGGCCTCAGAAGTAGTAATGGGCCCTTGTTAAATACACATAATAAGATAAAGGGTTTGGATTTCGCCATAATCTAGTCTGCAATTTACGGTTAAATATAAAATTAATTTATAATAAATACATAACCTACTTTTTCGTTGCCTTAAAAAATATTCTTAAAAACTTGGATTTCCATAAAGTGACAAGATGTTTTAGAAAAATGCATATAAAGAATGTAATTGAATAGTTGTCGTATGATAAATATTAATAAAAGACGTATGAGTAATATTAATACATATACTAGCAATATTAATATAAAGGGTGACCAACTAAAACCGCACGATGTTAATTTTTAATATATCACAAAAATTTGTCGGAGAATTATTATAGTAGGGCTATTTAAAAATTTAAATTTAAATCGGCCGTATATAAAAGTACTGAACATGTTTTCAAATTTCTGTTTTTATTGAAAATGTTGAACTTTGTCATTTAATAACCGCCGGTTTTTAAAAACAAAACTGACAAGCCTAGTGTTGTCGAAATGGATTCAGAAAGTCGTATGATTAATAGTAATATGCATATTTGTTTAGCAGACGTATGATTAATATTATGGGCTCCGAAACGTATGATTAATATTAATGTAACAGTTACGATGACGTATGGTTAATATTGATTTTCATTTGAGTACGCGGAATGTTGCCCACCGTAGCTGAAAGATATTATGACTAATGACAAAAGTCGATCAACGTTTTTCATTATTCTTTGACGTTAATTGTACACGCCTGATGTGAGCTATTGTACTCAGGTTAGGGAGCAATTCACCTCGTCCCAAATTGGGTCTTTAGATCTATTGTGATTCCCCTTAATAGATAAGGGATTAATACACATCCTAAATATGGAAATATGTGTAAGATGTAAATGTAAAAAGAAAGTGCAAGAAATCTATGTTGGAGTTAGTTGTTTTTGTGTTATGTAAGCCACACCCCTTATTTACTCAACCACCTTATGCCTAAAATGGAAAGGACTATATCCTGTAGCCTGATTTTGTTGACATTACTTTATTAATTTGGCATTAATTAGGCCTCAAGGCATTTTTTTCCAATCTGCTCTTGTCTGCGACGCTGTAGTCTTGGACAGTGACAAAGAACATCTTTTGTCATTTCTAGCTCAACCATGCCCGATCCCACCCCGCCATATCCTGCAGAAGTCTGGTGACCTGTTATCATATCATGAGGACCTCGTTCCTATTGAAGAGTGTTCTGTTATGGCTCTTTTAAAAAAGTCTCAGACGCTGTCCTGTAATATCTAGCCTTGGACAGATGACAGCCATACAGTGCGCCCAGCCTAGCCTCTCAGTTGTAGAATACTCGTTTTATAATTTGTTCTTTCTGTGTTCCGAAGAAATACCTTCTTGTCAGTTTTACTGAACTGTCTGACTTTCTTTATTCATTGCTGAACCTACAGAAGCTAGTTCATAAGCTAACACACCTGCCACACCGCAGTGGCCGGGCACGCATCTCAGGCCTAGTACCTAGTAAGCGAGCTTAAAGCCTACCGGACACTACCAGATGGTTTTTATTTTCCCCTTTTGGTATGGAAATACAGCCCTGACGTTGCTAGAACTACCTGCCTCACCACAGCGGCCTGGCACCCATCATAGGTCAGCAATAAAGTACTAAGTAAGGGAGCTTAATGCATGTCTTCACCCATCTACTGTCTTACACACTACCTGATGGGATTTATTTTCTACTTCTGGTATGGAACTACAGCCCTAACATTGCTAGAACTTTCGCTTATGACGCTGCACTCGACCGGCAGCCTGAAAGATCTCATAATGTTTTTGTTATACTGCATATAGCATATACAAAGAATCTGAGCATGTTCATGACTCCCGATTTGTTTTAGATTTGAACCAGGTCCATCTAATCAAATTAGGTCATGCGACCATATGTCGAATGATTGATTTAAATACACTAGGCATCAAGACGTATAATTAATATTGATTTCAATAAATTACATGTAAAGTATACGCATTAAGTGCAATGAATTTTTGGGCATTTAACAATAAATCGAAAGTGCGCCTAGGCACTTACCATCTTTATAGCGGAACGAGATCAGCGAAGATTTAGACTCTTAATGTCATTGGGGATACATTCTTTACAGTATCGTAATAGTGTGCCTATAAGCAGACTCTGGTGCTATGTTTATTTATCGAGTTATATACGTATACACTGAAAAAAACTTTAATTTCCTTATGACAAGTAGCAATCCAAAAAAATTTCCATTTGGCAGTCGTATGATTAATTTTAATTGCAGAGATTCTGAGAGGTATGATTAATATTAATACGATACACTCTGGTCGTATGATAAATATTAATTGTACTGAAAAACGTTACGAAGAATACGTGAAAATCTGTTAAGCAAACTATAATTAGTGGAGGCGTCGAGACGGTTCTGTAAACAGTTTCCAGTCAAAACTCGTACGGTATGGCGCTCGAAACAGAGACGAAATGGTAAAAAAAACCGGTATGTTCGAGAGGCAAAATTTAGTAAAAGAAAAATGTACTTAAAGTAAACTGAATTAAAGGTAAACTTAAATTAGAGAAGCCAAAAGTGTAGAGTAGCTATATTAGCATTAACTTTACTAACTTAACTACTGATGGTTCCTTCGCAACCTATTGCTGGTCTTGGACCTTTATCTTCTATGAACCTTTTTCTATATTAGCTTTTTCCACCAGAGTTTCTGCCACGATATTGCTTAAACATACCGCGATTCGTCGGCCATCTAGCCTTTAGCATAGCTTTAACCATGAATTTGTGAATAGTCTTTCCTCAAACAATCCCAGCATCATTCTACTACTTTCAAAAGTTCCCTTGTTGCAACTCTCTATCGAAGCTTTGGTATAATAAAAATTTTGTCGCGCTACCAATCGGCTTGTAAGCTTTCTGCCTACCCAAATTGGGCATTTTTTGTCAGAACGAAAACCCTTTCCAAAAACTGTGCTGACAATTAAAAGCGAACTCGATGAAGTCTTATCTTTAGATTACCTTTACATTTCTTTAAGGCCCTTTTATAATGTTGCTTCCACCATCTGATGTGCTCTGAAATCCCCTGTAAGTGCACAATGAAAGGCGCAGCTGTTGCAACGGCTTGGCTAGCACTTGCCATACATATTTGCTTGAGTCGTGCACATAGAAACACGCCCATAAAATATGTATATAAATAGCAAAAAATAGAACGAAGACAATGCACATGTTCAAAACAACAAAGCAATTGAAAGTAGCAATGGATGGGCAAAATAGAATACTTAAACGGACGTCAAATGTCTGGAACGGGTTAAAGGACGAAAAGAAGATTTGACATCGGATATACAAAAAACATGGCAGGAGCTCAAAAAGTGAAAAATTGATAGGATGACAAGTGACCGAGATTGCATTTAGCAGAAGTTAGTAGCAAATTTTTTTCTAAGGGCTGATATTCTGAAAATATATTAGCCCTTAGAAGAAGTATATGAAAAATTATAAAGAACATGACCGAGATTGCATTTAACAGAAGGTTGTAGCGAACTTCTTCTCAGGACTGATATTTTTAAAAAAAATATCAGCACTTAGAAGAAGGATATACAATGTTATAAAGGACATGAAAGTTTTCTTTCAAAAATGTATCCTTCAAAAAGTAACTAATAACAGTACAAATAGGAGTAAGCCAGACAAAACACCTTGCGAGTCTTTAGAGCCACTACTTACACCAAGCAAATGATTAAATTGACTCTCTTATTTAAACAGAATAGGCCCTCAGGGCTATCCTAATCAGTTTCTGCAAAAGTCAAAAAAAGATTGTCGAACACAGGGAAGACTTTGATTCTCCATAACCTTCGAGAGTACAGAGAAATTTGCAATTGGGCGGTTGCCTCAACCTTTTATATATGCAAATCTTCCGACGCGAAGAAATGACTCCAGCACCGAGTGAGAGATGAACAGTATCACGCGAACTAGCGTCGATGAAAACTAATACAGGAATACCGGTCTTGACCAATGTTAATTATCGATATGTTTAAAATTGGCACGCCATAGCTTCGCCTTTTATTTAAAAGCAGGCTGATTATAATATAATTTGAAAAACCAAATCACCTCCTTGCTAAATTCTAGGTTCAGTTTATTTCGAACACTGACCTCATTGACTTTTCTAAACATGGCAGTTCTTAGTTTCTCGTTCAGCCAGTCAACTTCGTGCATAAGTTTGATAAAGGCTGGGATAGCTCATAAATACATTTTTATTAATATCAATCATACGCCATGATATACTTGGTTTATTATATGAACGTATACGCTTTATTATTTGTATTAAATAACAATCATACGCTCTGGTGAACTTGGTTTCGGACCAACTATTAAAAATCTATTACTATAATTGTTTTCAACATTTTTAGTCAAATTAATTTGTCATTATCTGTGGATCTTTTGTCTAAGTAATTTTGGCATATGGTATTCCTTTTTCAGGACTTTAACAGACATTTTTTGAAGGATATTTTTGCGATACACTTGAAGAATACACTTTTGAAGAAAATGTTTATGTTTATATTTTTATAAAGTCCAGCGGCTCAGGAATACGGCAATTTGCAAACTGGCAAATGCATGACAATTGGTAAAAACTAGTAAAGGGGGAAATATCAGGGTAAGACCTATTCTCGGTAGAAAAAAGGTTAATTAAAATTGTTCAATGTATGGGTGAAACTTCAATTTTTTTCTCCATAAATAATATTACTAGACAACTGAAATGTTGCCATGAGTAACGCCATGTTTGCGGTACTCTTAAAGGATATTGCAGGTTGCATTTGTGAAAGGACATTTTTTATGTCCTTTTTTCGAAAATAAAAAAATAAAAATAGGCAAATGAAAGCCTTAGTTCTACTCATTAATTTTATACCAACGTCAACTTCGTGGCAATTTTACCTCAAATAGTGAATTTTTTCAAAGTTTGGCTTGTGTGTCAAATTTATTGCCGAAAAGTGTTTTATATAATAGAAGCAAATCAATTATCCCTAGGACGTTTTATAAATTATAATTACTTTTCCACAAAGACGTATGATTAATATTAATAGCTTGTCCGCTAGTCGTATGATTAATAGCAATATCTTGCCCGCTAGACGTATGATTAATATTATTTCGACGTATGTGCACCTACAGCACACCCATTAAT
This sequence comes from Hydrotaea diabolus, assembly GCA_963513945.1. Classification (NCBI taxonomy): domain Eukaryota; kingdom Metazoa; phylum Arthropoda; class Insecta; order Diptera; family Muscidae; genus Hydrotaea; species Hydrotaea diabolus. The sequence continues at coordinate 18,860,002 of OY740719.1, forward strand.
GAAAACTTTGTAGGATCATCCAACCAAAAAACTTCTCGATACAATACATAAGCTGTTGGGTGCTGGCATTAAGCAGTAGGTTCAGACCAGTGAATACAAGAATTCTGCCCTGCACTGATCAAAGCTGGTAGAGAAAATTCCTGTTTGTTTCTAAAAAGGATGCAGATCAAAATTTACCAAAACTATTTCTCTCTACCACCACTGTCCAGTGTAGGGTATTTTCTTAAAAGTTAAAACACACCACACCGCTAAACGCAAACAAACTGTTGCCCTGTATGTCGGCACTACCATAAAGATTAAGCCTAAGAGCCAGAAGCGCAAACAAACCTCACACCTTTTTCTGCCACCCCCAAACGCCAACAAAGGACTGAGGTGACTTTCAGCCATAACTTCCGGCACGTTTAGGCGATTTCCGCTACATATCGAATACTATCTCATAGCCCGGTACATGACATATGGCGCTGAGTACACACGGTGCATGCAGTAACAATATCAATGACAATATTGGTCGTGTTTCATAGGCAACTCGCCTGAGAAATCGCTTATGCAATAACTTTAAAACATTCTACAAAAATATAACAATGCTTTTGTTTACAGCAAAACTATTGACAATTAAAGTTATAAGACGTTTGTTTTTGGTAAAAAAAAATATTCAATAATCAGCCTTAGCGATTTTAGCGAGTTCGGTTGAACCTCGCTTAAAATATTTCTTGGATAAATATTTCTTTACAAATTCCTCATTTTTGAATAAAACGTTCTTGTGCTTCCAAAATGTCTCCTTAGGTTTTGAAGTTTAAGTCTAAGCAACTACTTACTCGTTTAATAACCGATGAAACACGCCTATTGTTTTCTTGCCTTTTTAAAAGGATTGAGTGCATTTTTTGTGCCCTGCATTTGTTGAATATAGTGTAAACATCATTGAGCCTTTGATATACGGCAGAGAAAATAAAAAGAATTTACGGAAGGATAGATAGAAGAGGCAATTGTTTATTTAAGATTCTAGGAAAACATGTATACTAGCACGAACATAAGCACCTGGTTTTATCTGTTGGGGCATTTCAAGAGTTCTTCAGACATCTTTACCAGTTGTCTAGTCTCCATCGACTAAGAACTTAAAGAAGCTCCAGAGAAAGTAATCAATGGTGTCTGTTGGGACATTTCAAGTGCTCTTCAGACATCTTTACCAGTTGTCTAGTCTCCATCGACTAAGAACTTAAATAAGCTCCAGAGGAAGTAATCAATGGTGTCAGGTCGCATGTACTCTAGCCGTGAAATAACTAATTCTGGGCCTTCTGTGATCAGTTTCTGCAAAAGTCACAGAGATGATAATCGATCACAAAGAGGACTGCGATTCTTCATACCTTTCATTACCTTCGAGATAACAGAGAAATTTGCAATTGAGCAGTTGCCTTAACCTTCAGGGAATCGGTTTACATTGACAATCTTTCGACACGAAGGAATGACTCTCACACCGTGCGAGATATAGTATTACATGGACGAGTAAGCGTCGACAAAAACTAATTTAAGACAAGTGCAGGAATAACAGTCCTAACCAATTTCAATAATCGACATGTTTAACAATGCTACGCCATAACTTGGCCTTTTTTTCAAAAGCAGTCTGATTATAAAAGGATATTTTGAGAAACCAAATCGCCTACTTGAAAATTCCAGGTTTCGAATACTGAACTTATTGACTTTTCTAATCATGGCGGTTCTTACTTTCTAGTTCAGCCTATCAACTTCGTGCATAAGGCCAGGTTAGCCTACCTTCTTTATAAATAAATTTTTATTTAATATCAATCATACGCCATGCTGAACTTGGTTTATTAAATGAACGTATACGCTATATTGTTTTAATTAAATATCAATCATACGCTCTGGTGAACTTAGTTTCAGACCAACGCTAATAAACCTTTCATTGTAGTTTTTTTTTGAACATTTTTACTGAGATTAATTTGTCATTATCTGAAAATTCTAGGTTTCGAACACTGAACTTATTGACTCTTCTAAACATGGCGGTTCTTACTTTCTAGTTCAGCCTATCGACTTCGTGCATAAGGCCAGGTTAGCCTACCTTCTTTATAATTTTTTTTTTATTTAATATCAATCATACGCCATGCTGAACTTGTTTTACTAAATAAACGTATACGCTATATTGTTTTAATTAAATAGCAATCATACGCTCTGGTGAACTTAGTTTCAGACCAACACTAATAAACCTTTTATTGTAGTTTTTTAAACATTTTTACTGAGATTAATTTGTCATTATCTGTGGATTTTTTTCTCTTTCAACTACAATTACGTTTTTATTCCTCAGAAGTGTACAGTGTTGAACCTCAGTAATGTCTTTTACATTGCAGCCAAAATAATTCCATGTACATTAAACGCAAATCCATTTTCACCCGCTGATAGTCTTCGTACAGTGTAGACAATTTCGATGCAATAATTATAATTAAACATTGATGACTTCAGTTTCAGTGTATACGCACCACACGCGCACATATGGCAAATTAAAGTCAAAGTTTTATTATTTATTACTTATGGTCTGGCAAATTTGTGGAAATGATTTATTTTTGGACACTCGGGGGGTCAATTGCCGTTGTCATCATTCTGGGTATTGGCGTATGCCATCAATGTCAACCAATATAATTTTTATTCTTTTGTTCTTTCTATTGTGATTAATGTTTTCGAAACAAATTGCTTGTATTTAAGTGAAATGTGTACGCTGTAGTAAAAGTTTTTGTTTAAGGGAACATTACAGATATATGAGTGCAATTCAATGTTGATGGGGTGCATTACGACAAAGGCTAATAACACTAGTTTGGTAGACGGAATTGTCTTAAGGAGGGTTTTGGTCGAAATGTTTAAACACTCACCACTCATTGTGGGCCAAGGTGACTATATGCAATACCGCTCGACTGTACAGTCGGAAAAGCATTACGGGTTTAAGCTAAGTAACTACTTATGTGAATCAAGGCGACCTTACGCAGTACCGCTATTAAATGGTCCAGCGGATATAAGATCAAGAGGACCCTATGTGGCATCTTCCGGTAGTCGACTGATTAAAAACTTTGCCTTTTGAAAACTCTACCAAATAAACTTCCAAGCTTCCAAATAATTATGTTTTGCTTAATTTCATAAAAAAACGAGAGCTTTCTAAAAAGCTCATCACCGTGAAGAAGAAATGGCTAATAGAGAGAATAGGGCCACTCCCTAGCGATGCCACAAATACTTCTAAATGGATTTTAAATCCATTTTAATTTCCAATAAATCTCATTTATTGGTTTTGATTTTTTTTTGTCGTCGTTGTCATCTATTAAAATTTCTGTTTCGAAATGAAAAAAAAAACGAATCCACATAAAAATCCCTCTTAAATTTAATCTGTTACTATGTTGAAGCTTAACGACAACTACAGTTTAAAGGGAAATAAAAAATCGTTTTTTTTCTGCTTTTGATTTGTTTTTTATTTCTTTGCTCCCTCTCCGCATGCTGCACACATTTATGGGAAACACAACATTTGCATTTTATGCCGCAGGATTAAGAGGGATATTAAAAGCAGCAACCGAGTGTAATGGTACTCGTGCGTGTGCCGCAGTTTCAGCAGCGATATTCCATCCAACTATGTTGCATATGGTGATGCGCTAGGTAAGGCTTTTATGTGATGAAGCTATTCTACACAGAGACAAGAAATAGTTGTTAATATCAAATCGAGCTATAAAATATCGGTTGGATAAGCAGTGCTTTCCATTTTCTCTTTGGGACTAGGCTGACAACGAATTCTTAACCCGTTACTACCTGCCCATAGATCGGCTCGTACGATTTTTATGAAATTTGAAAAATTATGTCCAAAAGACCGTAGAAGTTGAAAGAAAAAAATTAATTTAGAACAATCTTTCCTCTTTTTTATAAAAAAAAATTACTGCGATATCGCTCACCTGGCCCACGCTAAAATTATTTATGTATCAATACTTTCTTGGGTATTTACATACCCATTAGGCAGGAATGGGTTAAATAAGGCTGCCAGGATTTTCGTAAAAAAGATTTTAATTATTAGTTCTTTTTGGCTCTTTTATTCGAATCACAAAATCTTAAAGGATCACTTCTTTGTACTTTTTGCAATGCATTAGGATCATTAGTCAACACATATTCCACGTGTAGAAATGCAACAGCTTTCTTTAATACAAGATCGGAAAAGTATGAAATTTATATAAATGAAACTCGGTTCGCTAAAAAAATATCTGCAACTTTTTTTGTAAAACGCTTTTAATGCCAAATTCGAGGTATACATTATTCCGAATGATAACCTCACCCTTCCTACAACATGATACCTACATCCGATATGATACTCTTGAGCCTTCTGTTCGATTTTCAATATCAGCCATTTCAGTCCTTCAACACATATTTCTGCAAAATTTCAGCCATCTAGCTTCAATTGTTGCGAGCTGTAGTTTGCTATTCACAGACAGACGGCCAGACATATATGGCTAGATCATCTTACCACGATTCAGAATTTAAAAACTTTATAGAGTCTCCTCCGATCAGTATTTCTGAGGTTTACATTTATCTTTTTATAAATAGATTTTGAATTTAAAATCAATCATACGCCATGTTGTATTTTGGTTGTTCTGTTAACGTATACGCAATATTATTTCAATTAAAAAACAATCATACGCTCTGGTGAACTTTGTTAGGAACTTAAATCAACATATATTTCTCGTAAATTGCAACAGCTTTCTTTAATACAAGATCTTGAAAAGTAAGAAATTTATATAAATGGAAAACGGATCGCTATACAATTTCTGCATCTTTTTCCTCAAAATTCCCTACATGCCAAAATTTAGGTACAAATTATTTCCTATGATAAACCCATTCACCTTACCATATCTACAACATCGTACCTACGTCCAACAAAGGCCAGGTTAGCTTATCTTCTTTATAAATTAATTTTAATGCCCTCCAGCGAAGGATGATTAAATTTGACATTCCGTTTGCAACACCACAAAAAATTGATCTGGGAACCCATAAGGTATGTATATTCTTTATCGCTGTAAAATTCTAAGACGAGCTAGCCATGTCCGTCCGTCCGACATCCGTGTGTTGACTGTACGATTAAGGTCAAAAGAACCAACCTATAATCCTGTAATTTCCCATGATGATACCATATGATAATGGCATAAGCTGTTTTGTATTGTAAATGGGCGAACTCGGCTCAGGGGATAAAAAGTTTCTCTTTAAGGGCTTCAAGGTACCCTGCTAAAAAGGACGCTTTTTTCGAGTGTTTGTAAAATATTTTTTATGGACGGACAATGGTTACAATGGGATCTGTTGTTGGAACGTACTAAATACCAAAAACTTTAATCTTTTGCTGGATTTTTTGGGTATATAAGGTTTGGCCTGACCGAACTTTACGAGGTTTTTACTTGTTCATTCTAAATTAATCATTTGTCATGTTGTAACGTGTTTTCCATTAAGGACATAACTATTTAAAATATTAATAAAACACAGATTATTTAAGATATAAAGTTCAAATTTATTCCAGGTGTAGTGAAAATGTTACATTTTAGGAATGAAATTAGCTTTTCGAGCACGTGATCCATTCTGTGGATCCAATTTTCCACCACTCCTGCACACATTTCGACCGGAACGTTGGCAGTTTCGCATTGGATGCTGTCTCTGAGCTCGTCTAAAGTTGTTGGCTTGTTGGTATAGACCAATGGATTTTATGTGGCCCCATAAAAAGAAATCCCATGGCTTTAAATCCCATGAACGAGGTGGCCAATCGACTGGACCATTTCTCCAGAAAACACTTTCGCCGAATTTGTCTTTCAGCAAATCGATTGTAACGCGTGCTGTGTGGCTAGTGGCACCGTCTTGTTGAAACCACATATCGGCGATGTCAAGCTCATCCAGTTCTGGCCAAAAATAAATTTCTAACATGGCACGATAGCGCTCTCCATTGACGGCAACATGACGATGGTTTTCATCGACAAAAATATGGTCCAATCACACCACACAGTAATTGTTTGCGAATGAAATTGTGTCTCTCGAAGCACATGTGGGTTTGGTGCTGTCCAATAATGCATATTTTGTTCATTGGCAAAACCACTCAGCCAGAATCGCTGAAGATGATTTTTCGACGACATTCTGGATTTTCGTGTAACTTTGCCAGAGCCCAATCGGAGAAAATTCGGCGTTCAAATGATCAAGTGGCTTTATTTCTTGAGTCAGTTTAAAGGTATGAAGGCCAAGATATTTTCAGAAAATATGCCACAGTGTGGTTAAGGAGATGCCCATTTCCTGAGAACGACGTAGAATCCACTGATTTGGCTTATTTTGAACGGATACACTTACGGCTGCGATATTTTCATCGCTTCAAACGGTACGACGTCTTTTTGGCGCCGGAACATCCAAAAGCGAAAATGTGGACCAAAATTTATCTAGTATAGCACGCACAGCTTGTAGGGTGGGACGATTATTACTGCCGGAAATTGGAGTAAGCGCTCTTAAAGTTGCGACCACCGACTCAGAATTGCGGTAGTAATTTTTAATGATTTTCAAACGTTGCTCGTAAGTGAACTTTACCATGATGAAAATGATGACTTCGACCACGGTTTTGACACTTAAAGATCATTAAAAATGTTTGAGAGTGCGTTGACATAAATATAAGAAAACCCGCTATTATGCTTCTTAAAATTCTAAGGTAAAGTCGGCTCCTTGCTCATTTTCGAAGAAAAATGGTCCCATAATGCCGCCAGCCCATAATCTACACTAAACAGTGACTCGTTGTGGTCAGGTGTGGATTCTTTTTTGCTTGTTGACATAGCCACCGAGATGAAGATGGGCTTCATTTTAAAACGCGATTTTTCGGTAAAATTCTTTATATCCTGCCAAATAATCCTCAGCCCATTGTGCGAACAAAAAACGCATTGAATCGAGTTCTATTATTAAATGACAAAGTTCAAACTTTTTAACAAAAACATGAGAAATCTTCAGTATTTTTTTAACAGCCGATTCAAAATTTTAAATGGTCCACCCTATATATAAAAAATAAATGCTATGAAATGATCTTCCAGATTGAAGAATTAATTTTTTGTTCTTTTAAGTTCTCAAACTCTTATATTTATATATAATCTTCTGAAAATTCTAAGACAACCTAGCCCTATCAGTTCGTTTGGGTGACTGTCTTAAATTTTGCGAGATGGTGGCTTGCAGTTATAAGCTATTTGTAATTGTAAATGGGCCAAAACCATCTAGGGGGAAGAGTTTCCCTTAAGAAAAGGTTATTTGAAAATAAACACTGATTTAGATATTTGCTCAGCATCAGAGAGTATATAAGATTCGGCCTTGCCAAACTTAACGACGTTTTTACTTATCTAGAAGTATATTTTCGCTTATTTCACTATTCATGTCAAAGAAATGCCAACAAAAGTTCTTGTTTTGCTTGTTTTGATTTAATATCACTCACTTAGTTCAATTTACAACACATGTTTTCAATAAAATTCTACGAGTATTACGTCCTTGGCGAAACTCAATTGAAATTTCCATTTCAAACTCTTTGGCCTAAGATTCTTTGGAAGAAAATAAACTGTCAAGGCCAAGGACTACAGAAGCTTTCATTAAAGCCCTGCTGTATATCATAATTACAACTGACAAACTCTTAAGCACTTGACGAAGGTTTGGCTAAAAAAAATCTATTGTCATTCTCAATACCAATCATGGCGGCACGAACTTTGACCTTAACTGGGATATATGCAAATTCCACTGATTTGCATACGGAGAGCTGTTCGCTGATGATGTAGAACAAGAGCCAACGACACACACTCTAACGCACATTTCCTTTGCCATTGCAACTTCTTCCGTTTTGTTTCTCCTTGGTCCAACTTTATATCCTTGTCATAGTCCATATTTATGTCCTCATAAATAAATAACAAAGTAACCAACTTTTGTACTACGATTCTTCTTGTAGCCATAAATGTTATCCACTCGGTCTGGCTGCTTGGTTTTTTATCCGCTGCCTGTTGGTTGGGGTCGTGGTCGCCCCTAACCAACTGCGGCCATGTGGCGCAACAGTTGTAGGCTGTAGTCCTTAACTAAACCCCCCTCCCATCACATGATGCGGAGTAACGTCGTGGTGGCTACAACATAGTTTTTCCGCATATTTAACAAAGCGTAATTTTTCTTGTTGCAAGCAGCGCATAAAAAACAAACAAAAAAAAGAAGACTCGAACCAAGTGCTAGAGGAAGTGTAGCAGGACATCACAAAGTGTGCTGCAACAAATTGTTGCATTGTCAGTGCTTAGCAATAATTTACGAAATGCTACAAAACGAAAGAAGAACAAAAAAAAAAAAAGAATGGAGCAAAAGCGGCGTTTTAACTTACAGGCCATGTATTTTAATCTGAAGTTTTTGCGGGAAACTGTAGAAGAAATGCATAATCTATAAAAGAAACAGAACTAGTGTTCTTTAGCTGTACTAAATTAAATCTAAAATCTCATTACACTATCAAAGTTAAACAATAAATTAGGTCATTTAAAAAGTAGAGGCTCTCAACAAAATGTTTTCCAACGATTCTATTTGTTGCCAAGGTTGGAATTTTATTCTAGCTACTGCCAGTCTCTATTTAAGACATTTCCTACAAGCAGGATGTCATCTTTTTTAGAATCGTTGTCAATTCCGATCCATATTATTGCGGCTAACATTGTTAGGTGTACGCTGTGCCCATAGCCATTTTATCTTCAATATTTCGCCATTTTTGGGTGGTTTACCTTTCCATATCATGTCCATAATTATGTGAGTTGCAGCTAACATTGGCAGGTGAACTTCGTGTTTATTTTCTCTTCAATATTTTCCCGTTTTTTGGAGCTTTGTTTCTTTCCATATCATGTCCAAAATTATAAACACTGGCAAATTTTAGACGTCTCCACTTCATGTTTCGCATCCACAAAAAAGATTTTCCCCATAGTTTATATATGTCAATTTTAGTACGACATGGTACCCATGACGATTTCCATACTTTGCCGAGTGCACTAAACGCTCAACGAGCTCTCCTGGTACAGTTGAAAACATCATTCGAAATTTCTCCTTACAATATTGATATAAAGCCGAGGTAGCAGCATTGCTTCTCGCCCAAAGTTGGGCATTCTGTTAAAAGAGTAATCTCATTGCCTTCGTCTTTGGTAAATTTTTTCGGAGTCCTACTTGGAGGCTTCTGATTTTAAAAGTGGGTGTGTGAGAGCAGAAATAGGTGATCTATAAATGAATAATAATAATAATCATACGCCACATTAGAGTAAGTAAGTCCATTTGACGTCATTTACATAAGTCCATTTTGGCGTATGATTAATATTAATATCAAGCAAAACATGGACAACATTTTCGGTTTTTTGCCTAGTGCACTTAGCGCTTAGCGAGCTCTATGGTAAAGTTTGAAACACCAATTGAAATTACTTCCGACAATATTGATATAAAGTGTGGGAAAGCAGCATTGCTTCTCGCCCTGAAGTTGGGCATTTTGTTAAAAGAGTAATCTCATTGCCTTCGTCTTTGGTAAATTTTTTCGGAGTCCTACTTGGAGGCTTCTGATTTTAAAAGTGGGTGTGTGAGAGCAAAAATAGGAGATCCATAAATAAATAATTATAATCATACACCACATTAGATTAAGTAAGTCCATTTGGCGTCATTATTAATATCAAGCAAAACATGGACAGAATTTTCGGTTTTTTGAAATCAACTTGTCTCCAATTTGCCGTTGACGAATAAACTTATATAATTCCTAACCACTCAATGTTGCTATAAATGTATATTTATACGATTATCTCTTGATACTTTAATAAATAATAATTATAAAAGCATTACTAGAAAAAGTTTAAAAAGGAAACTCGACTTTTGGTTTGGTTTGTGGGGTCCCTTGAATCTGATTTAAACTTTCAAATAAATCCATTGTCGGTAGTAAAACTGATTATAGATTTATATCGGTAGTAGCTCAGAAGTAAATTGGTAGCAAGACCGACACTAATTTGGCTACCCAAATGCCCACATTTACCTTCTTTTTAATATATGTACCGTTTTTTGGGCACGTTCGGTCCTTAAGGCGACCCTTATCTCAGCAAACACTTTTAAATAAATCCATATTTAAATTTTTATAATGTGGAGTCTCTTTAGAGCTGGCAAGAGTGAGTTGTATTTTCGAGGGCAATTGTGTGAAGAAAACTTGAAAAGTAAGGATTACAACAGTAGTTATCATTCGTTTGTGGAGAGCCTGGCCTTATAGAGTTCGGTTTTACTTTCAACAATTGCAGCAAGGCTTTCTGAAGAGGGTTGTCACGGACCCGAAATCATGATAAAAGTAGTGTGCAGCCACAAAAATCAATGTCACTTTGCCATTTTGTTAAAAACTTGTCTTCTATTTAAATATAGAAGCAAGAGGTCTTGAGCCGGTTTAATCCCTGTTCAATGTGAAAAATGTTTATTTATAAATAACAAATTACTATAATTTTAAAAAAAGTAATTTAACAAAAACATGAACCAAAACGTCTTGCATAGAACGAAACGTCCCATTTTTGAGGAATTAATTGCGTTTTACCTATCAATATTGACTATTGGTCACTTGTTTTGACAGTATGGTCCATGTTTTAGTCCACATGAACCGAGACCCGAAATAAAAATATGCTTTATTAAACAGTTGATCGTTGACCATTTCGAGCTGCTCTAAGGACAAAATTGAGAAGCCATAGTGAAACGGAATAAGATAATCGAACAATTTAACTGGCATATCCTAGATAATTGTGCCTAGGGTGATACGTCTTGTAGAAGCTTACTTATGGGCTATCACAGTTAATATTTGTAGAAAAATCAATTTTGTGGTGTCTAAAAAAATTATTTTTACAAATTTTAGATTTTTTAGTTATTTTTAAAGGTTTTTATTTTTAAAATTATCACCAAACAAATTGAAAAAAAATATTTGAATAGGGATTAACCGATTCCAGACCGCTTTATCCATATTTAAATAGAAGACAAGCTTTTAACAAATTGGCAAAGTGACATGGGTTTCGTGGCTGCACACAGCTTTTATCACGATTTCGGGTCCGCGGCGACCTTCATCAGAAAGCTTCGCAACAATTGTTGAAAAAAAACTGAACTCTTTAAGACTAGGTTCTCACTAGACGTATAATAGTTACTTTGTAAATCTCACTTTTCAATGATTTCACTTTTCATTTTAACAATTGCTTTGAAGCTTTCGGGAACTGAGCCATTCTTACCTTTTTTTTACATGTATAACCAAAAGTGATGCCTAGAGTCATATACAACTTTTAAATTACACTCTGCGACAAGTGGTAAGGGTCAGTGATCGGTTTGGAATGAAACCACCGGGGAAAGTTATATTGGTAAAAAAAAGTCATACGTGTTCCAGCGTTTCGCTGGGTCTCATCTAGGAATCGAGATATATCGATTTGAAGTTAGTAAGTATCGTATAGGGGAATTTGTCACGTTTTAGGCTCTTTTGTTTGACATAACTCGAGAACCACTCGTCCGATTTAGCTGAAACAAATTTAGAAAAATTAAGAATTACAATTCCTCTAATCTGTTCTTAAACCGTTTTCCTACTTAAGCAACAGTTTCGCAATTATAAATAAATGTATGAAAAAAAAAATTATTTTTGCCTAAAAATTAAAATTTTTTTTTCATGCGCTTATTTTTAACTTGGAAACTATTACTTGTAAAGGAAAATAATATATGAACAGATTAAGGGAATTGTAATTCTTGGTTTTTTAAAATTTATTTCAGCTAAATCGGACGAGTGGTTCTCAAGTTATGTCAAACAAAAGAGCCAAAAACGTGACAAATTCCCCTATACGATACTTACTAACTTCAAATCGATATATCTCGATTCCTAGATGAGACCCAACGAAACGCTGGGACACGTATGACCTTTTTTTGACCGATATAACTTTCCCCGGTGGTTTCATCCCAAACCGATTGTGGCTGTCGCACAGTGTTATGTAAAGAAATAATCAAAGAACATATTTGGAAAATACAGTATTTCGTATTTCCTTTCAGAGTTAAAAAAAGTAAAAAAAGTGGAGAGTTTTAAATAGTTTTGAAGCAACAGCAAACACTTTTTTTATTTGTTATTATACATTTAATATTATTATAATTTTTTTATATCTGAAATCGGACCAAATGATCTAATAATGGTGCTTTTTTTGAAAACCGAAAATCAGTTAAATTTGAACGGTTGTATCTTCTAAACTGATTTAATATTATTAAGGTTAGCATATTGAAAATCATTGGAAAAAATTGGAAAGGTTTATTCAAAATATCGTAGTCGCACATGAAATTTTTGATTTTTGCAATCTCGTTTGCTCTACGAGCACTACTGTGCGTCCGTCGCCCAATATGTGTGAGTACAGTATGGCGTATGCTTAATAATCACTTTATTTTCACAAAATATTCATACGCCCCCTTGTCCGCACGTTCGTTACATTTTTATTGTCTAAAATTTCTAACATGTGTATCCAATCACTCCTTACATTAGGCCCATTGTAGTTCTAACAATGTGGCGATAATTCCACAGCAAAGAGAAATTCCTAAAGAGCAATCGAACTGATTCCCGTTTGCCATCAATTGAACCAGAAAAGCAAACCATAATTAAATTTCTAGACAAAAAAGAATTAGTAATTGTTCAAGGTGCCCACAGACACACACATCAACGTATGTCTAAAGTTGCAACCAATCAACGACCATTAGCAACTCAGCGGAGCGCCGTTAAATGCACACAGACATAGATATGTGCTTTTCCACTTTCGGCCACAAATTTGTGGCAACAGCGCCAAAGTGGTAACACTTGGCAACTCTTTCTCTCTCTCTCTCTCTCTCGGGCTAAAGTGGTGCGCCAACAAGGTAAACACTTTGTGTGGTAGCGCTCGGTATGAACGCCGCACACATGTTCTCAAGTGTTTGTAATTTTAAATGCCTGTGAAATATGTTCTGATGTAAACAGGCATTAACACATTCTTTTACACTTCATTGGAAAAGGGTGCGGGGGAGGGTAGGTGGTTTATTTTTCGTTAATAATTGAAAAAGAAACACACTGGGTTGTTGGTTTACAACGAATGGCCACAAATGAAAGGAATAAATCAAAAGCCTTTATACATCGACCCCGAAAAAAACGAAAAGTCGCCTTATATTGCATGAAAGGAATGAATGGAATTTTAAATGTTGCTGCGCTGTCATGCTTCAATAAAGGTTGAAAAATAGAAAAAAAAAAACGTTGTTCTTTGTAAAAGCGAATTCCCCCATAAGAAAGGAAAAAAAACGAAAGGAAACAAAATGGCAACGGAGGAGGAAAGTGTACCTATTGAATGGATTCTAACAACAACAAAAAGCTACATTCAACTGATATGACTTATGGAGGACAAAGTCAAGGAATTCCAAAACAGAGATGAACCGCATGGAGTACGGGCAGACTTTAAAAACAGCAAAGGGACAAAACATTGGTAAAAAGATGATTAAGGAAAATGTTTTCAGGATAAAGTGTTTAATGTATTGAAATGATGTCGTGTTCCCAATATATTTGACATCTATCTAACACAGCTAATTATTCCGAAAAATTATCGTCTAGGCCCACTTTGAGATGCTGTAGGATTTAAACCAAGCCGAATCTGAATACAAATTAAAAGTCCTATGACAGACAGAAACCCGAAGAATATACTATGTTCCAAGTTTCATCAAATCGATCAATCGATTTTATTTGGAACTACCCATATATTGATTTAAGCTAACCTAATGTTCTGAAATGTTGCTTTGATTAGAAACGTTTGAATTATCTACAACGTACGAAGAAAACTCAAATTTTTAAATGCTTAAACCCTGAAAATAATTACAGCTGAAGGATCTTGTCAGAAGAGTTATATCAACGTTGGCGTATGAGTGTTATTTCGATAAATCCATATTAATCATACACTCGCATGTCGATATGTGGTTTCAACAAGATGGTGCCACAGTAGGCGTTCCAATCGATTTACTGAAAGTCAAATTCGGTGAAAGTGTTATCTCGAGATAACACATGCGTTCATGCGCTTTAACACCGTAGTTAAGGTCTATGCCAACAAGCCAACAACTTTAAACGAGCTCAGAGACAACACCCAACGCGAAATTGCCAACGGTCCGGTCGAAATGTGAGCAAGGTGGTGGAAAATTGGGTCCAAAGAATAGATCGCTTTACATGGGCTCGTAGTGGTCATTCGTAAAATGTAACCTGGAATAAATTTGAACTCTATATCTTAGATATTCCGTGTTTTTTTAGTAAATTAAATTGTCATGTCCTTAATGAAAAACGCTGTACCATATCTGCCATATTCTCCGGATTTAGCCCACAGTGACTATTACCTATTTCCAAACCTTAAAAAAGGCTCGGCTCCAACGATGAAATTGTTGATCAAACAAATGCCTACTTTATGGACCTCCTGTTTTTTGAAAAGGATGTAAAATTGGAGAAACATTGGACTAAGTTTATTGAGCTAATAGGAGATTACGAGGGCGGTTCGGAAAGTTCTTAGCCTATCAATGAAAGAGAATAGTTAGTTTTTCAAAAATATTTTTTTTTTCAATATAATCTCCTGAAAGTTTTTTTTTTTAGTTTAGTTTATTTTATTGAGACTTTTTTTCAAAAACAATGACAGACATATACTAGATCTATGAACAAGAAATTGCTTATGACTATAATGTATTGCCTAAATTACCAATAACGTGCAGCTAACGGCACCAAGCCTTTTCTGTGTATAGAAGTATTTTTAATTTGTATGTAGCTCTGATAAGTGTGTTCGCCCTTGCTCCCGAGGCTAAAGTGGTCTTAGGAGAGAAATATCCTAGATTTTAGCTTAAAAGTAAACTTACAACTAGCCTAAAATTAGGGGGTGAAGGGGAGGGGTTGATTACAAAAAAGGAGAGGATAGGGGAAAAAAAAATAAGTAGAAAAAATAAGAGATATAAACAAATGCTGTTCAAGAGCCTTAACAATATTCCAATCATAAAGATGCTATCCTCTATGTGCACCCTGAACCACTTTTTTGTAGAACTCGGGACGAAAGGAAACCGAGGTATCATAATCTGCCCGACTTTCATTCAAAAATCCAATCGGAGATAAATAGCAAACATCTGACCAGCCAATGTCCTTTTGGGCATTGTAAATATCAGTTATAATGGAATTCTCGTGAAGGGAAATAATTTAACAAAGATGAGCTTTCGATCTCTTAGAGATTGATAACATATTTTAAAACTTTTTATATAAATTTATTAAAATCTAAATAAAAAAAAAACAATTCAGAAAAATACAAATAAATTAAATAAGGTCAACTAGGAGGGCGGTTCGGAAAGTTCTTAGCCTATCAATGAAAGAGAATAGTTAGTTTTTCAAAAATATTTTTTTTCAATATAATCTCCTGAAACTTCAATACACTTAGTCCAACGCTTATCTAGCAATTCTATCCCTTGATTAAAATAGTTTTCCTCAAGGTCTTCAAAATAGTGGTTTTCAACTGTAATTGCATCTTCATTTGAGGTAAAACGCTTGCCAGCAAGGATTTTTTAGATTTGGGAACAGGTAAAAGTCACTGGGAGCTAAATCAGGAGAAAAAGGTGGGTGGTCAAGCAACTCGTACTTTATTTCGTTGATTTTAGCCATTGTTAAAACACTCTTGTGCGCTGGTGCGTTGTCTTGATGAAAAGTTATTTTTTGTGTTGTAAGCCCGGACGTTTTTCTCGAATTTGTATATTTAATTGATCTAAAAGGTTGCAATAGTACTCTGAATTTATTGTTTTACCCTTTTGCAGATAGTCAATCAATAAAATACCTTTGAAGTCCCAAAAAACCGTTGCCATAACCTTACCAGCCGATTGAATTGTTTTTGCCTTCTTTGGGGCACTTCCTCCAGCTTCAGTCCATTGTTTGGATTGTTCTTTTGTCTCTGGAGTATAGTGGTGGATCCATGTCTCATCAACAGTTATGAAACGACGCTTAAAATCCATTTTATTTCGCTGAAAACGATCCAAACAAGCTTGAGAAATGTTCATTCTTATGCGTTTTTGGTCGACTGTTAACAAGTCCGGCACCCATCTTGCAGAAAGCTTTTTCATCTGTAGTTCTTCATGCAAAATTAAATGGACTCGATCATTTGAGATGCCCATGATATTAGCTATTTCACGCACTTTTATTCGTCGATCATTTAATACCATATCATGCACTTTGGCTACAATTTCTGTTGTTGTTGCTGTTTTTGGACGTCCACTACGTGGTTCATCTTCAATGCTTGTACGACCACGTTTAACGTTTAACGCTGCAATAGTATATCTAGTAATATCCATGTAGAGGTATTTTTTCAATAGCGGTTTTTTTCAGAGTTTACCCGTGAATTGCGTAAAAGTTTATTTTTTTCCTTTTCAGTATGCTTGCCATTTTATTATAGAAAGACTTAAACCGCAACAACGTCTCCAAATTGTGCAACTGAATTATCGAAATGAAAAACGAAAAGATCCGCTGTTTTCGAACAACGGTTTATTCAGTGATAAGGCCCCTTTCGGGCTCAACGGCAACGTCAATAAATAAAATATCCGCATTTGGACTGAAGAGCAACCAGAAGAGGTTTAAGAGCTGGCATTATACCCAGAGAAAACCGTGGTTTTGAGCAGTTAATTTACTGGTGGAATCATCGGTCCATATTTGTTTCAAAAATGATGATGGCCGGAACGTAACCCCGAATGGTGCTCGATACAGTGCCTTGATATCGGACTTTTTGCTACCTGAAATTGAAGCCAGTAATCTTGACGATATTTGGTTTCAACAGAACGATGGATTTATTGAGAGGTCATTTCAAAGAGCAGCTAATTTCACGTATTTGACCGGTGAGTTGGTCGCCTAGATCGTGTGATTTCACAAGTTTAGACTTTTTTCTTTGGGGCCACGTAAAGTCCAAAGTCTACGCTGACAAACCAGCTAAGATCCAGGTTTCGAAGCCAATGAACGCCACACCGGTCGAAATGTTCGAACGAGTTATCCAAAATTGGACCTTCCGAATGGACACGCTGAGACTTAGTTGCGGTTAACTTTCAGCAACCCTAATTTTTACTGTTGCATATGAAGGAGCACTTTCACCTAACACATTCACCATATCACTATGAAAATCTTGTCCCGATAAACCTTTTTTATGTAAATATTTAAAGACACCACGCATTTCTAACTTTTCCATTGTAAAAAAATCGCGGATGCGTCTTTTGTGAACACCTGTTTCTATATGAAGGAGTTGCCAGATCGAAACAAAATTTAACATGTGTTTATAGCAGAGATGGAAGTTTCCAAAACAATTAACTTTTTTCTGTTTTACCGCGCTTTTTGTGCTAGGCTAAGAAGTTTCCGAACCGCCCTCGTATGATGAAGGATAATTTTTTTTAGCAAAAAAAACTGTTTTTTATTCGAAAAGTAGCGGAATTATTGATTCGGTTGGTAGCATAACTCTGCTTTAGCAATGAATCGTTGTTCTGCAAGTGCAAGTCAGCATTGCCACTGAACGATTTCCTTAATAAACCGCCCAAAGCTATTGACATATGAATATAGTTAGTTGCAAAATTAATTAAAAATCCATACAAAACTACGACCTAATGGCGACACTGTTGCAGATACTTCATATAATGTATCTACCACATATTTTAAGAAACACTCCTATGTTATAAAATAATATCCTAAACAAAAATAAGTTTGACCCTCTCTGATAATTTCTAGTCCTCTCCATTCACACACGCTGACATTGTAGCAACCACACAAAAAAAACATGCGGTGTCATTGTAAACTAACATGACATTTGGTTTGATATTGAAACACTCACACAGACGAACACATACAGCGGCAAATAGACAGTGATTTCCCACATACTTTTAAATACTTATTGCAACATGTCATAGAATACTATTCTCCGGCATATGTACATATGTTGGACATATTTACAAACAATCAAGCGAGAGCACACATATTCCTATGCCCTCCACATATTCTTACTCACTTACACTCTCTCTCTGGCTCTCATATCTATGAATGTATCTTTGTATGTGTTATATTGAGTACAACAGCTTTTCTGTTACTTCCGCTATAAAAGTAGTCTAAGCACATGTTTATATACGATAATGATGTTTGTCTAGGATAATGATGATATTGCTTTCCTGCTCACTCTCTCTCTCTCTCTCTCTATCTCTCTCGTTCTACGTGGTATATATGTAAGCCTTGGATTTCTAAAGAGCCACTACTTCCTACAGTTCCTCTTCCGTTTTCTTGCCTTTCTGAGGAAATTCATAAGAAAAAGCTAATGGTATAAGCGGAATTATGCAGGTCAAGCCGACTGAGTGCTGACCTACACATGTATAGTTGTTGTTAATTATCTGGAAGAATAAATAAACGGCTACTTGCGGTGATAGCTCGAATAGTAGTGGACTGTCAGAGAAAGCAAAGGAGTTTCATTGCTGGTGAATAAAAAAAAAACAAAAACGTACGAGGGCGACTGCAAAACTAACTGGCCTGACACATTTTCTGTTTTCCTATCAACTTTTTTTTTGTTTTTTAAAAGCAATCTTTTATAAGCCATCTGTCAAAATTTCCGAAATATTTAATGATTATTTTCTTTGTTACAGGTGATTGAAGTAAACAAGTTTTATAATTTTTGAAAAATGGAAAATAAAGAGTTTCGTGCGGTAATTAAACACTTTTATTTGAAAGGTTATACGCCACAATTAATCAAAGATGAATTGGATTATGTTCATGGTAATAATGCACCATCATACTCCACCGTGAAATCCTACGTTCAACAATTTAAAATGGGTCGTTCGAGTACGGAAGATGAACAACGCTCTGGAAGACCGAAAACTGCTACTACTATTGAAAACATTAGAAAAATATTTAATGAAGTGACTAAAGAAAGACGAATAAAGCTTAGAGAACTTGCACTAAAAACATGTTTGGAGTATTTTACATGATGAACTCCACATGAAAAAGCTATCCGCAAGATGGGTGCCGCGTTTGTTGACTTTGCCCCAAAAAATCGTCCGTTGGGCCAATTCCGAGGAGCTTTTAGCGATTTATCAGCGTAATCCAATAGAGCTCTTTCGCCGATTCATAACTGTTGATGAAACATCACTACATCCCAGAATGCAAAGAACAGTCAAAACAATGGATAGAAGCTGGTAAAAGTGGTCCCAAGAAGGCGAAAACTGTTAAGTCAGCAGGAAAAGTAATGGCCACAGTATTTTGGGATGCAAGGGGTATACTATTTATTGATTATCTTGAGAAATGAAAAACTATAAATAGTGAATATTATTGTGCATTATTGGATCGTAGAGTGAAGAAATCAAGATATCGGTTGAGTGAAGAAATCAAGACCACATTTAGAAAAAAAAGTTATTTTTCATCAAGATAATGCTCCTCCTTCACACACTGCATTTTTAACTCAAGAAAAACTGGCCGAATTACGATTTGAAATGGCTCCGCATCCACCATATAGTCCAGATATAGCTCCTTCTGATTATTTCTTGTTTCCAAATTTAAAAAAAATACTCGGTGGCAAAAAATTTTCGTCCAATAGCGAGGTTATTGCTGAAACTGAGGCGTATTTTGAAGGTCTTGAAAAATCTTATTTCTCGGATGGAATTAAAAACTTGAAAAACGTTTGATGAAGTGTATTGAGTTGGAAGGAGATTATGTTGAAAAATAAATAATAATAATTCCAAAAAAACGGTTCTTTTTATGTTAGGCCAGTTACTTTTGCGGTCGCCCTCGTATGTAGAAATACAAACATACAAGGACAGACAACATACTTAGTCTCCGTACCGCCTTAGAGTTTTACTAGCTGATCCGAAATTAATTGATCTGAGTTAAATGTATTTCTTATAAAATACGATGACCAGTAAAAGTAATAATAGTTTTACATATCATAATACTTTGAAAGCTGCCAAAGTAACCAATGTCATCCAGCTGGCATAATATTTGGTAAGGCTGGACATTTCCTAGTGCATCGTTTACATCTACCGTCTATGTAGGACAGGAATTATAACCAGCTCGTGGCCTCTTAAATACATATTTTAAAAGAAGACATGTTTAAAAAAAAATGGCAATCTTTAATAAGTCTGAGTAGACCTTTATCAGAAATCTACATAAAGACATCCGGTGATCCTCAACATATTGCCAAACTTCCGGTAAGTTTCATCATTTTATATTTAGTCTCGTCACAAACGAAATGACCAATTTTATATACTATACCTCTGCTCATTCTATTCTAGAGAATATAAAAGCAACAACTGGCATAATAACATTGTGTCGTTTTAAATTGTGTGTAAGCGTTTTATCTTTTTTTTTTCTTTCGTGTTTGTTCTTTTACTGCTTTCATGTTCACATCAAATACCAATGGCATTTATGTCAAAGTATTAAAGTTGATTTTTCTTTAGAACTGAACAAAAGTTTTTTTTAAACACTTCTAACAAATATTGCTCGTAGAAATAAATCCTGGCTGGAAGACACTAGACCAATTGTATTAAGGCATTACTTATAAATACCTTTGGTGTTTATTAGGTTTCTTAAGGAATTGTTCTATTTTTAGTGGATTTAGGTTACCCGCAGCCATGTGTAATTTGCGGTTGAACATATTCTAAGGGACTTGGTTATTGAAACATAAGGTAATGCAATCAGTCAAGAAGAATTAGGGGGGGGGGGGGTAAATATCAGATTTGCGGAATCTTCGGGAGTTCGAATATAACAGGTGATTAGTCGTTTAGCTTTGAAATATCAGATTTGCGGAATCTTCGGGAGTTCTAATATAACAGGTGATTAGTCGTTTAGCTTCAGGTTTAGAACTAAGGTGTGCTTTAAACTTTTTACTTAGAATAAAGTAAAGTAAATTTGTGGAACTTTAAAAATCGCTGACGAAACATTTAAAGAGATTTGGCCACTAATTTTCCAATGTCCCGATTAAATAAGGATCTCAGAATTCACAAATTATGGATGTCGCAAAAAGACCAGGCCCTGACGAATTCACAAACTTGTCGAAATTAAAAAAAAATTAAAGTAAATCAATATTTTTGCCTGTATGAGTGTTTTTATTATAATTTCGAATTAATATTAATCATACGCTAGACAACTAATCATGATTATCTTCAATATTTCGATAAATATCATAAGAGTCTCTAGAATGAGAGTGTCACAAGAGTGTCCTGACAGTAGTTTTGTTAACCAAATTATTGGGCATGATGGATTCTCTATTTATAATGTCTCCTATAATAACTTTAATGCCAGTCAAGTCTTACGTTGTTAGTGTATATCTAGTAATATCCATCTAGAGCTATTTTTCCATAGCGGTTTTTTCAGAGTTTACGCGTCAGTTGCGTTAAAGTTTATTTTTTTCCTTTTCAGTATTGTTTGCCATTTTATTATAGAAAGGCTTAAACCGCAACATCGACTCCAAATTGTGCATCTGAATTATGGAAATGAGAAACAAAAAGATCCGCATTCGAACAACGGTTTATTCAGTGATAAGGCCCCTTTCTGGCTCAATGGCAACGTCAATAAATAAAATATCCGCAATCATATGACAGCCTGTTCTATGGACCGGATTGACCCGAAAAGCAATTCTTCAGCCAAGGGCTGTCACCCCGGCACACAGTTGCCGTTACAACAACAACAGCAACAATAAAATATCCGCATTTGGGTTGAAGAGCAACCAGAAGAGGTTTAAGAGCTGTCATTATACCCAGAGAAATCCGTGGTTTTGTGCAGTTAATTGGCTCGTGGAATCAATGGTCCATATTTTTTTCAAACATGATGATGGCCGGAACGTAACCCCGAATGGTGCTCGCTATAGCGCCTTCATATCGGATTTTTTGCTACCTGACATAGAAGCCAGTAATCTTGACGGTATTTGGTTTCAACAGAACGGTGGATTTATTGAGAGCTCATTTCAAAGAGCAGCTAATTTAACGTATTTGACCGGTGAGTTGGACGCCTAGATCGTGTGATTTCACGAGTTTAGACTTTTTTCTTTGGGGCCACGTTAAGTCCAAAGTCTACGCTGACAAATCAGCTAAGATCCAGGTTTCGAAGCCAATGAACGCCACACCGGTCGAAATGTTCGAACGAGTTATCCAAAATTGGACCTTCCGAATGGACACGCTGAGACTTAGGTGCGGTTAACATTTGAAGGAAATTATATTTTAAAAATAAAAGGCATAAAATGTCCTTTCGAATGAACAACAAAGATTCCACACTTGATATGAATTTTTGTGTTTTTTGTTTAAAAAAATACCTCTAGACTGATCACCCGATATGTCCCAAATGTCAAGGGTGTCCCAAGAAGAGCGCAATTTTTAAATGACTGATGCAGCAATTGAATTGTTTCTCTGGCTGTATGACATGTGGCGCCGTCTTGTTGGAACCACATGCCCTCCACATTCATTTCTTCAATTCTAGGCAAGAAAAAACTGGTTATCATTTCACGATACCAAACACCATTGACTGTTTGCGCTTGACCTGCCTCATTTTCATAAAAAAAAGGTCCAATGATTCCTCCAGCCCAAAAACCACACCACACACGTTGAGGATGCATTTGCTTCTCGTGAATCACTCGAGGATTTTCCGCACCCCAAATGCGACAATTCTGCCTATTGACGAAGCCATCAAGATGAAATGGGCCTCGTCACTGAAGATGATTTTATCGGCAAAATCAGCATTTTCATGTTGTCTCTCCAATACCCAATTAACGAACTCCCTTCGCTGTCCATGGTCAATTGAATTTTTTATGCATGAAGATGCAAATCTTTCGTCAAAATTCGCTGCAAAGTGGATTTGGAGACACCAATTTGCTAAGCTCGGTGTCGAATTGAGGTGGATGGAGTTTGAGCGACATCATCACGTACAGCTGCGACATTTTCGGTCGATCGACCTGGTCGATGGCGCGTTATTGTCTTTACGTCACTAACAGACCCAGTTTCGGCAAATTTATCCATTAATCTCTTTACAGTTGACTCTTTTGGAGCATTATTGTGACCCCAAATTGATCGCAATTTGCGAACTGTAGCCGTAAAACTTTCACCATTTTGGTAAAACAATTTCACAATGAGAATGCGTTGTTCATTCGTGTAGCGCTCCATTTTTACTAACCTCGTACCTTCTACTAACAAACAATAACAATTGCTCAAATGTCAAACAATGACACTTCGAATGTTGCCAGATTTAAAAATTGCGTTCTTCTTGGGACACCCTTACATCAAATCACCTTCTTCATTAAGTGAACACTTAAATAATGGCATCCTGCTTTTCTAAGCCCTGGGAAGTAGCTTAACTGGCAGAAATTCAAAAAAGTCATGCCCAAATTTTTCTGGTTACTTAAGAGTGATTTCTTTGCTTCCTATCCTGTCAAAAGTTAAAGATGATATTCTTAAGCGTCAGATATTCTTGCTGATGCTGTTCAGCTACTATGTTACATATAGTATTTGAATGTTTTACAAGCCAAAATTAGTTATTTTTTAAAATTATTAAGCGTATTTTCTCCAACAAGCTTAGTCGTAGACAAAGGCTATTCTGCTGTTTTTACTATATTTTTCCACAACTTAGATTTACAGTGCAATGGTGCGCCTATAGAATTTGTTCAGAAAATAACGTGTTTGAGAATAGTGCTGGGTATCAAATTCTGCTTTGAGCAGCATATTCGCAGCATTGCACCACAATTTATGGCCACATACTTTGTATTGCCTAGAGGAATAAACGAGAACTACTCATAGTAATATGAATACCATAAAGTCAGTGCTTCATAGAATTCTGCGCTACTTATAATGAGTTTAACCGTTTGCTTTTATTCGTCTTTTGGTAATGACTTTTTAGGCTGCTCCTGAATTTTTAGACTTTTGGCTACTATAAGTGTATTTTTATACAAGAAAAACAAAATAAAAACTTAATTGTTCCTCGTTTGTTTTCAGTCATTCTCCGTTTGTTTTCAGTCAAACCCGACTATATGAAATATTGCCAAGCCGTTTTACTACGTTTAAGTTGTTTCCCATGACTTTTCGTAAAAATGTATTGGAACATTTTCGTTTGAGTGCAGAATATGTCCTGTGTATTTTTTGAAAAAAGTTCAATGTTGACAAAGAAACTCGAATCTGACGCTGTGCATGTACACCATGGCGTATGAGTGATATCAATATACTTTTGAATTAATTTTATCATACGTCAGGATCAAGGTTTTGTTGCGATTAATATAAAAGGGTTTAGTCAATGTTAGGTGGTGACTAACTAGCATGTCTATAATAGAAGTAAATCCATGTTTTATTCCGGATAAGAAGTGTCTGTGACTTTAAGAGTAGGAGTCTTAATTCCATGCAATGTAAAAAATTGTCTATTAAATGCAAAAGCTAATCAATGCTGACTTTAAACAGTACAGTTTGGTCCGTGACCAAACTGACTTTAAATGATGGTATTTATGGTATTCAGTTCACTTATATGAGAGCAGATTACAAATGGGCTGTTGAGGGAACTAGTTGTTGGTAAATCTATTTATTTGTTTAAAGCCCTACAATTTCTTGACATCTAACCATCTTCTTTCAATTCGCAATTTAACATCCTCTATTTAATGTAAAGCTATTACTTCTTCTTTTTAAAAAACAAATTGCCTAGTAATTCTGGAAACACAAATTAATCATTACGTCGCCCAAGATATTTGTGTCCTCCACTCTGTTTCTCTTTACAGGCATTACAAATATCACCAACACTGCAGTTTTTTCCATGACAAATGCAAAGTGTCCAACACTTAATGGAAACCATTTATAATAATATATTTTAAACAAACATGCATACGTTTTAGGTAGGACTCTATGGCCACTGGCGAGTAAACTAACTTGGCCGGGCTAGGCAAATAGAAAAAGGAAGTGTAAGGACATTACCATACAGAACATATAAACCTCAAACCATGTAATATCAAAAGGCAAAGTTACAAACATGACGGATAACCAGTAGATAAATATTTGCTAGCACAAATCATCAATATGCAGGAGATTTATGGGCTCAAAAAACGGAAATTGTATTCCATTACTAGAGTGTACTACACATCTCTGACGTTAAGATGTTTAGCGTGCGAGACTATCACTCAACAGACTAAGGTACACCACCGTTACATGTATGTTTGGAGCACGCTCCAAAAGTTTTTATGCTTCCTTCATAATATGTTTGCATGCAAACATATTTTTAGTATATATTTCTCTCCGTCTAGAGCCACGCCTCATGGCGGTATTCTATTTGCACTGCTTTTGCTGCTGGTTATATAAAGCGTACTCCAATCGCTTGAGACAGACTGCGGCAAGGTTGTTGCGCATGCAAACGAAGTGGTTTAGCTAGTGAGAGGAAAGTTTCTTACCACCCGCAACGAACTTTAAACAACCTCACAAAATGGGCGAAAAGTTGTGAACTGGGCGTTAATCCCAGAAAGACCGAACTAGTTCTGCTTACACTCAAATATAAGTTAGAGAACTAGAAAAAACCACCATTGTTTGGTGTAGAGTTGTATCTCTCAACAGACACCTATACCTCGTTGTGGTGCTGGATCACAAGTTGAACAGGAAGATAAATGCCGAGGAAAGATGCAAGAGAGTGTTTAAATACGCTTTATGCTTGCACAAATTTTGTTAGAAAGGCCTGGGGTCTCACACCACCTATCTACCCATCCTAACGTTTGGCTGCATAGTCTGGTGGGTCTCAATAAGTAAAGAAAATTTAAGAAAACCACTAGAGAAAGTTCGAAGACTTCCTAATATTTTTTTGACGAAAGAAATAAAAAAAAACCCGCCACAGGCAGACCTAGTCATCGCAAAAGGGCTAACGGCATGAGCGGCATTGAGACTCAGAGAGCCAGGTCTCTAAGCCCTAGTCTCAGGCAGGATACTCTAGGTTACTTAGAACGATAGGTAATTCTTAAAGTGCAATCTTTTCCATCTTAAGGGTTGGACAACCTATCGCCAGTGTTAATTTTCTGTTCTTTCGCTGACATATCGGTGTGCAATTAAGGGGACCACCTTAAGGTATCTCAGTCTACTTATAAACAGATAGGTGAAAGATGAACGTTGGGGAAATACTTTCTTAAAGATCTGAAAGAGTTATCCTACTGCATGACAGTGTTTTTACTGAGCTGCCTTGGCTCAAAGACAGCTTCACATCGAACTTATGGATTAATTTTAATCATAGACAAAGCACAATCACAATAGACCTTTTATAGACCACCGAGTGGTTACACCACATGTCAAGTTATCGAGGTTAAAAACTGATAAAAGTCCTCAGAAAAAGTAAACAAGGTACCTTGCCTAACCTTACCTCACATTTTCCTGTCTTATTTTATCTTTCTTTAAGAATTCATTCGAAACGTCCTAAATAACTTATAGATTAATTTTTATCACAGACAAAAGACAATCGCAATACGCCCTCTATGGGTCACCGAGTAGTTATACCCCAACTTTTCAAGGTAAGCACCGATAAAAGGCCTTGCTTTACCTTTTTACTTTTACCTTTCCTAATGAATTTATTCAACACAATTTGAGCGCCTTTGGACCATATCTGTTGATATAACAAATAAAGCTAGCCTGTATAGATATGGAGGCCTGGGAAATACTCTTGCAAAAAAAAAATAATAGTCCAAGGGGAGACCATATTTTACCCTTGGGGTGACAATATTCGAAGAGCATCATACTATTGTTGAGGGATGATCGCCACAAGCATATAATGATCCAACCATTGTAGTATGTTTCATATAAAACCATAGTATGATACTCGCATCCATAGTATGATTCACACGCAATAATGTTATGATACCACAATCAATATGGGTGACAATATTCGAAGAGTATCATACTATTGTTGAAGGATGATCCCCACAACCATATTATGATTCAAACAACCATAGTATGATCCTTGCAACCATACCAGGGCTGCTATATATATTTCTGGCCTAATAATGAAAATGCGAATATTTATCAACAAAAATGGTTTTATTGCTTTTCAAAGTATTCTCCAGCATGATTTATACACTTTTGCATGCGCTCAAACCAATTGTCGAAGCACTTTTTCCACTCCGATTGAGACACCTCTAAAACATGGTTTTTGAACGCTTCAGTAGCATCTTCTGGCGACAAAAATCGTTGACCACGCATTTTTTTTCTTGATGTGCGGGAATAAAAAGAAGTCATTGGATGCCAAGTCAGCTCTGTACGGCGGATGAATCATCAATTCGACGTTCTGACCGGTCAAAAAGGCGCTGGTTTGAGCCGACGTGAGAGAGCTCGCATTGTCATGGTGCGCAGTGATTCGTCTTCTCTCGTTCGTTGTTCAAATTTCTCCGAAGATTTCAGGCAAACAAATTGTGGTGTACCACTCAGAATTGACCTCCTCTGCTCCTCAAGCGGAACAGTCGCCACATGCCCAGTATTGCGGAAGAAACAGGCGACCATTTGCTTTGAAGTACTTCTTCCACGAACAACTTTCGTTGGATTTGGCTCGTCTTCGAAGACCCACATGGTCGATTGCTGTTTCGTTCATCACCTGTGACGATCCTATAAACGTCTTTTGAAGCACCACGATCGTTTTTTTTTTCAAAATTTCTTTGCACCAATCGACACGAGGCTTTTTTGAGCGATTGTCAATTTGTGCGGGATCCAACGAGAACAAACTTTTTCTACGGCCAGGTGTTCATGCAATATCGAATGTATGCTGGTGTAGGAAATGCCCAAGGATGCCTCTATCTTACGGTATGTCACATGACGATCTTGACGAAAATCAGTTCAAGCACGGCATCAATGTTCTCTGGCACAACGGCCGTTTTTTGGACGACCTTTCCGATCTTTGTCTTTGAGCGAGCGTCGGCCACGAATGAATTCATTAAACCAGTTTTTCACAGTGCTATAGGATGGTGCTTGATCGCCATACAAAGATTTAAGTTCATCGATGCACTCTTGTCGTAATAGTCCACGTCGAAAGTTGTAAAAAATTCTGAGTACGTTTATGCTAAAAAATGTCAAACTTTCCAATGGAAACCTCCGATGATTTACACGCAATCATGTTATGATCCCACAATCATAGTATGGGAGTATACTCAACCATACTTTTATCCCTAAAATTATTATTTAGTATTTGATTATGTTGTTATCCAACATTAGGGATTGGGTAAAATGATTTTTTTAAAATTCATTTCAATCTGATAAATTCAGAATAATAGGAGTGATTTATTAAGCAATAGCAACTGTCCGATTAAAAAAAAAAAAAAAAAATGTTTCATTTACGAGTATAAATAACAAAAAAACGAAAAAACTATTAAAAAGGATTGGTACGCCCTAATGTGCAACGCATGTATGAGTATATGTACGCACAAAAAACATGCACACTTTGATTGTGCTTTTTGCATTTGTGGTTTTCAACGAAGACCCATGCGAAACGGAATTGGTGGAAATGATATTGCGCGTTGAAGATTGCTCTACGCACAGTTCGAAGACTATACACAAAGGGTAATTCTCATTAATAAAAATGAGTCTCCCGTATAAGTCATTTGATTTGTGGCCGAAGTAATCGTTGCCAAAGACTGCTGAAGAAAAACCTTGGCGGGTTTAGAAACAGCTGTACAGTCTGCCTGGCAACCGTAGCAAATACATTTCACCAATTTCTTCTTTTTAAGTTGATTCTGAAAAAGAAACAACATAAAGGTCTCGAACCAGAATAAAAAACTGCTCAAGTCATAATAATGATAAAAGACCGAATAAATAACAAAAAAACGAAAAAACTATTAAAAATATTTTAGTAAAACAAACCAAAGCAGTTTGTTCTGAAAATTTTTAATTTACAAACAAAAAGGACTATATTTGCGTAAGCTTTCTAACAATAATGTTGTTCTTGAAAACATTCAAAATTATAAGAATAACAATCACATGGTCTGATTGCCATAAGCATAATATTGTAAACATAGAGTTGCAAAAAACAATACTTGTGTCGCACCAGCCATATATATATTGTTGCTGCAACCATATTTTCACTTTTCAATTTGTTAATAATACCTTTTTTTTAGATATAATCAATATTAATATGGCCGCAATCATACTATTGTCAAAAAGAAATTAAAAAATACAATACTATGGTTGCGACGCACATTCTTTAATAGCAAAGAATATATTATTGTTGCCGTGACCATATCTTTTCGCTGCGTGATTTTAAAGAACTATGTAAAGTATGGGAAATATGTAAAATAAACAGAAATTTTCTCTTTCTTTGCAGTGCCACCTTCGCTGTCTACAAATGTTTCCCTTCTTTAAATATTTTTTTTCCCAAATGTGGACTGGAATTCCACCAAAAAAATGTTAAATCACTTTATTGTCCAAATGTTTACATTGCCGGAAATAAACTGTTGCCCTCTTATTCCTACCCTCCAGCAAGCTGACATTTTGATTGTCAAGTGCCATTTGAAAGATTTTTAATGACTTCAATATTTCCATTCCATTTTACTTTATTGTTCGCTATTCATCAAATGTTTAACAAATGGCTTTGGGTCAACAGAGGGGGTCTTTGGGTCCTCCTGCCCTCCCTGTTCATGCTTCAGCCCTCAGCTCAGGTCTTTGTTTTGTTATAGCAAATATTGGGGTCAAATAAATATTGACTCAATATTGATGTTGTAAATAAAGAATGGAACGTTAATATCACTTGGCTCGAATTAGTGCACACACCATAACATGGGACAACTTATGGGGCCATCATAAAGGACAAAAAGAAAATACGCAGACTTGCTTCCAACAATATTGTAACAATATTTATGCTGCCATTAAGATACATTCCTCTGTGGCCACCTTCGTTTCCAAAACTCGAAACAAATTTCTGTGTTCAGGGCAAAACGTGGGTAAGATTCACTGGAAAGAACGAGGGGGAGGGAAAGACGGAAGAAAAACAGCAGTGACAACGTTGTCATGTTTGTCTTCAAGTCCAACGTTTCGTCACACTGAGTCCTAGCAAACCAAAGCCTATAAAAAGAACACTCTAAACCTGTTGCTCCAACGACTGACTATTGACTTATGCCCACCAACAGCACCCGGTGGAAATATGAAGAAAATTGAACAAGCTCTGATAAAATGAACAAATACGATATGAACAGAAGGACGACGACGTTGGCGACATTCATTCCTACTGCTTTCAGCAGCCAGACCTCGTCTCGTTAATTGTATGACCCCACTTAGGGGTGTTGCACAAACAAACTAAACGACGTCGACGGATGGATGACAGACATCCAAATGAAAGAGGCCACCAAACGAGACTGCACGATTTGTGAGAGTAACACCGAATGTCAAGTGGAAAAGCAAAACCAGCCCAAACGCATTGATTGAGTTACGGTGACTTGGAAAATGCTAAAGAGCGTGTGGTTTTTTTGATTAAAGTGGCCAAGGGCAAAAACGTTTCAAATGGCCCAGTGCAACTTGCCAAAGCTGAAACAGAAGCCGAAGAAATAGGAAAAAGAGGATTTTTGTTGAGAAGAAACTTTTTTATATTGAGGGCGGGGAAAGGTAAGAAGGACTTATGAACGCCATGTCAGCAATATTTATTTTATGTCAGCGACAGGTAGGCGACTCTTTACCTTATACCCTTCCTATTCAAAAACAAAAAAACAAAGCGACAGATTGCTAAATAAAACAAAACTTTCTCAAATAGCCGTTGTAATGATTCATATGCTACCTAAATTAATTATTCTTAATTAGATGGATTATTTGTCTTAATAGAAGCCTTAACAAAAATTACACTTTCAACTCTT
This sequence comes from Hydrotaea diabolus, assembly GCA_963513945.1. Taxonomy (NCBI): domain Eukaryota; kingdom Metazoa; phylum Arthropoda; class Insecta; order Diptera; family Muscidae; genus Hydrotaea; species Hydrotaea diabolus. Next base: position 18,890,838 of record OY740719.1, read on the forward strand.
AAGATTATTTTCTTATCACGCCACAAGTAACCACAAGCCCTACTACAAGGAGGAACACTCTCCAAACTTTTAATCAATTTTGGTCGTTGGTCTCTGGCAAAAATCATACACTTTAACGCCTTCAAACACAAGGACAAAACACCGAAAACAGCAAAAAGCTCGACTGCCAGCCCTTGGGACAAAAATGACTAACTCAATCATCGACTCAATCAAACAACCATCCGTTCGTGCAGCTAGCCATTAATCCCTCCATCCATCCATCCCTGTCATCCTGCGGACATCCTTGCCAACATTTAAGCGTTGGCCTGGTCGGGCAAGAAAACCATCCACAAAACCACTTAAGACCCTAAGGGAGCAGAAACTTTTGCCATGAACCTATTAAAAGTTGTAGGCTTTCGTTTATCGTTTGGCTTTTCTTGTTGACTTTCTTCGACTTTTCTCGCGGTGTCGATGTCTTTGCAGTGGGTGGAAGGGGGGGGGGGGGGCTATCAAAGCAATAAACGTAAATAAGTTTTATTTTTTCTCTTAACAGATTTTATAAGGCAATATTTTTTCTATTGTAACTTCTGCGTTGGCTGTTTGTTAATATTTGCCCTTTTTGCATTTCTCTTTGCAGCCGAGGACATACATTTGGATGACCTGTACACACGCTATCGCCAGCGTTTGCGTAAGTCTTTATTTCGCTCCGGTTTATGGATATCGTTGGCAGCATGTGTGGTTTCCATTGTAATTGGTGTCATTTACCAACAGGTAAGTAGTGCGGATCAATGGGGGGTAGCGAAGGAGGAGAGCAGCCAAAGGAGCTAGAAGAGGAAATGTTGGGTTTTCTTTTTTTATACCCTCCACCATAGAATGGTGTGTCTTTTAAATGTGTCATTCAGTTTAAAACTCCTTAAAATATTCACCCTTCAAAGCATCCATCATCATCAGATCCTTATGTAAAATGATCTAGTGACTTCGAATTGGTTGTCCCTTGAAACTTGTGATTTTTTACAAAAACTGCTATAACTTAGGCAATTTTTGTCCGATTATGAAAAAATATACCACGTTGGAATCGATACAGTACGGTCTTTGAGATTCTGAGTAAAAAGGATTTTGTAGGACAGCTTCAGAATTGGGCTACAATTGGCAGTTGAATATAACATTTTTGATAAAAAAAAAACAAATTTTCGACATCTTTTGGCTGTAACTTCCACAATTTTTATTAGAATTTTAATTAATTTATATGAAAGATTAATATTGCCAACCTTAAAGTGAATCTGATAATAATAGCCGAAGTTTTAGGCAAATTAGTGAAAAAATCAGAATGTCATGATATCTCGAAAACTTTACGTGATGGGGCAAAAAGAACTCTTAAAATGGGATTCAGGAGATCATTTTTGGAGGGCTCAAAAGTTAATTTTTGCAGAACAGCGTTTGCAGAACAGCGTTATTTATAGAACACGATCTATAGGGTGATCCATCTAGATGTATTTTTTCAGAACAAAACATAAATATAAAAATTCAAATCAAGTGTGGAATCTTTATCGATAATTTGAAAGGACATTTTATGGCATTTTTTTTTTTGAAAATAATTACCTGCAAATGTTAGAAACTATATATGTGACAGCGCATAGAGAAAGGGACCTAAGGGTAAAAAATCAAATTTTCATTTTTTTCTTTTTTGATGTGGACAACATCTGAGCATCGAATGAGACAGATCCCAGGCCCCAAAAGTGTTCCCTCCCAGAGATATGCGCGTTTTATGAAAGTGAAGTCGACGATTCTCAGCGCAAATAGAAAGGGACCTAATCTTTCAAATGGCTCTCCTGAACAAAACTTTTCATCAACTTTTCACTTTTTTTTTGATGTGGACAACATCTCAGCATCGAATGAGACCGATCCCATGCCCAAAAAATGTGCCCTCCCAGAGATATGCGCGTTTTATGAAAGTGAAGTCGATGAATCTAAGCGCAAAAAGAAAGGGACCTTATATTTACTATAACTCTCCTGAACAAAACTGGTTTTTAACCTTAGGACCCTTTCTATTTTGCGCGTCACATATATGGAAATGAGCATTCGGTGAGAAACGGGAAGATCCGCTGTTTTCGACCAAAATTTTGTTCAGTAATGAGGCCCATTTCTGGCTCAACGGCAAAGTCAATAAACAAAATTGCCGCATTTGGGCTGAAGAGCAACAAGAAGAGGTTCAAGAGGTGCCATTATACCACGGTTTGGTGCGTTTTATAAGCTGGTGGAATCATCGGTGCATATTTTTTTCAAAAATGATGATGACCGGAACGTAACCGTGAATGGTGCTCGCTATCGCGCCTTAATTTCGATTTTTAGCTACCTGAAATTGAAGCCCGTAATCTTGACGACACTTGGTGTCAACAGGACGGTGCCGCTTGCCATATAGCTGCTCAAACCATGGATCTAGTGAGAGGTAATTGCGAAGAGAAGCTAATTTCACGTTTTGGACCGGTGAATTGGCCGCCTAGATCGTGTGATATCACACCTTTAGACATTTTTCTTTGGAGCTACGGAAAGTCCAAAGTCTATGCTGACAAACCAGCTACGATTCAGGTCTTGGAAGCGAACATTACGCGTGTCATTCACGCCATACCGATCGAAATGCTCGAATGAGTCATCCAAAATTGCACCCTCAGAATGGACATCGTGAGGCGTAATTGCGGCCAACATTTGTAGGAAATTATATTCAAAAAATAAATGCCATAAAATGTCCTTTTGAATGAACAAAAAAGATTCCACACTTGAGTTGAATTTTAGTATTTTTTTTATTTCGAAAAAAATACCTCTAGATGGACCACCCTATACTATGGGGACCCTGCACCATCGACTTCAATGGTAAAAAAGTGGTTTACTGACTTTCGTTGTGGTCGCACAAGTACAAATGACGCTGAACGTTCTGGACGGCCAATTGAGGTCAGTATACCCGAAAAAGTCTATAAAATCCACGATATGGTGTTGGCCGATCATAGAGTAAAAGTGCTTAAGATTGTTGATGCCCTACGCATTTTATATGGCAGTGTGGTTTCGATTTTACATGATTAGTTGGGTTTAAGAAAGCTGTCTGCAAGATTGGTGCCGCGTTTGCTGTCAGTCCATCAGAAACATAATACGGTGACAACAAAGGATTTTTTGGAGTTCTTTAACCGCAATTCAAATGAGTTTGGGTAACTGTGAAATTAGTAACTGTGGATGAAACATGGATCCATTGCAGCAGTCTTAACAATGGGTTTCTTCGGGAGAACCGGATCCAAAGAAGGCCAAGGTGACTTTGTCGGCTAATAAGGTGATGGCAACAGTTTTTTTGGTGGAATAAGTCACATGGATTACCTCCAAAAAGGAAAAACAATAAACGGCGAATATTATGCCAACTGTTTGGACCGATTTAAGTGGATTTAAAAGAAACGAGCAAATAAAAGTTATTTTCATCAATATAATGCACGTGTGCAGTCTCAATGGCAAAATTGCATTAATTTGGTAACGAATTGATACCTCATCCGCCATATTCTCCGGATTTAGCCCCCAGTGAGTATTTCCTATTTCCAAACCTAAAGAAATGGCTCGGTGAAAAGAGATTCAGCTCCAACAATGAAATTATTGTTCAAACAAATGCCTATTTTATGGACCTTAAACATCCTATTTTTCGAAAGGGATACAAAAATTGGAGAAACGTTGGGCAAAGTGTATTGTGGTAAAAGAAGATTATGTTGAAAAATAAATTTTTTTTTGCAAAAAAAAAAAGTTTTTTATTTGAAAAGTCACGGAGTTATTGATATGCCTTCGTAAATATGATGTTCGTGTGGAAAGAAACATGCCCTGAAAAAACGCACACCCGTGCCACGCCCTCTTGATAGAATATTCATATTAGACCGCAATTCATTATACCTAGGGCTCATAATCTTCGGGAGGGCCGAACCTTTTACAAGGGCTGCTATATATATTTCTGGCCTAATAATGAAAATGCAAACAAATATCATCAAAAATGGTTTTATTATTTTTCAAAGTTTTCTCCAGCATGATTTATACATTTTTTCATGCGCTCAAACCAATTGTCGAAGCACTTTTTCCACTCCGATTGAGACACCTCCAAAACATGGTTTTTGAACGCTTCAGCAGCATCTTCTGACGACAAAAATAGTTGACCACTCATTTTTTTCTTGATGTGCGGGAATAGAAAAAAGATGTCAGGGCGGATGACCTATCAATTCGATGTTCTGGCCGGTCAAAAAGGCGCTGGTTTGAGCCTATGTGTGAGAGCCCGCATTGTCATGGTGCACAATCGTCTTCTTTTGCTCGTTCTTCGAATTTCTTCGAAGACTTCAGGCAAACAAATTGTGGTGTACCACTCAGAATTGACCGTCCTACGTTGCTCAAGCGGAACAGTCGCCACATGACCAGTTTTGCCGAAGAAACAGGCGACCATTTGCTTTTAAGTGATTCCTACACGAACAACTTTTGTTGGATCACGAACGAACGAACAACATTCGTTGGATTTGGCTCGTCTTCGAAGACCCACACGGTCAATTGCTGTTTTGTTTCGGGCTCATACGCAAAGATACATGATTCGTCACCTGTGACGACCTTATAAATGACTTTTGAAGCACCGCGATCGTATTTTTTAAAATTTATTTGCACTTATCGAAAAGGGCCTTTTCTTTGAGCGATTGTCAAATTGTGCGGCATCCAACGAGAACAAACCTTTTTTACGGCCAGGTGTTCATGCAATATCGAATGTATGCTGGTGGAAGAAGAGCCCAAGGATGCTTCTATCTCACGGTATGTCACATGACGATCTTGCACTATCAGTTCACGCTCGGCATCAATGTTCTCTGGCACAGCGGCCGTTATAGGACGACCTTCGTCTTTGATCAAGCGTCGGTCACGATTGAATTCATTAAACCAGTGTTTCAAGGTGCTATAGGATGGTGCTCCATCGCCATACAAAGATTTATCTTCATCGATGCACTCTTGTCGTGATAGTCCATTTCAAAAGTTGTGAAAAATGATCGCACGAAAATGTTCACGAGTTAATTCCATTTTTTGCCAAATTGATTTTTTGAAGTCATTGTAAACAACACAAATGATGGTCGAACGTCAAAACGTTCTAAGTACGTTTATGCTAAAAAATGTCAAACTTTCCAATGGAAATGTCAGATGGCGCCAGGCAACACTAAGTGTTGGCTAGGCCAGAAATATATATAGCAACCCTAGTATTGGCATATAAATATACACAAAATAAAGCTGGGTTTGTTACGAATTCAATTATTAAAAAATGTTAATATTTTCCACAAATTGCAGTCGGACTCATAGATCCACAGTGTGGGTCACTTCAGTTTACGGTGGACGGTATATGAGGTTTAGCCAGGCCAATTTTAATGCCATTTGTAATTGTTTTAACTTAACCAATTGATCAGAGTACCGCATTGAACTGAAATGAAAATTGGCCGTCATTACGGTCGAAAATATCGTGGATGTGATGCCACTAAATGAGGATCAGTGCAACGCGGTTACCTAACATGGCGAATACATCTTTATATGTGACTCGCAAAATAGAAAGGGACCTAAGGTTAAAAACCAGATTTGTTCAAGAGAGCCATTTTAAAGATTAGGTCTCTTTCTATTTGCGCTTAGAATCGTCGACTTCACTTTCATAAAACGCGCATATCTCTGGGAGGGAACACTTTTGGGGCATGGGATCGGTCTCATTCGATGCTCAGATGTTGTCCACATCAAAAAAAAGAACAAAAACTGAAAATTGATTTTTTTACCCTTAGGTCCATTTCTCTATGCGCTGTCAGTATCTACATTACAAGGGGCTAGGACGTAAGCCAACACACAAAGTGAAGCGAACGATATCTTTAGATGGCTACAATTCCCAAAGAGATAAGAGGATTTTAAGTCGGTTGTAGTTGTGTGAGCTCTAAGAAATACATTCCTTTAGCCAGCGTTCCTTGCTCTTTTATTTGCCTCCTCTCTTAGCTACCTTTTTCAGTTTCTTATATTTTCTAATAATCTTTACTTTCCCCTTTTTCTTACAATTTCAGCCGCTACTGCAAACCCTATTATTGGCGTCGGCTGCTTTAATATCGGCGGGCATATTGACTGCCCTCCAATTCCCGGCCGTTCTAAGTTCACCGGTGGCGGCATTGGCTTTTGCCATTGTGACCACCTTCTCGTTGGGAACGATAGCGGCAATTACGGGTGAAGAATTGGCGCCATTACCATTATTTGCCGTATTCCTAGTAAGTATCGCATGAATGACGATGCGTTGTAGCTACAAGTGCTGTTGGGCCAACCCAGTGTACTGCAGTTTCGTTTATTAAGGGTAGAGTGCGTGTATGTGCGTGTGTGTGTGGTTTTGAGAGGATGTGTATTTATCTGCGTGTGCGAGCGTGTTATTACAGCGGATGCGGAAGCAAATGGCAATGGATGGCGGAAGAGTTGCATGTGGATGGTCCTTTATGCATCGTGTATTGAATGTTGCACTATCGAACGGAAAACCGAGTCCAGCATGCGAGCTAGCATTAAGTGTTGCAAAATGTTCTAAAGTTTCCCCTTCGATCCGATGATGCTCGAGGGCACATTGGAGGACTACTCAAGCTCTCTCCGATGTGTGTATTGTTGTGCATTTGAGTAGTCTTCCAATGTGCCCTAATATCCTCGAGCATCACCGGAACGCTGTATGTACTTTCAGTTTTGCTTCCTGACCTTTTAAAGTGCTGTTTAAGCGTTGCTTCTTGGGTCCCTACCCCACTCCTGACATACATTGCTACAATTAAAACATTGGCATTTTTGGTTAATGAAGTTTTTTGACTTTAGGGCAAGCACTTAAATGGTCATATTGATGGTTTACTAAATGGTCGTCTGTTGCGTAAGGACAAATAATGTCAAGTGATGATGTGCAAGTGTGTTTAGTGTTTTGCAGTGGCCACTTAGCTTATAAACTTTTAAATTGGATTATTTGAGATAGAACTGTGTTGCTAAGTAGACAGAAGAGGTTTACTTAACTACTAAATTCCCACAACATCCCATTAGAAAACAAAGGGGAAACTTTTCACATATCAGAGAGCTGTGCGCGATATAATTTTTTGTTTAAAAGGGTGGTCTAACTGAAATGCACGATGTTATTTTATTTTCTTTGTTTTATTTAAATATAACAAAAAGTTTTTAAAGAATTATCTTAATACTTTTAGAAGGATCTATGACAATTATGTGTGAAATATCGGCTGAATGATCGCCGCTTCGGTGGAATTATCTTAATATTTTTTGTCATGATAGAAGAATCTATGACAATTATGTGTGAAGGAAAATATCGGCCAAATGATCGGCACGGCTTCGATGGCATACCTCCATCCGATGGTTCATATTTTCAGTGACTCTGACACATAATGGAGGTTCAATGTCATTAATGTGCCGAATTTTCTCATCTTTTAGCTCTTGAATTACTCTTGGCTTATCGACGCACACCTTTTCGTTCAAATAAGCCTAAAAAGAAAGAAGTCCAGCGGTGTCGAATCACATGATCTTGGCGGTCAATTAACATCGCCACGACGTGAGATAACACGGCCATTGAAAATGTCGCGCAAAAGAGCCATTGTTTCGTTAGCTGTGTGGCAAGTGGCACCGTTCTGTTGAGACCACATATCGTCCACATCCATGTCTTGCAATTTGGGCCATAAAAAGTTCGTTATCATCTCACGATAGCGAACACCATTCACAGTAACTGCCTGGCCGGCCTCATTTTTGGAAAAAAAATTACGACCCGATGATGTCGCTAGCCCATAAACCGGCCTAAACAGTCACTCTTTGTGCGTGCATTGTTTTTTCGACAATCTCTCTTGGATTACCATTCGCCCAAATGCGGCAATTCTGCTTATTGACGAATCCACTGAGGTGAAAATGTGCCTCAGCACTGAAAATGATTTTCTTCGAATTTAATCATCTCACGATAGCGAACACCATTCACAGTAACTGCCCGACAGGCCTTATTTGGAAAAAATTACGGCCCGATGATGCCGCCAGCCCATAAACCGCCCTAAACAGTCACTCCTTGTGCGTGCATTGTTTTTTCGACAATCACTCTTGGATTACCATTCGCCCAAATGCGGCAATTCTGCTTATTGACGAATCCACTGAGGCGAAAATGTGCCTCATCAGTGAAGATGATTTTCTTCGAATTTGAATCATCTCACGATAGCGAACACCATTCACAGTAACCGCCTGACCGACCCGATAATGCCGCCAGCCCATAAACCGCACCAAACAGTCAGTCTTTGCTTTTTCGACATTCACTCTTCGATTACCATTCGCCCAAATGCGGCAATTCTGCTTATTACCGAATCCACTGAGGTGAAAATGGGCCTCAGCACTGAAGATGATTTTCTTCGAATTTGAACGCCCATTTTCATAATAAGCCTGAATAACTTTAAAGCGTTGCTCGCTTGTGTATCATTCCATGGTTCAAATTGAGTTAGTCTGAAATTGATAAATATCAAATGAAATGCAGAAAAAAACATGGCGTTTAGGTGTGGTTTACATTCAACATCGGCCCTTAAAATTTACCCACCCTTTATGTTATTTTTTAATGTTACTTTTTAAGGGGGCTACAACTTATCGTCCCTGCCAAGATAATTACCTCGTTGGTTTTTGGCTGTCTTCTGATTACGCAGTTACTTTCTTTGGTTACACAGTGCAAGGTTCAGAGGTGAAACTCACAGCCATGATATTGTGGCCTATGTTTAATGTATTTGCTCTTTAAGAATGTATACTAATCTCTCTCACTGGGGATACATGATGTGGTTTTTTTAGAACATTTAATATAATATATTTGTTTACAAAAAAAACAAAACATGTATTTCAGGTACAATTGCCAGTTAACAGCCTGCTTATATTAAAACAGATGTACACAGGCAGGCATCCATTTATGGTGACACATGGTAAATGTCCCTGGAGCCCACTTACCACAATAAACACACACGCACACGTGTCACATATTTAACATAATAGGCCGGTTCACATGAAACGATTTGTTTTTATTTTTTTAAATGAAAAAGTTTACTTGGATAACCCATTTCAAAATCTTTTAAAATGTTAATTGCTTTTTTTTTAAATGCAAGTTTCCAAGAAATCGTTACATCTGATCTGGTCTTAGATACAAGCCATTGCAAAGCTCAACCAACCGCCACCATCTACTGAAGTATTTTCATTTTAATTATGCTACTTTTTTTCTATTTGACTCCAGGGTATCCATACAATGCTGCCAATATCATGGCCAGTGTCTGTGGTGTTGGCCCTATTCATGACGGCCATACACATTGTCTATCGCGTCGGCACCACCGAGGACTATGCACCTAATTTACCTGTGGTAAGTATCCCATGAATGCACAAATAATAACGACAATGACTTTACACAGATACACACACATACACACCCACACAGACATCAACACATTTTTTTCTGTACAAATTTTAATTGGGCTTTTTCATACGTTAGTCAGTCAGGGACGGAAGATGGTGCAGGACAAAGTGATGGGAGAAGAAGGACACGTCTCGTCCTGGCTTTCATGCACTACAGGTAAAGGGTTTTAGAAATGCCATTAAAAATCATGTATTAGCTACACTCCAGTCTTGCATAAAGCCCATTTGCCGAATGTACATGCGGCATGAAAGCCTTGTGAAGGGGCGGTTTTGTCTAAAACGTTTTTGAAAAAGTTGCAAAAAATATAGTACGAGTATTTATGAGAAAAAAATAAGAACTACTATTGAAAAGTGTGTTTTTCTTTTTTATTCGTTGGTTGTGTAAACACAGTTAGTAACACCTAAGAGGGCTTACATATGTACTCATGCCTGGTTGCGACGAATGTTGAACATCTTTCAATTTTTGCTTTCATGCAATCCATCAGGGACTTCATGCAGATGGCAAGAAAAATGTGTCCTAAATTCACATTTGTTGAAAGTAAAAAAAAATCGATTTTTGTAGTATTTTTTGACATTGAAGGTACTTTAGCGACTTTTCAAGGTTCCTCATATGACTGTGGATATTTAAAAGGTATACAAGATAAAATCAAGATGTTTCCTTTTAGGAAAGGCTACCAACGCTATAAAGGGTGTCCCAAGAAGAACGCAATTTTTAAATCTGGCAACATTCGGAGTGTCATTGTTTGACATTTGAACAATTGTTATTGTTTGTTAGTAGAAGGTACGAGGTTAGTAAAAATGGAGCGCTACACGAATGAACAACGCATTCTCATTGTGAAATTGTTTTACCAAAATGGTGAAAGTTTTGCGGCTACAAATTGCGATCAATTTGGGGTCACAATAATGCTCCAAAAGAGTCAACTGTAAAGAGATTAATGGATAAATTTGCCGAAACTGGGTCTGTTAGTGATGTAAAGACAACAACGCGCCATCGACCAGGTCGATCGACCGAAAATGTCGCAGCTGTACGTGATGATGTCGCTCAAACTCCATCCACCTCAATTCGACACCGAGCTCAGCAAATTGGTGTCTCCAAATCCACTTTGCAGCGAATTTTGACGAAAGATTTGCATCTTCATGCATACAAAATTCAATTGACTCAGGAACTGAAGCCAGCTGACCATGGACAGCGAAGGGAGTTCGTTAATTGGGTATTGGAGAGACAACATGAAAATGCTGATTTTGCCGATAAAATCATCTTCAGTGACGAGGCCCATTTTCATCAATAGGCAGAACTGTCGCATTTGGGGTGCGGAAAATCCTCGAGTGATTCACGAGAAGCAAATGCATCCTCAACGTGTCACTGTGTGGTGTGGTTTTTGGGCTGGAGGAATCATTGGAACTTTTTTTTATGAAAATGAGGCAGGTCAAGCGCAAACAGTCAATGGTGTTTGGTATCGTGAAATGATAACCAGTTTTTTCTTGACTAGAATTAAAGAAATGAATGTGGAGGGCATGTGGTTCCAACAAGACGGCGCCACATGTCATACAGCCAGAGAAACAATTCAATTGCTGCATCAGTCATTTAAAAATTGCGCTCTTCTTGGGACACCCTTTATTATTGGAAGGTTATACGTGACGCACAAAATAGAAAGGAACCTAAGGTTAAAAACCAGTTTTGTTCAGGAGAGCCATTTTAAAGATTAGGTCCCTTTCTATTTGCGCTTAGAATGGTCGACTTCACTTTCATAAAACGCACATTTCTCTGGGAGGGAGCACTTTTGGGGCATGGGATCGGTCTCATTCGATGCTCAGATGTTGTCCACATCAAAAAAAAGTGAAAAGTTGATGAAAAGTTTTGTTTAGGAAAGCCATTTTAAAGATTAGGTCCCTTTCTTTTTGCGCTTAGAATCGTCGTCTTCACTTTCATAAAACGCGCATATCTCTGGAAGGGAACACTTTTGGGGCATGGGATCGGTCTCATTCGATGCTCAGATGTTGTCCACATCAAAAAAAAGAAAAAAAAAATGAAAATTGATTTTTTTACCCTTAGGTCCCTTTCTGAAAGTGAAAAGTTGATGAAAAGTTTTGTTCAGGAGAGCCATTTTAAAGATTAGGTCCCTTTCTGTTTGCGCTTAGAATCGTCGTCTTCACTTTCATAAAACGCGCATATCTCTGGGAGGGAACACTTTTGGGGCATGGGATCGGTCTCATTCGATGCTCAGATGTTGTCCACATCAAAAAAAGAAAAAAATATTGATTTTTTTTACCCTTAGTTCCCTTTCTCTATGCGCTGTCACATATACTTCAGAGGTTGTAAAATAAAAGGTGACAGCACTTTTTTAAGAAAGGGTCAAAATACGACTTGTACTGTTTAGTTGCAGAACTGGTATCTTTTGTTTTTAGGCTTTTAATTTTTCATTGTATCCTTTTTAATAGTCTTAAAAAAACCATATCGAATCAGCTCATGCAAGGGTTGCTATTTATATTTCGAGCCTTGGCAATAGTAGCGTTCCCAGATGCAAACTGAAACTTTCATTGGAAACTTTGACATTTTTAAGCATAACTTCACTCAGAACGTTTTGTCATTTGAGGGCGAATTGTTTTGTTTACAGTGTGTTGAAAAATGCATCTCAGTCAAAACATGGAATTATCCCGTGAACATTTTCGAGCGATGATTTTTTACGATTTTCGGCGTGGGTTATCGAGACAAAAGTGTTTAAATCAACTTGTTTTGACTTTTGGCCATGATGCACCAGCAAAAACCACTGTTAATCGCGGGTACCAAGAGTTCAGTCGCGGTCGCCTTCGCTACAGGATAAATTTCGTTAAGGACGTCCAACTTCGATCACTTTGCCAGAAACCATCGATGCTGTATGTGAACTGATTAAGCAAGACCGACATGTGGCATGCCATGAATTTAAGGCAATCCTTGGGCATTAGTATGACAAGCATCAACAAGATATTGCATGTTCATTTGGCCGTGAAAAAAATTTGTTCTCGTTGGATCCCACATACGTAATTTGACGAATGCTCAAAATAAGGCTCGTCTGGATTGGTGCAAAGAGATGTTGAAAAAGTATAACTGCGCTAGCTCAAAGGCAGTGTATAACATTGTCACAGGTGACGAATCATGGATCTATGCATATGAACTCGAAACAAAACAGCAATCGACCGTATGGGTCTTTGAAGACGAGCCAAATCCAATAAAAGTTGTTTGTGGAAGAAGTACATCGAAGCAAATGATTAAGTTTTTTTTCGGTATCACCGACCACAGTGGCTTTAGTGGAACGTAGGACGGTCAATTCTGAGTGGTATACAAACATCTGTTTGGCAACAGTATTCGAAGAAATGCGGAAAGATAATAAGAGAAGACGGATAATTGCATCACGACAATGCGTGCTCTCACACATCAGCTAAAACGATGAGCTGCTTGACCTCTCAAGATGTCGAACTGATGGGCCATCCACTGTACAGGCCTGATTTGACTTCTTCTTATTCCCTAGCATCGAGAAAAATGCGTGGTCAACGTTTTTCATAGCCCGAAGCAGCTGTTGAAGCATTCAAAAATCATGTTTTGGAGGCGTCTCAATCGGAGTGGAAAAAGTACTTCGAAAATTAATTTTTGCACATGCAAATGGGTATTGATCTTAAAGAAGAATATTTTGAAAAACAGTTAAACCATTTGCAATGTTAAATTATTGTGTTTTTATTGCAGGACCCGAAATATAAATAGCAACCCTCGTAGATAGGAAAAGTGTTAAAAACTCAGGTCGCAACAAGATTATATAATACATTTTAAGTAAAAAAAAAACACTGCATAATGTGTACTAAAAACTTAATTCTCAAACAGAAATATTAAGAAAATTGTACTAAAGGTAAAAAACAATCTGTAGAATTTTTTTCGATATTCCCATGTTCAGTAATGCTAGTTTAGGGGTTTTTTTTTAATATGGAAATTTTATTTTGTGGGGATTGGGGAGATAAATATTTTGATTCAGAGTTTTTTTTTAGATTTTTTACTATGATTTCAGTCAGACACTTAGAGCCATTGTGCAACTTATTTTATGTCTATACTCAAATAAAATATTTTTTAATATAGACTTTTTCTAAGATTATTGGAAATTTCTACAGAAGGATGTCTGCTTCTGTACCATTTCATTTCTTAATCAATTACAAGGAAATTTAAGAAAATCCCAAAGCGGTTCTATCGGCTCTAAGTATTAGAATTACATAGTAGGGGCATAAATACTGTTACACACGTTTTATGCTGTAAAATAAAAAGTACAGAATGTTTTTGGACCAAATATTTTTTAATATATTTATTTAAATTGTATCCAAAAAGAATCTACTTATTCGAAATGTCCGCCTTTTGCCTTTACACACGCCTTAAGTCGCACTGGCCAATCGTCAATAGCTGCACGAACCTCGTCCATTGGAAAATTGGCTACAGCTCGAACTAAAGCAGTCTTAAGAGATCCAAGGTTGGGGTATCTTTTGTGACAAACCTTGCCCTCTTAAACCGTTCACAATTTGTAATGCAATAAGTTCAAATCTGGACTGCCTGAGGGCCATCCTTCAGAGGAAATGAACGCTGGCAAATTGTTTTGAAGCCAGGCCTGGGACGTTTTAGCCTTATGGGCCGGCGCAGAATCCTGCTGGAAAGTCCATGTTTGGTTTTGAAACAGAAAATTGTTAAGAGGCTTCACAACAGCTTCCAAAACGGTTTCTTGGTAAACATTAGCCAATGTTTTGTTCGCAGAAATGCAGGTCAGTTTCCCCATCGTAAGAGACACCCCACCAAAACATGACTGAAGCTGGGTGATGACCCTCTTCCTCCATTGGGATCAGTTCAGATGCTTCCTTAGATGACCGCTCTTAGATACACTCTATCATTTTGCTTGTTAAACTTTTCCTGAACGGTAAAAAATTTTTCATTGGTGAACAAAATTTTTATCAGCGTGCTTCACCAAAAGACGTCGTTTGAAAACCCCAAGTCCCAAGTCTTTTTTAATGATTCGACTCATGGACTTTTCCGTGATATTCATCTCACGGGCCATGATTTTCTGTTTCCGGGGCGGATTTCTGTGAATTCTTCATTTAATGGCTTTGATGACATGTGGTGTTCGAACAGAGCGTGGGCGTCCCGACCGGTGGCGGTCTTTTGCATCTCCAATCTCCTCAAACAGTTTTATGCATCGGTAGACGAACATGTGGGACCCTACCCGTCTTTTTGGCATAATCGTGGGTTCTGAAACATTATCTTTTTTTGAGAAGATGTACTTAAAGCTAACGTTCTCTTTGAAGGCGCACTAAAAAGGCTTGCTACTCACATAATGTGCAACTGTTGATTTTTATTCGTCTCGCTGATCATAAATGATGGTCCAATCAAAAAGCACGATGTTAATTGTAAAGAAAATGTACAATTAAGTTCGTCAAGTATTTTGACGTTAAGGTGTGACTTACAATTAACATCGTGCATTATGGTTGAACCACCCTATATAAAGATTGTAGTTGTCTAGAATCTGGAAAACTGCCTCGGAAATGGGCCTTTCGATATTTTAGGAAAGTGCCAATTTTTAAAAAAAAATTTACCCGACAATCCATAAATTTTGTCTAAGCCGGAAATGCCATTTTTTCATCCGACAATCCATACTTTTTTACTGAGCCGGAAATGCCATGTGTACTAAAAGCTAAACCTATTAAAATCTTCAATTTTGCTTAAGAAAACGTACAAAACCATTCATTTTCTTTGAAAAGAAGGAGCGCAAAATTATTGTCAAACAATAAACTAAACTAAATATACCCTTTAATATAAGTAGCTCCTAAATATGTCCAACCATACAGAGGTCAATGTCAAAAATCGAATGGAAAGGAAAGTCATGAAGGCGGTAACTTATCATGTTTTTTTCTTTCAGTTTTCCTTTTTCAGTTATTCACATTTTGTTTTTCTTTTGAGATTCAGTGGAAAAAAGGTGTGTTTTGTGTAATGGCGACAAGAAAAAAGGCTTTTATTCGACATGATTCGAAGGTTATAAATGTCGTTCAGTTTTTCGTTTGTTTTTTTTTTTAAGTAAAAAAAAAATTTTTACTTTTTATATTCTTTATTGTCTTTAGTTTGTTTTTATGTGGTTTGTTTGCAAAAAAACAAAACAAATCTGTTTAACAAGCAAGCTTACTTCAGATAATAATGTTCGTTTAAAATTAACATATTTCAGACAGGGGTGGATAGGAGGAGCATGCCAGGGGGGACAGCTGGTGCAAAGGATATGAGAAAACTTTTTGTAATTGCCCAAGTGATAAAGGCAGTTGCAATTCTTTATTGTTTTATAAAAGCTAAGGGCTTAGAGGATTTTGAACTAAATTAAATACTTACATCACCGCTTTTGTCATAATTATTATTTGTAGCGACAGTAAAGAAAGTACAAAACAAACTAGATTCTATGAACATTTTATTAGTTTAATTTTATTTTCCAATAAAATTTCATACCCTTTTTCCTACTAAATTCTAAAGCTCATTACGTACTAATAATTGTGTTTTAAATTTATATTGTTTTTCCCTGCCAGCTTTTCGGCGAAATTGTGATGTTGGCCAGTGCATCCGTATCGGGTTTATACTATCGCATTATGTCCGATGCAGCCCATACACGCACCGTCGATGGCACACGCACCGGCATCGAGCAACGCGTCAAACTGGAATGTGAACGAGAGCAACAGGAGCAACTACTGCTGAGTGTTATACCAGCTTATATTGCAGCTGAGGTTTGTAGTGAATGTGGCCTAAATAACAAACAATCGAAATCGTATGACGCCAGAACCTCTGCCCTATCCCCTTATTATCATATTAAATTTAGGAGTTTCTTTTTCTCCCTCTATGGCCTTAGGTTAAGCGCAGTATTATGTTGAAAATGGCCGATGCCTGCCAGCGCGCCGGTGGTCCAGCCAACTCGTCGGCCACACGTTTCCATGAATTGCATGTCCAGCGGCATAATAATGTCTCCATATTGTATGCGGATATTGTGAATTTTACCCCACTGTCGGAACAGTTGACGGCCAGTGACTTGGTGAAGACTTTAAACGATTTATTTGGAAGATTTGATCAAATTGCTCAGGTGAGAAACAGAAAAATTTAATTAAATGTAAACATCTGTTTGCAATGTTTAAGAAAATTGCTTGAAGAAAAATTTACTTAGTTCTAAAAAAAATTAAAATGTACTAAAAATCTAACTAAACGAGAGAGTGTATAAGAAGTGTCCAAATTGGTAGGTTTCGGAAATGTTAATTTTAATATTTTTGCATATATTTCTAACCAGCGGTCTAAGCGAACTGTACTACGAGGGCGGTTCGGAAAGTGCTTAGCCTATCAATGAAAGAGAATAGCTAGTTTTTCAAAAATATTTTTATTTTTCAATATAATCTCTTGAAACTTCAATACACTTAGTCCAACGCTTATGTAGCAATTCTATCCCTTGATTAAAATTGTTTTCCTCAAGGTCTTCAAAATAGTGGTTTACAACTGTAATTGCATCTTCATTTGAGATAAAACGGCAAGATATTTTTTTTAGATTTGGGAACAGGTAAAAGTCACTGGGAGCTAAATCAGGAGAATAAGGTAGGTGGTCAAGCAACTCGTACTTTAATTCGTTGATTTTAGCCATTGTTAAAACACTCTTGTGCGCTGGTGCGTTGTCTTGATGAAAAATTATTTTTTTGTGTTGTAAGCCAGGACGTTTTTCTCGAATTTGTACATTTAATTGATCTAAAAGGTTGCAATAGTACTCTGCATTTATTGTTTTTCCCTTTTGCAGATAGTCAATCAATAAAATACCTTTGAAGTCCCAAAAAACCGTTGCCATAACCTTATCAGCCGTTTGAATTGTTTTTGCCTTCTTTGGGGCACTTCCTCCAGCTTCAGTCCATTGTTTGGATTGTTCTTTTGTCTCTGGAGTATAGTGGTGGATCCAAGTCTCATCAACAGTTATGAAACGACGCTTAAAATCCATTTAATTTCGCTGAAAACGATCCAAACAAGCTTGAGAAATGTTCATTCTTATGCGTTTTTGGTCGACTGTTAACAAGTGCGGCAGCACATCTTGCAGAGGCTTTTTCATCTGTATTTCTTCATGCAAAATTAAATGGACTCGATCATTTAAGATGCCCATGATATAAGCTATTTCACGCACTTTTATTCGTCGATCATTTAATACCATATCATGCACTTTGGCTACAATTTCTGTTGTTGTTGCTGTTTTTGGACGTCCACTACGTGGTTCATCTTCAATGCTTGTACGACCACGTTTAAATTCAGCAACCCAATTTTTTACTGTTGCATATGAAGGAGCACTTTCACCTTACACATTCACCATATCATTATGAATTTCTTGTCCCGATAAACCTTTTTTCTGTAAATATTTAATGACACCACGCATTTCTAAGATTTCCATTGTAAAAAAATCGCGGATGCGTCTTTTGTGAACACCTGTTTCTATATGAAGGAGTTGCCAGATCGAAACAAAATTTAACATGTGTTCATAGCAGAGATGGAAGTTTCCAAAACACTTAACTTTTTTCTGTTTATACCGCGCTTTTTGTGCTAGGCTAAGAAGTTTCCAAACCGCCTCGTACAAATAAAACAAATAAATCTTTATACAAAAATAGTATTTTCGGTGATAAAATAAAACACGACTATGCTATGCAGTATCTGTGGAGTATGTGCAATGAAAAATGACTAACAAATCCGCAAGAAATATAAAAATATCTTAATAAAAATTAATGTCTAATTGTACTAAATTGATTTCCTTTTTTTGCGCATTTAAGATTTTTTTTGGACTTTTTTTTCAAACTTTGGAACATTTTTCGCTTTATGTTACTTTTTTCTTTTCATTCTTTATATTAATTTACTTTTTTTTTAATTTTATATCTTCTTGTAAGTTTTTTTTCACTTTTTATGGCCAACCAACTTAAAATTTGTAAATATAAAAAACTAAAAATGTAAAAATATTTCTATGGTATGCAGAATTAAAGGAATTTGACTAACGAAAAATAATTAAATAACACACCGGCGACTTCAACGTTAACTGGTATCAGTAACGTATGCGGAATGAAATCGCAACAAAAAAACATTTTTTTCTTCTTTTAAACAAAAACAAAAATTTTATTTCAATTTTTTTTTTAAGATAATACATTGTACTAGTTTAATGTAAAAAAATATTTGGTCCCATTCGAGCTGCTTTGCGGCAGTTTTGAGGAACTTTTTCCATGGCTGTTGAAAATGTCGATGTTAAAGCTCCTTTCGAATTTTTCGAATCAAATTTTTGGTAGTTTTGGGTCAGAAGTTCTTTGCATATACTTTTCGTTTTAAATTTGCCCAAAAATCCTCAATTGGGCGGATTTTCTTCTTTACATACATATGGAATTTGAAGGGTGTCCATGGCTTTCAATGTCTTCTTGGCGTAATGACTTGATGCTAAGTCGGGCCAGAAGATTACATTTAAGTTTCATTGCTTTTTATTCATAAATTCTTCAACTTTTGGTAAGCAGGAATTAATATATCTTTCAGAATTGACGGCCAAACCGGACTCAAAAAAAAGTGGTTCTGACATTCCATGCTGACTAATTGCAAGCCACAATAAAACTTTTTTAGGAAATTTTGAATGCTCCACATACTTTATTATATCGTCTACGTGTTTTTTTCCTTCAAAAAAATGTTTTCCTTGCCATTCGTTGCCATCCAATGTGAAATATGACTCATCGTCCATGATGCATACAATGTCGCTCTGGGCTTTGAATGTATTTTTGACCAAACTTCTAAGTCGAGACTTTTGGGTAACTTCTTGAGCTTCTGACGCTTTTGCCTTGTTTTTCTGGACTTTCTTTGAATTCCCATATCACTCAGATATTTTTTCACTGTTTTTCCGTCACATTGGAACTTTTTCCCAAGCTCCCTATAGGATTTAGCGACTTTATCATCGGTAATTTTTCGAAGTCGGCTTCTCATAGAAGAGTCGTTCAAACTGCACTTTTTTCCAGGATCACGTTTTCTTTCTGTTGTTTGTCTTTTCTCATATATCGCCAGTGTTCTATATACCGAACTTCGATTTTCTCCTTGCTCTACAAAATGAGAAACGATATCGAATTTCTTCCAATCAGGATGATGGTCGAAAAAATTACAAATGGTTTTTCGACGTTGTTCTTCTTTTGACGAAATTGCAAACAAAATAAATGATCAACTTCGGCAAAAATCAAATAGCAATATCACAAAACATGTGGTAAATGAAAAATAACGGTACTTTGCTTACATTTTGAATTTTGCTTTATACCCAGCGTTGTAAAATTTGTTGCGATTTCATTCCGCAAACGTTATAAGGTACCTTATACTGGTGAACCTAATACTGCTATCAGTATAATGAACTAAAAATCTTTGATGTCGGATTTTGAATGACAATTTCGATAAAACAATGTACTAAAACATTTTCTAAAGCGAGAGTACTAAAGATACGTTTTCTAGACTGCGTACAATACAGTTTTTTAGTAAGAAAATATTCTTTAACAAAAGTCCTAAAAAAATGTAAAGCAGTACTAAAGAAGGTTTGATAAAAAAATCTTTTTAGAAACTGTTTTGAAAGAATGATATGAATTTAAGGTGCTTGAACACTTTTTCGAAAACTTTGAATGTTTGATAAAAAAATCTTTTTAGAAACTGTTTTGAAAGAATGATATGAATTTAATGTGCTTGAACACTTTTTCGAAAACTTTCTGAAAATCGTATTAAACCAAACAAGATAGGCGGAGCACAGTGAAACAGAATCAATTGACATCGACTAAAAGTCTTTAACTTTTGATCAAGTGAATATGCAATATTAGAGGTGTTTGGGGCATAGCGCCGGCAACTTGTTGAAACGGAACATAACAATCTTTTTGAAAATGCTGCATTTTGTAAAGCATTTTTACTGAAAAAAACTGTACTAAAATATGCTTTGAAGGAAATTTAATAACACATTTTAACAAGGGAAAGTATTAAAACAAGTACAAATTTTAAAGATATACATCATCTTGCGACATACTCGTATTATAAAAAAAGAAGAAATACTAAAAGACTTTCTAAAGACATTGTAAGAAAAATAAGGATGTGTATAAGGATATTTTTATTCTTTTCAGAGCCAAAGATTTTTTTAAAACTTAGATCATTTTTGGGATCAAGAAACTTAGAAAGAGCCATAGTAAGAGTACATAAAAAGCATTAATAATTATACACAATTCTGAAGAAATATTCAACTTCTTTATTTTTAGTTTATTTTTTAAAGTCTTGAATGTGTTGATGGAAAAAACGGCTGTCAGAGATCGTCTTTAAATAGCATTTCATACTTGATATGGTTTAGTACATCTTTTTATCAACTCTTCCATAAAGTACCTTAAAAGGCCAGCAAATGGATGCCATGATTTTAGCATCTGTCAAGGACCATTTTTAACGCTTTTTGGTCTAAACAAAGTGCGAGCGTAAAGACTTTTCAGTATGTTTTCTTTTCTTAAGAAAGAACTCAACTCAAAAAAATCAAGCAAAACACTTTTCCAAAGCCATAAAGGACATCTTCTTAAGACACTCTCTCAATTAGGTTTTCTAACTATCGTAAGGTAGTAAAATACTTTCTACAATCAATATACTAATAATCGATTTAACGAAAAAAAAAACAAATTTTCTCGACAAAACGAAAAAAATGACGAAAAATGAGTTCCCTAGGTAATGTCGAAATACCAATTTTTTTTAAAAAATCTTTATTAAGCAAGTTTTAGTTTAGTAAACGATTTTTTAAACAACTGAACCAAAATCATTCAATAAAGTGAACACAAATTCTTTTGCAAGATGTAAGATAACTTCTGTGGATTTTCTAAAATGCTTTAATGCAAAATAAAATGGCTCAAATACATACGAGGGCGGTTCGGAAACTTCTTAGCCTAGCACAAAAAGCGCGGTATAAACAGAACAAAGTTAAGTGTTTTGGAAACTTCCATCTCTGCTATGAACACATGTTAAATTTTGTTTCGATCTGGCAACTCCTTCATATAGAAACAGGTGTTCACAAAAGACGCATCCGCGATTTTTTTACAATGGAAAAATTAGAAATGCGTGGTGTCATTAAATGTTTACATAAAAAAGATTTATCGGGACAAGAAATTCATAATGATATGGTGAATGTGTTAGGTGAAAGTGCTCCTTCATATGCAACAGTAAAAAATTGGGTTGCTGAATTTAAACGTGGTCGTACAAGCATTGAAGATGAACCACGTAGTGGACGTCCAAAAACAGCAACAACAACAGAAATTGTAGCCAAAGTGCATGATATGGTATTAAATGATCGACGAATAAAAGTGCGTGAAATAGCTAATATCATGGGCATCTCAAATGATCGAGTCCATTTAATTTTGCATGAAGAACTACAGATGAAAAAGCTTTCTGCAAGATGGGTGCCGCACTTGTTAACAGTCGACCAAAAACGCATAAGAATGAACATTTCTCAAGCTTGTTTGGATCGTTTTCAGCGAAATAAAATGGATTTTAAGCGTCGTTTCATAACTGTTGATGAGACATGGATCCACCACTATACTGCAGAGACAAAAGAACAATCCAAACAATGGACTGAAGCTGGAGGAAGTGCCCCAAAGAAAGGAAAAACAATTCAATCGGCTGGTAAGGTAATGGGAACGGTTTTTTGGGACTTCAAAGGTATTTTATTGATTGACTATCTGCAAAAGGGTAAAACAATAAATTCAGAGTACTATTGCAACCTCTTAGATCAAATAAATGTACAAATTCGAGAAAAACGCCCTGGCTTACAACACAAAAAAATTACTTTTGATCAAGACAACGCACCAGCGCACAAGAGTGTTTTAACAATGGCTAAAATCAACGAATTAAAGTACGAGTTGCTTGAACACCCACCTTATTCTCCTGATTTAGCTCCCAGTGACATTTACCTGTTCCCAAATCTAAAAAAATTCCTTGCTGGCAAGCGTTTTACCTCAAATGAAGATGCAATTACTGTTGTAAACCACTATTTTGAAGGCTTTGAGGAAAACTATTTTAATCAAGGTATAGAATTGCTAGATAAGCGTTGGACTAAGTGTATTGAAGTTTCAGGAGATTATATTGAAAAATAAAAATATTTTTGAAAAACTAACTATTCTCTTTCATTGATAGGCTAAGAACTTTCCGAACCGCCCTCGTACTTGGTTTAGTACAAGGAGTTTTCAGTTTCAAAAATTCTTCTTCAAATAAAAAATAAAGAATTTTTGAAACTGAAAACCCCTTGAACTTAAATATTTTTTAAGAAAGAAGCTAACATGTTTCTCGTAAGGGAACTAAACATTTGTTCAAGTCGGTGCACTAAATAATTTTTTTAAATATGTTTTCTTCTGTTGTATTATTTTTCGGCTTGAGGTCATTTATTTAAACTCGTTGTTCTATGTGTCGTTTAATTTTTATTTATCGCAGTATTTGTTTTCTTCTAATAATGCCTTAAGTACTAGCATATTTTAATATCTGCAATTTGTTTTCGAAAATGTACTAAAAATTCTTTCGATTAACATTTGTCAAAAAAGAATAATACCATAATTTCTTTTTAAAGCAAATTGTGCTGGAACATTTTCTCATGTCGGAGTGTAAAATTGTTTTTTAAATATTTGTTCTCTATTAATGCTATATTATATATTAGTATATTTTAATGTTTGTAATTTGTTTACAAAAATTTACTAACAAACCTTTTGATTAATGTGTACTAAAACAGAAAAGAATTATTAAAAAAAATTGTGCTAGAATAATTTATAAAGAAAGTGGACTAAAACTCTAAAATATGTTTAATGCCTAAACATTTTCAGAAACGTTTGTAAAGCTGTTTAGAAATAGAGTACTAAAACTGGTCAATTAGTAAAGAAAAATCGGAATACTTTAAAGTTTATTTTCTATATTTTCAATACCAAGAATTTCACAAACTATTTTAGTACATTTGCTTAATGTTAGTGCACTAAACAGTTCTAAACACTTTTTAAAAATCTACTTACATACAGCATGTAAGGGTAGTTAACAGTTCTAAATGTTATAATTTGTACTTAATTATTTTTTTTTATAATTATTTAAGTGCTAAACTAGTTAAATACTAATAGGTTTTTTTAAGAATATGTATTAAAACACGTTTTTAAGGAAGTGTACTGAAACCTGTAGAATATTTTAAATGACAAGCAAGTGTGTTAAAACAATTTCTAAAGAAAGTCTATTTGCATTTTATTTTTTTAAGATTGTTAGTACACTTTTTACAAAAATTATTAAAAAAAATGTGTTCTAGTACAGGCCTAATAATATTTTAAGATTTGATGCCTATCATTTTAAAATATAAAATTTCAAGAAGTACTCAAATACTCCTCATACTTATTGAAAGTGTACTCAACACATTCTCAGTAAGGTGTACTAAGTTATTTTTCTTAAAATATTTTATTAATACTTAATTTTTTTTAGAATATTAAATGTTCTTTATTTTTTAAAGAAACAAAAGAAATTGCTAAAAAGAAGTGTAAATGTAGAAAATTGGGGTAAATTTTCCAAGAAGTACGTAAATGCTCCTTGTCATATTTCTTGCAAGTGTACTAAACATATGCTCAGAAAGGTGTACTAAGTTATTTTTCTCGAAATATTTTATTTAATAAAAAATTTAGGCTAGATTGTTAGAAGTCCTTAATCTTTTAAAGCAACAAAATAAATTGCTAAACAATGTGTACTAAAACAAGTTTAGTGGCTATAGGTTTTTTAGGATATGGTGTACTTATTAGTAATAGTAGTTCTAAGAAATATACTTTAACCCGCAGAATAGTATTAAATGTCTATTTTTTTAGACACGTTTTAAGCCAACATTTTTTAAGGAAAGGCGCACCAAAAAAAAATATTCAGAGAAAGTGTACTAAAACCTGTAAAGTACCGTCAAATGTCAATTGTATTTTTAAGAACGTGTACTAAAATTTTTTTAACGATAGTGTACTAAATATATTTTTAAGATTTATTTACTATTTCAACTTATTTTATTATTATAATATTTTACTTGTTCGCCAACTAATTTCGTCCATTTTCTCTCTTCCTTTAATTCATTTGCAGGAAAATCACTGTTTACGTATAAAAATTTTGGGTGATTGTTACTATTGTGTGTCGGGTTTGCCTATCTCGAGGCCACAGCATGCCTCGAATTGTGTCAATATGGGCCTACAAATGATTGATGCCATCAAGTAAGTGAACTGAAATGTGATACACCTACATAAGCGCACACATACATACTCGTATGCACATGAATACGAGTATCCCACACAATTGTAAACATTAGGACCTAATGTTGACGAGTGTGTCACATGGGTGTACTTTGGAAAGGCAAACAAATTGTTATTGAAGTCTAATAAACCGACTAACACACACGCATTTAGACACTGTCACTGATACGGACACAATAGCCAACACATACTTATGCAAGACACCAATTGACAGGAGGCCAAACATTGGCACACCAACAGGCAGATAGACACACAGACAGACAGGCGAACGTATACACAAGACTTTGATTAAAGCCATAACAACTAACATCGCTAGGACAACATTAGGGGACAACAAGACAAACACTTTTTTTAATATTTACAGGTGTTAGTGTGCACAAGATAAGCTTTTTGTGACACACATACAGACACTCACCAAGCAATATCCCTTTCCATAGAAATCCTTAAACACACTCGCACGTCGGATGGCCGAAAATTACTTTCCGTAAACTTGAAATTTATTTGTAGCTTAAGAAACTTTACCGGCGATTGCTTGCACAAACTCAACCGGTGGACCAAAACCACACACACACACTCACGCGCACAGATACGCAAATATTCTACAAATTGTTTAATTTAAGAATTCGTTTTGCGGATATGCAAAGTGCTGGAACGAAACGCAAAAGGCAAGCAACTCCCAAGACAATCCAATCAATATCCTGATTTGTTGTAATCAGAATTTAGACGAAATGACAAAGTTTTCTCTGATGTGGGTAGCCCAAAAGTAATTGATTCATTTTGCTTATCCTTGTCAAAACATCTGTTAGGAGGATTGGCAGCTGGACTGGGTTATTTTTAATATGCTTTGCGTACAACATCTGGTGACATTCCTGAGGGATTCTGTACTAATCGTCCTTTAGCAGTTGCCAAGACTTAGGAATAGTAAGGAGATTTTGTGGTCAGTAGCCATAACGTTAAGGAGATTTTGGCCAAAACTTCCTTAATTCCTGATTGTGTAAATATGCTTATAGCTTGTTGTACTTAAACATAAGTTAGGCGAAGAATTAAATTTGGTACAATCTTGTAACTAGGATCGCTCTCAAAATCACTCGACACTGTGCTAGAGACTATAGCCTCAGCCTGTTGCTATCGGTTTATTTTTTTCCTTACAAAATAATTTCTAACAGTAAATTTCATAATATATTGACAATAAGAGAGGCAAAAAGTTTGGGTTTCATACAAAAAGAGAGAAAGGACAAAGTTGTCCTTTCGAAAAAACTATTCATTTATTGTAAAGGGTGGTTCAACTAAAACGCACGATATTAATTGTAAATAAAACAAAAATGTTTCAAAGAATTATCTTAATCTTTTGTAATATGAAAGAAGAATGTATGACAATTATGTGTGAAACAAAATGTCGGCCAAGGCTTTGGTGGCATACTTCAATCCGACCTTTATATATTTTTAATGATCTGTATTTTTAATGACTCTGAGACATAATGGAGGAATGTGCCGAATTTTCTCACCATTAAGCTCTTGAATTAAACTTGGCGTACTGACGTACACTTTTTCTTTTAAATATCCGATAGAAAGAATTCGAACGATGTCAAATCTTATGATCGTGGCGGATAATTAACATCGCCAAGACCTGAGAATTCAATTTCACGCACAACAGAGCCTTTGCTTAGTCAGCTATGCGTCAAATGGCACCATCATCCTATTGAAACCCCATATCGTCCAGGTCCATGTGCTCAATTTCTGGCCACAAGAAGTCCGTCGTCAACTCGCTACAGCGAACACCATTTACGGTAACTGCTTCGACGACCTCTTTTTATAAGAAGAACGGCCTGACAACGCCGCCAGACCATAAACCGCACCAAAAACACTCACTCTTTGTGAATGCATCGGCTTTTCAACAATCACTTGTGGATTCTCTTTTGCCCAAAAGCGACAATTCTGCAAGTTAACGAATCCACTGAGGAGAAAGTGCGCCTCGTCGTTTAAGATGATTTTCTTTGTTAAGTCACCATTCACGTTTGTCTGTTCAACCAAACATTCGGCGTATTGACGACGCTTGAACTGGTCAGTAGGCTTTAGCTCTTAAGTCAATTGAATCTTGTAAGCGTGTAATTTTAAATCATTTTTTGGTACCGACTAATATATTTTATTTATTTTTTTTATTGAACAAGTGTCTCTTCTGAATTTTCGGATACTTGGTATGTTGCACCGGTACTGCAATTTCAATAACTGAAAATTACAGAGCACCAACTATCATTCGGTTGTACTGATAGAATGCTCGAGGTCCTTGTAGCATTAATCATTCGGTTGGCAACAAAATTTGGTTGTGGCAACGAGTCTATTCTGTGTGTGTGCTTAAACAGTTGCGTCAGTGTTCGCATAACAAAGGTCCTTTACGGTTCCCCACAAAAGAAAGTCCAAAGGGGTCAAATTGCAGCTTTAAGGCGTGTTAACCGATTTGGGAATTTGGTGCGCTAAAGATTTATTGAGGCAGAAGCTGTGTGGCATTGCGCGGCATCCTGCATGAACCAGAGGTCGTCCAAAACATGTCTTCAATTTGAGGAAAGTAAAGTCGGACAACATGGCACTGTAACGCCCACCGTTGACCGAAACGTTGTTGCCAGCCTCATTTTCGATTTAGGAATTTGGTGTGCAATAGATCAATTGAGGCATGAGCAGTATTACATGGCGCGCCATCCTACACGAACCAGAGGTCCACCAAATCCATGTCTTTAAGTTCAGTCATCCAAAATTGGACCCGCATAATGGTAACCCTGAGGCGTAGTTGCGGCCAGAATTTGAAGGAAATTATTTTCAAAAAATAAATGCCATAAAATGACCTTTCAAATTACCAATAATAATTCTACACTTGATTTGATTTTTTATATTTTTTTTGTTCTGAAAAAATACCTCTAGATGGATCACCCTAAATGTTTAAGATTTGATAATTAAATTATCAATATCAATACTATTGTTATTGCAACCATTTGTTGTTGCATATCAAGATGATATAACTATATCAGGGAAGAATATGCATCAGCACATACAAAATTTAAAAGCTGTTCTTACAAAATTATGTCAAGCAGGTCTTAAACTTAATTTGGAAAAATGTGAATTTTTTAAGAAAAGTATATCCTACTTGGGGTTTACAATTGACAAATTTGGCTTACGCAAGAACAAAGAGAGAACCGAATCAGTTTTAAAAGCTCCAGTTCCTGCAAATGTTTCCGAACTGCGTGCATTTATAGGTATGGTAAATTATTATGCCAAATTTATTGATAATTATGCAAGGATAATGATTCCGTTGTACAAATTATTACAGAAAAATGTCAAATATGAGTGGTCCAAAGATTGTCAAATAGCATATGATACAATTAAGGAAGAGGTTACTTCGGATAAAGTTTTGGTACATTTTAATCCAAAATTACCCATTGTTTTGACTACTGATGCTTCTGACTATGCAATAGCTGGCATACTTTCACATAAATTTACAGATAATGAATTAAAACCAGTTTCGTTTGTATCAAGAGCTTTAACTAAAGCTGAACGAAAATATAGTACACATGAGAAGGAAGCCTTGGCTATAATTTTTTGTGTCACTAAATTAAAGCAATATCTAATTGGCCATTTTTTTACGTTGAAAACGGATCATAAACCGTTGCTTTCAATATTTGGTGAAAACAAAGGTTTGCCTATTATGGCCGCAGCTCGTGTCCAAAGGTGGGCATTTATACTTTCCGGTTTTGATTATAAAATAGAACATGTAAAAGGTCATGCTAATTATGCTGACAATTTCTCACGTATGCCACAGGTAAAGGTCAAAGATGAAAATATCAACGTAGATGATACATCATATGTAAATTATGTCAAAAAGGAAAATATTTTAAATCTGGATTTCACAGATATAGCTCGTGAGACGAGAAGAGATCCAGTCATTTCTAAAGTTTGTGAGTTTGTCAAAATGGGCAAAATTAAAGATTTACAAGGAGACGAATTTGCAGCTTATACAAGCAAGGATATTGAATTGACAGTTGATCACGATTGCTTGTTATGGGGTTATCGGGTTGTAGTTCCGGAAAAACTACGAAAACCTGTACTTAATTTACTCCATGAATCGCATCTAGGTATAGTGAAAACTAAATCAGTCGCTAGGTCTTACATTTGGTGGCCTAAGCTTGATAAAGACATAGAACATTTGGTTAAATCATGTATTTCTTGTCAGCGACTTTTACCTAGCCCTGAAAAGAGCAATCTCATACCATGGGAACCGACAAACTCCGTATGGCATAGAATACACATTGATTTTGCCGGTCCTGTAAACAATTTTCATTTTTTTATAATAATTGACTCGTATTCAAAATGGGTCGAAGTTTTTAAAACTAAAAATATTACCTCAAATTTTGTAATTACAAAACTAAGAGAAGTTTTTAGTCGTTTTGGCATTGTTCATACAATCGTCAGCGATAATGGCAGACAGTTTGTGTCTGATGAATTTAAATGTTTTATTCGAAATAACAATATTAAACATATTTTAACTGCACCGGGTCATCCAGCGACCAATGGACAAGCTGAGAATTTTGTTAAAGTTTTGAAAAAGTCCATCTATGCGAATTTAGATTCTGTTGAAAATCAAAATATAGATGTTGTATTAAATAGATTTCTAATGGATTATCGCAACATGAAGCATTGTACAACAGGTGAAAGTCCAGCTTTTATATTTCTGGGAAGATCGATAAGAACTAGATTCGATTTAATTAAACCTCCTATTATTAAAGATGTAATATTAGAAAAGCAAGAAAAATCTATTTCAAATTATAATGGCAAGAGAATAGCATACTTTGAAGAAGGACAAAATGTTTTTGTTCGTGATTATTCCAATCCAAACAAATATTCATGGGTCCCGGCTGTTATAGAAACAATAATTGGACCAAGATCGTATATTTGCTTATTAAGGAATGGTAGACTCATAAAAAGGCATACAGATCAAATAAAACCTGCTACTAATTGTACCAATGATGAAGATATAATGCAAGGTACCCCATTACACTCAAATAAAAACACTGTAAAGCTTTGTTGAATCGACACCATTGTTATGCGAAATACTATAAATAGAGAAATCATTACAATTGTTTTTATCTAAATTTTCACTAGGGGAATCTGATAAATAATTTACAACTTTTTCTTTTTTGTTACAAATTGTTTGTAAATGTCCAATTTTTCCACAAAAGTGACACTTGCTCTCCTTGTACCGGCAGTCTCTAGATAAATGGTTTCGCCAACCACAGTGTGTACAAGCGTTGTTGGATCTTGTTGACTCGTTGGTTGTTGTTTTGTTTTTATCATAATAATTCTTTTGCTTGTTGTCAGTGTTGTAGTTTTTGTTTTGATTATTGTATCCTCTGTTGTCGAAGTTTTTTTTGTTAACGTAGCCAATTTGAACGTCACTTTCATTTTTCGTTAAAAGCTTCATCTCCATTATAAGCGACTTTCGAAGTGCTTCATCTATTGTTATTCCTTCATCCTCTTCACACAGTCGTTCAAAAATTTTGTTGTGTATGCCCATGATAAAACGATCTAGAACAAAAGCATTCAAATTTACACCAAATTTACAAGAGAGCGAAAGTTTTTTAACTCTTGCATGCCACTGAGAAACGGACTCATCTGTACTCTGTGTTGCCGAATGAAAGTTCATACGTTCACGAAAAACTATAGTTGGTGGAGTATAATGCGTATTGAGAAGTTGACACAACTCTTTGTAAGCTTTTGAAGCGGGAGTAGCTGGACTACATAAATTATGCAGTGTCTCGTACGGAATAGGACCAATAGATTTTAAGAGTGTAGATTTTTTTGCATTCTCTTCCGTACAGTTTATATCCGCAAAATGTATTTCCAGTCTTTCTTTCCATAACAGCCATGATTCGTCTCGAGGGGAGAATTGAGGAACGCTGTTCGGTTGGTATATAGTAACGGTGCCGCTCTGAACATTTGGGTCTGGCATTCTTTTTTTTTTTATTTGTTATTTGATTATTCCTTGATGCACAACTGTACTTTGTAATGATGGTAATTTTTATATAATATTGTTTAATGTATGTATGTTTCCGTGAACAAAAACTCTTTTTTTTATTAACTCCTTGTTTTTTTTTTTTTGTAGTTTGTTATTGTTGATATTTTTTTATTTCAAAGCGTCTTGGTTTTAATTTTGTTCAGACCTAATCATCACTTGTAAAATCAAATTAGAGTATTTACTCTTTGTAATTACAATATTTTCTTTTATTTTTTTTTTTATACACAGTTTAGTATTTATGCATGTAATCGTTTAAACGTTCAGAAGATAGTACTCTCTACTTCTCCTCGTCGCCAATGCAATGTACTGAAACTCTCGATGTTTGGTTAACGACTGATTTATTTAGATCAACAAGTGGCTGGATAATATTAATGTACATACAGCTTTTAGCTGGAGTAATGTTAATATACATAGAGCTTTTAGCTGGAGTAATGTTAATATAAATGTAATTATGTTGTTAATGTTATGTTAAAGTGACAATATATAACAGTTATGAATATCATAATATTGTTGTACCACAACCATATACCCAACAATAGTATGAATCTCTTCGAATATTGTTATCCCAACCATACTTTTTTTCTACGTGTACGCCACAGTGTGGTTTGAGAGATGCCCAATTCCTAAGAATGTCGTGGAATCGACCGGTTTGGCTCATTTTAAACGGACACTCTTACGGCTGCGATATTTTGTCGCTCGAACAGTACTGCGTCTCCTTGGCGAAAATTGAAGTAAGCGCTCTTAAAGTTGCGACCACCGACTCAGAATATCGGTGATCTATCCAGAGGTATTTTTTCAGAACAAAAAAAAATATAAAAATTCAAATCAAGTGTGGAATCTTTATTGGTAATTGGAAAATTTTTTTTTGAAAATAGTTTTCTTCAAATGTTGGTAACTGTATTATGGAAATGAGCGTTCGGTGCGAAACGGGAAGATCCGCTTTTTTCGACCAAAATTTCGTTCAGTGATGAGGCCCATTTCTGGCTCAACGGCAATGTCAATATAAAAAAATTGCCGCATTTGAGCTGAAGAGCCACAAGAAGAGGTTCAAGAGGTGCCATTATACCCAGAGAAAACCACGGTTTGGTGCGATGTATAGGCTGGTGAAATCCTCGGTCCATATTTTTTCAAAAATGATAAAGGCCGGCACGTAACCGTGAATGGTGCTCGCTTTCGCGCTATGATATCGGACTTTTTGCTACCTTTAATTGAAGCACGTAATCTTGACGACACTTGATTTTAACAGGACGGTGCCACTTGTCATACAGCAGCTCAAACAATGCATCTATTGAGAGGTCATTTCGAAAAGCAGTTAGTTTCACGTTTTGGACAGGTAAGTTGGCCGCCTAGATCGAGTGATATCACACCTTTAGAGATTTTTATTTAGGGTTACGTAAAGTCCAAAGTCTATGCTGACAAACCAGCTACGATTTAGGTTTTGGAAGCCAACATTACGCGTGTTATTAAAGCCATATCAATCGAAATGCTCGAATGAGTCATCAAAAATTGGAACCTCAGAATGGAAACCCTGAGGCGTAGTTGCGGCCAACATTTAAGGAAATTATATTCAAAAAATAAATGCCATAAAATGTCCTTTCAAATCACCAATACAGATTCCACACTTGATTTGAATTTTTATATTTTTTTTGTTCTGAAAAAATACCTCTAGATGGATCACGCCATAGTTTTAAAAGATTTCCAAACGTTGCTCGTAGTTGAACTTTAACATGATGAAAATGTTGACTTCGACTAACGTTTTGACACTGAAAGATATATTAAAAATGTTTGAGGGTGCGTTGACATAAAGATACGAAAATGGCTGTGTCCCTATTGGAAAACCCTTACTTGTTTGGATTTTTGCTTTAAGATTTCGCCTTCAAAAAAAATGTTAACATTTTTGGTGACTTTTGCTTTACTAAATATGATTTTAAGTTACTCATCACATAAAAAGAAAATCCCTTCCACTCTTACATCTCTAAATTTAATGTTTGTTACGAGTATTCTGAATCTTTACTTTAGTTGAAGAGGATATCGGCAATTTGTATGCCATCATTCTTTATAAATTGTATAGTAACACAATTTTATTGACTTTTTATTGGTGACCGTTTTTATTGATGCCCCATTCAAAACAGGAATGAAAAATATCGATGGATATAAACTTATTTGGCTATAAAAATAAAGGAACAGCATGACGAATTTTATTTAAAATCGCTTCATCAGAAGTGGCGGTAGTTGAGATTAGATTTGATTGTCGTGGTATTGTTTACACTGAAAAAAAAGTCCTTAGTAATGAAATGACTTTCTGGTTGCTCTTAAGCCCAAATACGGCAATTATGTTTATTGCGCCAGAAATGGGCCTCCATCCCTGAACAAAATTTTGGTCGAAAAGAGCGCATCTTTCCGTTTCTCACCGAATTCTTACTTCCATAATACAGTTGCCAATATTTAAAGGAAATTCTATTCAAAAAATAAATGACATAAAATGTCCTTTCGAATGAACAATAAAGAGTCTAAAATTGGATTGAAGATTTGAAGGAAATTTTATTCAAAAAATAAATGGCCTAAAATGTCCTTTCGAATGAATAGTAAAGAGTCCACACTTGATTTGAATTTTTGTATTATTTTATTTTGAAAAAAATTCCTCTACATTTATCGCCCGATATTTATGAGTTTTTCGTCGTTTTTACATATGTCCTGAAATTATTAAGAAATTAGTTTCAATATGGTTTTCTTTGCGTTGGTATTTTCTTTAAATTGTTGTCGCTGTCCTCGTATCTCTTGTGACACTACTCCAGTCTAGACTTTGTCAAATCACCCCCGAGAGACATTTCTCTTATGCCTATTTAGTGTGTAGTACTTTTCCTAAATTGTCGATTGTGACCTCATACGTTTCGGCTGTTTTTCATTTTATTGGCATTTCAACAAAAAAAAACTAAGCCATAACTGAGTTCTTACCATGACCTAAAAAGCAAAAAGGAAAGGGAAGACCATTAACCCCAGACACAAAGCAACTCATTCGAATATCAGCAAAAGAGTATTAAGTCGAAAATTGCAAATCTATGGTAAAGGCAAATAAACTATCGATCCCTCAAACCTAGAGAGGGTTGTGTATTTTTGTACCCTCTACTTTTAGAAGGATTGTATCGGGTGATTAACCACCTGAAGGTATTTTTTCAAAATACAAAAATTCAAATCAAGTATTCTTCATTCGAAAGGACATTTTATGGCATTTATTTTTTGAATATAAGTAATTTCCTTCCTACGTAGCAGGCTGTCCATTCTGAGGGTCCAATTTTGGATGATTCTTTCGAGCATTTCGACCGGTATGGCTTTAGTAACACTCGTAATGTTGGCTTCCAAAACCTGAATCGTAGCTGGTATGTCAGCATAGACTTTGGACTTTACGTAGCCTCCACACAAAAAGTCTAAACGCGATCTAGGCGGCCACCTCTCCGGTCTAAAACGTGAAATTACTTGCTCTTCGAAATTACCTCTCAATAGATACATTGTTTGAGCAGCTGTATGGCAAGTGGCACTGTCATGTTGAAATCAAATTTTGTCAAGACTACGGGCTTTAATTTGAGGTAGCAAAAAGTCCGAAATCATGGCGCGAGAGCGGGCACCATTCACGGTAAGGTTACGGCCATCATCTTTTTGGAAAAATATAGACCGATGATTCTACTAGGCCATAAACTGCACCAAACCGTGGTTTTCTCTGGGTATAATGACACCTCTTGGACCTCTTCTGGTTGCTCTTCAGCCCCAATTGTGGCAATTTTGTTTATTGACGTTGCTATTGAGCCAGAAATGGGCCTCATCACTGAACAGAATTTTGGCCGAAGCCAGGTTGTTACCGATCGCTCATTTCCATTATACAGTTGCACAATTAGGAGACGTTGTTGCGGTGTAAGTCTGTCCATGATGAAATGTCAAACAGTACTGCAAACAAATAAAAAAAAAAGTTAAACACAATTCACGCGTAATCTTTGAAAAAACCCCTATTAGAAAAATACCTGTAGATGGATTACCCTATATATAATGGGCCATTTTGTAAGGACAAAAATTTGTCAGTAGTATGCCATCGATTTTTCGATAGCTTATGGCATGTGGAACAAAAAGTTCACCTACGACAATGAAAAATAACATTTTCGAGGCGCCCAAATTTAACATTTTTGACTTTTTCTCATTTTTTATTTTTAAGGATTTTTTAGTAGGAAAATTTTCTTGTAAAAATCAGGATCGGTGGCCACCTGGTTTTGGTTCCATTTACCACGATTTGCACACGTTGTCCCGGAGTAAGTCTATTCATTAAGAAATGCCAAACCAAACTGAGCATAAATCAATTGACAGCTGTCAAAAAGACTAGCCCCGAAAACAGTGTGGCCAGATTGAAAACCACCTGGTTTTGGTTCCATTTACCACGATTTGCACACGTTGTTCCGGAGTAAGTCTATTCAATAAAAAATCAAACTGAGCATAAATCAATTGACAGCTGTCAAAAAGACCAACCCCGAAAACAGTGTGGCCAGATTGAAAACCACACGTTAAAAAAAAACACATTTTAGATATATTTGGGAAGTTCTGGCAATAGTTAGGGTAAAACGAAGGTTGCTATATATATTTCTGGCCTAAGCAACACCAGGTGTTGCCTGGCGCCATCTGACATTCCCATTGGAAAGTTCGACATTTTTTAACCTAAACGTAATCAAAACGTTTTGACGTACGACCATCATTTGTGTTGTTTACAGTGACTTGAAAAAAATCAATTTAGCAAAAAATGGAATTAACTCGTGAACATTTTCGTGCGATCATTTTTCACAACTTTCGAGGTGGATTATCACGACAAGAGTGCATCGATTAACTTTAACCTTTGTATGGCGATCCCACTGTGAAAAACTGGTTTAATGAATTCAATCGTGGCCGAGGCTCGCTCAAAGACGAAGGTCGTTCAAAAACGGCCGTTGTGCCAGAGCCGTTGATGCCATGCGTGAACTGATAATGCAAGAACTTCATGTGACATACCGTGAGATAGAGGCATCCTTGGGCATTTCTTCCACCAGCATATATTTGATATTACATGAACACCTGGCCATAAAAAAAGGTTTGGTCCCGTTGGATCCCGCACAATTTGACAATCGATCAAAAAAAGGCTAGTGTCGATTGGTGCAAAGAAATTTTGAAAAAATACGATCGCGGTGCTTTAAAAGACGTTTATCAGATCGTCACAGGTGACGAATCATGGATCTATGCATACGATCCCGAAACAATACAGAAATCGATCGTGTGGTCTTTGAAGACGAGCCAAATCCAACGAAATTTGTTCGTGGAAGAAGCACTTCGAAGCAAATGATCGCCTGTTTCTTCGGCAAAACTGCTCATTTGGCGACTGTTCCGCTTAACCAACTTAGGACGGTCAATCCTGAGTGGTACACCACAATTTGTTTGCCTAAAGTCTTCGGAGGAATTCGAAAAACGAACAAGAGAAGACGAATCATTGTGCATCATTGTGCACCATGACAAAGCGAGCACTCACATATCGGCCTAAACTAGCGGCTTTTTGAACGGCCAAAACGTAGAATTGATGGGTCATCCGCCGTACAGCCCTGACTTGGCACCCAATGTCTTCTATTTTTTGCCGTACATCAAGAAATACATGCGTGGCCAATAATGTTCGTCGCCGGAAGATGCTGTTGAAGTGTTCAAAAACCATGTTTTGGAGGTGTCTCAGTCGGAGTGGAAAAAGTGCTTCGACAATTGGTTTGAGCGATTGCAAAAGTGTATAAATCATGCTGGAGAATACTTTGAAAAGCAATGAAACCATTTTTGATAATTAATATTCGTATTTTCATTATTAGGCCAGAAATTTATATAGCAGTCCTCGTACTTATAAGCCGAAGGGTCCCGAAAATCCCCTATGTTGAAATGAAGGAATGCCGGTTTTACTACTAATCCAAGTATGGATAAAATTATGGTCAGACTCATAGACCCAAGAGGGCCAAAAAAAAAAGGAGTCAGTTTTTTTCTTATACAGGGTGGTGCACTAATTGTGCTACAGTAAAGAAAACAAAAAAAACAATATTAACATTGCCGCTATCATACCAATGACAAACTGGAATTCAAAAAACAATACAATGATTGCGACGAACATGCTTTTATTGCAGAGAACATATTATTGTTGGCGTGAGAATATATTAACCATATCTTTCTTTGTGTGTAAGGGCGCAAAAACTTTTCCCTAATGTTCGAGGAAACATTGACATTTCTCGCAAATACAAATAAAGGGTGGTTACATTTTAAGGGCCGATGTTGAATTTGTCGCGCAAAAAAACATTGTTTCGTTAGCTGCGTGGCAAGTCCTGTTAAAACCACATATCGTCCACATCCATATCTTTCAAATCGGGCCATAGAAAGTTAAGATAGTGAACACCATTCACAGTAACTGCCTGATCGGCCTCATTTGGGAAAAAAAAAATATGGCCCGATGATGCCGCCAGCCCATAAACCGCACTAAACATTCAATTTTTGTGGGTGCATTGCTTTTTTGACAATCACTCTTGAATTATCATTCGCCCAAATGCGGCAAATCTGCTTATTGACGAATCAATGCACTGAGGTGAAATGTGTCTCATCACTGAAGATGATTTTCTTCGAAAATTGATCATCCATTGTTGCCATTTTTGCCTTCATTCTCGCTTGTGAATCTTTCCATGGTTCAGATTGAGTAAGTCTGAAATTGATAAATATCAAATGAAATGTAGAAAAAATTGACGTTTGGGCGTGGTTCACATTCAACATCGGCCCTTAAAATTTAACCATCCTTTATTGAAGAAAAATTAAGGCCAACTTGGAACACAGTCAGACTCCTCAAGGAATCAACAAGGAAATTTCCTTACAAATTCACTGGAACACTTGGAACACAGTCAGATTCCTCAAGGAATCAACAACGAAATTTCCTTACAAATTCACTGATGCATTCCATTTTTGTTTTAGTTTTAAACCCAAATCCCAAGTTTCCCAAGACAAAAAAAAATACTCTTCCAATATGGACCTGAATTCCAATATGTACTTAATTTGACAATTTTACTAAGAAGGTCGCTTTCTAAAAGAAATTGAAAATTTTGAAAATTTTGAGTTAATACTCTTTAGTAGAATCTAAGCGATATACACACCCATATAAAACTCAGAGAGAGAAGGGGTACAGAGTGACATTCGCAGCACGTTCTGCACGAACAACAACATTGTCAAATGTCAAACTTTATTAACAACAACAAATGTTAGGGTGACAAACGGACATGAATTTAAAATTATACACCAAAAAAGGGTTAACTTAAATTTAATTAAATTTAAAAAAACGTATAGTTCACAACTACAAATGTTAAGTTCTGTTTAAATTAATTAAATTTTTATCAACGTTAGACAAGAATTTATGTTTGCTTTTTTATACAGAATTGAAGGAAAAACGATAAGGAATATTTGATTAGATTGGAAAATTGAAAAGAAAATAATCATTGACCTTAGAGGTGGTAGACTGTAACCTAGCCCTGTGGTCCTTCAACGAAATGGTGACATTTGCATATAATTACAGCTATCAAGTATGTTTGCCATATTTGAGACAATTTAACTTTCTCTTCTTCTTTGCCCACTTTGAGCTCAATTTCCTTTTCTGCAGTAAATATATCCTGTCATTAACCTTTGAGTGTCTAGTCTTCATTACACGCCATCAATGGCGATATCTTTTCTCTTCTGTTAAGCAGCCAGAAGATGGAATGGAATGATAGATTTTACGTTAAAGATAACTAAAAAAAAACTAAATGAGAGAAAAAGGACTTAGGGCTAGGACATCAAAATGTGAACTCACTGACAAATGAATGTTTAAACAGTTTTTGTTTTTATGTCGTTTTCATGGCACAATAATACAGGTAGTATCGATATTCAGCTGATTTTATGCTTCTTTAATTGTAACTACCCAGTTTCCTTTCACAAGCTTGAAAAGACAGTTAGGTTTATACTTCCTTGATTGTATTTCTACGCGTAACTGTCAAGTTTCCTTTGACAAACCTGAAATGACTTGTGAGTTTAAAATTTCCAGCAACATTGACAACTTCGTTTTATACTACAAAACAAATTGCCTGTTATTTTTGTATTGCTGTAGCTGATGCTACAATCTGTATTATGTATTTTTGTGTCATGGGTCTGCCCATGGTACGAAGGCATATCAATAACTGCGTAACTTTCCAACTGCACTGCTCCCATCAAGTAACAGCTGTTTACAGACTCCTTTCAAATTTTGGAGAGAGTTCCTTCATTTAGTTTAAGTTTAACAACTGTTCAAAACATACAACCTCGTGTATTTTGTTAAAAATGAAAAAAAGCAAATTTCGAGTGCTCATTAATAATTATTTTTTGCAGAAAGAAACATAGATCCAACCAAGTAAAAGCTTGATAGATACTATGAACCTAAACTTTTTTGACGATGAAGCACCATCCTATAGCATTGTGAAAAACTGGTTTAAGGAATTCAATCGTGGCCGACGCTCGCTCAAAGACGAATATCGTGAAGGTCGTCCAAAAACGGCCGGTGTGCCAGAGAACATTGACGTCGTGCGTGAATTAATAATGCAAGATCGTCATGTGACATACCGTGAGATAGAGGCATCCTTGGGCGATTGTCAAATTGTGCGGGATACAACGAGAACAAACCTTTTTTACGGCCAGGTGTTCATGCAATATCGAATGTATGCTGGTAGAAGAAATACCAGCATACATTCGATATTGCATGAACACCTGGCCGTAAAAAAGGGTTGTTCTCGTTGTATCCCGCACAATTTGACAATCGCTCAAGAAAAAAGGCTCGTGTCGATTGGTGCAAAATTTTGAAAAAAAATACGATCGCGGTGTTTCAAAAGACGTTTATAAGATCGTCACAGGTGACGAATCATGGATCTTTGCGTAAAAGCCCGAAACAAAACAGCAATCGACCGTGTGGGTCTTCGAAGACGAGCCAAATTCAACGAAAGTTGTTCGTGGAAGAAGCACTTCGAAGCAAATGGTCGCCTGGTTCTTTGGAAAAACTGGTCATGTGGCGACTGTTCCGCTTGAGCAACGTAGGACGGTCCATTCTGAGTGGAACACCACAATTTGTTTGCTTAAAGTCTTCGGAGAAATTCGAAAAACGAACAAGAGAAGACGAATCATTGTGCACAATGCGATCTTTGACACATCGGCTCAAACC
Organism: Hydrotaea diabolus; assembly: GCA_963513945.1. Taxonomy (NCBI): domain Eukaryota; kingdom Metazoa; phylum Arthropoda; class Insecta; order Diptera; family Muscidae; genus Hydrotaea; species Hydrotaea diabolus. The sequence goes on from OY740719.1 coordinate 18,930,860, forward strand.
AGCGCCTTTTTGACCGGCCAAAACGTCGAATTAATGGGTCATCCGCCCTGACTTGGCACCCAATGACTTCTTTTTATTCCCACACATCAAGAAAAAAATGCGTGGCCAACGATTTTCGTTGCCAAAAAAAGCTGTTAAAGCGTTCAAAAAACCATGTTTTGGAGGTGCCTCAATCGGAGTGGAAAAAGGGCTTCGCCAATTGCTTTGAGCGCGTGCAAAAGTGTATAAATCATGACGGAGAATACTTTGAAAAACAATAAAAACCATTTTTGATGATAAATAGTTGACCCTTGACAGCGATAATCAGACGGACGACATTGTTTTGTTAATTGACAACCCCTGAAGATGATTGACGAAGTCAATCGAAATATTGGGATAAATAAAAATTAAACAACACATAGAACAACGAGTTTAAATAAATGACCTCAAGCCGAAAAATAAGTTTATAAAATAATATTCGCATTTTCATTATTAGGCCAGAATTATATATAGCTGCCCTCGTATAGTCACTTTAAAAAGAAACTAGAATCGAGAGTGGCGCCCAACGTGTTGGTCTTGGCCAGCTTAAAAGTAGTGTAAGCTTCCTACAGTTTTTAATATCAAGGATCCTCGCGCCGTCCTCCACTTGGTCCTTTTTCAGTATTCTCGTTCATACCTGTTAGCGCTTTTCCAAAATGTTTAAATTCCAGAAATTATGATTACAAAAAAATATTTTACTAACAATGACAGTTTAATTCTTTAAATACTGTCCTTATGGCCAGGTTTATTTGAGTTTCTAGTGTTTCAGATAATTATCTCTCGCCACACCAAAAAATTACCACAGTTCCATAGCTAGAACATAGCTCAATTTGTCTATATGCTTGCTTTATGAACTAGTTGTGGTCTATGCTAAAAGAAGATACTAACAATCGTCGATAATCAAATGGTAGACGCTCTTAGTAAGAAGACGGTTTTGCCTACAGAGGACGGCTATAGAATCTTCCACAAACGCAGCACTGAGTACCTTTATAAGAAATAGTGACCTTTAGAGTTTTTAGACATACAAATAGTTTAGCGAACTGAACGATGTTTCTGCCCCTTTTGATCGTCTTTAGCAGACACTTTGAGATGCGGTGACTTTTCCTGCGTTGGGCGGTTACAGTTTCTATTTCGAATGTTTCACCGACTTTCTATAAAGGGATCGCCTGCTTCTTTATCTAAATGCTGAAACCATATCATCCACTTTTTATCAAAGACATACTTTTTATCAAGACATCTAAAGTTTGGTGACTTACTAATATTCCTGCTAACATTTTTAGACCACCTAATTCTTTCTCAAACGGTTGTATTAGAAAAATACAGAAAGAAGCTTTAAATCTGTTGAAAACTCTTGAGGGGTTGGTAAAAAAAACCCTATTCGTCCTCTGTCGGAGGACGCAGCCGACTTAGGCCATCTTCCATCTGTCTTTGGTTGAGTAAACATAAACTATCTGGCAACGCGGAAAGTATTATACCATTGCTGCCACTGGTTCAGTTTAAATGGTAAATAAACGATCTGGCAACACCGTATCAGTGTAGCGGTGTAGCGATATGAAGTATTCTAGTTTCGATTTGCATATAAGATATGCTAGGTTTCATTTCCACTGGCTCTTACACTGACAAGTACGAGGGCGACCGCAAAAGTAACTGGCCTAATATAAAAAGAACCGTTTTTTTGGAATTATTATTATTTATTTTTCAACATAATCTCCTGCCAACTCAATACACTTCATCAAACGTTTTTCAAGTTTTTTAATTCTATCCGAAAAATAAGATTTTTCAAGACCTCCAAAATATGCCTCAGTTTCAGCAATAACCTCGCTATTGGACGAACATTTTTTGCCACCGAGAAATTTTTTTTAAATTCGGAAACAAGAAATAATCAGAAGGAGCTAAATCTGGACTATATAGTGGATGCGGAGCAATTTCAAATTAATAATTCGGCCAGTTTTTGTTGAGTTAAAAATGCAGTGTGTGAAGGAGCATTATCTTGATGAAAAAGAACCTTTTTTTCTAAATGCGGTCGTTTTATCTTGATTTCTTCACTCAACCGATCCAATAATGCACAATAATATTCACTATTTATAGTTTTTCCTTTCTTAAGATAATCAATAAATATTATACAAATTGCATCCCAAAATACTGGGGCCATTACTTTTCCTGCTGACTTAACAGTTTTCGCCTTCTTGGGACCAGTTTTACCAGTTTCTATCCATTGTTTTGACTGTTCTTTGCATCCATGTTTCATCAACAGTTATGAATCGGCGCAAGAACTCTATTGGATTACGCTGATAAATCGCTAAAAGCTCCTCGGAATTGGTCCACCGGACGATTTTTTGGGGCAAACAAACGCGGCACCCTACTTGCGGATAACTTTTTCATGTGGAGTTCATCATGTAAAATACTCCTAACTTGTTTTTCGTGTATTTTAACAATATCAGCAAGTTCTCTGAGCTTTATTCGTCTATCTTTAGTCACTTCATTAAATATTTTTCTAATGTTTTCAATAGTAGTAGCAGTTTTCGGTCTTCCAGAGCGTTGTTCATCTTCCGTACTTAAACGACCCATTTTAAATTGTTGAACCCAGGATTTCACGGTGGAGTATGATAGTGCATTATCACCATGAACAGAATCCAATTCATCTTTGATTAATTGTGGCGTATAACCTTTCATATAAAAGTGTTTAATTACCGCACGAAACTCTTTATTTTACATTTTTCAAAAATTATAAAACTTGTTTACTTTAATCACCTGTAACAAAAAAAAATAATCATTAAATATATCGGAAATTTTGACAGATGGCTTAGAAAAGATTGCTTTTAAAAAACAAAAAAAAAGTTGCTAGTAAAACAGAAAATGTGCCAGGCCAGTTAGTTTTGCGGTCGCCCTCGTATACGGGCTTTTGGCATTTGGAAGGATCGATAAAAATGCATATCGAGACCCTATATTCAATAAATGCTATCTCAAAAAATTCAATTTCTCAGGAGAGCTTAAAAACTAGTTATTTCGCTTATTATTGAAAAAATTATCAATGTGCCTTCCATAAGTTTGTTTAAATATTGCGGCTAATTTATACCTGTGAAAAAAATTTGATATTTTGCACTTGATTGCGTATTTTTTTGAGATAGCATATTTTATTATATCAAAAAACAAATATTTTGTAAGAGATAGCATATTTTGTCGGAAAATAAAAATACGATTTTTTGAACAATATTTATTAATTAACCATTTAATAAGATGTTTTATTAAATATTAGGTATAACAAAGGAAAAAACATAACAAAAAATGCTAAAAAAAAAGATAATACATAATAAAAACTGATGTTATAATGATGTTTATTTATACTATTTCTGGCATAAGTTATCGTAAAAGTAATGATATTCTTGCGGAATAACTTTTTTTAATTCTTGTAGATGTTTAAACTTATTTGGTTGTATTGGAAGTGGTCCAGAATGCATAGGATTTGGTTCCTGCTTGCCTCCATATTTTTTTATTCGACACGGTATATCAGTGTATTCATCGTCGAAATTAATTTTAAATTTGACGTTGCCGTTTGGATGATAAATAAGCGAACGTAATTGTGATACTGTTGGATCATTTTTGCCTTTGCCAGGTCTTATACTATTAAAACGAAGTAGTTGGCTGTCATTATAATCTTTAAAAAAGTCGTGGTTTAAATAAACTGCATCGAAAGGTTTTTTTATGATCTTGTCATCAATTTTAACGGTTTTTCTAGCTTCTTTAGTATAATGTACATAATCAATAGGCAAATAAACCGAGTTGTTTTTCAATTTTTTCTCTATTTTGGCATGAGCGCTATCGCACTCCATCTGGGTATGGCCCTTTTCTAGATACTTTTGCTCTATAATTTTATTATTTTCTACTGAAAAATTGGACAGCGCGTTAGATAAGAAGTTATTTCGGTTTTGATACCAGCAACCATCTGAAAAAATTATAATTGGCAGCTCATCAGATAAACAGTGCGTCTCAAGATGACTTATTATACAAGAAATAAATGACGAAGCAGTTAAGTCGCCATTTATTTCGCTCCACCAATAGTTTGTACACTGAAGGCTTCCAATATTGTACATGGTGAAATTGTGCACTTGTAAGCGTTGTTTATAGTATATAGCTGATGCATTAATATCAGGACAAAGTTTAACTGCTTCAGCATCCATTGTGAAAACATGGCATAATCCATTTTGGGCATCAAGCTTATCTTGTTTTTTCTCAGTTTGAGCACTATCTTTTTTTACCAGATGTTCATTGTATACCTCTGAAGATATTTGTTTCGTTTTATAGCCCACACATGTGTCGCATTCGTCATTGCGAGGTCTAAATATAGCTAAATTTTCTGCATCGAAGCATTTGGAAAATGTAAAATATGACATTGGCTTAACTTTGTTCGTTGAGCAATCAGTAAGGTAATCATTATATACATCAGCTTTTGATGTAAAAGTTGCAGCGAGATACCTTTTGCTGGTTTTGTTACGACAATAATGACTTTCAACTCGGTCCAAATTATGCAAGTAATTTATTAGAAACGTCTTGGAAACAATGTTTTTAGAATCATTAACACCTTGTTGGTCGAGTATTTCAGGAGATGATACTGGATTAATCAACCATCCTCTTAACATACCGCGTTTTATGGATAGGGTTGACAGGAACATAAACTTACATACCTAAAGAGATTCACATTTGTAGGGAAGTTTAAAAAAAATGTAAATTTACATACCTGCACTAATTCATTTTTGAGAGGAAGTTTGTAGAAAAATGAAGTTTGTTTTTTTTGAGTTTTCTGTTGTATTACATTTTTTAGCCGATTGCGAAACATGATCTTTTACAAACACCTTCTTAGCTTCCCAGGAATGCTTCCAAAAATCCTCAAAAATTTTGATTCTGTCCTCTTCCTCAAATTGATGACACTTTCTCAATTCACTATTTAAACAAAATGTTGAAGAACATTTGGGTCCTTGTTTTCTTTGAGGTTTTGGTATGTCTTGATGGATTTTTGTGTCTGATGTGGAAAATCCCAAATATTGTTTGCCTTTCATGCGTTTGATAGAATTAGTTTTATGCATCTTTGAACGAGAGTCGTGTTCTCTTTTAGATCTTTTGGAAACTATGTTTTCTTCATCCGATGAGGACTCATAATCCCTAGCAATAAGTTGTAGAGCATTGCCGTTCCAAGTATGTTCATCCATCATACTAAACCATATTGGGTATTTTATATATTTATGTGTAAATACATTAAAAGGATAACTTACCCAATTTGTAGTTATAAATTTCACGTAAATTGATAATAATTATGAATTATTGTTTAAGTCACCAATTTTTGTTTTTATTACATTTCACATTTGACATTAACCGACATTGACGTCTAATGACATCTATCCTTTGTCGATACACACAAGTGGCAACAGTCGATGGGTTATACTTCCAAATACCCATGAAGTTATAGAGTGTAGTTGTGAGTGATGGAGGTTGTTGTTGTTATTTGTAGATTCAATAATAGCAATGTGATCAGAGAGAGAAAAATCGGTTGGAAAATGTAGCTACTACAACAAAAACTAAAATTAGGAAATATATCTATCATTCGTCGCCAAAGGATTAAAAACTGCAATATCTCAAAAATTAGCTATTGGATAAAAAAAATTTCACCAGATTCGTGTTCAGCATGTCAATTACAATGAGATATGATGTAGATTTATAATAAATAAATTTATTTCAAAAATATTGTATTTTTAATATTAGAGATAGCATTTATTTCCAACAAAAAAAAATGTATTTTGAGATAGCATATTAACAAAAATTGAGATAAAACGAGAACAAATTATGTTTTTGAGCTGAAATTTATATCACAGATGGGTATTACATAGGGAAGTTATTTCCCATCAAAAACTCATAGCGCCAAAAATTTAAGATGACATATTTTGAATATAGGCTCTCGATATAAAATATTAAGTTCATTCAGAGCTTTGCTACAAATTGACAAAACACTTTACAACATGTCCCCAATGGAAAGTCAGGATACATAAATTTTGAAATATTGCCAGTATCTGATGTAAAACTGTCTGTTTGTATTTTATTGATGCTTGAAAACATCTTAATAGGCCTCACATAAAATAGGTTAAGGATGTTGTGACTATCTACAGGATGAGTAAAGTATTTTTTCTCAAATTTAGATATCACATTGTCGACTATATATCATGACTTTTGCTTATACTCCTTTGTTCCTACATATATTATAGCGTCTATACCCACCACAATACACCACAAATTGTCTATTTTCGAATTATTTTTTTCTCCATATTTTATTGCTCCATTACTTACACTTCATCTTAAGTAGACTTGGCTTTTTTTTGTTTGTTCATCCTTCTTCTATTTTTGCTTTTGGCGTTTCTTCACAGACATGTACGTGAGGCGACCGGCATAAATGTTGATATGCGTATTGGCATCCATACGGGCTGTGTACTGTGCGGTGTTCTCGGCTTACGCAAGTGGCAATTCGATGTCTGGAGCGATGATGTTACCCTGGCAAATCATATGGAGAGTGGCGGTGTGGCTGGGTAAGTCCATGGCATACTACGATGCGTACGAATATATTTTCGTCGATACATTGAATGCTTCTTTGTACTTTTGATTATTGCTTCCTTTACCTGCTAAGTATTTCGGGGTAAAAATCAAGGAAATTGTTTCTTTTACTGTTTGCCAACGTTGCCGGGGAGGCTTGGGCAATGAACAGAATAATTTATTGGGAAGTAGAGGGTATCAAAAAAAAAAATAAAAGAATACACCAATGATTGCTAGAAAAATACCATGGAAATTATGGGCTAATGGTTTTGACGTTATTGCGGGAAATGCTTATTGAAATAAATTTCCATCAATTGTGGCCGTAATTGAAAAGGTAGCAGACGTTAATCAAAGCTATGAACTTTGGGGGCAATCGGATGCACGGAGTTTGGCTAAAAGTAATCACATTATTTGCATAAAGCAACATGATATGGAAAAACATTAAGAAAGTGGCGCCCAACAGGTGGTAAAAAAATAAGTATATGTATTGCTTCACTAAGGAACTGGAAACGAATGTGTGCGACTTTTTTTTATTAATTTAATTTCAGGAAATAATAATAAAATAGCGACCAACGTCATAGTGACACTAGTAAAAAAGCTAAAGTCGTTCGTGGCCAACTTTATTATAGCCTGCAGTTCGGGATGTTAAGAAAAGCCAATTGAAAATAGGTTTTTGGACCCCCTTGGACGGGCTTTAAATTAACCCATATTTTAAAACTAATTTAATTAAAAGACAATTGAATATGTGACGCGCAAAATAGAAAGGGATCTAAGGCTAAAAACCAGTTTTGTTCAGGAGAGCCATTTTAAAGATTTAAATACGTGTGTCTTTGGTGTACCATCACTTTCATAAAACGCGCATATCTCTGGGAGAGAACACTTTTGGGGCATGGGATCGGTCTCATTCGAAGCTCAGATGTTGTCCACATCAAAAAAAAGTGAAAATTGATTTTTTTTACCCTTAGGTCCCTTTCTCTATGCGCTGTCACATATAGGGTTTTAGATCCCCTTGGTGGGTTTTTGTAGTTGCAAACATTTGCCCTGGAACTCATAAAACATTGCTCCACATCCGATTTTAGGTGTCTAGCTCTCGAAGCCACATATTACATGCAATCTTGATGAAATTTATCATGCAAGTTTTTTTGGGTCAGTGGCCGAAGTTATGGAAATTGAAGTAAAACGGTTTAAATATAGATTAAGCTTTCCAAATATGTTCATCCTATGTTATGTTTTAAGCTCTAAAAGCCACATATTACATTCAATATTGCTAAAGTGTGGCACAAATATTTGTGCCAAGGAAGGACGCTGTTGAAATTGGAGAAAATCGGCTTAGATTTTGATATAGCTACCGAATATATAAGGTGGACCATTTATAATTTTAAATTTGAATCGGCTGTAAAAAAAAGAACTGAAACTTTTTTCAAATTTCTGATTTTATTGGAAACACCACCCGCTTCTCCCAATGGGCTGAAGATTGTTTGGCAGGAGATGAAGGATTGGGCCGAAAAATCGTGTTTTCAGATAAAGCTAATTTTCATCTCGGTGACTATGTCAATACGCAAAGTTGCCGCATATGGGGTTCAGAGAACCCACAGGTGACTATTGAGGAGCCAATGCATCCACCACGAGTCACTGTTTGGTGTGGATTTTGGGCTGGCGGCATCATTGCACCATTTTTCTTCGAAAATGAGCAAGAAGCCACCTGTTACCGTCAATGGTGAGCGTTACCACGCCATGCTAAATGAAATTAAGTTTTCAGAAAATCAAGAGCATGACATGAGAGATTCGACCCGAAACAGTCGAAAATGTACTGAAAAATTAGGTTGATCGGATGACGTGTCGCCTTTCCAATAAAACCAGAAATTTGAAAAAATTATCAGTATATATTTTTACAGCCGAGTCAAAAATGGACCACCCTATGGCCCATCAAAATACTTACTCGAGCTAAGTACCATCAAGATTGGATGTAAGATGTGGCGTCTAGAGCTAAAAACTTAAAAATCGGATGAACATATAAGTCAGAGCTATATTTTAATCAAAAAAGCATCCGTGCTTGTACCAAAAAATTTAACTGTGCCAAGTTTAATCAAGACTAGATGTAATGTAGGGTGATCCATCTAGAGGTATTTTTTCAGTACAAAAAAATATAAAAATTTAAATCAAGTGTAGAATCTTTATTGTTAATTTGAAAGGACATTTTATGGCATTTATTTTTTGAATATAATTTCCTTGAAATCTTGGCCGGAAGTACGCCTACGCCATAGTATGTTTCACATTCAACCATAGTATGATCCTCACAACCATAGTATGATTCACACGCAACCACGTTATTATCCCTACAACCATAGTATGATCACACACAATTATACTATGATCCCCAATATAATTTATTAGAATTTGTTTAAGTTGTCGACAATATATTTAAACTATGAAAATTATTCAAAAATACATTAAATTCAAAATAATAGGAGCGATTTATTTCACAGTAGAAAAATAAGTTTAAATAAACGTAAGCGTTTTTATTAAAAATATTTCAGTTAAAAAAGCCAAAGCAGCTTATTCAAAAAATTTTAATTTCGATAAAAAAAATACTATTATTGCATTAGATCCACACCAATAACATTTGTTCTTAAAAGCATATTTAAATGAAGAAAAATTACAATCACACAGTATGATTGCTGTAACCATACTATTGTTAACATAAAACGCAAAACACAATACTTTTGTCGCACCAACCATATTTATATCCATATTTATACCATATTTTCATTTTTTAAATTTGGCAATAATACTATTGTTACATTTCAACAATATTAATATTGCAGCAATTATACTATTTTCAAAACTAAATTCGGTCGACAATGCTATGATTGCGACCAACATACTTTTATTGCGGAGAACATATTATTATTGCCGTGACCATGTAGTAACCATGTTTTTTCTCTGCGTGTTGGCTTCCAAAACCTGAATCGTAGCTGGTTTGTCGGCATAGACTTTAGACTTTACGTAACCCCAAAGAAAAATGGCTAAAGGTGTGATATCACTTGATCTAGGCGGCCAATTCACCTGTCCAAAACGTGAAATTAGCTGCTTTTCGAAATGACCTCTCAATAGATCCATTGTTATCACATATCTGGAACTATCCGGAACATGAACATAATTCCCCCACTTTTTAACTTTCTAAAGGGTCGTTCGCAGCTGTCCAGGCTCTAGGGTTTTTCGATTACCTACTGTACCAGATTATAGACTGCGGTCGGTCTTCGTAGCAACATTACCGCTTATAGTTTGAGTTCCACACACTTTGACTAGTGGCATAATGTCAATACCGAAAATTGTCTTTATTACTCTAACTACCACTTGGGTGGATTATCTGACTATCTATGATGTATTTGAATCTGACAGGAAGAATGCTTGATTTTGAACCCATTTAGACCTACCTTTTATTTTAGTACTGTTAAAATGAGATAAGATATCGAAGCTACAATTTCATAACATCGATTATGATTACGATTATTACGATTTAAATTATTTTGTAGAAAATAGAATATGGCGCCCAACGTGATATTTTTTAACAGCGGGTTATTCATCACATAAATGGCGGCGAATGGGTATATCTCAAAGACTTCTGATTGTACAAAGACTTCTGATTGTAATGATGCCCAATGTTTTAATTTTTAAACAGAGAAGACTTGAAGAAAATCGGTTCAGGTTGCGATATAGCTTTTACACATATATGTTCTTCCAATTTTAGCTTTTAGCTCTATTAGACTTCTGATTGTAATGATGCCCAATGTTTTAATTTCTACACAGAGAAAACTTGAAGAAAATCGGTTCAGATTGCGATATAGCTCTTACACACATATGTTCTTCCGATTTTAGCTTTTAGCTCTATTAGACTTCTGATTGTAATGATGCCCAATGTTTTAATTTCTACACAGAGAAAACTTGAAGAAAATCGGTTCAGATTGCGATATAGCTTTTACACACATACTATGTTCCTCCGATTTTAGCTTTTAGCTCTCGATGCCACAATCTTCATGAAATTCTACACGTTTGTTTTTTTTTTGACCAAGAACCGAAGTTGTGGAAATTAAAGTAACTTGTTTTCAGATTTATATAAATTCCGAAATATGTTCATCCTTATTTAGTCGACCACGCCCGATTTTAATTTGTTTGCTATTTTTTAGCAACATTTGTCGCTAATATTATTTTTAAAAGGTCAGAATTGAAAAAAATTGCATATTGTAGCGAACCTCTATTTTAGAATGGCGCCCAACACGAAAAAAAATTTCTTTATTAAATCACATTGCGACTGTAAATGGATTTTTTTGATAGCTCAGAGTAAACAAAAATGGCGTATGGTAGCAAACCCCTACAATAGAATGGCGCCCAACACATATTTAATTTCTTTATTGATACAGATTGCACATTTTTTTAGATTATGTTCTTGTTTATAGCTCAGAGTTAACCACATGGCTTTTTAGTAGATTTTGCTAGCAAGCCCCTATTACAGAGTGGCGCCCAACATGAAATGTCATTTGTTTATTAAGCCCCATTCTACTTTTTACTAACTTGGGTTAATAAATTTGAAAATAGGTTTTTGGACCCCCTTGGACGGGCTTTAAATTGACCCAGATTTAAAAACTATTGAATATATGTTTTTGGACCCCCCTATTTCAAAATGGCGCCCAACACGAATTTAATTTTTTTATTTAAACACATTGCACAATTTCTTATTTTTAGCTCAGAGTTAACCAAATTTCTTAATAGTAGATTTTGTTAGCAAGCCCCCATTACAGAATGGCGCCCAACATGAAATGTCATTTGTTTATTAAGCCCCATTTTATATTCTTACTAACTTGGGTTCATAAATTTTCCTCTTAAATATTTTTTTTTTATTTTCTTTAAGTTTCTGTTAATTCCATATTTTCTACCCACACTTTACTAAGGGCCGCTGATTAATTTTGAAATATTTCTAGTGTGAAAATTACATTTAATAATTGTTTTTCTTCAGTGATAGACGAAACTTGGGTGGGGCAAAAAGGAAAAGAAGATACAAATTTCATTCACCCAAATTTTCCATTGATTACAATTTTGTTTTCTGGCTTTCGTCGTTCTCCGCAAATTCAAATAAAAAAATATGAAAGTCGTACAATCCAAAAGAGAGAAAATACATAAAACGCAATGAATTAGAAACAATATTTATTTGGTTGAATCTTAAACAGGGACAAATATTCCCAGTTCGTAAATCCACAGGACAATTTGTTGTAGTCAGAACGCGACAAAGGGGCATTCAAATTTCCAGCATTTAAAGCGATTTCAGTATTTGGCAATAAAATACATTTGAATTTTATTTTATCGTCTTTCTGCTCTTCACAGGCGAGTGCACATCACCAAACAGACATTCGATTTTCTCAATGGCAAATTCGAAGTGGAGGATGGCAACGGAGGCAGTCGTGATTCATATTTGGCGGATCATAAAATTGAAACATATTTAATTGTGCCGCCAAAGGTAACACACACACATTGATGCTCTTCTTAAGTAAACACTTTTACATTTTTCCTATCTGTTTCCCCTTTCCCCACACACATTTAGAAACCCACCTATATTACCCATCCCGTGCCACGCGTTGTCGAGTCCACCACCTCCCCCGATGGTGTCGACCAACCAGCGGATCATCAGCAGCACAACAGCACATTCAGCAATGGCCATAACTCCGACGCTGATGCCACTGAAAAGTTATTACCCCTGACGATAGTGAACTTTAAAGGTCTAGATGGCACCCATGCACCAGCTGCCGGCGGGGGTGGTAGCAGTCCGGAGCCAAAACTGCCGTCGACAACAACATCCATGTCGATTAAAGAGGAGGAAGACGAGGATACCGTAGAACTAAGACAAGCCGAGACCGCGGCCGACAAACAATCTCCACAGCAGCAGCCGCAACAGCATGAATCTGTTGCTGGTCGCAACTCTATCGGTGAAATTGTCGGCCTACCCAATACTCATGCCACTCTGACACCGAAGTCATCGCTAACTTTGCCCAATGATGATGCTCTGAGTGCTAGTGGCAGCGAGGGCGGCAATAGTGGTGGTGCTCCCGTTACAAATATCACAGAAAATCCTATTGCAATTCTGGAATCATCGACGGCTTCTAATGGTAATGCGATTGCAAACTCTGCTAATGCCACTGTTGCTGGTACTGGCAACAATTTATCGGTTTCCGATATACCGGAAGCGAAGAGCAAACGCAAGCTATCAGTGCAAGGTAAGTGCCAAGGGAACATTGAATTTAAGGTTAAAAGTAAATATTTGTGTTTTTGGAGTCTTTTTCTTTGTAGAAGAGTTGTTTGGAGTAATTTTCTTGTAAATAAAAGTTGTTTAGAGTCTACTTTATTTATAGTGCATTGGTTCGCAGTCAATATATTAAGTTAAAAAATTTCGGAGTTAGCTCTTTAAGTATAAAAGTTTTCCGGAGTAAGCATCACTTTGTAACAAAAGTTATTCAGGGTCAACTTTATTTATAATACATGGTGTAGCAGTCAATATCTCCGTTAAAAAATATTTTCAAGTTAGTTTTTCATGTATATAAGGTTTTCGGAGTTAAGGTCACTTATAAAAAAAGTGATTCGAGTTAACTTTTGTTACTGATAAATTGTTTCGAAACAACTTGCCTTAAAAAAAGTTATTTCGAGTCAGCTATTCTTACTAAAAATATATTCGGAGTTAACGACTCTTCTATAAAATATGGTTTGATTAAACGTTTTCTTCATTGTCTTCTCTTAGAGAATTTTTCGGAGTCAACTCTTTACATACAACTTTGCGAAATGAACTTTTATTTAAAAAGTTTTTCGGACTATAGAAAATTCTTTCGGAATCAACTTTTCCGAAAAATTTTATAAGAAAAGCTTTTCGGCGTCAAGCTTGGGAAAGTTTTTCGGAATCTTACAAAAATATATTCTGAGTTAACGATTCTTATATAAAACATTTCCTTCTTTAACTTCTTTTAGAGAATTTTTTGGAGTTTACTCTTTAAGTAAAGTTTTCCGAAATTAACTTTTATTTTAATTTTTTCGGACTATAGGAAATTATTTCGTAATCAACTTTAGCAAAATATTCCAAATTTTATAGGAAAATATTTGCTTTGCTTTTGGAAAACTTTTCGGTGTAAACTTTCCGTATTAAATTAATTTCGGATTGAATATTATTCGAAGAAAATATTTTAGTCGTCTTTTTTTCATATGGACAAATTGTTGTTTCTTTTGGAAATCTCTTTGGAATCAAATTTTTTCATATACTTAAACGAGAAACTTCGGACTATTTTTTTTCTCTTCTGATAGAAAATTGTTCGGAGTGAACTTTTCTTGAGGAAATGTATTAGGAAGACAACTTTTCTTAAGAAATCAATTTTCGGAGTATTTTCTTCTTAAATTAGACTCATAGAAACATGCGTAATCAACTTTCATTTTGAAAAACGATTTGGAAACAACTACTCATGTGAAATTTAATTTCGGAATAAAATTTCTCGCGGAATATATTTGTCGGTGTCATCTTTTTCATAGAAAATTTGTTCGACGTCAAACTTGCATGAAAAAACGTTTTACGCAGTCAACTTATCTTTAAAAAAATGTTTCGAGACATACTTTTTGATGCCAACTAGTTTGGATACTTACTTTCGTACGGAAACGTTGTTAAGAGTCGAATTAACTTTTGGAAATATTTTCGGTTTAAACTTCCCTATTACATTTTGGAGTGAACTTTTAACGAATAAAATATTTTTGAAGTCATCTTTTTTCATAGTGACACATTGTTTAGCAATGTATGTATGTTTCTGTTGGAAATCTCTTTGGAATAACATTTTACATATACATATAAACAACATTGGACTCATTCTTTCGTAAGAAAATAATTTTCGGAGTATTTTCACCTTAAATTAGTTTATAAAAAAAATAAAATTTAATTTCGGAATAAACTTTTCTCTTGTTCGGAATCTAGTTTCCATGAAAAAACGTTTTTCGATGTGAATTTATCTTAATAAAAATTTTGGAATTTTGAAGTAATTTTTTCAGTTTATAAATGTGTTGGGTTTGTTTTACATAGAAATGTGTTCGAGGTCAACATTTTTTGAATAAGTTTTTCTAACTCAGCTTTTGTCAAAGAAAAATTTTTCTAAGCATATTCGTCCCTTGGAATATTTTTCGGATTCAAATTTCGCTTCATATTGAATTTTATTTTGAAAAACTATTCAGCGTAAACTTCTCCAATTAAATTATATTTTGGAATGAACTTTTCTCGGGAAAAATATGTTTAGAGTCATCTTGTTTTCATAGAAAATGTGTTCGGAGTCAACTTTTCTAGAATAAAAGTTTTCCAAAGTCAGCTTTTATTAAAAAAAAATCCGAATATGTTTTTCCCTTTAAAAAATTTTTGGATTCAAATTTTCCTATAGAAATGAATGTAATTTCCTATTGAACTTATTTTTGAAAGTTTGAAACATGAACTTTTTTTAAAATTTTTCGGTGTAAACTTTCCCAATTAAATTAAATTTCGAAGTGAGCTTTACTCGGGAAAAATATTTTTGGAGTCATCTTTTTTTATAGAGACAAATTGTTGGGAGGTGTTTGTTTCTTCTGGAAATCTCCTATGAATCAAGTACAAAAAACTTTGTAATAACTTTTTTTAATCTCTTCTGATAGAAAACTTGTACGGAGTCAACTTTTCTTAAATGAAAGTTTTTCGAAGTCAGCTTCTATCAAGGAAAAAATTTTCTAATCATGTTTTCCGTTTAGAATATTTTTCGGATTCGAATTTTAGTATAAAAATCTTTTTCAAATTGAATTTTATTTGGAGTCAAGTTTTCTTGAATACAATTTTTTCGAAGTTAGCTTTTATCAAAAAAAAAATTTTCGAACATGTTTTTTCGCTGAAATATTTATCGGATTCAAATTTTAGTATAGAAATGTTCTTCATATTGAACTTTTTTGGAAAACTTTTCGATGTAAACTTCCCCAATTAAATTACATTTTGGAGTAAACCTTTTTTCCGGAATTTTTTTCAGAGTCATCTTTTACAGGAAGATTTTTTGGAATCGTTTTCTTGAATAAAATTTTTTAGCTTTTATCAGAGAAATATTTTTCAGAACAAAGTTTTTCGTTTGAATATATTTTGGATTACAATTTTCGTAAGTAGAAAAGTTTTTTTTGGAAAACTATTCGGTGTAAACTTTCCTTATTAAATTAAATTTTGGAGTAAACCTTTCTCAGTCGGAGTCATCTTTTACAGAAAATTTGTTCGGAGTAAAGTTTTCTTGAACAAACATTATTTGAGGTAAATTTTTCTTAAAGAAAAAAACGTCCAGTCAATTTTTTCGAATGGAATTTTTGTTGGATTCAAAATTTCGTATGGAAACTTTGTTCGTAGAGAACTCTTCTCTTGGATAACTGTCTAGAGGCAATTCGTCCTATAATATTAAATTTCAAAGTGTACTTTTAGGCAGAACGTTTTTTAAAAGCAAATTTGTTCGGAGCTCTATTTTTTGGAATCAAAGTGTTTTTAAGTTAAGACTTTTTAAAGAATAAATTTTCGGAATCAACTTTGCTTCAAAAAATATGTTCGGCATTACATTTTCTTCAAAATATTTTTTCGAACTTAACTTTTCTTCAAAAAATGTTTGTCCAGACTCAACTATAAAATAATTTTTGAAACAGAACTTTTTTAGAACACAAGTTTTCTTTCTCTTTTCTTTTTATTTATTTATCGTGTATATTTTATATTTGTATATTTTATTTAAACAACTTTTCGGAAATAGCTTTTTTATTTCAATTTCATTTAATTTTACTAAACTAACATTTACCCCCTCTTAAAGTTAGTACTAAACGTTTGGCCAATTTTATTTCTTCATCTTCCAGGTTTAATATCATTTGCCGACAGAAGACGTTCGTCAGCTTCATTTACGGAACGTAAAATGTCATTTCACACAAATGAAAGTTTTCGTAGTCATGCAGGTATGTAATAAATGTGTCCTACACTACGATAACCCCACATGAGCATGTAGCATGTCTAATCGGGCCATGCAAATAGTTTTGCAAAAATGGGGAGGCCATAAAAAAACTTCATGTAAATTAAATTATTTTTGCAATCTTCCTAAGAAGAGAAAAAGGGCGAAAAAAGAAAAACGAACCAAATACAAAAATGAAAACAGTAAAAGTTGTTTTCAAAAGTAATCGAATTTTGTTTGTTTTAACTACATTTCAATGGATTTCATCTTCTGACGCTATCTTTGTTTCTTCTGTTCATCGTCTGTCGTCATAGGTCATGTTACACGTAATCGCCCTTCATCGAAGATGACCAAATACGTGGAGTGCTGGGGGGCTGATCGACCGTTTGCCAACATTGCCGAATCGAAATTGGTCAAGAATATTGGTTTGGCTGTAAGTATTACAAGTCCAGGTATAGCATGTAACAACTGAAGCAGGTAAGAAATTGAGTTGGTGGTTGATGGTGGAGAATGAACACATACTCATTTCGGGAAATGGCCAGCAATCACAGCATAACTGGAAGGTAATGAATGCGAGTACAATTTCCAACAACTGTTTTTAAACGTGCCACAAAGTGTTGCATGTTCGACGGCGAGTACATGTCCTCTTTACATCGGGATGTCCTGGCATGACTTGCCCCATAAGGCAACGTCAAATTAAGTTTTTCATTTTTCCTACCTTTTCAGTGTAGAAAAAAATCTAAGACGAAAATTAAATTTTTTAAAATTCTTTTTTTACTTTGGCATTTGCCCAATATCAGGAACACACACACACCATGCGGGCGCATGTTGAAACCTCTTTCCGGTTAGGTAAGCATGTGTGCCGCCTGATGCCCGTCGGGGAGTGAAAGTGTGCCGGAGCCATAGTTTATTGTTTGACTGTGTGTGGAAGCTGAGGTGGTGTGTCGTCTCAAAACGAAGATGGCATTTCAATTTTTTTAAGTAATTTGTTTCTTTTTTCCGATTCAACAATTTGCGGAAAAGTTACTGCTGGAGTGGAACTGAGACACCTCTAGCAGCACAAACATACATGTGAAGTCAGACGTGTTATACACATGTGGGTATATTTTCACATATACTCCACAAAAATTGAATAAGGACAACTATGAAAAATATTGCTCGATACAAATTAAAGAAAATCTCTAAGACAACTTTTGGCTTAGGTATTTTTCCAACGGTTCTATGATAGGTTTTTATAGGTTTCGTACGTTTTTTATAAAAATTGTTTCCGATCTCAAGCGATAAAGCCGTTTGTCGAAAAAAAAATCGTTGAGGTGATGAAAAAAATCACATAAATACAAACAATTTATGCCGTTCATCGAAACTATAGGGTGATCCATCTAGAGATATTTTTTCAGAACAAAAATATATAAAAATTCAAATCAAGTGTGGAATCTTTATTGGTAACTTGAAAGGACATTTTATGGCAATTATTTTTAACGGCTTCATGATGAAAGTTGAAACAGTTTTAAAATCCCGTTACAGTCTAACGCTATTGAGGTTAGCTTTCAAAACCCATATGACATTAACGGGTTATGTTCAGTTCTACTATTGAAATGGGCGTGTTCAATGCAGTAACAGTATTTATGTACCTACTAAGTACAAGCTAAGAAGATCCGGTTTGTTGTTGTTTGTCATTGGGGAAAGGAAAAGGAAGTCAGCGAGGTAAGGTGTGGGCGGCTTCTCAATACCATTATGTGTGATGTCGACAAGGTCTAAACCCATTTAACGATATATCCATCTAAGAGTATTTTTTCAGAACAAAAAAATATAAAAATTCAAATCAAGTGTGGAATCTTTATTAGTAATTTGAAAGAAAATTTTATGGCATTTATTTTTGAATATAATTTCCTTTAAATGTTGGCCGCAACTACGCCTCAGGCTGTCCATTCTGAGGGTCCAATTTTGGATGACTTGATCGAGCATTTCGACCGGTATGGCTTTAATGACTCGCGTAATGTTGGCTTCCAAAACCTGAATCGTAGCTGGTTTGTCAGCATAAATTTTGGACTTTACGTAACCCCAAAGAAAAATGCCTAAGGGTGTGATATCACTCGATATAAGCGGCCAACTCACCTGTCCAAAACGTAAAATTATCTGCTTTTCCAAATGACCGCTCAATAGATCCATTGTTTGAGCAGCTGCTGTATGGCATGTGGCACCGTCCTATTGAAACCAAGTGTCGTCAAGATTACGGGCTTCAATTTCAGGTAGCATAAAGATCGATATCATGACGCGATAGCGAGCACCATTCGCGAATACGTACCAGCCATCATCATTTTTGAAAAAATATACACCGTGGTTTTCTCTAGGTATAATGGCACCTCTTAAACCTCTTCTTGTTGCTCTTCAGCCTAAATGCGGCAATTTTGTTTATTGACTTTCCCGTTGAGCCAGAAATGGGCCTCATCACTGAACAAAATTTTGGTCGAAAACAGCGGACCGTCCCTTTTCTCACCCAACGCTCATTTCCATAATACAGTTGCCAACATTTGAAGGTAATTATTTTCAAAAAAAATATTTATTAGAAAGCCTGTGATAAAAAAATATCACATATTAACTAAAATGTTCGTACGTTTTTTATCAAAATTATTTCCGATCTCAAGCGATAAAGAAATTTGTTTATTCACAAAACGAATTGTATGAGGTTTAACGAAAAATTTTTCGTTGAGGTGATAAAAAAATTGAGATAATTACAAAAAAATGTATGCCGTTTATCGAAACTATTTTCGTTATACAGAGTGGGCGATTTAACATTTTGAATCGGCGGTAAGCAAAAAATTTCTGATCATTTTTTCAAATTTCTGGTTTTATTGGAAAGGGTGAAATGTGTTACTTAATAATGGAAAACAACAACTGGCTCGGCAGTACCTCATCCCATCAACCCAATTTTCTGTACATTTTCGATTGTTTTGGATCGAATCTCTTCAATGGCAACTTCGATTTCATGTTTCTACGCTTCCATTGTCTCTGGATGCTTTGCGTATATGTTATATCCTTAATAACTCCCCGCAGCAAAATAATCCAAAAACAGTGCGTAAAATATCGATGGCTGTGTTGGCTGTGTGTCATGTGCACGCAGAAAAAAAGTATGGTTGTGGTGACAATATTCGAAGAGGATAATACTATTGTTGTGTACATGGTTGTGGTACAACAATATTATGATCCTCACAACAGTAGTATGATTCAAATACAACCATACTATGATCCTCACAACAATAGTATGATTCACACAACCACACTATGATCCCCACAACCATAGTATGATTCACACTCGACCATACTATGATCTCCACAACCACGTTATGATCCTCGCAACCATAGTATGTTTCACATACAACCATAGTATGATCCCCACAACCATAGTATGATTCACACGCTACCATGTAATGATCCCTACAACCATAGCATGTTCACACACTATTATACTATGATCCCCAATATAATTTATTACAATTGGATTAAGTTGTCAACAATAGTATTGTTTACATATTATTGTTTACATATTTATATTGTTTCTATAACCATATTTTCATTTTTGGATTTGGCAATAATAATCTTGTTACATTTCAACAATATCAATATTGCGGCAATCATACTATTGTCAAAATTAAATTCAGTAAACAATGCTATGGTTGCGACGAACATACTTTTATTGCGGAGAACATATTATTATTCCCGTGACCATATAGTAACCATGTTTTTTCTCTGCGTGTGGTTCCGTTCTCAAATGTCGTCCATGTCATTCTCTTGAATTTTTTAAACAAAAATTCCTTCTCATATTAGAAAAAAATAGGCCATTGACGCCGCCAGCCCAAAATCCACACCAAACGGTGACTCGTTGTGGATGCATTGGCTTCTCAATAGTCACGTCTGGACTCTCTGACCCCCATATGCGAACATTTTGCTTACTCTCCTAGCCGCCAAGATGAAACTGAACATCATCTGAAAACACGATTTTTCGGTAAAATTTTTTATCTCCTACCAAACAATCTTCCGCCTGTTCGGCCTTTCAACCTTTCCAATAAAACCAGAAATTTGAAAAACATAAATGCGTTTTTTATCGGGGGCATGGCGCTGCCCACGTTTCCTCCAGGAAAATGAAAAAGTTTACCTCTTAAACGATCTGGGATATTTTAGCAATACCAACCGTTTTAGCCCATCAACACATGTTTCTGCAAAATTGCTGTCACAAAGTATCAATGATGCGACCTGTAGTTTGCTTCCACAAATAAACTGAGGGATATGGCTAGATCGTCTCAGAACGTTTACAAAGTTTCAGAATATATATATTAGGGTGGAGTAAAATTCAAAAAAAAAAAGTTAACCTCGGAAAGAGATGTAGTCTGGGGTCCTAATGAGGGGAAAAATAAAGAAAAAAATTTTAAAAAAATTTTAGGGGTCGCGCCAAATTAAACAAATACACATGTTTGAAGGCGAGAATTTTCCTAACCCCTGAACCGATTTTAAAGTTTTATGTCAATAAATGTTTGCAATAGCGTAAACAGCGAAATAAGGGCATGAAAAAATTTAAAAAAAATTTTCTAATTGTTCAAAAATTTCAAAAAGTAAAATAAGTCAAATCGTCCCTTCTTCAGAAAATTGACTGAACAATGAAATCGCCACCAAAGCTACAAATATTAGTCGATTATCCTCATATTTGCCTCAAATACTTTTGTTTGGGCACTGAACAAGCTCAAACTTTTAAATTTCGAATAAGTTAAGTCGTTAATTTTTAGGATTTTTCTAAAATCAACGCCAAAATAGCGATAATTTCCAAATTTCTAGGGAGTGGCGCGACCCCTAAAAATGTTATGCCTTATGGGGTCTAGGACCAGCATTTCGAGTTATTGCAAAAGGAATGGCAATGTGAATATACCCTCAGTCCTACGATGAGGGTATACAAAATATTTTAAATTTTTGTGTGACAATAAAAAAAATATTTAAGCAATCACGTTCAACTTTTTCCAGTACAGTAGAAGTTGCACTGAAGAAAATCTGTCCTCATTTGAAAAATTATTGAAATTCTGCTCTATATCTAACTTGTCCATAAGTATTAGTTCCCAATGCAATCTGTTTTTATGTTATTCCCCACCAATGTTTGAGAAATACCAGTATTTCTCAAACAAAAACTGCTCAAGTCAAATTATTTGAGCAGCCCTCCCTCATTCTCTAAGGAGACGACACCAAATGGTACAGTCCTTCAATCCACACATTGTAACCACACACCGTCACACGTTTACAAAAGAACACTCATAAGAAATCATCCTTAGATGTTTGCCGAAAGTTTTTACCTCTGAGGATACCAGCACCTCCATCTCCATAAACACCAGACGACTACGAGTGTGTGCTGGATGGAAGCCACCACAAAAACAACGATGTGGGTCACATAAACGTTTCTTGTGCTGTCTTAGTTTAAACTTGAAATGTACTCGTATTGCGTCAAAGGTACGAAGCTGTTGTTCACCACCATTGCCACCTTCGGAGGGGGACAGAGCTGGGCTCCTTCGATTTTGTTACGTTACGTTCTTTTCAGTGATTTCTACCATCATGTCATAATAATGATTTTGCTTTCTCCTTTCTTTCCGTTTTTCCATGTTGCTGCTGCTGCTGCTTGCGGCTCCTTGCGGTTATCTGGTGTAGAGTATAGCCATGATTGAATCAAATTTATTGCCACCGGAGCGTAAATGTTTTAATTTCAATTGCTTTGGACCGCCCACCGAATTGAAACCGCTCACCATGTGGTATCGCAATTCCCCGCGCGAAGTGATGTATCGCGCCCAGCCGGATACCCACTTTCGTTATGATTTAATTTGTGCTTTCTTGCTCTTCATCTCGGTAGCTGCCGTTCAACTGATTGTTATGGATATGTAAGTATATGTAACACATGGGATGGGAGGGGAATTATTGTACCGGGAGGTTGAGACAAGTGTTTGGTTAAAGTAAGGCTATTTTTATCATACAATTTGTGGAAAAAACAAGCCGGGGTTAGGTAAATTGCCTAATTCCAAAAATATTTTTTAAAGAAGCTACTTGAGGCTATCTTACCACTTTTTTGGTAAAAATTAAAGTCCTATTTTTGTAATTAGAAAGAGTAAATTAGGTTAATTTTTTCTGTGGAAAAAAGAAACCCGGATTAGGTCAATTGTTCATTCCAAATATATTTTGTTAAAGAAGCTACCTTAGGCTAACCTTTTTCTCAAATATTTTATTACTTTTCATTTTGAAATATTTACAGCAACATTGCTCTATTGGGTTCCCTGATAGCAACTTTTATTTCCTTGGGCTTATTCCTCTACCTGAGCAACATGCATGTACCCGACCTCAACTCAACGACTTCAGATAGAAATGGTCCCGGCCAAGTGGTGGCCAGCAGTCGCTACCTGCGTCTGGCCATGTTTATCATTGTGAATATTCTAATATCCGCCTGTGCGGTCTTCAGCGTGGTAAGTTAACGAATCTTAAAGCTAAGCTGGCTCTACTACTTAACCTCACATTTTTAGATCAACTTTGCCAACGATGACCGATTGATCGCCAGCTTAAATCCCAACACCTCGGCCACGAACGTTACCAGTGATACATCGGTGCCGGATATTGCCTCGCTTCCCCAGTATCCCGATTTGAATATAGCGCCGATTTATCTTTTCTGCTGTGCCATTAGTTTATCGGCCATTTCGGCTTTCCTAAGATCTGGTTTTATTCTGAAACTCTTCACCATGCTGGTGGCCTTGGTTTGTCAGACCATCGTTTTGCATTTCAGTGATTTATTCGAGCAATACAATGCCTTGTTTAGGGCTAGTTGGTGAGCGCAGAAGGCTTTTAATATAATCCACAGTTTGAATAGCCTCTTTAATGTCCCTTCCTGCTTAATTTTAGTTTACCCATTGAAGTTAAAGGCTTTCTGTTGCTGCTCTTGATTGTAGCCGTCTTGCATACGTTGGATCGCCAAGGAGAATATGTGGCGCGCACGGATTTCTTGTGGAAGGCCAAGCTGAAGGTGGAGCAGGAAGAAGTTGAGACCATGAGAGGTATAAATAAGGTGAGAAATATTTAAAAAAAACAAAGTTTTTCAAACTGTTAAAAACAATATAAAATATCTGCCTATACAGATCCTCTTGGAGAACATTTTACCCGCTCACGTTGCCACGCACTTTTTGCTGCAGCAAAACACCTCGGAACTGTATCACGAAAGCTATTCATGCGTGGCCGTCATGTTTGCCTCCATACCCAATTACAAGGAGTTCTACGATGAGACGGATGTAAATAAGCAGGGCCTGGAATGCCTGCGTTTGTTGAACGAAATTATATGCGATTTTGATAAGGTAAGTTGGGCAAATAACAGCTTTAAAATATTGTAAATGAAAATTAATACTTTATCGTTTTTTTTTGCAGTTACTTTTAAAACCCAAATTTAGTGGCATCGAAAAAATTAAAACGATCGCAAGCACGTATATGTGTGCTTCAGGTTTAAGGCCCGGCAAGGAGGAAGGAGCAACGGTAAGTCAACTATATTTGTTTAAAGAAATTTTTTAGCACTTTAAAATAAAATTTATAATGGATGTATCGAAATTGTTTTACGCATGCAGCTGATGCGTAACTTTGCGGTAAGTGGGTGATTTTGACAGTAAAAATTGTTGTGGAAAAAATTTGAAAGGGATAATTTTTTTAACAAAGCCATAGGATATAGAAAAAATATTCAAAGAAATTGTCTCCAGGAAATGTTCATAAGAAATTTATTTAATTCGGACAGGCCGAAACTTGAAAATTGATGTGGAAAAAATTGAAAAGGTTTAATTTTTTTTTAACAAATCCATTAAATTAAATATAAATTAAATAAAAAATAGGATAAATGAGAACCGTATCGCTGTAATAGCGCTTTTCAAGTGTGAAACGAAAAAAGCGATATTTTCAAAACACTCCGGCCACTAGGGATTAGCCGCATGTTCGTCTACCGATGCATAAAACTGTTTGAGGAGACTGGCGATGTAAAAGACCGGTCGGGCCACCCACGCTCTGTTCAAACACCGCATGTCATCAAAGCCGTTTATTCAAGAATTCACAGAAATCGGCTCCGAAAACACACGCAGAGAAAAAATATGGTTACTACATGGTCACGGCAATAATAATATGTTCTTCGCAATAAAAGTATGTTCGTCGCAACCATAGCATTGTTAACTGAATTTATTTTTGAAAATACTATAATAGCTGCAATATTAATATTGTTGAAATGTAACAATAGTAATATTGCCAAATCTAAAAATTAAAATATGGTTATAGCAACAATATAAATATGGTTGGTGCGACAAAAGTATCGTGTTTTGCGTTTTATGTTAACAATAATATGATAACGGCAATCATATTGCATGATTGTATTTTTTTCACTTAAATATGATTTTTAGAACAAATGTTATTGGTACGAATCTAATGCAATAATAGTACTTATTTATCGAAATTAAAATTTTTTATAAGTATACAAGCTGCTTTAGCTTTGTTTAACTGAAATATTTTTAATAAAAACACTTATGTTTATTTAAACTTATTTTTTCTACTGCGAAATAAATCACTTCTATTATTTTGAATTTAATGTATTTTTGAATAATTTTCATAATTCAAATCTAATTAAACCAATTTTAATTAATATTATTGGGGTTCAAATCTATTGTCGACAACTTAAACAAATTCGTATAAATTATATTGGGGATCGTAGTATAATTATGTGTGATCATACTATGGTTGTAGGGATCATAACATGGTTGCGTGTGAATCATACTATGGTTGTGGGAATCATACTATGGTTGTATATGAAACATACTATGGTTGTGAGGATCGGCCAATGGTTGAGGAGATCATATTATGGTTGAGTGTGAATAATACTATGGTTGTGGGATCATAGTATGGTTATGTGTGAATCATACTATTGTTGTCTTGGGACTTGGGGCTTTCAAACGACGTACCGGACATTTATTGACTGCAGCTTTAAATAAAATAGGATTGAAAATGCAAACGTCTTTTGGTGAAGCACGCTGATAACTAACACAGAAAAATTTTGTTCACCGATGAAAAAATTTTTACCGTTCAGGAAAAATTTAACAAGCAAAATGATAAAATATATGCGCGGTCATCTAAGGAAGCATCTGAACTAAACCCAAGGGTGGAAAAGGGTCATCACCCAGCTTCAGTCATGGTTTGGTGGGGTGTCTCTTACGATGGGGTCACTGACCTGCATTTCTGCGAACAAGGAGTCAAAACATCGGCCAAAGTTTACCAAGAAACCGTTTTGGAAGCTGTTGTGAAGCCTCTTAACAATTCCCTGTTCCAAAACCAGCCATGGACTTTCCAGCAGGATTCTGCGACGGCCCATAAGGCTACGAGGGTGGTTCGGAAAGTTCTTAGCCTTTTAATGAAAAAGAATAGTTAGTTTTTCAAAAATATTTTTATTTTTCAATATAATCTCCTGAAACTTCAATACACTTAGTCCAACGCTTATCTAGCAATTCTATCCCTTGATTAAAATAGTTTTCTCAAGGTCTTCAAAATAGTGGTTTACAACTGTAATTGCATCTTCATTTGAGGTAAAACGCTTGCCAGCAAGGAATTTTTTTAGATTTGGGAACAGGTAAAAGTCACTGGGAGCGAAATCAGGAGAATAAGGGAGGTGGTCAAGCAACTCGTACTTTAATTCGTTGATTTTAGCCATTGTTAAAACACTCTTGTGCGCTGGTGCGTTGTCTGGATGAAAAAATATTTTTTTGTGTTGTAAGCCAGGGCGTTTTTCTCGAATTTGTACATTTAATTGATCTAAAAGGTTGCAATAGTACTCTGAATTTATTGTTTTACCCTTTTGCAGATAGTCAATCAATAAAATACCTTTGAAGTCCCAATAAACCGTTGCCATAACCTTACCAGCCGATTGAATTGTTTTTGCCTTCTTTGGGGCACTTCCTCCAGCTTCAGTCCATTGTTTGGATTGTTCTTTTGTCTCTGGAGTATAGTGGTGGATCCATGTCTCATCAACAGTTATGAAACGACGCTTAAAATCCATTTTATTTCGCTGAAAGCGATCCAAACAAGCTTGAGGAATGTTCATTCTTATGCGTTTTTGGTCGACTGTTAACAAGTCCGGCACCCATCTTGCAGAAAGCTTTTTCATCTGTAGTTCTTCATGCAAAATTAAATGGACCCGATCATTTGAGATGCCCATGATATTAGCTATTTCACGCACTTTTATTCGTCGATCATTTAATACCATATCATGCACTTTGGCTACAATTTCTGCTGTTGTTGCTGTTTTTGGACGTCCACTACGTGGTTCATCTTCAATGCTTGTACGACCACGTTTAAATTCAGCAACCCAATTTTTTACTGTTATATCCCCCCCCCCCCCCCCTACTAAGTATTCAATGTTATTGTCTCCAGAAAATGTTCATAGGAAATTTATTTAAATCGGACTGGCCGAAACTTTTCAGAACATGTTTATAAAAAATGTATTTAATTTGGACAGGCCGAAATTTTAATTTTTGATACTATTGAAGGATTTTATTTGCAGCATTGGTGAAACTTTTTCGTTGGTGGAGTTTTTTAATATAAAATAAATGTATCCAAACCTTTGGTTCCGTAATTTTTGGCACTGATTGTAGAGGGTAACTAATCGTAGTAACATTTTTTTAAGCAAGTGCATATTTGGATTCATTTCCTATTGGAAGGACTATTTTTCTGAGCCCAAGAACCTTGGGTCTGGGTTTTAAATTTAGCCAAATCCAAAAAAAAAAGATTTATTGGAATCGTAAAGATGTTGCTTTGTTTGTGGGTATACGCATTTATATTGAATGTATCTATTCCTCAGTCCTAGGGTCCATGAATCAAGACCAAATATATTAGAGAGAAGTCTTTTAATTTGAGTATCCATTAGAGTTTTTCTTTTCTGATTTTTTTTTATTTCTCGGGATAGTGGGATTTACTTTTTTAAAACACCGAATCCCTCGACCAATCAAAAGTTAGTGTTTTTTGAACGGAAATATTCCCCAGCCCTTGCGTGCATGGTTTAAGGCCAAATATTTTAAAAAAGTCCGATAATTTGAGTATGCATTAGAGTTTTTCTTTTCGATTTTTTTTTTATTTCTTTGCATAGTGGGATTTATTTTTCGATACAACGGAATCCCACGACCAATCAAAAGTTAGTGTTTTTGCTTTAAAAGTATTTTTTTAGTATAAAAAAGTCCAACGGTCCAGAGCAACAGCACAGTTTAAACAAAAATAAAATAATTTACTCTTTAGTTTAAAATTATTTTTATTAATAATATAAAGTAGGTTAATGGTTTAACCATTCGGGTTTTTAACAAGACCACTTGAAGATTCAGGGGTCGCATTCGATATTTTGGCTACAAAAATCTTTTAAAGAGAAAATACCCTTTCATTCTTAACAGTCTTAGGTGCTGCATTCTTAAAGCATTACGAGTATATACAAAGCGTACTTAGTTTTTTAGCGTAAATTTTAAAAATCGCTTTCAAACATTTTTACTACTATTCCGAGTGTTTAAAAATTGTAAATTTGGATACATATTATTGAAATTATTTAACCTGCTGAATATCAATTTGTTTTGGACCTACCGGATTCCCGGGAAGGTCCAAAACTCTAGTATTTATGGCTGCTATATTAGCAAGTATTTGGTCTACTAAGACTTATAGGATTAAGCCTAATCGTATTGAAAAGTTGCATAATTGGATTCGTGCGAAAGTTTTATTGTCTTTGGGTACAGAAATATCCATACTTTCAGTTTCTAGGGACCATAGGCCTAAGGATCAATACCTACAATTTAACCAACTCGTAAAACCAAATTGGATTGTTTTTGAATATCCAGTTGGGACCCTAAGGGCGTATGGGGCTAGTCGCAAAACAAAAATTCGTTTTTTTTTTTAAATTTGTAAGTGCATAAGCAAGTGCATAAGGGCTAAAAGTTACCCGAATCTTAAAAAATGAAAATGTCGTTGTATTCGTGGTTTGGGTCGCTTTAGACCTCGACCATTATCTTGGCCAAATCTTCAAATAAATCCAGAATTGGATAAGTAATAAAATGTGATTAAAATTTGCATTGGTATTTTTAAAAAAAATAAAAAATTTTAAAAAAAATAATAAAATTTTAAAAAAAATTTAAATTTTTAAAAAAAAATGCAATGTTTTCTTAGGCGTCAAATTTATCATAATTGTTTGTTTTAAGTTTGTAAATGGCAAAATCAATAATTAAAATATACTACAACAGAACAAAGATTTGTTATAATTTTAATGAGAACATACGAGGGCGGTTCGGAAACTTCTTAGCCTTTGTGCTAGGCTTTGAGTGCGGTATAAACAGAAAAAAGTTAGGTGTTTTGGAAACTTCCATCTCTGCTACGAACACATGTTAAATTTTGTTTCGATCTGGCAACTCCTTCATATAGAAACAGGTGTTCACAAAAGACGCATCCGCGATTTTTTTAAATGGAAAAATTAGAAATGCGTAGTGTCATTAAATATTTACATAAAAAAGGTTTATCGGGACAAGAAATTCATAATGATATGGTGAATGTGTTAGGTGAAAGTGCTCCTTCATATGCAACAGTAAAAAATTGGGTTGCTGAATTTAAACGTGGTCGTACAAGCAATGAAGATGAACCACGTAGTGGACGTCCAAAAACAGCAACAACAACAGAAATTGTAGCCAAAGTGCATGATATAGTATTAAATGATCGACGAATAAAAGTGCGTGAAATAGCTAATATCATGGGCATCTCAAATGATCGTGTCCATTTAATTTTGCATGAAGAACTACAGATGAAAAAGCTTTCTGAGATATGGGTGTCGCACTTGTTAACAGTCGACCAAAAACGCATAAGAATGAACATTTCTCAAGTTTGTTTGGATCGTTTTCAGCGAAATAAAATGATTTTAAGCGTCGTTTCATAACTGTTGATGAGACATGGATCCACCACTATACTCCAGAGACAAAAGAACAATCCAAACAATGGACTGAAGCTGGAGGAAGTGCCCCAAAGAAGGCAAAAACAATTCAATCGGCTGATAAGGTTATGGCAACGGTTTTTTGGGACTTCAACGGTATTTTATTTATTGACTATCTGCAAAAGGGAAAAACAATAAATTCAGAGTACTATTGCACCCTTTTAGATCAATTAAATGTACAAATTCGTGAAAAACGTCCTAGCTTACAACACAAAAAAATAATTTTTCATCAAGACAACGCACCAGCGCACAAGAGTGTTTTAACAATGGCTAAAATCAACGAATTAAAGTACGAGTTGCTTGACCACCCCCCTTATTCTCCTGATTTAGCTCCCAGTGACTTTTACCTGTTCCCAAACCTAAAAAAAATCCTTGCTGGCAAGCGTTTTACCTCAAATGAAGATGCAATTACAGTTGTAAACCACTATTTTGAAGACCTTGAGGAAAACTATTTTAATCAAGGGATAGAATTGCTACATAAGCGTTGGACTAAGTGTATTGAAGTTTCAGGAGATTATATTGAAATATAAAAATATATTTGAAAATCTAACTATTCTCTTTCATTGATAGGCTAAGAACTTTCCGAACCGCCCTCGTATTTATGTATACTCAAACCAAAGTAAATTTTAGTATAAATCCAAATATTCGTCGTCTGTAAAATCGAACTAAAATTGAAAATCGGGCCCATTAAACTAGTCGTATAGTCAAAACAAGCGGCCCATTGTAAACATTAGCATATGGGTACTTAAGGGCATATTAAGTCGTTTCCCTATACAAATTTGACAAATGGGTGGAATCTTTAATTTATTTTTTGATACTACTTGTTTTACTAGTTGGCAAGTCGTCCTAAGTAAGTTTCATTACAAATACAAATGTGGATATTATGTGGATTAATGTGTATATATTTTCTAAGATATAAGATTAGGGCAAGGACTCAGGGACGCTGAGCGATCAAGAACAAAATAAATATGGACATATGTGTACTATAATATAATAATAATAATAATAATTGTTCGCATCAAAAACAACATGAATTTAAGATTTCACTGAAATTGGGGCTCTTATCCATGGACCTCAGAGACCAAAACAAAAGTACTGATAATTGTTTCAAATTTCTAGTTTTATTGGAAAGTTTCTAGTTTTATTTAATAATGAAACACCATCCGATGCGTGTTCGCTTCGTCCAATGGGCTGAAGATTGTTTGGCAGGAGATGAAGAATTTTTCCGAAAAAATCATGTCTTCAGGCGAAGCTCATCTTCATCTTGGTAGCAAAATTTCCGCATATGGGGTTCAACGAAACCACACGTGACTATTGAGAATCCAAAGTGTCCACAGCGATTCACTGTTTGGTGTGAATTTTGGGCTGGCGGCACCATTGGGTTATTTTTCTTCGAAAATGAGCAAGGAGCCGCCGTAACAGTCAACGGTAAGCGTTGCCGAACCATGATCAACGAATTTTAGTTTCCAAAAATTCAACAAAATGACATGGACGACATTTGGTTTCAACAGGACGGGACCACTTGTCACACAGCCAACGCAACCATCAATATTTTACGCACTGATTTTGAAAGTCGAATAGTAACCAGCCGAAATTGTGATGTCAATTGTCCGTCTCGGAGCTGTGATTTGAGTCCTTTGGATTATTTTCTGTGGGCAGCCATTAAGGATAAATGTTACACAAAGCCGCAGAGACAATTAAAGCGTTCGAACATGAATTCGAAGTTAAAATAGAAGCGATTCGTCTCAAAACAAACGGAAATATACTGAAAAATTGGGTTGATCGGATGAGGTACTGCCGAGTGGTATACGTAGAAACAAAGTATGGTTGGGATAACAATATTCAAAGAGCATCATACTTTTGTTGGTTATATGTCTTGTCTTTACATACCACAATATTATGATCCTCACAGCAATAGCATGTATCAAATACAAACATACTATAATCCTTACAACTATACTCTGATCCTTACAACAATAGTATAATTCACACATAACCATACTATGATCCAAGAAGAGCGGTGTCCCAAGAAGAGCGCAATTTTTAAATGACTGATGCAGCAATTGAATTGTTTCTCTGGCTGTATGACATGTGGCGCCGTCTTGTTGGAACCACATGCCCTCCACATTCATTTCTTCAATTCTAGGCAAGAAAAAACTGGTTATCATTTCACAATACCAAACACCATTGACTGTTTGCGCTTGACCTGCCTCATTTTCATAAAAAAAAGGTCCAATGATTCCTCCAGCCCAAAAACCACACCACACAGTGACACGTTGAGGATGCATTTGCTTCTCGTGAATGCGACAATTCTGCCTATTGACGAAGCCATCAAGATGAAAATGGGCCTCGTCACTGAAGATGATTTTATCGGCAAAATCAGCATTTTCATGTTGTCTCTCCAATACCCAATTAACGAACTCCCTTCGCTGTCCATGGTCAGCTGGCTTCAGTTCCTGAGTCAATTGAATTTTGTATGCATGAAGATGCAAATATTTCGTCAAAATTCGCTGCAAAGGGATTTGGAGACACCAATTTGCTGAGCTCGGTGTCGAATTGAGGTGGATGGAGTTTGAGCTACATCATCACGTACAGCTGCGACATTTTCGGTCGATCGACCTGATCGATGGCGCGTTGTTGTCTTTACATCACTAACAGGCCCAGTTTCGGCAAATTTATCCATTAATCTCTTTACAGTTGACTCTTTTGGAGCATTATTGTGACCCCAAATTGATCGCAATTTGCGAACTGTAGCCGCAAAACTTTCACCATTTTGGTAAAACAATTTCACAATGAGAATGCGTTGTTCATTCGTGTAGCGCTCCATTTTTACTTACCTCGTACCTTCTACTAACAAACAATAACAATTGTTCAAATGTCAAACAATGACACTTCGAATGTTGCCAGATTTAAAAATTGCGTTCTTCTTGGGACGCCCTTTATAATTCACATTCAACCATGTTACGATCCCTACAGCCATAGTATGATCACACAAAATTATACTTTGATCCCCAAAATTATTTATTAGAATTGGGTGAAGTTGTCAACAATAAATATAAATTATGAAAATTATTTAAAAATACATTAAATTTAGAATTAAAGGAGTGATTTATTTGGTAGAAGAAAAAATCAGTTTAAAAAAACGTAATCGTTTTTATTAAAAATATTTCAGTTAAACAAATCCAAAGCAGTTTGTAGGAAAGAATTTAATTTCCATATTAAAAAGTTATATTTTTATAAGTATATTAGATCCGTAACAATAATATTGTTCTAAAAAGCATATTCTAATGAAGAAAAATTACCATCGTTGTCGTAATCATATTATTGTTAACGTAAAACCCAAAAACAATATTCAAGTTATCAGCGTGCTTCACCAAAAGACGTTTCATTTTTCCATCCTATTTTTTTTTAAAGCTACAGTCAATAAATGTCCGGTACGTCGTTTGAAAGCCCCAAGTCCCAAGTCTTTTTTAATGATTCGACTCATGGACTTTTGCATGATATTCATCTCACGGGCCACGATTTTCTGTTTTCGGAGCGGATTTCTGTGAATTCTTGATTTAACGGCTTTGATGACATGCGGTGTTCGAACAGAGCGTGGGCGGCCCGTTTGGTAGCGGTCTTTTACATCTCCAGCCTCCTCAAACAGTTTAATGCATCGGTAGATGAACCTGCGGCTAATCCCTAGTGGCCGGAGCGTTTGGAAAATATCACTTTTTTTATTTCACACTTGAAAAGCGCTATTACAGCGATACGGTTCTCATTATCTGACCACTCCATGATGAAAGTTGAAACAATTTTAAAATCCTGTTACAGACTAACGCTATTGAGGTTAGCTTTCAAAACCCATATGACATTAACGGGGTATGTTCAGTTCTACTATTGAAATGGGTGTGTAACAGTATTTATGTCCCTACTAAGTACTAGTTAGCCTGAGCAGCCCTAACGTTGTTTTAACTAATTTTATTTTCCGATTTTTCCACCTAATTTCCACTTTTTTGATATGCTCTTAAATTGACAACAAATGTCACTTAATGTCTTCGTTTATTTCCTTTTAAGCCTTATGGAATATAATAATAATCAAGAATTACACTAATAATATTATAGAAACAATTTAATTTTCTTTTTTTATCCCCATCCTCTATGTCCGCGTGTCTGTTTCTATTTCTCTTTTCCACATTGCTGTCGCTTGAAACCGTCAAAACTCCAAACACGATAGGATGAGAAACGCACGGAGGAACACAATGTCGTCATTCTGGTGGAATTCGCCATAGCATTGATGTCAATTTTAGATTCTATCAATCGTGAATCATTTCAAAGATTTCGTCTACGCATTGGCCTAAATCATGGTCCCGTCATTGCCGGTGTGATTGGCGCACAAAAGCCGCAATATGACATCTGGAGTAATACGGTGAACGTAGCCTCCCGCATGGATTCCTGCGGTGTCATGGGTAGATTACAGGTAAGATCAAATGTTCAAATGAAATTTGAAAAGCTGAAACCAGAGTCTAAAAATTCAACATTTTTTTTCTTCTTTTCCTTTCCTTTCCTTTTATGTTTTTTGCGTTAACCTTCCTCCCTCTCCAACCACCCGTAGACCACCGAAAATACGGCGAAAATTTTAATGGCTGCCGGCTATGAATGCGAGTGCCGCGGTTTAACGTACGTCAAAGGCAAAGGAAATCTAGTCACTTATTTTGTAAAGACACCATTCGATGGAAAATTGTAGAAAATTTTCCGTTTTAAGTTTAAGTTTAAAAGTTTTTATAAAATTGAAAAACAAAAAATCATGAACAATATCGGCCTCAGCAACAAAAAAAATACATCACAAAATTACCGAAAATTATGGAAATTAGTAAAATTATGCAAATTAGCGTTTTATGGTTAACATAAGAAACAAAACCTGAACATAAAAGAACATTTAGCAAATATTATATTTATTATTAGACCCTTAGAGCTCCCCTCGCCAAGCCCATCCCAAGCACACATTAAGTACCACTCCTGCCCTTCCCCTCCACCATTTTCGGCGAAAAGATAAAAGAAACGCCACAATGCACATTTAGCGAAAAAATAATGAACGTCATAAAGTTAAAGAAGCAACAGCCGACAACAAATTTTAACGAATTCAAATTAACCTCTTGTGCCCCATTGCCCATGTACCCCCACCTACCCTTCCCAAACACCTCTACCTCCCTAACCGCATCCATTAGCTTACATACAGCCATTACAATTATCCAAAGCATTTAATTTATATACATACATATACTTTTAAAAAAAAATAATAAGAATAATAACAATAACACGAAAAACACTGTATAAAACATTAGCAGAGTGATAAAGGAATGAATTCTTCAAATAATGCAAACATCTACTTATACGTACAGGGGCCTCTTCGTTTTCCAAGTTTTAAGATCTTTGGACATTCGAAAAAACTAAGGCCCTTTTTAGACTGAGAAATCTAATTGAATTTGCACACGTTTTCTCCATACATAAAAAAAATTGAGATGCCAACCATTTGTAGAAATTGTTTGGGAAAACGACCTAGAAAACTACTACTTTTCGCCAGTCTGAATAGATTTAAAGTCAAACTATAACTTTATTAAGTCTAAAAGAAGTTTTGTGTTTGTTCCTTAGTGGCGTATGCCTTAATAGCGTCCCTCTTTCATAGAAATAGGCGTTTCAAAATTAAAAATGAACAAATAAAGGCCAACCTTTATTTTTATTTGTACAAGTAAGGGCCTTTTCCGACTGAAGAAAGCTAGTAGTTATCCCAGTGGTTTGCTTATAGAAATCCAAAAACTATGGTTGGCAACTCTAAAATTTTTTTTATAAGGAAAATAAGCCCAAAGCTACATAGTTTTGGCAGTTTCAAGATACGTCAATGACAAATATTAGAAAGAATTACTTATTCCACAAGCAGACATGGAGCTCCTCAATAAGGAGTCTTTTTGCGAGAGTAAGAGAGTCAAAATTTAAGCATCTTAGAAAAAATAAAAATACACTTTTTATGGAATTTGAACGGATCTCACCTAGGCTAGTAGACATAAACACTAGACTCTACACCGGTCATAAATATGCCACTTAACTATAGCATATTTCCTTACAGACCTCAAAGCAATACAATTTTTGTTGAGTTTGAGCCCTGTGTGCAAATATGAATGAGAAAGAGAGAGACAGAGAAATAAGCAATGAAAGCATCACACCGGGTAAATATGCAAGACATTCTTATTAAAGTGCTTTTTTAAGGCATTCTTTTCAGATCCAATACTCATTTGTCCATGCGTTTAAAAAAATAAAGTGAAGTTAGCTGCAGATTATTTTAGTATTTTTCATAAAAAAATCAAAATGAATAAATCACAGAATGTCTCAAAAGGCAATAATGAAAACAAAAATTACTCTAAGAAGGCCTGCTAGAAGGTCTTGTAACTAGTTCTGTACGCACTTGTGTAATCATTCTTCAAGAAAAATTTCATGTTATCAATGAGAAAGACCCATGACCAATTAAGTCCCCATTTACACGAGGCAACTTTACTTGCCGCAACTCTCAGTTAGTAGGTGGGAGAGAGCTAGGGGGATGAAGAGGGAAAAACATGTCCGTACTGTCAATTCCTTTTGTGTTTTTCGTAGTGTGAAGTTAGCTGCAGATTATTTTAGTATTTTTTCACACAAAAGTCAGCACGAATAAATCACAGAGTGTCTTAAAAGACAATAATGAAAACAATAATTACTCTAAGTTGGCCTCCTAGAAGGCCTTGTAATTAATCCTATACGAATTAGTGTGAGCAATCTTTAAAAAGAAATTCATATTTTCAGTGAGAAATACTAAGACCAATAAAGACCTCATTTACACGAGGCAACTTTACTTGCCGCAACTCTCTGTTAGTAGGAGGAAGAGAGCTAGGGGGAATGGAAAGGGAAAACATTTCCGTACAGTCAATTCCTTTTGTATTTTTCGTAGTGTGAAGTTGGCTGCACTTTATTTTAGTATTTTTTCACACTAAAACCAGAACAAATAAATCACAGAATGTCTAAAAATGCAATAATGAAAACAAAAATTGCTTTAAGAAGGCCAGTGTGAGCATTCGTCAAGAAAATATTCATATTATCAATAAGAAATAGCAATACCAATAATGTCCTCATTTACACGAGGCAACTTTACTTGTGTTTTTCGTAGTGTGAAGTTACAAGCAGATTATTTTAGTATTTTTTACACAAAAATCAGAAAGAATAAATAAGAGAATGTCTGAAAAGGCAATAATGAAAACAAAATTGCTTCAACCAATTTGCCTTGTGTGAACACAAGAGGCAAGTTCAAAAGGGAATCATAAAAATGGACCCAAGTAAAGTTGGCCCTAAAATAAAGACAAACATTCAAGGCTGCCTACTTACGAAAGACATGTTAACATACCTGGTAAGTGAAGGCAGCACGAAATATGTAAAGAATACCAGCAGAGGCATATAAAAAAATTAAAATTAAAGCGAATATTAATTAAATTAAAAGTGAATATTAATTTAATTAATTTTTCGATTAGCTGACTTCAAAAAGGACATGCAAAAGAATAGGGCGTGTAGGTCCTTGATCTAGCAGCCTACCCAGTGTTCATTTTAAATTAGACAAGAAAGCAACCAGTATGTCTTAAAGCTTCCCAAAAAGGCTTTCTAGAAGGCCTTACATAAAACTTCTTTTCTGACAATGTTTAGAGATTGGCGATTTCATACAACTACAGACACTCATCATTAATATAAATACTTATTTAATCTGTTGTTAGTAAGTAATTATTTTTTCGTATCAAAATATTGTAAGGAGTAATGGGAGATCATTACCTGGTAATGTAAATGGTAATGAGATGAACTTGCTATGTAAATGGTAATGAATTGACCTTTCCATGTTGGTTGTTTAAAACCTCCTGTATATGAGAAAAAAAGATTTGACTCATTTAAACGTCATCCTCAAGAGATACAATGATTATTGATCCAGATCTTAAATCCTACACCATGTAAATTTAAAATTAGAATTGAAGGCAGCCAGAATGTGTCTTAGAGCTTCGCAACAACACTATCTAGAAGGCCTTGCTGAGAGCTACCAATTCCCTCTGCGTTAAGATATGGCTTTTGATACAACCTACAGAAACTCATCATACTTTTTTAATATGTTAGTAGTAGGTACTTATTTTTCGTCTCCAAATATTGAAAGGAGTAATGGGATATCATTACCTGGATAAGTTAATGGTAATGAGATGACCTTTCTACGTTTGTTGTTCGAAACCCTCCGGCCTTTGGATACAACATACAGCCAATCATTATACTCATTAGAACATATTTAATCTATTACTAATAAGTACTTATTTTTGGTTTCAAAATAATGCAAAGCATAATGAGTTGCAATTACCAGCATGTCCTTATCTTCCCAAAAAGGCTTTCTAGAAGTCCTTGCTGAGAGTTTCCTTTCATCGCTGTGTTTAGAGATGACCTTCTGATACAACCAACAGGCACTCATCATACTTATAAGTGCGCATTTAATCTGTTATTAGTGAGTACATAGTTTTCGTCTCAAAATAATGCAAAGGGTAATGAGTTGCAATTACCTTGTATGATTAGTGGTAGTTGACCTTTCTATGTTTTTGTTTGAAACCTCCTGTATCTAGAAATCTTTAAAGATTTCACTCATTTAATTGCCACCCTCATGAGTTTGACTGAATATAGATCTAGATCTAGAATCCTACACCGTGTTAATTTAACATTATAATAGACAGCCAGCTAGTCTTGAAGCTTCCCAACAAGGCTTTCTAGGAGGCCTTGCTGTGATCTTCCTTTTCCCGCTGTGTTTAAAAATGTCCTTTGGATACAACCCACAGCCACTCATCGTAAATATAAAAACTTATTTCAGCTGTAAGTACTTATTTTTTTGTCTTAAAATAATGCAAAGAGAAACGAGTGGTCATTGCCTGGTAATGTAAATGGTATTGAGTTCACCTTTCTATATTTGTTGTTCAAAATCTCCTTTATCTAAGAATCTTTAAAGATTTCACTTATTAAAGTAAGACCCTCGTGAGTTCGACTGAATATTGATCTAGATCTAGTATCCTACACAGAATCCAAAATTATAAGAGTCTTGAAGATTCCCAACTAGGCTATCTAAATGGCCTTGCTGAGAACTTTCTTTTCCCACAGTGTTTAAAGATGGACTTTTGCTACATTCTACAGCCACATATCATACCGATACGTACTTTTTTCATCTCTTATAAGTAAGTACTTCTTTTTGGTTTCAAAATAATGCCAAGAGTAATAAGAGGTCATTACCTAGTCAACTAAATGGTAATGAGTTACACTTACTGAATTTTCCCATTCTGTTTCTCAAAATCTTTGAAGATTTCACTCATTTAAATGTCAGCCTCATGAGTTTAAACAAATATTTTGAAATCCTCACGTTGAGGTACATATTAAAAATGCCGCCATCGTCATATTTTACCACAAACGGGATTTGTCGTTGTAAAAGATATTTACCGTAACAAAAGAGACAGAAAGAGAGAGAGAAAGTCACCAGGGGGTCCTTTGAAAACGAAACGCATCAATTTAAGCAAAAATCTGAGCTGAACCCACTTGGCTTACTGCAGCAACTTTAATTTTAATTACTTTTTTACATTTTAAAGAAAAGCGAGACAGAGACTGTGCATAAGAGAGATTGAGAAAGAGAACATAAAAGCCTCCAGCTATAAGGGGAAGTGGTAGGTCGCCTCCTCGCCCGTTTCTTATCAGGCACCACCACTCACTTTGCTGATATCCTGTCTTTACTGGAAGGGCAGGCCATAGAGGAATATGAAGAGTGCAGTAACTGTAAGACGATGTTTGCGAATAAGAGAGAGAGCTCGAAACTTTGCCACTAAAATGTTATGGTTTTGTTGTGTTCATTCGTGTTTTTTATAGCAGCCGCCTTAGGTGTCATAATTATTTGTGTTGCTTATTTTCTAAATATTTAAATGTTATTTCTTTGTTTGAAACCCCAAAACCGAAAAACGCCACCAAAAAATGTTAATTTAATTTTGTTAGACATTTCGTTTCATGTTCTCTTTTTTTATTTATTTATGTAAATTGTTTTGGTGTTTTTCACTGCGTATTTATTATAAAGACCTCCAGCAAACCCCCACGCCTTCCCAACTACTCAAAAAATACCTCAACGATTTTTTTTTTTGTCAAGTTACTCTCTACTAACCTACCCACCTATAAAACCTCCTCAGTTTCCTCCTTCTCCGCCCCACAAAAAAGAAGAGTGAGGACAAAACACTATATCTTTTAAGAAGTATGACAACAGAAATCAAGTGAAATAAACTGAAACATTTATCGAAATTTTTCTATTTTTTAATGCAAAAAAAAAACAAAAAAGAAAATACAAAAAAAAACTATTTTTTATACTAAATTATTATAATTGTGTTTTTAGATTAATTTTATTATTGTATGTCGCAAGGACAAGAAAAAGAAAACATCGCTTGTCCTGTTGCGGGATCTAAAAGGATGTTGTATGTTTGTCTCTAAATAAGATCTTAAAATTAATCCTTCGGTATTTATATACAAACATATGCAGATATTTATTTTAGATTGAAAATAATTTTGGCTATTTAAATATTTAAAGTCTTTTAAAAAAGAAAACTATTGTAAAAAACATACATACGAGTATATAAAAAACATACATAATATACTTACATACATATATGTATTATATCTACAAGCATACAATAAAAATGTAAAATGAGATGTTAGCAACATAAAATTTACTTTCGATGGTTTCACTAAAGGTCCGGTTCAAAAAAGAGGTGAGTAAATACGATGCCGTCTTACTCAAAGATCCTTTTTTAGGGAATATACAGGATAATAAAACAACCCTAATGTGGGCAAGCTTCGTTAGGGTTGGTGAGAAGTTGCTTATAACGAACTATCCTTAACATAAGAAAGAGCGAATTGTTAAGAGGCCTCTAGAGTGGCAGAACCCTAAATTGGTATGGACCTTCGTATAGGGGACTATATGAAAGCATGCACCGATATAAACCAATTTTATCAGGATTTATTATAGGCCTCGTACAAACCGTGCGAACTTTGAAAAATTTGTGCATCATGTAATATGTGTAATATGGATCTCAAATCGGAACTGAAATTTGTGTAGGGGATATTCGAAGACATGAGCAGTTAAGGCCAAACTATACAATGTTTATATACAGGCTTTCTTTATCATACTAAGCCATATGTGTGCAAGAAGGGATACTCGTATAAGCGTGATTTCTAGAGCGGCAGGTACTTTATTTCAGCAAGACCCTCTATCTATTCCTCGATCTTTATGAAAATATGAACCGATATTGTCCAGTTTCACCGAAGATAATTATTGATCGCTCATAACGTACCATGTGGAATTTGAGCATCATCAGATTTTATTTGTGATTTCTATAAAGGCAGAGCCTCAAATCGGGAGAGGCCTTCGTATGGGGGCTATATAAAAACACGGAACGATATGATCCTTATTTATTAACAATATTTGTTGGCTTCTTACAATGAACTATTTTTAAATTTGTTCAAGATCGGATTTAATTTGTGCATTCTAGAGCGGCAAGGCTTCAAATCAAGAGGGATCTCTGTATGGGGCCTACATGAAAACATATTCAAATTTACTTACATTATATCAGACTTTAATTCTAGGTATGATGTTTTTAAAAATTATCAAATTTTTTACCTGGAATCGATAATTTCTAAAGAATGGGTGTAGAACAAATCTTAAGGTTATCGCCATTCCCACACATCCTTGAAAAGACTGAACACATCTCCTTTCCTTAATGGAGTAATGACTAGATAAGTCTCTAATCTAAACAAGTGGACAAATTAAGTTTGGTCGGTGCGTAAATTAAATACTCCATCATGGATTCCGGTCCAATATGAAAATTGTGTTGAGGGGGCGTGGCACAAGCCACTCTTCTCTATTAGGGTGTGATTCTTTCCATACCCACATCGTATGGTTGTTATGGTATTGGTTCACGAGATATAGCCCCTCAAAGTTGAGGGTTTTATGGGCGAGGCCACGCCCTTTCGCCCAACTTTAACACAACATAAGGTGTTCACTTATTAAACGAGTAAGTGGTCACTAAGGCGATAACTTTAAAAATCCCTGAGAATTTTTTTTAAATTTCTTGGCATACATATAACAACAGTTTGGCTTTATGCAACAAAAACCGTTTAATTTGAAAATTTGTTATTTGTAGAAAAAAAGTAATTTAAGAAATACTATAAGCGATTAATAATGAGCTTGCGTAAACTCGCTAAAGGTTATTATTGAATAGCTTTCTTCCAAAAAATGTTATTTATTTATAACATACGGATTTCAAGTCAAGTTGTCTATAGTTTTCTGTAAATAAAATCATTTTTAAATTTTTGTACAGGTAAAGATTTGAGTTAGCGACCTCCTAAGCGAGCTACCATTAGAACAATAACAATTTTCTAGTCATTGATAAGATGTTCTTACCCAAGGTTTAACCTGGTTTTACTGGGTGATAGCCGTGCACACCACGGCGGCAGTAAACACAGATACAACAAAATTTGGAAATCGGTTGGAACTACAAAAATGTCGTTGCAACAGAAGAATTTTCGT
This sequence comes from Hydrotaea diabolus, assembly GCA_963513945.1. Lineage (NCBI taxonomy): Eukaryota > Metazoa > Arthropoda > Insecta > Diptera > Muscidae > Hydrotaea > Hydrotaea diabolus. The sequence goes on from OY740719.1 coordinate 18,973,104, forward strand.
TGCTATTACCAAATGTTTTAATTCTTAATTGATATTCCGTTCGACATACTTTAAGGTGATAAATATGATAATCTTATTGAACACACAAGTAATTGTTCAGACATAAGAATAATATTAAATTTTGCAAAAATATTCTTGTTGTAACCTATTATTGGTGATAACCAAAATTTGATCATACTAAAAAACTGGTTGCCTAATGGAAATTTTTATTTTTGATTAGACGTTTTCAAAATTAAACAACTCGATTGATTATTTCTGACATTAACCCATCCGATATATCTAATTTATTTAATTAAAACCCTTCCATTCTTATGTTATAAAGTACGATGAGCAAACAGTTTTTGTACTTTAATAAAAGTTTCAAACATTTTCGTTAAAAAAAGTGCGGCATGTGGATTTTTAAATCGAAAAATTCTTTTCTAGAGGTTCAGATACTTCGTAAACTTTCAATACCTGCTAATTACAGAGCACCAACTCACATTCGGCTGTACTGTGTAACGAGTCTGTTCTCTGTAGGGAAGCTAGTTTATTTATTTGTTAATTGAAAACATATACCAATTTGGTTAAATTTCTCTAGGGTTGGTTATATAATCGATGGTAATGTACTACATCAAATGATTTGGCTTGAAAAACTTAGATAGACTTTGATCTAGCTGGGACAGCATTAAACAATGATGATTTATTTTGATATTTGGAATCCATTCACAATATGAATAATCAGGAATACTTCATAGCTTCAAAATGTTTGTTTTTGCCAGGAATAAGGTGATAAGCAGAAATCGGAAGAAGGGAACTTCGACCCCGACCAAATAGGTTTTCTTTTTTAAAATATGCAAAAAAATGCCTAGTATAGAAATGTTGTATGTGGACGATTTCTCCCAGTGGTTTTCCAAATTTCATGGGAATCGGTAAAATTTTCAGATGTCTACGGGTTGCTATATGTAACGTATTTCCGGCCTAGGCAACACTTAGTGTCGCCATCTGACATTTCCATTTGAAAGTTTGACATTTTTGAGCATTAACGTACTCAGAACGTTTTGACGTACGACCCTCATTTGTGTTGTTTGCAGTGACTTGAAAAAATCAATTTGGCAAAAAAAAAGAAATTTACTCGTGAATATTGTCAGGTGATCATTTTTCACAACTTTCGACGTGGATTATCACAAGAGTGCTTGATGAACTTAAATCTTTGTATGGCGATGAAGCACCATCCTATAGCACTGTGAAAAACTGGTTTAATGAATTCCATCGCGACCGACGCTCGCTCAAAGACGTAGGTCGTGAAGGTCGTCCAAAAACGGCCGTTGTGCCAGAGAACATTGATGCCGCATCATTGAACTGATAATGCAAAATCGTCATGTGACATACCGTGAGATAGAGGCATCCTTGGGAATTTCTTCTACCATCATACATTCGTTATTGCATAAACACCTGGCCGAAAATGGTTTGTTCTCGTTGGATCCCGCACAATTTGACAATCGCTCAAAAAAAGGCTCATGTCGATTGGTGCAAAGAAATTTAGAAAAAAAACGATCGCGGTGCTTCAAAAGATCTTCACAGGTGACGAATCAAGGATCTATGCGTATAAGCTCGAAAGCAAACAGCAATCGACCGTGTGGGTCTTCACGAGTCAAATCCAACGAAAGTTGTTCGTGGAAAAAGCACTTCAAAGCAAATGGTCGCCTGTTTCGTCGGAAAACTGGTCATGTGGCGATTGTTCCGTTTGAGTAACGTAGGACGGTCAATTCTGAGTGGTACACCACAATTTGTTTGCCTGAAGTCTTCGGAGAAATTTGAAAAACGAAAAAGCGAAGACGAATCATTGTGCACCATCTCACTCATCGGCTCAAACCAGCTCCTTTTTGACCGGCCAAAACGTCGAATTGATGGGTCATACGCCGTATAGCCCTGACTTGGCACCCAATGACACTCAATCTTATAATTCCCGCATCAAGATAATAATGCGTGGCCAACGATTTTCGTCGCCAGAAGATGCTGCTGAAGCGCTCAAAAACCATGCTTTGGAGGTGTCTCAATCGGAGTGAAAAAAGTGCTTCGACAATTGGTTTGAGTGCATGCAAAAGTGTATAAATCATGCTGGAGAATACTTTGAAAAACAATAAAACCATTTTTGATAATAAATATTCGCATTTTCATAATTAGTTTTCAAAAAGTTTTATACGAGGACTGCTATATGTCCTCGTATAAAACTTTTTGGTCGAAATATTGTGACTTCATTCATTCTTCAGACTGTAACCAGCCAAAATGGCATCGATCTTTAAATATTACTTTATCTATATCTTTAAATCTTATGAGAAAATCTTTTAAATTCTCATATGGTCCAACGATGGTTAGATTGCGCATATTCAACCTCGATTCAAATTGAAGAAGGAATATGTTTTATATTTCTACGGCAAGTGATTTGACCTCGTCATTCCATTTAGATCATTGAAACTATCAGGAAGGTCTGAAGAACATTCACGCCGATGAAGTCGCAGCAGCAGTATCCAGCTACCGTGTGAATGTAGTGCTAGGGGAGCATCCCTCGGAGATTTCACCTGGAAGAAGGTACTACCTCGGCAGACGGTCGTGGTTCTGGCACAGCTGAGATCTGGATGGTGCGGCCGCCTCAATTCTTACTGGGCACGAATTTATGCTAACGTTCCGGACATCTGTACCGCCTGCCATCGGGGACCACATGATGTGCTCCCCTTCAATTGTCAAGCCCAGCTGACCCCCAGATCTTTGTGGACGCTTTCAGTTCAAATGGCGCGTTTCATCCACCTGTATATCGAAGCAGATCCCCCATATATGAACAAGACTTCAAAATAAATATATTGTTGTTACAACAACAACAACCTCGTTATTTCCACAGCTGGTAATAAGTTGTAGGTCCAGGAAAGAGAGAATAAGAGCTTTATCGTTCACAGCTAACTGATATGATGGAGGGTACAATTTCCGTTTCAGGATAGCAAGGAAAGTTAGTAGTAAATTCCCACCATTTCGAAAACATGTGTGGTACAACCTATAGGGCTTAACGTGAATTTGTTTGTAAAAAGTATATGTCATAAACTTTTTATAAATATTTTGCCTAAAGTAAAACGTGGCGGAAATTTGAAAAAATGTCTCGATAATGAGTAAGGGCGCACCAGCCAGGAGCCCTAAGGATCACTTTACTAAAAGTGTGGGCACTTCAACGAAAGGAAACTGCAAAGGATGGCAAAAATAAATAAATGGGCGTAGCCATGAGGGCCTCAAGGCTAAAAGAAGTGGATCGTGAGACTCGTAGGTCGTCCCCTTAAACAACGGCACACGTAAATAATACAAAATTATACAAGAATTGAAATTTCACTGTAAAATATCGTGCAGCCGGCAAGTTTCTGGACTAAAACAAAAAGTTTGCGTTCCTCGATTTGAAGAATTTTGCCCAATTCCGGTAAAAGTGATCAAGAGAAGGCTTTAAATTCAGGGGTCCCTAGATTACACTTGTCGACAGCTGAAAGGCGTAAAGACCGGCCGAAGGCCGGTCACTGTTGAAGAAGTTTTAATTAGAAAATCATTTCTGCGTCCCGAGAGCCTCCTTGGCCCATGTGCTCTTGTTCACAATTTCACTCAAAATAGACGCCCACTTTTGGCTAGCGTGGCATATTTTGTTTTATTTTTTTGATGCGGCACCCCTTAAATTGAACCCTTGACATTTTTTCCTCTCCAGAAATTGTTACTTTTTGTCGAACATTTTTTGACGTCCTCCATTCATCTTGACAATATTAACAAGTTGATAAAACAAATATGGACTTACCGTGGTGTACAATACATATATTCCGGTACTACTCGAAATCCTGGTGCTCGAGAAGATTCTGTTTTGGAAATTTTCCAAGATCCTGATCCTTGTCATCTGGTGCAAGATGCTTTCCATTTCTTTTTTGTCTGTATAGCTTCGCCCCTGGGCGGACTCTTGTACTCAATTTTGATGGTTTTCATTCAGAAATTATAAATATTTTTTCAGTTCAATTAAAATTAAACAAGAATGACTGAAAAGCTTGCAAGAAATTAATTCTTCTTCTTTTTCTTAATAAAATGTAATGGTAATAGAGCAAGAGGTTGTTCAGTGAAACGGCGATGTTTTCAAAAAGTAAATACCCGCTAGAGTTTAAAGCTGCGGATGCTTAAAATGACGCCGTCAAATTTTTTGCCCGCCAGGTACAAAATTAAATACAGGACTGTCACAGATATCGATCGGAATGATTTTAATTCCGTTCTTACCATTCCGGTCGGTTTAGTTTTACCTTCTTGAGATTTCGATCGATTTAGGTAATTCCGAAAATTTTAAAAACCCTGGTTATGCTAATTTGCTATGGCAACTCTATGCATATGAGAAAACAAAAACCATATGATTTAAATAAAATAAACAAACGGAGTGAAGAAAAAATTGTTTTACAAAAATTGTTTAACAATAGTTCCTTTACTTTTGATTTCGCATTTCATCGCGCTGTTCTTCCATAAGGTATACAATATTTTCCACTTTGTTGTCGACACGTTGCTCTTCCAGCAACTTAGCAATTTTCCCCAAGTGTTTATTTTCTTCTACTAAAAGGCTGCTCAATTCCGGGTTGGTTAAATGTGGATTACGTGATTTGTGGCGCTTAGGAGTAGGAGATGGTGTGCGGGAAAGACGCTCTTAACAGCCTATGGTGTTACACTTCGCTTTCTTGCTAAATCATTTTCTTTTTCCTTAGCACTGTCAGATGTTGAGGGAGTAAAATCAAGCTCTTCGTAATTTGAAAGGACATTTTATGGCATTTATTTTTTGAATAAAATTACCTTCAAATGTTGACCGCAACTATGACACAGGTTTTCCATTCTGAGGGTCCAATTTTGGATGACTCGTTCGAGCATTTCGACCGGTATGGCTTCCAAAACCTGAATCTGGTTTGTTAGTATAGACTTTGGACTAACCCCAAATAAAAGTGTCTAAAGGTGTGGTATCACTCGATCTAGGCGGCCAACTCACCTGTTGCTTGAGCAGCTGTGTGGCAAGTGGCACCGTTCTGTTAAAAGCAAGTGTCGTCAAGATTACGGGCGTCAATTTCAGGTCGCATAAAGATCGATAGCAAGCTCCATTCACGGTTACATTCAGGCCATCATCATTTTTGAAAAACATATGCACCGATGATTCCACCAGCTTACCGCACCAAACCGTGCCACGACAGTCGGTTCTACGCACCGGATTGACCCGAAGCAGCAATTCTTCGGCCAAGGGCTGTCACCTCGACACTGTGTGTGCCGCTACAACAACAACAACAACCAAACCGTAGTTTTATTTACATTTCCAATTAAGTTTGAATCTCTCTCTTTCGATATACAAATTAAGGTGTTTTTCCCTTTTTTACCTATAAGTAACTAAATTTATTGTGTAACACAAATTCTAGAATTTAAGTCTTTAGATATAAGCATAACATGTTGTAATATCTAGTTGATATGTCTCATAAGTAGCGTACATATACTCCTTGTATAATATGATATTTTGGATGAATCAATGAATTGAAATTGAATTGTTGCCCTTCAGCCCAAATGCGGCTGTTGGCTTGTTTATTGACTTTGCCGTTGAGCCAAAAATGGGTCTCATCACTGAACAAAATTTTTGTCCAAAACAGCGGATCTTCCCGTTTCTCACCGAACGCTCATTTCCATAATACAGTTGCCAACATTTGAAGGTAATTATTTTCAAAAAATAAATGCCATTAAATATCCTTCACAAATTACCAATAAAGATTCCATACTTTATTTGAATTTCTATATTTGTTTTAGAATAGGCAATGCAATGTTGGGAACGTAATTAACTAAGTATCCATGTGTATCACGAACTTTCATGAAATATCCCGTCATTTCTACTACTAGACATTTTTTAGCAGCATATGTGATGCGCAAAATAGAAAGGGACCTAAGGTTAAAAACCAGTTTTGTTCGGGAGAGCCATTTTAAAGATTAGGTCCCTTTCTATTTGCGGTTAGAATCGTCAACTTCACTTTCATAAAATGCGCATATGTCTGGGAGGGAACACTTTTGGGGCATGGGATCGGTCTCATTCGATGCTCAGATGTTGTCCACATCAAAAAAAAAAAAAAAATTGAAAATTGATTTTTTGTACCCTTAGGTCCCTCTCTCTATGCGCTGTCACATATGGTGATGATCTGGAGCCACCATGACCCAATAATCATAACATTCGTGGGTCCATTTTGCTTCGATTAATTGCTACTAGGTTCGGCCCTTGGTTGCATTTATGATTGGGTCAGTCCTACTGCCCACTTTGGCATACAAAGCCCAAACTATTCTAATGCCACGGCTCCCTTTCGTTATATAACGCGTGATCCATTTCGAGGTTCCCTACTTTTTTAAAGAAAAAACACAGAAAATTCAAATTGAATGGGGAATGTTTATTATCATTTGAAAGAACATTCTTTGGCATTTATTTTTTGAAGATTATGCCTATCAAATGTTGGCCGCGGCTACTTCTCATCCGTTGAGTCCAATTTTCGAAGACTCGTTCGAGCATTTCGGCTGGTAACTGGCGAATGCCACGCGTGATGTTTTGCTCCAAGGCCTGAATCGAAGCGGGTTTGTCCGCATAAACTTTAGACTTTACATATCCACACAGGAAAAAGTCTAACGGTGTGATATCACACGATCTTGGTGACCAATCAATCGACCGGCCCAAAACATGAAATTTTCTGCTCACCGAAGTGTTTTCTCAATAAATCCATTGTTTAATGCGATGTCTTGGAAGTGGTGCCGTCTTGTTGAATCCAAATGTCGCCGAGATCAGGAGCTTCAATTTAAGGCATCAAATAGTCGGTTATCATGGCACGATAACGGTCGCCAATGACGGTTACGTTCCCACCGGCATCATTTTTTAAAGAAATATCGACCGATGATTCCACCGGCCCACAAACCACATCAAACCGTTTTTTTCTAGATGAAGTGGCCGCTCTTGAACCTCTTCTGGTTGCTCTTCGTCCCAAATGCGGCAGTTTTGCTTGTTTACATACCCAATGATCCAGAAATAGGCCTCATCGCTGAACAAAATTTGGCTCGAACATTTGAAGAGCCCATAGAACGAAGCGATGTCGCTTTTTTGTACGCTTTCAATTAAAGATTTCGACGTAAAATGCGCCATGTCGTTCCATACGTCAGTCCGAATTGCTGCGAACGGCGCCGAATCGACTCTCCACGGTCTTGGTGTACACTCTCAGCTACGGCCGCTAAGTACATTTTCTTCACTGCGTGCTGGACGTGGTCTATTCGGTCGAATATTATCCAATAATGAATGCTGGGTCTCATTATAAAAGTTATAAAAACATAATGTCAAAATAATCTTCAGCCAACTTTACACTGCGAAAAACAAAACAAAAAAGTTTTTCCCTTTCCAATACCCTTACCTCTCTCTCCTACAAACTGAGAGTTGCGGCAAGTAAAATTGTCTAGTGTTAATGGGGACTTAACGTCATGCTTCGTTGTTCTTCCTGGACTTCTGTGATTTCAGACTTAAATTCTTCGATGACATCTAATAGTTCAATATAAGCGCCTAGTCTTATAAAAGTTCGTATCTTCCATATACTCATTAAGGGGAGTTCCATGGTACATAGACGAGGTAAAGTCACTAGCCCAACAACTGTGGTACAATAAATCAGGTATAGCCACTAGCCCAACAAACTTGTTACAATAAACCAGGTAGAGTCACTTGCCAAACACAAATAAACTGTTCGCTGTAGAGTCATAGCCACTCGAAAGGTTATGCCAAAAGTAAATCTTTGTGAAGGCTTTACGATTATAGTAAATGTTTGATACTGAAATTTAGTTTTATAAATTTTAAGAATTGCCTTTGTCAAATTTTAAAGTTTAAATTTCTGAGAGAAAAAATTGTTAATCTGCTGTCTGCATAACACTACCTTCTTATTTGTACCATGGGGAGTCCGTTTATTATCATTTCTTGTACTTTTCAATTGAAATAATTCAGTTTAGCTTTTAAGGGCTCATTTTAAATTAAATAGCAACTCTTTCCCCTGGGAAAAATTTAGCTTTCTGTGAACATCTTTTCTTTCCTGCGTCTGGACCAAAGCCGTTTACCCAAGATTCGAAGCTATCTGGATACTAGGACCAATTGTCATTATACCTATTCTTTCAAATAAATTAAATATTGAAAGTCTGTGCTTTATGTTAGGCCTTTCAAAAATAAATTAGCAACTCGTTACTGAAAGAATTTTGTTATGGTTGATTCTGAGATTATGGGCCACTGTGTTGTCCTTGGTTGTTTCAAGCGGGAAAAATAAAATATATTAACCTTTATTATTTACTATCGTATGCAGTAAATCTTTATAGGACTTTTAGTCTTTAAAATTGTGTTTTAAAAAAATTATTTGTTTTTCAATTTCCTATCAGTGTTCAAATATCATTGCCCTGGTTGTCCCTAGCACTACCTTCAATTGAAATTTTCTCATTTTTTTACAAAAATATTAATTATTTTTTTAATAACACCAATCCATTGTAAAAAATAATATTCAATTAATTTTGTTGCTATTTACGATTATATTTTTTATCAATTTATATTTTTATGGATGTTTATTTTCTGTCCCTGAAAATACTTATACACAGTATTCCCCTGTAAATCTAATATTCGCTAAAATTAAAATTCCAAACCAATCCTGATTTGTAAGGGTACCTCAGTAAACATTTCAGGGGGTTTTGTAGAAATTCATCATTTTCCTGCCAAAAATTTTCACCGGGGAATGACGATTAGCAGATTTTTTCTTTTATTATTTTTACAAAAGAAATGAATTAAAATGAATTTGTTGATCTTAAAGAAAAAATGCTATATATTCTATTGTCTTCGACATTTCTCTGTTCAATGAGTCGTCATTACGCTGGAGGTCATATTTTTAAATTGTTGCATGATTCCGTTAAAAATTAATATTTTGATGTGTACCTTTAAAAAATGACTAGTCTTTCTTAGAACTAAGACATCTACCTGAAATAAATATTAAATTCTGCAAAAAATCGAATGCCAAAAATGATGTCGAAATTGGCCCATAATCTCAGAATCACCCTTATGTATATTTGATATATTTTTTATATTTGTCTTAAATCTAGATATAATTAAATACTACAAAAACGAAAAACAAAAAGAATATCTTAACTATAAAAAGAATATCGTACAAAAGTATATATACAATCATAAATGTTAAACGACAGAGAGTTGAACATATCCTAAATGATATGAAAATTGTGGAAATACTAATCACTTAAGGAATTCTTGAGTTCCTGACATATTCGAGTTGCAAATTGAGATAGAAATTTAAGTTGCCCTATATTAAACCAGACTAGAAACAATACAATAAAAATGTTTGGAAAGTAAATAGAACAGGTACAAGTCCCTATTCCCCAATAGATGTCTTGCTTCAATTGTGAGAGACTGCCATAAAACCTTGTTCGCGTATGAGAGGATCTGCTTAGCTTTCGAAATTTTCCAGGGAAATTCCAACAATGCCACATATGAAGAAACTGCCATAAAACCTTGTTCGCGTATAAGAGGATCTGCTTAACTTTCGAAATTTGCCAAGGAAATTCCAGCAATGCCACATATGCCTACAAGGACTAGTTAATAATGGATGTCTTCTTTCTGGCCCCCTCCTAGTTCTTAAAAGTGCGGCAAGCACACCTTGCCGGCAAACAGCTCGGACACCACCGTAATCCACAAGGCCAGTACAAACAAAATATATGATATGCCAATTTTGTAGGTATTTGGCAGCTGATAGGCCTGACCACCAATCTCTTCGATATGAAAGCCCAGCGGAAATACCACAGCCGCAAGGCAAAACAATACCATGGCGGTGAAGCCCACCCAACGGGCATAGGGTATGACATTTCGATCCCAAGTACTTGAGGCCAGCAAGATGACGGTGGTAGTAATACAAATGCAGCCAATGAATATGCAGACAAGAGCCACGAGCCATTCCGGTTGTAGTTCCGGTGTATAGCAGACCTGGGGGCGATTGTACAGTGTCATACAGGTCCACATCAGTCCAAGGCGTATGTCTCCTGCAACAAGCAAAAGTATGAAAATGGGAAAATTGTGTATTGGTATTTAGTTTTCCAGCAAACCTGCTTCCTCGGTTACAATCCAATCGGGCATTGCCAGGGACACAATAGCGAAAACATCGGCGGCCATGAATAACGTGGCGCTTATAGTGGTTAATTTATCCATATTTTTGGAGAAAATTAATATTTTCTTCACACAAACTTATATTTTCAACAAATTTTCGTTGATAAACAAATCGCTGTCAATTGTCTTGTGTTGGTCAAGTAGTTGGTACTGGATACTGGCTGTTTTAACGGTTACTCTTTAGCAGAGTTTGAAGCCGATACGGCTGAAATTGTTTTTCGGTTTTAAACAAAAGCGCCGCCAATGACTTATATGTAATTCAGAAATTTAACCTGAAGGAAGTACAGCGAAACACTAAACAAGTTTATTCAAGCGAAGCCTGTCACAAATATCCGATCTACAGGGTGAAATGCGTTTAAACAGCACTTAAAGACTCGCATCAAACCTCTTGCCTGTCACAAAAATCCGATCCACGGGGTGAAGTTTGTTTCAACAGCCCTTAAAGTCTCTCATCAAGCCTCCTTTCCACAGACTAAAGGTCCAATTAGTCTTGATGGCTGACGGTTGATTCAGCGACCTGTATAAGTCTTCCGTCGTCAACCACCGAATTGTAGTTATCTCCCTCTAACACATGCAAAATGCAACCCCAACTCGAACAGCTGATTGCCTACCGTCAACCTCAAGACTTATTGGACCTTTAAGTCAGGGACAAGCAAAGACCACAATGGTGGTCGATGGAGATAGTAATTCTTAGGAAACTGCTTTAAAAAGGATAAGTCTACAAGAGCTTCGAAGGATTGGGATAACTATAAAGAAGAGCTTAGAAAATTTAATAGTGTTTTGAAGAAGGCACAGTGTCATTTCAAGGATAGACTGTTGCCGGCTCGATAGAAACACATCCGAAGCCGCAAGACTTGGGAAAATTTATTCTTCCATACAAACACAGTACGCAATCTCAAGAAATCGCAAGGGAACTGCACACCATTCAATGAGGAATGACTGGAGTTATTTCTGGCAACTTTCAGACCGGGACTCATTCACACTGAACTGTGGTATTTCTACCATCACTAGAGGCTATGAAAATAGTGATCGAATGTAAAATATCATGGACTATAAAAAGCTTTAAAACTATGTTACAATAAACAAGTTAGATGTATGCTATCAGCTGATTTAAATTTTTTTAAATTTCAAATTTGACAAAGGCAATTCTTGAAGTTTGCAAGACCAAATTTCCGTATCAAACTTTCACAATAATCGTCAAGCATTCACTAAAATGTATTTTTGACAAATGACTTTGATAGTTTAGCGAACTGTTTTTTTATTGTTGAGCGAGTGACTATAAGCGTGTTCGTTTACTTGCAAATTTGTGCAAATTTTTACTGGATCGTGTTCGTTTACGCAGAGTCCAGTAAATGAGAGCCAGAGAGAGAAAATTTTGACAGTTCGATGTTAGAGATAAAGTAAACGGACAGCTTCCAGTAAAAATTTGCAATGAAACAGCTGATTTTGATTACTGTTTGCATTACATTTCATTTTATTTTGAATTTTAAAGTGTTAAGATTTGTAACAAAAAAAAGGAGCAAAAGAAACTTTTTTTCTTTCTAATTTCAATATTATTTTATTTTATTTAATATATTTATATGTTTATTAAATAAAATAATATTCCAATTTTTACTTACCTATTCTGTTGTAAATTTATTTTTACTTTTAGCCAACCAAAATTTGCAAGATAGAACAGATGTTTGAAATCAGCTGTTTTATGTAAACAAGTAAAAGTACAAATAAATTTACAACAGAATAGGTAAGTAAAACTTGGAATATTATTTTATTTAATAAACATATAAATATATTAAATAAAATAATACTGAAATTAGAAAGAAAAAAAAGTTTTCTTATGCTCCTTTTTTTATAAATCTTAACACTTTAAAATTCAAAATAAAATGAAATGTAATGCAAACAGTAATCAAAATCAGCTGTTTCATTGCAAATTTTTACTGGAAGCTGTTCGTTTACTTTTGTTGCAAATTTTAATAAAGAGAGTAAAATTGGCCTTACGCTCAAAAGAAGAAACTTGCAAATTTTTACTGGGAAAGTAAACGAACACACTTTATACCTCGTTTATTGTACCATGTTTAAGCTTTTCAAGTCACCTGCACGAGACATGGTATCACCAGGTAAACTACATGCAGTGGAGGATACGCTAATGCCATGGCTCAAGAAGCTCTATATTAGCTGCATCGACCTAGCATACATCCACACTGTGTGGAGGAAGACCAAGGTAAACTTTATTCCCAAAGCGGGAAAACGCCTATCTTACGGGACCCAAGAATTTTAGACCATTTAGCCTGTCATCATTTCTTTTGAAAACCATGGATAGACTGATTGACAATCACATTAGGGCAACTGTGGACCGGAGGCTAATTTCAGATAGACAGCATGCATACTGTAAAGGTAAGTCCACTGGACAGCTCTGCAGGATCAGGTAGACTTCATAGATGTATCACTCGCTGCAAAGAGTACAACTTGGTAGCCTTCATAGATATAGAGGGGACTTCAGTAACGTGACTCCAGGTTCAAAAGCTGCAGCACTATCACATCTGGAAGTAGACGTCAATTTTACAAGCCTTGTGCCAAATCTTCTTACAAAAATAAATACGTATCATGGCCAAACTTGGCATTGTTAGTGAAGGAACGCCTCAAGGTGGTGTTCTATCCCCTCTACTCTTGAACACAGCCTTAAACAAAACCCTTTTCTCTTTAGAGGCGGCTGGAGTTACGGTAATTGCCAACGCGGGTCAATCCGGTCGATATGGTTATATGTCGTGGTATTGACACCTTCTCTGTAAGTGTTTCTGGCGTCACACAAATTGCTGGGGGTAACCACTCACGGCCAAAGAATTGCTGCTTCGGGTCAATCCGACATTTCTGACATTATTAAGACCTGACGTCTCACTGGTCCTATATGTCATGACGGGACTCTGTCTGATTAAAAGACATGCACAGAGGCTAAAGTCATGACTACTGCAAAAGGTGTGAGGAGGAATTCAGTCAAGACCTGATATTGTTATTTCTCATATTTCAATTGCGGATCCATGGTAAAGGGCTTATAAGATTCGGCCGGGCCGAAATCTGTTACGATTGGTATGGAACTTGATAGTTGTAATAGTCCTAGTTTAAAATATGGCTTACACGATCGACTTTAAAGTTAGGCCCAATACACGGCCACCTTAGCTATCAACATGAAAGTGGTGTGACATCACAGTCCCCTTACCTGTCCCATATACAAACCTGAATGACGAACACTCATTTATACGACAAATCTCATTGGTTGTTTAACGTTGTACGTTGTTTTTTTATTAATATTTAATTTAAATCATCGTTTTTAGTACATATACTTTTTCAAATTTAAAAACTTGAAATTAAAATTGAAATAAATTACAATAAAGAGATAAGATGTTCGATATCGATGGCATTTTCATGGTTTTAAAATAACTAAGGCCTTTGGAGTAGAGGGGTGTTTAAGAGATGTATGTAGAGCTGGCGTGTGTGTGAGAAAAAATTTGGGACATAAACCTAAACGGGGAAAAGGGAAAACTTAAAAGTTGATGGGTTTGCCAAAGGCAGCAGCAACGTTGGCTTCACGCAAAGCTTCAGCACAGGTCTAAAAAATAGGGTAAAGTAAATCATTAATAAACAGCAAATAAAACTATAGCTAATATATATCTTACTGGATGGGCGTGGCAGACACGAGCAACATCTTCAGCGGAGGCACCATATTCCATGGCCAAAACGGCTTCATTGATAAGTTCGCCGGCAGACTAAAAAACAATTTAATCAAATCAATTAAAGTTTCCTCATTCCATTATTTTGTCTCATTCTCTACTCACTGGACCAATAATGTGCGTGCCCAGCACACGATCTGTAGCCTTATCAGCCAACACCTTGACGAAGCCATCGGTTTCATTGTTGGTCTTGGCACGGGAATTGGCCATGAAGGGGAATTTGCCTACTTTGTATTCAACGCCTTCCTGCTTCAAAGCTTCTTCGGACTTGCCAACCCACGCCACCTCGGGATGAGTGTACACAACGGAGGGAACACAGTTGTAGTCAATGTGCACATGACCGCCCAACATGCCTTCGACACAGATGATGCCCTCATCTTCGGCTTTGTGAGCCAACATGGGCCCATGGATACAATCGCCGATGGCATAGATATTCGGCACGGTAGACTGGAAATGATCGTTGACTGGAATGCGTCCTCTGTCGTCCTTGACAATGCCGACATTCTCCAAGCCCAAGCCTTCGGTGTAGGGGCGACGACCAACGGATACCAACAAGGCGTCACAGGAGAGTTCCTCCTTTTCACCCGACTTGGCGTTTTCTACTTGCACGGTCACATAGTCACCGCTGCGGCTGGCAGACAAAACCTTAGTGCCGGTCTTGAAAATCAAACCTTGTTTGGTCAAAACCTTTTGGAAGGTCTTGGACACTTCGCCATCAATACCAACACCACCAATGGTGTCCATAAACTCAACAGCGGTAACTTCCGAGCCCAAACGAGACCATACCGAGCCCAATTCCAAGCCAATGACGCCAGCACCAATAACAATCATTTTCTCGGGCACCCGACTGAGGGCCAAAGCGCCAGTCGATGAAACAATAACTTCTTCGTCGATTTCGATGCCGGGGAAGGGTGTCACCTCCGAACCGGTGGCAATCATAATATTCTTGGCCTGTACAATCTCCACAGAGCCATCATCTTTCTTGATCTGCACCTCATTGGGAGAGGTGATTGTACCGAAACCGGTAAGTTGTGTCACCTTGTTCTTCTTGAACAATTGCGCAATGCCACTGGTTAGAGCTTTAACCGCACTATTCTTTTGGCCCATCAACTTTTCAAGATCCAATGAAACATTGCCACAGACGATGCCACGGTTATCCAAATCGCCCGAGTGAGCCATGTGATAATAGTGGGAGTTGTTGAGAAGTGCCTTGGAGGGAATGCAGCCAACATTAAGGCAGGTGCCGCCCAAAGTGGGGTTCTTTTCAATACTAACAGTCTGTAAAATATTAAAGTAGAATTTTAAGTTATTAATTGGTCAGAGTTTACTTTAATCTGAACATTACCTTCATGCCCATTTGGGCGGCTTTAATGGCAGCAACATAACCACCGGGTCCGGAACCAATGACAACCAAATCGGCTTCGTGTGTTGTAGAGTAAAAACGGCCATTTAAGGCTCCCAAGATAGCACCATTTGAACGCAAAGGGGTCTGAAATGAAACGGATATTTTAAGTATGGATAAATTGTAAAGCAACTGTCATGGATGTAATAAAAAACCTAGTATGACCCACTGTGTATTTAGAAAGACTTGCTTACATTTCATTTAAAAGTAAGCCTTACTGTAAAGATTGGTGCAGACTTTGACTATACCCTACACCACTTAGTGGTGCGTTGGAAAGGGTAACTAGATATTAATCTATCCCACGACGGCCGGTTCTAAGCACTGGATCGACCCAAAGGAGGAATTCTTTAGCCAATTTCAGAAGCTATCAAAGTAGTCAAAGCTACTAAGCTGTCCAAAAATACTAAGTATCGTTTGCCATTCCACATTTTTAAACAAGTGAAAATTATTTGGAAAATATCAAAATTCCGGCTCATCTACGCAATATTAATTCCGAAGATCATGCTTTTAGCTAAAAAATCTTGAGACCACAGGTGCATTTCACCAACATTGCCCCATTTTTTTCAGTTATTGGGTTCGTTGTTACTAGAACGATAATTAATTTATACCGGCTACCCATATTTCCCGAATAACGGACGCCCAAAACTTGACAATAAATATCCTTATATCTAACATAATTTTTTTATCAAATCGGGACTGTAAGGTTGTCATTGGAAAGTTTATCGGATAAAGTCTGAGCCAAATACAGCTTAGCCAAATCTTGTTCACTGACAAGGTCGATTTCAAGTCCAACGCGGCCAGGTTGGCATTATTAGAGCGAACTCAATCGACAAATATTCCACAACGACATGGGAAAGAATGTTTGGTAAAGTTTATTACCCCATTTCTTTCGAAATGACAAGGTAGATAGCTACCGTCAATTTTCCTCGGTAAAGAATGTTAACCTATTTTCGGTGGCCAGAGCTTGACAACATTGCTACATTCAAGTTGTGCCTATTTTTTTTAAGGACAAATTAAACGACTGGGTTATTTTACACCGAACGTTTCATAATTGACTGTCCCGATTATACGGCTTGACAGCCTTTAATTATATTCTCTGATGTTACTTCAGAGCCCTTAGTCTACGCTAATAAGCCAAACACTTTGGCCGACTAGGGCCAACATTTGATATGTTTGATACATGAACGCCTACACAAAGGTCGGCACAGTTTATTCTGATTGTGTAGTAACCCGGACGGACAGTGGGATGTTAGAGGGATGGTTGCTTCACAAGAGGTTTTGGCCAGAGCGAATGAGTTCGCAAATAGGGTTTTCTCGATGCGGCGTGCTAGGGCGAGTTTGGCAGTATAGCGTAGAGGTTGATTGTTGGTTTTACGATGTCGGTGGCTGTGGGTGACCAGTCCCATGTTGTATGGAACAAAAACTGGGAGTAGCCTTTTGGTGACGAGGTCTGGCCGGAGACTTAAATCTGGTACCACGGGTAGTCAGGAGCCCCCAGAACTTGTTCTGGCCTGACTATATGGTGCGGCCCTTCGGGGAGTATCGTGGTGGCTGTGGTTTATACCCAAATCGCGGGAAGAACTTTGGTTCGGTGTGGAGTTGCATTGCGACAGGGTGCTGTGATCCATAGAACAGCAGAGGTTTAGATAGTCCTCGACCCCTAACCAAGAGGGAAGTCATGACCCATAATTGTTATGCTTCAAATTGGTACCGGCGGAATCAATCCAATGGGGCGTTGGCCGTGGCATTGTAACGGCCCCAGTGTGATGGCACACCGTGGTTCAGGCCATTTCGGCGATAATCACGTTAAATCCGACATCTTCTGTGTAGTAACCAATTTGAGCAATACTAATCTATTTAACCAATGCATTCTCAGGGAGTGTCCTTTGGGTGAGTATTTGTAAAGCTTTGGGGCCTCGTTGGCACATTTTTCTTTAAAATTGATACTGGAAACATTAAGCTACGGCGGCATGATAAACCATTTTTTTTTTAAAGTGCGGCCAGAGATATATGAACTTAAACGATCTTAGTTTATTTGTTGGATGGTAGTTGAGCAGCGCGTTAAGATTGTTAAAGCCTTTTGCGAAAATAAGCGTTCAAATCAAAACACATTTCGTGAACTTTTTGTTTTTATCGGTCATCTTATACGACCAAATGTGTCCACAATCGGGAGAATTGTGCGCAAATTTCAGCAAACCTGGCGGCCATAGATCCTTCTATCATAATAAAAAAATTAAGATAATTCTTTAAAAACATTTTATCATTTTTCATTTACAATTAATATCGTGCGTTTATAAGTACTACGGATCATTGTTATATTCGAAGATTTCCTATTCGCAGGCAACAGTTCAAAAAAAAACTAGTAAGGAAAGTATAAGTCGGGCGGGCCATACTGTATTAGACCCTCATCTATCTCTACGCAAAATATCTGAAATTTTATGTCAGATTGTATGTAAGACCTTAATTCGAAGGACATTTTTTTTAGGAGCGTTATATCAAAACATCGACCGATACAGGCAATTTACAATGACTACGATGTGCAAATTAACATGATACTCGTATACCAAATTCCATTGAAATTTGGTAAAACTTAGCGCGATAAGGTCGGTAAGAGCCCAAATCAGTTGGTAAAATTGTTCGGGGGCCATGTGAAAACAATAACCGATCCATTAGATTTTGAAATATATTTCTTCTGAACATTGTTACAAACTAGATTTCATGAAAATCAGATTAAATTTGAAACTTTTCTTGTTGGTTTGGAGCCTAAATTGGACGGTATATACATTAACCGATCTGGTCGATTTTAGACAATGTTTATCCTGTAGGTAGGCAAACACCAACAGCCCAAATTTCATAGAAATCAGCAGATATTTATCGCTCGTAGGTGGGTTAGACCGAAAATCGGGTTACTTTTGTGTGGGGGCAATGTTAGAACATGGACCGATTTCGCCTAAATTCAAAAGCGACCTCATTTTCCGGAAACTTGATAATTGTAGAGACGGGTTGTATTTGCAACCTGCGCTTTGATTACAAGTGTTATTCTGAGTCGATCAGTAGGTCTATCGCACTTTTTTCTGGGTGTTACAAACATCAGCACTAACTCATATTACCCCTACCACAGTGGGATGAGGGTTAAAAAATTGACCAATCCAAAACATCACTCTCTGAGTGTGCATTGTCTTTAGCGATGCCAACTTGGTGGGTTGTTGTGGCAGTTGAGTTAGTGTCTGAAGTAGACTGACTAACACGGGAAACTCCGGCATAAGTGGACTCGAACAAAAAACATATATGTGACGCGCATTAGAAAGGGACCTAAGGGTAAAAACCAGTTTTATTCAGGTGAGCCATTTTAAGATTTAAATACGAGTATCGTTGGTGTGCCATCACTTTCATAAAACGCGCATATCTCTGGGAGGGAACATTTTTGGGGCATGGGATCGGTCACATACGATGCTCAGATATTGTCCACATCAAAAAAAGGCCAAGTAGGCCAAGGCCTACGTTGATATTGTCCACATAAAAAAAAGGCCAAGTAGGCCAAGGCCTACGATATTTATTTTGAAGTCTTGTTCGTCTATGGGGGATTTGCTTCGATATCCAGGTGGAGGAAATGCGCCATTTGAGCTGGATGCGTCCAAAGAGACCTGGGGGTCAGCTGAGTGGGCTTAGCCGGACAATTGAAGAGGTGCAGCACATCATGTGGTCCCTGATGGCAGGCGGGACAGATGTCCGGAACGTTAGCATCAATTCGTGCCCAGTAAGAATTGAGGCAGCCGCACCATCCAGATCTCAGCTGCGCCAGAACCACGCGCGTCTGCCGAGGCATTAGCTTCTCCTCAGGTGAAATCTCCGGGGGTTGTTCCCCCAGCACTACATTCAAATGACTTCAAAATAAGTGGACTCAGTTTTAAGTTTTTGTAGACTTTGAAGGCGGCGGGATATAGAGGTTTCCGATGCGGGACGAATACGTTGTACCCAGGTAAATTATATTCTTAAAGCACAGTGGAATTTTGTGAAACATAAAAAACCTGTATTTTAAAGGCCGCAGCAGAATTATCGCCTACAGACGTTGATGGATCAGCTATGTGAAAGAATGTGGAGAAAGCAGCGCGAGTAGCCGGTCCATGCGATTGGGATTTTACCGATGTACCTTTCCCTATTTGACGACTCACGATGTAACACACTGTGATGGCATTTGTTTCAGATCGAGCAATAAAATTAGCTTTTGCCGACTTTGGCTTCGTTTCCTCGAGAGAGGCAATTGATGGATGCAACATTGGCGACGCTTAACAGCAGAAAATCTGTCGGAAATCAATAGTTTTTTAAAACAAGGACACTGGCGTAGTAGATGATTTTGTTTGGGACAAAGTGCACATCTGTTGTGAGAATTAGGGTAAGAATGTGCAATGGGCCAGTGTTTGAACTCTTTCTGTGAGGAAAAAATCCAAATCACTCCAAGCCGTCATGGCAGACTTATTTTGCACGATTTGTTTCCAAAGTGTCACGGTTATTCTAGGGAGGCGCTGAATATACAATTAAACTAATATAGGGTCCCAATTTTTTGTATTTACTTGACAAACGGCCATCGCAGAAAGGCGTTTATGCCGTTCCCTTTCATATTAAATAAATAATTCAAAATTTAATTATTGTTGTGTTTCTCTTTTTCGCCTAACATCCCCTTGGCAACAATTTAAACAAATCATAAAAGTTAATGATTTGTGGGAAAATTCTACTGTTATGGAGTTCCAATATGTCCATGATCGCACTTATTGGGGGGAACAAATACTAAAGACGACGTCTTTTCTTGGTATGCCTAATAAGCCAAGGTCTACGACTTCCCAACTAGGCTAATTTAACAGTTACTTGTTTAAGTGATGTGTAGTTTATGGGACATGTCGAAGATTAAAAAAACTTTTCGCCGCCGTCTTCATAATAGCTCGAGATTTTTTTGAAAAATAATAAAAAAAAGTGCGCTCGGGTCTTGAAAATGATACCGCTCACTTTCAAACGAAAGGAAATTGCTCAAGGATGCCAAAAATAGAAGGAAGTGGTGATAGTAGAGTTCTAAATATTGGTTATCGATTAGTCGAATAATTGATTTTTTGTTGAAAAAATTGATAAGGTCGTAATTGACTTTTGTTTCCGATTTTAATCGAATAATAAACTTTTGCTTTCGACTTGTAAGTCCTTAAAAGGGTCGCCTGTCAATGTTTCGTGGTGTTACAAACGAAATAACAAATTGACTATATCATTCACCCTTCATTGGAGGGTGAAAATTTATTAAAAGTTAGTAAAACCTCAAAACGGAAAAAGTCAGAAGAAGTCGTCAAATCAAATTTTTTAAGCCAAAAAGACGAAGTCCTCCATATGAAGAATTTTACCGAAATACTGCTGACAGTGCTCCATAGCAGTAGGCTTAAAGTCATATGGTTTTTGTTGTTGTAGCAGCAACTGTGTGCCGATGAATTGCTGCTTCCGGTCCACTGAACCGGCTGTCCTGAAATTGATAGCTGAGTCTATAAGCCCGCCAGCCGCAAAGAAAGATGTATCAATAAGAAAATCATTGCAAGGCCCAGAGGGCCCCAGCGCCCTGACTCATTATTTAAACCTATATACCCACCCAATTGTTCCATTTCCCTAACCTCTCTCCTAACGAGAAATGAGTCTTTAGGCTCGCCGAAGACCAGCCGCAAAGAAAGAAGTATCATTGAGAAAATCATTGCAAGGCCCAGAGGACCTCAGCTCCCTGACTAATTATTTTACTCTAAAAACCCACCCCAATGTCCAATTTTCTATTCCTTTACCTCTCTCTCCTAAAGATAACTAAATCTTTTAGCCCACCGCAAAAGAAGAAGTATCAACTAGAAAATCATTGCAAGGCCCAGAGGTCCCCAACGCCC
The DNA here is from genome assembly GCA_963513945.1 of Hydrotaea diabolus. NCBI lineage: Eukaryota > Metazoa > Arthropoda > Insecta > Diptera > Muscidae > Hydrotaea > Hydrotaea diabolus. The sequence continues at coordinate 18,994,344 of OY740719.1, forward strand.
TGACTCATTATTTGACCCTTAATACCCACCCCATTGCCCCCCTTTCCATTTCCCTTACCTCTCTCTCCTAACAATAAATGAGTCTTTAGGCCCGCCCAAAGGCCAGCCACAAAGGAAGAAGTATCAATTAGAAAATTATTGCAAGGCCCAGAGGGCCCCAGCGCACTGACTCATTATTTTACCCTAAATACCCACCCCCCAATTGCCCCCCTTTCCATTACCTCACTCTCTCTCTCAAGCAATGCTGCCTAGTGTGAATGATGACATTATTGGCATATTTTCATCATATCATCGTGTCACGTGACAACAAATTGGTGATGAGTTTTTTTTGGTCCTTTAAAGGGGAACCTTTACCGGTTTGGTCCATTTGGCAATCTTCCAAACCCAGTATGGACTCGTATATTAGTGATTCGAGACGTAACAAACGGAATTACAAAGATATGGAGTAAAAAAACGGTAGGTAACAGTCTCAAAACTGACTGCAGCAGCCCTTCAAAATTACTGCATTCCTAATCTCCCTCACTGAAGAGAAAATCACAGTGTTGACCCTCCCTCAAGGGTTTGATTACAACACACGTTATCACTGCGGTGCCCGAGTAAACAGTGATCATACCACGCTTATCAAGATTTATGATCAAAACAACAAAGAAAGACTGACAACACTACACGCACTTCTTATGAAACACCATCAAATGATAAGAATTAATTAAGGGATTTTTTCTCTTCGTGGTTACTGGTGCCGTAAAGAAAGGGCCATAAAAACCCTTGCAAAACTACTGGCAGAACGGCAACCCTCACATTTTGCTCTCTTATCTAGATAAAACGATGAGAACAGCCAACAGCCCCCCAACCCGCTCCCCTTAAACGAAACCAATAACGCGAAAACATAATCAACTGATTATATTTGCAAAAATCTTTAAATTTACGTAAAAATATTGACCATTACGTGCAATACTTTGTTACAACACACATTTTACACGATTTTCATTGCTTTTACAGCAATTTTTAGCCCGTTTTCCACAAGGTTATTCAACATTGCATAATCGTGGCCGAAGAATTTTTTCATGCTCCTTCAACAAATCACGTATCTTTTTAACACCTTTCACTTGGAATTTTCGTTGGCTTTTCTCGCCGCCAGTTATACAATTCCTCACCTTAATGGCACCGATTAACACGTGACGTAGGGTACACTGCATTTTAACGGATTCAAATTTGCAGAATTTCACAAATTTTCTTTGGATTTTTCCTCCTTCGTATCGGCGTTATAATATCCCGTATAAAAAACCCGGTGGTGGTTTCGTAGAAAACCCGTTGTACGAAATCAAGAAATCGAAATGCAAATGAAGTAGAAATGTCAAAAAACCTGTGAGCGAAAGAGAACAAAAGAGTACGGTGAGCTAGTTTAGATAACATGGTTGCACGAATGTGTAGTAGTTAGTGGTAAATGGCGCCCGAAAATACATCTCTGTATGGCCAAGAAATGACATTTGCAGCGCAGTGCAGCCAATATATAAACAAAAGAAAATATTGCTGAATTTCAGATAAAAAATGCTAGTGAACGAAAAAGGAGGATTTCACGGCAGAAATTTTCAAGATATTTTAATATAAACTTCAAAAATCATAATAAAAACAAAACAATTCGCAACTCCAATCAATCCCCAATTGTGGCTGCTGAAAGTCTTATGAATTTACGCATTTCTAAGCCAAATTGAGTGGATGAAATTAATTTTTGTCTACCAGAAGATACGCGTATAAAAAAAACTCATTAGAGAGAACATTAAAAAAAGACAAGTGAAGGCTACACAGACTTGAGGCAGTGGTTTGGGGGAGAAAAGCAAAGCAACCAAATAATGAACAACACTGCCGACGATCCATTGTTGTAAAACAGCAGTTTCTCTTTGAATTTCATTAATCTCGTTTGCTCACTCTCGTTACGGAAGCAGAGCACACAGAAGACGCGTACGGAAAGGAGCTCTTTCACGTCGATCCCCTTTTAAGGGGTTCCAGCCATATAATACCACACCACAGAAGAACAACAAGACGCAGAAATAGTACCGCACGGAGAAGGGAGGAGCCATCATCATGATGAACAACTACAGCAATATGATGATGGGCGAACAGTTTCGCAAAATGGACTCGAACTATTCGCCCAAATCCTCACCGCATGGTGGCCGATCGCCCGTCGTCTCGCGGCAGGATTCATCGGGAACGCTGAAGGCCACCATATCGTTGGGGAAAACGCCAACGATCATACAGACGGGACCATTCTATTCGATGAAAGAACCACCGGGGAAGGGCGAGCTGACGGGTGATAAAGATCTCATGACTGAATATGGTTTACATCATACACTAACAAAGTTTAAGGATAAGAAAGTCAAGGAATCGCTGGCCTCATTTCTGCCCAATCTGCCGGGAATCTACGATGGCATGAATAATTTGGTAAGAACCACATATGTTTTTTTTGGGAAATTGTAAAATTTTTCGATTTTTTTTGGAAAGTTTTACGTTTTTTCTGGAATGTTTTTGTTTCTCCGTTGCCAAAAAAAAGAAGGTATTTTTTTTGGAGAAACTTGTTATCGTATATCAAGTTTAGGCAATAATTTTGAGGTCATTGCCAGTTTAAAATTGTAAAAACATTCCAAGTGTCTTTAGCGAACATTGGCCCTACTTTCGTTTTTTATATGCACATGTAGCTTCCCACCCTCCCACGTGTCTGGCGACAGATTGTGATGAAATGAAGATATTTCCCCGAATATTTTTACTTAGTAGAAGATGGTTGTTGCAAGTTTATGATGAAAAGTCAGGGTTGGAAGAGTTATTTTTAGGGTGAGACAGACACCTAAAATCACATCAGTTAATTCCTTCCATTATATGGAAAAGTTTTATAAGAAAAGACATTTGGAAGAAGAAAAATAAAAAATTTACTTTTGTAAGACTTCGACATGCTTTATTAGGAGTTGAAGCAGCCATAACAGAACGATAGGGGCAGAGATAGACCTCGCTTTGAGCAGTGAGGATGCCATGAGTATGTATAGCATGGATTTATTTTTTTATTGGCCAACACTCAGGCGACTTCCCCTATAATGCAGTGCATTGCGTTGGTGAGTGGAAAGAAAGGGATCAGAAGTAGGAAAGAGAAAGTAATTTTTTATTGACATTTGTCTTGCATTTCTGGATGTTGTAATTGGTGGGAAATACATTTGCCGGAAGTCGATTCTACATACGGAAAGTACGGATAAAAAAACGAATTCGATCTGTAGTGTATAGTGCGGTCAACTGGCCAATCGATAACAAACGGGTGTGAATTCCTGGAAATTCGCGTATTCCTGGCGAACATCCTAACGTCAGGAATAAGTCGATGGATATCGGCGGAGCACACACCATAAAAGTAACGATAGAACAGGGATACACATCCCACATTACGACGATGCTCGAGGGATACAATTAAGTTGGATATCCCACTGTCACCTATCAGCACCATCGCTCTCATTTGAACACGGTCAAGTAACTCCAAGGATGAGTTTGGAGCACCTGCCCATATATGTGAGCTGTATTCCATCTTAGGCCTGATATAGGTCGTATATATGTTGAAGAGATCAGAAGGAGCGAACTATTTCTTACACCACATTAGAAAGCCTATACACTTGAGTGCTTCTTTCGACACCTCGAATACATGTCTCGCTTTGTATTTTCATGCCCAGAAAGAACATCAAGATCATCTGATTTCTGATGGATGTTTCAACATCCATACCATCGATAGAAATTGAAGACATTATTGGGTCAGCGAATCGCTTGTGAGTCGCAGCACAGCGATTTTATTTAAATTAAAATCCACTCTGTCCATTCGACCCCAGTCGGAAATGTCCTGTAAATTCCGGCCAAGTGTCTCATCCATAAATCGCACTCTGTCTTCAATACCTTGAAGACTTGGCCAATGGTTGAATGAATAAGAATGACAAAGGAGGAGATTGGATTCAAAGGAGGAGATTGGATTCACGGTCTCACCCAACAGATCATCAACGAAAATAAGAAATAAAGAGGGGGAAATGACAGAGGCTTGTGCTACACCTGCGGCAAGCCTATGTTTGTTGGATGAGAACCCATCTACAACAACTCTTATAGAGCGATCTCTATTACTGACACCAAAAGCGATCAGCATTGATAAGAGTGCACCGTGCCAGACTCTATCAAAGGCCTTGGAGATATCCAGAGCCACAAACTTACTCTCACTAAACTGGTGGATTGACCTATTCTAGCGCTCCGGCAAGAAAGCCATCAGGCCTTCCCTAAAGCGATTTCTACGGAAGCCATACGGTCGGTCGATCACTAAGCAGGTCGTTGGACTCTAGATACCTCACAAGATGGTGGTAAGAGAGCCCAGAGCAAATCGCGATTGGCCGAAAATTTGCAGGACTATTGGCTTCACCCTTTTTAGCGATCCGACAAGAAAGCCATTAAGTCTCCCGTAGAGCGATTTCTACGGAAGCTATACGGTGGGTCGATCACTAAGCAGGTCGTTGGACACTAGAAACATCACAAGATGGTGGTTAGAGAGCCCAGAGCAAATCGCGATTGGCCGATAATTTGCTGGACTATTGGCTTCACCCTTTTTAGGGATTGGCTGGACGTTCGTAACCTTCCAACACGCTGGGAAGACTCTCGCACGATAAGCAAGGTTGAAAAAGTTGCGTAATGGACGGGCTAGCGTCGTGGAGCACTTACATAGGACAAGTGCCGAAATACCATCCGGGCCTGGGGACTTGTTTACGTTGAGATTCGCAAGAACCCTATGTTTTACGTGAGTCTTTTTTAGGATACGAGTATGTAGTAGTGTAAAGATTTGGTCGATTGTTGTTGTAGCGGCACATTCTGACAAGGTGACAGCCCTTAGCCGAGCGAGTGTTGCAGAGTATCGAAACGACTGCCAATGGAACGTGGTCGATCGTTGGCCGGTCCTTAAGCTACAACAAAAGGGTCCAATCATAGTTTTGGATTCAACTTTTATTAAAATAATCGAGCATGTGTCCATACGACTTTACAAAACTCTGCCAAACTTTGTTTTTTTTTCATCCTTTAGTGATTGGTTAGTTTTGCTAGAGCTATAGTGAAAACTTGATGTATGAATTTGCCTCTGACCATCCAAATATACTAAGAAATGTAAATGCTTTGTTCGATAAGTAACACACGACTCAATAAATTGTTTTACGAAAGATCCAAACGCTGCTATTCACACCCGCTCCTGGCCATAACGTAGTCACAACGTTCAGATCAATTATCGATAGAGGGTGAAGGTAACAAGAATAAGGGGTAAAGATTATAAATCATCAGTAAACACTAATACAAAATATGAATTTTATATACGAGGGCTGCTATATACTTAGTAGGGACATAAATACTGTTACACACGGTTTATGCTGTAAAATAAAAAGTACTGAATGTTTTTGGACCACATATTTTTTAATATATTTATTGATCTATATTGTATCCACAAAGAATCTACTTATTCGAAATGCCTGCCTTCTGCCTTTACACACGCCTTCAGTCGCACTGGTCAATCGTCAATAGCTGCACGAACCTCGTCCATTGGAAAATTGGCCACAGCTCGAACCAAAGCAGTCTTAAGAGATCCAATGTTGGGGTATCTTTTGTGACAAACCTTGTCCTCTAAAACCGTCCACAATTTGTAATCCAGTGGGTTCAAATCTGGACTGCCTGAGGGCCATTCTTCAGAGGAAATGAACGCTGGCAAATTGTTTCGAAGCCAGGCCTGGAACGTTTTAGCCTGCTGGAAAGTTCATGACTGGTTTTGGAACAATTGTTAAGAGCTTCACAACAGCTTCCAAAACGGTTTCTTGGTAAACTTTGGCCGATGTTTTTACTCCTTGTTCGCAGAAATGCAGGTCAGTGAACCCACCCCACCAAACCATGACTGAAGCTGGGTGATGACCCTTTTCCACCCTTGGGATCTGTTCAGATGCTTCCTTAGATGACAGCGCATACACTCTATCATTTTGCTTGTTACATTTTTCCTGAACGGTAACAAATTTTTCATCGGCGAACAAATTTTTCTGTGCAATTTATCAGCGTGCTTCACCAAAAGACGTTTGCATTTTTCAATCCCATTTTTTTTTAAAGCTGTAGTCAATAAATGTCCTGTACGTCGTTTGAAAGCCACAAGTCCCAAGTCTTTTTTAATGATTTGACTCATGGACTTTTGCGTGATATTCATCTCACGGGACATGATTTTCTGTTTACGGAGCGGATTTCTGTGAATTCTTGATTTTACGGCTTTGGTGACATGCGGTGTTCGGCGTCGGCGGCCCGACCGGTGGCGGTCTTTTACATCTCTAGTCTCAAACAGTTTTATGCATCGGTAGACGAACATGCGGCTAATCCCTAGTGGCCGGAGCGTTTTGAAAATATCGCTTTTTTTCATTTCACACTTGAAAAGCGCTATTACAGCGATACGGTTCTCATTATCTGACCACTCCATGATGAAAGTTGAAACAATTTTAAAATCCCGTTACAGACTAAAGCAATTGAGGTTAGCTTTCAAACCCCATATGACATTAACGGGGTATGTTCAGTTCTACTATTGAAATGGGTGTGTTCAATGTTGTAACATTATTTATGTCCCTACAAAGTATAGTGTACAAAAAAAATTGTGCTGAGTTTGAGCAAGATCAGGTGATTTCTATTTGATATGGCTCCAATATTGGTAAACATCACCCAATGCACTCTTAACTTCCAGCTCAATTTAATGCTTTATGCGGCCTATAGAATGACACGTTTCAAGACAGGCCGTTGTATTTAGTTGCGGGATATATGAAAACATCAACCGATATGGTCCAATTCCAACAGAGTCGGTTAAAAGCAACAAACAATACACTGGTAAATTTTAGATTAAGAAAACCGGGGGAGTTTTCTTTGGGGACTCTCTAAACACATTGGCTGACAATGTCCATTTTCACCACTAAACTGACATCTTCCCCTGTTGTTGTTGTTGTTGTAGCGGGGTGACAGCCCTTGGTCAAAGAATTGCTCTTTGGGTCAATCCGGTCTGTAGAACCGGCTGTCGTGGGGTTCCTCCCCTAATACTTTTTACCGAAGTTTCGGCCTTATTTTATTGTGTTGTCATCTAACAACTTTCAAGCTGTAGCGCTTGTAATCGGTCAACTTTCTCTGGTCAAACCAGTTACTTGTTCCAATTTTAAACGTTCTATGCGAAATTTAAGCAGAAATTTAATATGAAGCTTTAAGAGCCGCAGAATTTGACATATTTTCCTCATACTTTTAATCAAAGTTTTGGCCTTACCATATTGTGTTCTCATCTAACGCCTTTCAAGCTGTAGCGATTGTATTCGTTAGACATGCTCTGCTCAACCCAATTGCTTGTGAGTTCCAGTTTTGACCGTTCTAAGCGTATTTAAAGCAGTAAAGTTTCATATGAAGCTTCTTGAGCTGCAGGACATCTGACATCTTCCTATAATACTTTTTACCGAAGTTTCGGTCTTACTTTATTGCGTTATCATCTAATGCCTTTCTAGCTGCAGCGATCATACGACATGCTCTGGTCAACCCAATTGCTTGCGTGTTCCAGGTCATAACTCATACAGCTAATGTTACGTTAGAAATTGCACTCTCGCTTACCATCGATAGATCTGATATATTTTTCTCGAGCCATTAAATGCAAACACCAGATAATCTTCAATCCCACGACAGCCGGTTCTAAGAACCGGATTGACCCGAGGAGCAATTCTTCGGCCAAGGGATGTCACTCCGGTACACAGTTACCGCTACAAAAACAACAACAACCAGATAATCTTGATTCAAACCCAGGGCTCATCAATACAAGGCAGAGTCAGTAGCTCAAGTACAAAAGCAACAGACTTTTCGACTTAAACAATGAAACTGACAAACTTCTTTTGTTCAAAAGGTACAAAAGAAACTGCATTTTGTTGTATTCAACGAAAATGCTATTTTTTTCCTTTTTTATATTAAAATTCTGTCAACAGCAAAGACATTTGACAACATGAAGTTTAAACACAATAAAAAATAAATCAGCTGTTCAAGCAAACATACCAGATGGAATTGTCTGCCTGGCAACGGTTGTTGTTGTTGTAGCGGCAACTTTGTGCCGGGGTGACAGCCCTTGGCCGAAGAAATGCTCTTTGGGTCAATCCGGTCCATAAAACCGGCTGTCGTGGGATTGTTTTGCTGTTGTCTGACAAAGGTGACGAACCCCCTGGTAACAATCTTAGAAAAGTCGTTGACTGTTATTTTATTCAAGTGCTTGTATCTAGGCTTTTGTTCTGTTTCTCGATCATCCCCAGAATTTCGCCAGCCTCAAGAACTGGAAAAGGGATACATACTGTTGCGACCTAAAGAATAGGAAGCGATGAGCAGGGTACGACCTTCAAGTTCGTCCCAAAACTGAAAACCACTTTAAACAGAAAATCGATAGATTTCATGTTCGTGAAGATTACGATTTTGACTCCTATTGACCCATCATCCTTTGAAAGGCGATCTCTTTGTCGCGAAAGTTTTCAGAAAACCTTTCGTTGAGCAGATAATCCTCAAGTCACAGCCATTTATCGAAAGTGAGCTGGCCATCAAGATCGGATTCGTTAATGACTGCGGATTGAAGGTCCACAGGCAGCAAAAAATGCCTAAACTCTTAGTTTTTTTTTGCTTTAATAGGCGACACATCTCTGGATCGGGCACGTTTCGAGGACATTCTACTGGTAGAAGGCTTTTCGCTAGGGTCACACTGGTTATTATCGCCATCCTGAAGCAAAGCGTTTGATAATTTAGAAGGCCAGCCGATCTGTGCGGTGTTGTCGATTTCCCTCCCTTGCTTGTGGAAGCTTTGCCTCCTCGTTTATGGATCAGAGTAGGGAGTTGTTTTCTCTGTTTCAACGGGCGACACATCTACAAATCGGACCCGTTCCGAGGACATTCCACTGGTGGAAGGCTTTTCGCTAGGGTCACAAAGGGCAAAGGGTTTGATAATTTAGAAGGACAGCCGATCTATGCGGTGCTTTCGATTTCCCTACCTTGCTTGTGGAAGCTTTGCCTCCTCGTTTATGGATCAAAGTAGGGACCCAATCATTCAGTTTTCTCTGCTATAACAGGCGACACATCTACGAATCGGACCCGTTTCGAGGACTTTCCACTGGTGAAAAGCTTTTCGATAGGGTCAGTGGGATTTGTTATTGTCTTCCTAAAGCAAATCGTTTTATAATTTTGAAGAGAAAGAATCGACGTTGCCAGCCGATCTGTGCTGTGTTGTTGACTTGCCAATCTTGCTTGTGCCTCCTCCTTTTTGGATCAGAGGGTCAGCCAATCACTTAGTTTTCTTTGTTTCAGCAGGCGACACATCTACGGAACGGCCGCGTTTCGAGGACTTTCCACGTAAGGGTCAGAGGGTTTTTATCAACTTCCTGACGCAAAGCGTTTGCTTATTTAGAAAGGAAAGGACCAACACTGCCAGCCATTCGGTGCGGTGTTGTGAATTCCATCCCTTGCTTATGAGAGATTTGCAACCTCGTTTATAGATCAAAGGAGGCAGCCAATCAGTAAGTTCTCTATGCTTTAGAAGGAAACACGCCTCCGGGTCTGACCCGTTTCGATGACCTTCCACTTGTGGAAGGCGTTTCGTTAGGCTCTGTGGTGTTTTTTATCACCATTCTGAGGCAAGCCGATCAGGGCGGTGTTGTTGATTTCCCATTATTGCTTTGCTTCCTCTTTTTTGGATCACCGGAGGCAGCCAATCAGTTTGCTTTTTACTGGAAGAGGTGTGTAAATTCTTTCAACTTTAAGCACTACCTGGGGTAAACTTTTGATTAGCTTCCTCTCTAAGTCGGAGAGCAGATGTGGGTCACAGTCGATCAACCTCTGTAGGAAAATACGGGATTGTCTGTATCTACTTTTAGCCTTTTGTTCAGTAGACTAACCGTCTCTTCTATTGCCCGTCTCTTCTATTGACAATGATTCCGGTGACAATAACAGCGATAGGATCAACAGTTGGCTTGTCAATAGGCTCGATGACTGCAGTGTCATCCGGTGCATTGTCAACAGCATTTTGTCGAGCAACAGCGGTGAAATTGGCAACTTTGGAGCATGTTAAGGATCTTTGGCCCTTTTCGAAGATAATGTCGGAGTGAAGTTGTTCTCTTTTAAAAATGTGACAATTTTTTTAAGCTGGTTTACAGGTACTCAAACTTCGCCAAGAAAGCAAAATGAAGAGTCCTTTTCTTCCACAAGCTGGAAGAAAGCCAAAGGAAGAGTCCTGTCCTTCCACAAGCTGCCTTCATAAATGCTGCAGTTCCTCTTGCAGATTCACATTTGTTTAAGCTGGTCTGCAGAAACTCTAACATCGCCAAGAAAGCAAAAATAAGAGTCATGTTCTTCCACAAGCTGGAAGAAAGCCAAAGGAAATGAGTCCTGTCCTTCCACAAGCTGCCTTGATAAGTGCTGCAGTTCCTCTTGCAGCTTCAAATTTGTTTAAGCTGGACTGCAGAAACTCTAACACCGCCAAGAAAGCAAAAATAAGAGTCCTGTTCTTCCACAAGCTGGAAGAAAGCCAAAGGAAATGAGTCCTGTCCTTCCACAAGCTTCCTTGATAAGTGCTGCAGTTCCTCTTGCTGCTTCACTGTGGCACCAATAGCCAGTTCGCTCTGTTCCGTAAGTTGCTTTAGCTGCCTGGTCCTGTCGAACCGGGTCTGCTGTTCGTTAACATTTCGATGTCGATGCCGTTTCGTAGGCCATTAAGAAAAAAATTGAGAAACTTCTCTTAAATCAGTGAGTACTAACTGATTGCAAGCTACGGTTTATGGCTGCTACGAACTTCCCACAAGATTCTATTGAGACACAAATGGGGAATTGCACTTATATCAGTGAGATGTGCACGATATAAATTTTCTTTTTTGTTGACAAACTAAGGAACTTGGCTATAGTGGCTATTGTTTTTAATAGGTGTGTAGATCTTCGATATTGAAAGAGGATATCTCTTCCAGATTTTAAAGAAAGTACTTCACCAGGCAATTTCGCCGTTTTACCTGTAGGGTCGGAAATCTGCACAACAGGTGCTCCCCTGTCTTAATCTATTCCTCATCCTCACAGAGACGGCAGAATTCGACCACTCCCACCATTAAATTTCTAGTAATCTCTTTAACATTACAATAATTCTCTAGGACACCTACGAGTACCTTAACATCATTATTTGCCCAGCAGGACTTAAGTTCTATTCCTGTCTGTCTTAGGTCTCGGAGCCCTTACAACTTTACATTTATCGGTCCTAACACTTTGTTAAGGGCTCACATCGAGGTTTTTGCAAAGTTGTTAGCATCCGTATGATCCTAAGACTAGGCCAAACGTGGCAGATCATCTGCTTAAGGGCAGGCCATTTAAAATTTTAAATTTGAATCGGCTGTAAATAAAAGTACCGATAATTTTTTCAAATTTCTGGTTTGATTGGAGAGGCTGAACTTTGTCAATTAATAATGGAGAAGCCAATGCATCCACAACTAGTCAGTTTGGTGTGGATTTTGGGCTGGCGGCATTATTGGACCATTTTTCTTCGAAAATGAGCAAGGAGCCGCCGTTACCTCCAACGGTGAGCGTTACCGCGCCATGCTCGACAAATTTTTGTTTCCAAAAATTCAAGAGAATGACATGGACGGCATTTGGTTTCAATGAGACGGTCCACATGTCACACAGCCAACGCAGCCATCGATATTTTTCGCAATATATTTGAAATTGAATACTCAGCCGGATTGTGATGTCAATTGGCCGCCTCGGAGCTGTGATTTGAGCCCTTTGGATTATATTCTTTGAGGAGCCATTAAGGATAAATGTTACGCTAAGCATCCAGAGACTATCGAAGCGTTGAAACGTGAAATCGATGTTGCCATTGAAGATATTCGACGCGAAACAGTCGAAAAAGTATAACAAATTGGGTTGATTGGAGGAGGTACTGTCGAGCCAGTTGTGGTGCAAGGGTTGCTATATATATTTCTGGCCTAGACAACACTGTCGCCATCTGACATTTCCATTGGAAAGTCCGACATTTTGTAGCATAAACGTGCTCACAACGTTTTGACGAACGACCATCGTTTTTGTTGTTTACAGTGACTTGAAAAAATCAATTTGGCTAAAAAATGGAATTAACTCGTGAACATTTTCGTGTGATCACTTTTTCACAACTTTCGACGTGGATTATTACGACAAGAGTGCATTAATGAACTTAAATCTTTGTATGGCGATAAAGCACCATCCTATAGTACTGTGAAAAACTGGTTTAATGAATTCAATTGTGGCCGACGGTCGCTCAAAGACGAAGGCCGTGAAGGTCGTCCATAAACGGCCGTTGTGCCAGACAACATTGATGCCGTGCGTGAACTGAAAATGCAAGATCGTCATGTGACATACCGTAAGACAGAGGCATTTCTTCCACCAGCATACATTCGAAATTGCATGAACACCTGGCCGTCAAAAAGGTTTGTTCTCGTTGGATCCCGCACAATTTGACAATCGCTCAAAAAGAGGCTCGTGTCGATTGATGCAAAGAAATTTTGAAAAAATACAATCGCGGTGTTTCAAAAGGCGTTTATAAAATCGTCACAGGTGACGAATCATGGATCTATGCGTATGAGCTCAAAACAAAACAGCAATCGACCGTGTGGGTCTTCGAAGACGAGCCAAATACAACGAAAGTTGTTCGTGGAAGAAGCACTTCGAAGCGAATGGTCGCCTGTTTCTACGGCAAAACTGGTCATGTGGCGACTGTTCCGCTTGAGGACGGTCAATTCTGAGTGGTACACCACAATTTGTTTGCCTGAAGTCTTCGGAGAAATTCGAAAAACGAACAAGAGGAGACGAATCATTGTGCACCATGACAATGCGAGCTCTCACACATCTGCTCAAACCAGCGCTTTTTTGACCGACCAAAACGTCGAATTGATGGGTCATCCGCCGTACAGCCCTGACTTGGCACCCAATGACTTAATTTTATCCCGCACATTAAAAAAAGGCGTGGTCAAAGACTCGTCGCCAGATGATGTTGTTGAAGCATTCAAAAACCATGTTTTGGAGGTGTCTCCATCGGAGTGGATAAAGTGCTTCGACAATTGGTTTGAGTGCATGCAAAAGTGTATAAATCATGCTCGAGAATACTTTGAAAAGCAATGAAACCATTTTTGATGATAAATATTCCCATTTGCATTGTTAGGCCATTATTCCCGCACATCAAGAAAAAAATGCGTGGTCAACGATTTTCGTCGCCAGAAGATGCTGTTGAAGCGTTCAAAACCCAGTTTTAGAGGGTCTCAATCGGAGTGGAAAAAGTGCAATCGGAGTGGAAAAGACAATTGGTTTGAGCGCCTGCAAAAGTGTATAAATCATGCTGGAGAATACTTTGAAAAACAATGAAACCATTTTTGATGATAAATATTCGCATTTTCATTATTAGGCCAGAAATATATATAGCAGCCCTCGTAATCATAGGATTGATATTGTGTTCCAATATTAAATGGCAAAATTCAACCGTTCCAATAAAATCAGAAATTTGAAAAAATGTTCAGTCTTTTTTTTACAGCCGATTCAAATTTAAAATCTTAAATCACCCACCCTGTATATTCAAAATCTTTATTCAATGCTTAGTAAAAAATACCAGAGTAGAATGATGAAATATATTCGTCTGAAATGGTGGAAAGATGAAACTAACGATATTTTTTCAGTTTTTCAGTTGCATTAATCTAAACATAGGACAGTCACCCCAGCCGATATAGTTTTAGTCACCACAAATTCAAAATTAGATTATATTTTTTAACTTTGCTAATAAATTGACTCAATGATTTATAAACCCAACTATTTAAAAGAAATGCATGCAATTACCAAACACTACGTATATCTGAATTTCGTTTAAAACTCGAGAAATGTTTGAAATGTTCGTATTTTTTTTATCAAAAAAAAACGCAGGTCGTTTAAAACAAAAAAAATATTTTATTTCTGGTGGGGAAATCGTATCAAGATCTGATAAAAAAAAAAATAGTGCATTTCGTCGCATTGTCACGTGCTAACAAAATCTTCCGTCCACTCGCTGTTACCCAGGTTTGCTAAAAATAGTTTTGCTTTGGAAATATTTTATCACAAATATCGCAGCCAACTGAACCAAACACGCTTCTTTGTAACATGGCTATTATTTTATTTTAAAACAAACATATTCGTAAGCAGAACCGATCTTAAGAAAAAGAAGAAGAAACGATGAGCATTCATACAACATAATCGGAAAAAAATTATGTAGTCTGTATCTGTTTTTCTTTTACTTTCCAACATGATCTGTACCTTCACTTCTTCTTTGTTCGTGGTGACATGAGCACTAGGGGTAGAAGTTAGCCAGCATATTTTTTTTTGGGATGTTAACTGAAAATAGAGCAACAAGTTTTTAGATAATTATCTTATTATATTTATTATACTTAGTAGGGACATAAATACTGTAACACACGTTTTATGCTGTAAAATAAAAAGTACCGAATGTTTTTGGACCAAATATTTTTTAATATATTTATTGATGTGTATTGTATCCAAAAAGAATCTACTTATTTGAAATGTCCTCCTTTTGCCTTTACACACGCCTTAAGTCGTACGCCTTAAGTCCATGGCTGGTTTTGGAAATGGGAATTGTTAAGAGGCTTCACAACAGCTTCCAAAACGGTTTCTTGGTAAACTTTTGCCGGTGTTTTGAATCCTTGTTCGCAGAAATGCAGGTCAGTGACCCCATCGTAAGAGACACCCCACCAAACATGACTGAAGCTGGGTGATGACCCTTTTCCACCCCTGGGATCAGTGCAGATGCTTCCTTAGATGAACGCGCATACACTCTATCATTTTGCTTGTTAAATTTTTTCTGAACGGTAAAAATTTTTTCATCGGTGAACAACATTTTTCTATGCAAGTTATCAGGCGTTTGCATTTTTCAATCCTATTTTTGTTTAAAGCTGCAGCCAATAAATGTCCGGTACGTCGTTTGAACACCCCAAGTCCCAAGTCTTTTTTAATGATTCGACTCATGGACTTTTGCTTGATATTCATCTCATTCGGGCCATGATTTTATGTTTTCGGAGCGGATTTCTGTGAATTCTTGATTTAACGGCTTTGATGACATGCGGTGTTCGAACAGAGAGTAGGCGGCCCGACCGGTGGCGGTCTTTTACATCTCCAGCCTCCTCAAACGGTTTTATGCATCCGTAGACGCCCATGCGGCTAATCCCTAGTGGCCGGAGCGGTTTGAAAATATCGTTTGTTTTTCATTTCACACTTGAAAAGCGCTATTACAGCGATACGGTTCTCATTATCTGACCACTCCATGATGAAAGTTGAAACAATTTCAAAATCCTATTACAGACTAAAGCTATTTAGGTTAGTTTTCAAAACCCATATGACAATAACGGGGTATGTTCAGTTCTACTATTGAAATGGGTGTGTTCAATGTTGTATTAGTATTTATGTCCCTATTAAGTACAGGGAGGATTTATGACAGCTTCGGTGGCAACCGATGGTCCATATTTTCAATGACTGAAACATAATGGAGTTTCAATTTCGTTAATGAATTGTTCTTTAGCTCATAAATTGTTCTCATGAATATTAACGAAAATTTGTTCTTGTAAATTTCCCCAAAGAAAGGAGTCCAACGATGTCAAATCACATAATCGTGGCGGTCAACATGGCCAAGACGTGAGATATCACTGCCATTGAGTTTCTCGCGCAAAAGAGCAATTGTTTCGTTGGCTATGTGGCACCATCCTCTTGAAACCACAACCAGGTGCATATCCTCAATATCTGGCCACAACATCTCCTTAACAACTCGCGATAGCGAACACCATTCACGGTAACTGCTTGGTCGACCTCATTTTGCACAAAAATACGGCCCGATGATGCCGCCAGCCCATAAACCGCACCAAACAGTCACTCTTTGTAGGTGCATTGTTTTTTCGACAATCACTCTTGGATTATCATTTGCCCAAATGCGGCAATTCTGCTAATTGACGAATCCACTGAGGTAAAAATGTGCATCCTCACTGAAGATGATTTTCTTCGAAAATTGATCATCCACTGTTGTCATTTCTTGCCAGCATTCTGACCATTGAAGACGTTTGGAATGTTCAAGAGACTTTAGTTCTTGAGTCAATTGCACCTTGTAAGCGTGTAAATGCAAGTCTTTATGTATAATGTTCAGCAACGACGAGCGTGAGAGGTGCAATTGTTGGGCACTATGACGAGTTCAGGTGAACGGCTCTTCAGTTACACTATAGCGAACAGCAGCAATATTTTCTGCAGTACGAGCTGTACGAACGAGCATGCACAGGTGTTTTCACATCTCCTACAAAATCGGTTTGCTCAAATTTCTGCACAATGTTTCCGATTGTACGCACATTTAGACGATTAAATTGACCGAAAAACGAAGTGCACGACATGCATTTTGATTTGAAAGTCCATTTTCATAATAAGCCTAAATAACTTTAACGCGTTGCTCGCTTGTGTATCTTACCATGGTTCAAATTGAGTTTGTCTGAAATTGAGAAATATCAAATGAAATGCAGAAAAAAACTTGACGTTTAGGTGTGGTTCACAATCAACATCGGCCATTAAAATTGAACCACCCTTTATAAGCTGGGAGACAGATATCGTCTACATAGCCGAGGTCTTCCAGACGGCCCTGCAGTCTTGAGCTTATAAAGGGAGGAGATAAATCACATCCCTTGTCCCATAACTCTTCTGACTGTCAGTTCGATCAGCGTACAATACCGGCTAATGGGCGTCAGAGTATAGATTGGAATTATGAGAACTTACATTCTCTGGGACTCCTTTGCAGCGTAGACCATGCAGATTTATTTGGGGGGGTGTCAAAAGACTTCTCAATACGAAACTTTCTGATGTTTATTCACACACGATTACTACTCTAAGGACTGCACGACAATAATCCTAATGCTGCTAGCGTGCTCAGCACAGGATATCCCGTGCGGAATGCAGCTTACTCTGTATAATGGATCATTTTATTTATTCTTTCAGATTTTTTGTTTGTTTCTTTTTTTTGAGCTTTTTTCATAGAAGTCTTTCTCCTTCAATCAATTCAACTACGAGGGCGGTTCGGAAAGTTCTTAGCCTATCCATGAAAGAGAAGAGTTAGTTTTTCAAAAATATTTTTATTTTTCAATATAATCTCCTAAAACTTCAATACACTTAGTCCAACGCTTATCTAGCAATTCTATCCCTTGATTAAAATAGTTTTCCTCATGGTCTTCAAAATAGTGGTTTACAACTGTAATTGCATCTTCATTTGAGGTAAAACGCCTGCCAGCAAGGAATTTTTTTAGATTTGGGAACAGGTAAAAGTCTTTGGGAGCTAAATCAGGAGAATAAGGTGGGTGGTCAAGCAACTCGTAGTTTAATTCGTTGATTTTAGCCATTGTTAAAACACTCTTGTGCGCTGGTGCGTTGTCTTGATAAAAAATTATTTTTTTGTGTTGTAAGTCAGGACGTTTTTCTCGAATTTGTACATTTAATTGATCTAAAAGGTTGCAGTAGTACTCTGAATTTATTGTTTTACCCTTTTGCAGATAGTCAATCAATAAAATACCTTTGAAGTCCCAAAAAACCGTTGCCATAACCCTACCAGCCGATTGATTGTTTTTGCCTTCTTTGGGGCACTACCTCCAGCTTCAGTACATTGTTTGGATTGTTCTTTTGTCTCTGGAGTATAGTGGTGGATCCATGGCTCATCAACAGTTATGAAACGACGCTTAAAATCCATTTTATTTCGCTGAAAACGATCCAAACAAGTTTGAGAAATGTTCATTCTTATGCGTTTTTGGTCGACTGTTAACAAGTGCGGCACCCATTTTGCAGAAAGCTTTTTCATCTGTAGTTCTTCATGCAAAATTAAATGGACCCGATCATTTGAGATGCCCATGATATTAGCTATTTCACGCACTTTTATTCGTCGATCATTTAATACCATATCATGCACTTTGGCTACAATTTCTGTTGTTGTTGCTGTTTTTGGACGTCCACTACGTGGTTCATCTTCAATGCTTGTACGACCACGTTTAAATTCAGAAACCCAATTTTTTACTGTTGCATATGAAGAAGCACTTTCACCTAACACATTTACCATATCATTATGAATTTCTTGTCCCGATAAACCTTTTTTATGTAAATATTTAATGACACCACGCATTTCTAATTTGTCCATTGTAAAAAAATCGCGGATGCGTCTTTTGTGAACACCTGTTTCTATATGAAGGAGTTGCCAGATCGAAACAAAATTTAACATGTGTTCATAGCAGAGATGGAAGTTTCCAAAACACTTAACTTTTTTCTGTTTATACCGCGCTTTTTGTGCTAGGCTAAGAAGTTACCGAACCGCCCTCGTAGGTACTAGTTATATGACCTCCTGTAGAAGGCCTTATGTTCAGAGTGTTTGCGATCACCTTTGATAGCTCTTCATAATACATGAGTTCATACTACAGGTAATCGACTTAGATCGCCTTCTTTTTAAATTGTTGTTGTAGCGGCGCATGTGGTACTGGGGTGACAGCCCTTGGCCAAAGATTGCTGTTTCGGGTCAACCCGGTACATAGAACCGGCTGTCATGGGACTGCCTTATTTATAGTGAAGAAATTTAATCCCTTTATCTCTTGACTACATATTACTTTTCGATTTATATCAGCAATTAATTTCATTTATTTTCTTTCTCTTCACAGGAAAACAGTACATTACGCAGTGTCATTGATAAACCACCCATAGGAGGTAAAGAGCTGTTGCCTTTGTCCTCAGTACAATTAGCTGGTTTCAGATTACATCCCGGACCGGTAAGTAAACCCACCTTACATCAACTTGCTACGGCTAAATTTATAATGAAATATCAAGTCACTGATAATAACTCTTTTTGAATGAATTAAGGGAGCTGTCATTACGTAGTTATTTTAAGAGACCACGATCAAAAGAGTAGGAAAATAGAAGCCTGTGCCGATGATATGCCGGCGATATTTTCAACCCTGAATTTAGAATTGATTGATTTCGTTCATTGAGCCGAATAATGGATTGGGACTTAATCCGAGCAAAAAGTGGGCTGTAATTGTCTTTTAGATGAAATAAATAGAAGAGTTTTAACTGCCAGAACTGGAAAAAACTTAAACTTCCAAGTGAAACCAAATATCGTACAGGCCGATCTCCTTGCTTTTGCCAGTAGCAAAGACGCTTAAAGCACTTTCTGGTTATTCCAGCGAAGGACTTATGAATGAATTTGCATGCAAAAGTCTTCATAGATACCAATGGGACTTGCGAACACAATTTACCGTTGTCGAAGTTGCCTTTGTCATCCACAGCGCTAAGTCATCAAACGCGCTGAGTCCGTACACAATCTCAATGCTAATGTTGAAGCACTTAAAAACCCCGGGAGTAGAGCACATGCCCAAAGTGCTCAATCTGTCACTAGCCACTCAATTAGTTCCCCAGGCCTGAAAATGGCCAGAGCTGTACCACTACTGAAGCCAGGCAAAGGAGAATCTTACAGGACGATCTCCTTGCTTAGCATAGACGCCTAAAGCACAGCTTCTCCCCAGCCTTATCGAACACCTTGGATGTACTGATCACCAGCATCAGAGCTCAATAACTGCTTTACACCACATTACCACATGTCCAACGACTGGGCGGTCCTTGTGGCTCTTGACCTTAAAAAGGCCTTCAACACGGTTAATCATACCACTCTGTTCGAGGTTCCCCAGGTCTGAAAATGGGCAGAGCTGTACCACTACTGAAGCCAGGCAATGACGCAAGCAAAGGAGAATGGTACAGGACGATCTCCTTGCTTAGCAAAGACGCTAGAAGCACTGCTCCTCCCCAGCCTTATCGAACACCCTCGATGTGCTGATCACCAGCATGGGTTCCGCAAGCATCAGAGCTCAACAACTGCTTTACAGGCCATCACTTCTTGTATTAGTCACGGCCTTAACCAGAACATGCCCAACGACTGGACGGTCCTTGTGGCTCTTGTCCTTACAAAAGATTGTGTCGTATGCTGATGGTTGCGCACTGCTGGCGTCTGGACCTTTAGGAGATGGCATATGCGAGAAAATCAACTGTTAGCACGCTTATTCACTGCGAGGGATATTAACATATTTTGGCTCCAAATCATCAGCCACACTGTTTACAGAATGGACCGCAGAGGTGCGGTTGTCACTTTATGTGACGTCAACATCCCGACAGCCAACTTTCCCAAAATCCTTCCTCTGTACATGCTACAGCTATGTGCAATAAGCTTTAAAGTATTAACAAGCTCCTCAAGCTTATTAATACTAGATGGCAGTACTCGGGGAGCCGAAAACGAAACCTTGTTGACCTCTTACAAAGCGATAGGTCTGTAGCGAACTACGCAGCAGTGGAAGAAAACACAAACTTGCCAGAATGCCGCCCTGTGCATATTAACAGGGTGTCTTCTGAATACAATCGACATGAGACGAAGGTCCTTACCGTGCGCAAAACGATCATACAAGCTTGCTACCGGAACTCTATTTTCAGGGTCAGCCTAGACTTTTTAATAAGAGATAAGACAATCAGTCTATTTAGTAAAGAGCACAACATTTTTGAACAGGCCCATCTCAGAGTTTCCAAACAGAAACTCTTGAAAAACTTGCAATGGTGTTCGTTGTTTCTATTACAACAATAAAATGGAAGTTGTTAAGTCCATTTTCTTTAGCCTCCATAACGAGGTGAAGATAACTCGCAATTTGGACAGAACGCTTTCAAAGAGACCTAACGGTAAGCTAAGTGGGCTTGGCAATTAAAATATGCAGCATGTCATGTGGTCTCTGAATGGACGCGGGACAGAAGTTCATGACGCTGCTATAAATTCGCGCCTATTACGAATTAAGTCCGCTGCACCATCCAGATTTCAGCTAAGCCAAAAAGAATCTCGCGAGTCTGCCGAGGTAACGTCTTTTCCTCTGGTGAAATCCTTAGGGTAGTACTCCTAGCACTAAATTCACACTGTAGCTGGTCATTGCCGCAGCGACTTCATTTGCGTGAATGTTTTTCGGACCTACTTGGTAGTTAAGATTATCTTGAGGCTCTCTCTTGTTACGCTGAACCTCTCTCCCTAGATCATGCAGGCCATACCTGATCTGCTGGGCGCAGGTAGCCTGTTCATAAGATGGTGGTTGATATGTCTACTGGAAAAGCCACGCAAGCACTTACATTTAAGACGACAAGAAATTGTGCTTAGGACCTTCACCCCTAGCTCATGTAGATGGTCCTCAGATTGCAAGAGGCGACACCTTGTTGATGTTTCCAAGGCTGACATTCTGGCTGAATTTTCTTCCACAATGTCATGGTCACATTCTACACAGTTTGCCACAGACCAACATATCGCTTTCAACGAGGTCAATACGATTTCTTTAACAGCACCCCAAGTACTACCGGCAACATATTTAAGGACCTTGTCCCTTCTTTAAATCTTCCGCATATAGCTACGTGTGGAGGCTCAAAAAATGCTGGCCAATGTGATCCCAATGATTTTAGAGTAAATGGCAGACGAGTTGTTGTTGACTTCATTGACTTTCACATGAAGAGCAGCCGCACCTCTGCAGTACATGGAGTCAACAGTGCGTCTGATGATTTGGATGCGGATATTTTCATATTCCTAGCAGTGAAAAATGGTGCTTAATCAGTGAGGTAATAGTTGATTTTTACGCATATGTCATCCACTTTTGGTCCTGACGCCAGAACTGTACAGTCATCAGCGCACTAAAATATTTCAACGCCCTCTAGTGGTTCTAGAAGTTTGTCATCCCGGCCTGGGCAAATCCTCGTTTAACGTTACGGAAATTCGACTCCAGTCTCTAAATTCTATGTAGCGTAATTGAATGAAGGCGTCGAAAGCCTTGTCTTGGTCAAGAGCCACGACAACCGTCCTGTCGTTGGGCTTGTTCTGGTTGAGTTTGCGACCAAAATGTGTGGTAATAACATGTAAAGCTGTGGTTAAACTGTGCTGCTTAGGGAACTCATGCTGATGATCTACACCAAGAAGATAGGCCTGCCCGATTCACCTTTGGTCGCGTCTTTGTCTGGCTTTGGTGGTACAGTAACCACTCTGCCCATTTTCCAGGCATCGGGAACTAAATGAGTGGCTAACGACAAATTGAGCATCGACATCAGCGGAGAGATTCCGAAACTGCATTGTAGGCTTGAGTTGAGTGCCTGGCGTGTACGACTAGAATCAACCATGCTATAGAGGAAGAGGAAGGTCAAATTGCCGACAAAGCGTGTATTAGAAGATCTTTTCGGTATAAATGAGGTTTTTTCAAGGAGGACGTTCTAATGGCATAAAGAACCGTGGGAAATACCTTGCAGCTTTCTAGCAAAATAAAAAGTATTACGTTTTGTGTTGACAGCCAGAATATTATGAAGGCCGTAACAAGTCACCAGGTAACGCTTAAGATAGTAGATAAGTGCTGGCAGGCTTAAGGCACACATACTAGGAACTTTACTGTAGGCCAATGCTGGGTGCCAGGCGACTGCGGCTGTAAAATTAGCCATGTTATAGGGAAACAAGACCGGTTAGTCAAACTGCGGGCAAGCGACTTCTTAAAGGTACTAAGAATCACACTTTAAAATAAAAAATGGTCCAGAACAGACTTGTCAGATTAAAGTGTCGAAGGCTATCCGGCCCAGGTTAGATATCGCCTGAACGGGTGTACTGGACAGGAAAAACCTTATCTCCCTTTTACATCCAGCAAGTTATGGATGTCACATTGAGTTAAGTTTGATTTTAATCAATGTTTGTTTGCTTTAACGGATACTTTAGAAAATGGGGAGAAAGACTTAATAGCAATCATCATGGGTAATTTTGGGCGTCGACCTCAAGTTGCACGAACAGAGTTAGAGCTAACCAACAGTTATGGATGTCACATTCGGTGGAGTTTGATTTCTATAAATGTTCGTTCACTTCAACCTGAAGCCTCCTAAAAAGGGGAAGCACGGCTGGTATATCACGGGTCGCTTAAGGCGAGGACTTCGAGATGGAAAAGCACATTAAAACTTCTATAAATGTGCGCGGACGATGATAAGCTGGAAACGGCTCATGTCTACAACGGCCCATGTCTACAACGCCACAGACAAAAACTGAATAGGTGAAAGACTTCAGCAATAAACAATTCTTTTTATTGGAGGCACAAGATGATTGAAAGAAAAATTTTGGTTTTTTGAACCATTATAAGGCATGTTTGTGCTAAAGTTTTATTTGGGTTTCCCTATTGGTTTCGAAGATTGGATTATTTTAACTGACGGATTAATAAATGGTGAATAAATGGGGCTCTCGGGGATTTTTAACGATAGGGAACTTTACCAGAAGGCCCTGAGGGTTTTTTAAACGATACCGCACACTTTCACGTTATAGTGGGTACTTGCACGAAAGGAAATTGCTCAAAGATGCTAAATGCAAAAGGAAATTGCTCAAGGATGTGCCGTCAGGCTTTTAGGGTCGCAAAAATAACTACATACATAAATAATACAGAAATATACACGTTTTTATAATAAATGTGGATACATTTCACTTTAAAACTTGCGTGGTCCGACCACTTTCTTAATAAAAAAAATGTTTAAAACAAAATTAGTTTTCCTCGATTTAAAAAATTGTATGTGAATACCGGCGACAGTGATTAATAGAGGAAGACTTAAAAGTCTCGAGACCGTAAATTAAGTCTGTCCATAGCTGAAAGTATTAAAGCCCGGCCACACAAGAGAAAGTTACGAATAGAAAATAGCCGGTTCTATAGAGCTGGTTCTATAGACTACAACAACAACGAATAAAAAATCATTTTCAAGGCCCCCTGGGTCCGGGGACATTCATTATTTTCCCCTAAATAACCGCCTAATTTTGGGGAACGTGGTATACTTTTTTTCGTGTCTCTCTCTCTATAAGCAGCACTTTTGTCCAGATATAGGCTCTGCAGAAATTTTTACTGCTGGACGGACTACAAAGTCTGTCCTAAAAGGAAATTTTAAAAATATGCACATCCAACTAATTCAGACTTTACTCAACTTTTGAGTTTCTATCAACAGAATACGAAAACGAGTACATAAATTTTCAATCGCCAAAGGATCGGGTCGAGCTGGAAAAATTATAAATTCCAACTTGAATTTAGGATTTACATCTACAAACTTCATTTATCATCGTAGGAGGTCAAATATTTTCCGAGTTCTTTGCTGAGATTTATTCTAGAGTTATACAATTCTCCTCGAAATTTTAACCGCAATACTTTTTTTTTATCAATATTGTTTACTAATGCTTGTATTTTACAAATTCCACCTATTTTTTCAGTTACCGGAACAGTATAGAGCCTTCAATACAATACCCGCACGCAAACATAAAAACAAGCATAAAAAACATAAACACAAAGATGGCCAACAGCCGCCCGAAACAAATTTAATGGGTGAGTGGCACAAGCGATCTGTTGTTTTTGTCTTGAATTGGTTTTCAATAATGCAGGAAAATCTCTTACAGATTCTTCCGGTTTAGAGACTTATGAGAAAAAACATAAAAAGCAAAAGCGCCACGAGGACGAGAAGGAGCGGAAAAAGCGTAAAAAGGAAAAGAAACGCAAAAAGAAATCTCACAGTCCGGAGCCGCCGTCATCGGGCGGTGTGTCGCCCATGTTGGGCGGTCCATCGCAGCAGATCGGTGGCATGATGGGCGGGCCATCGGGCATGGCAATGCAGGGCGGCAGTATGGGTGGTAGCCTTCAGGGCCTGGCGACGGGTCCAAACAATCCACTGGGGCCTGGTGCGGGTGTCACAAATATGTCCGGCCCTGGCGGTATGATGATGCCTCAACAAGCTTCTTTATTTTAGTTTAAATTTAATGCTAAACAAATTAAGTCATGTTTTATGATTTTCTTTTAGGTTGAAATTATATTTACAAAGAAGATGATGAAAAAGAAACTATTATAACTGTCACTATCTCCAACTCTGCTCCACCAACGAACCCTTTGCTAGACCTATCCCTAAGCCCCCTTTCCCCCTCTTACTTTTACCACTTCTTATTCTCATTTACTGTGTGTTAATAAGGTGTGTTAGTTACTAAACCACAGTTTGTCATTCCCACAGTTTAGATAACTTTCGTCCTCTCCCCCTTCCTGGCCCCTTCCTGCTTAATTATACTTCCCCACCCTTACCATATCTTACGTTGCTCTTAGGCTTTTTCTGTTTTATAAAGAAAACAAAAAGATCTTCCATCATAGTTTTTTTAGGATTTATGGACTTGTTTTTTTTTGTACCCTTTTCTTTTTTTTACCGAAAGCCACCCTCAGATTTCTCATTTAACTGCCTGGTAGTTTCTTTGTAGTTCTTTTTGTCCAACCCCTTCCGCTCCTTGTTTTCACAAGTTTTAGTTATTTTTTTATTAAATAAAAATTTGTAATATTTTTTTCTTTCAACTAGCAATTAAGGTTTAATAAACACTTTTTTTATGAAAAATTTATTATAAACAAAAAATACAAAAAAATATATTATTTAGTGATTTAAGAGTTGTACGCAAAAGAAAATAATAATAATGATAATTAGAAATTTAACAGAAGGAAAAGAAAAACAACAACAAAAAAATCAAATAATAAATTAAATTTATAAAAAATGCAAAAAATATATATTTTTCTCATTGAGTGAGGCATAACTAAAAATGTGATTTTTTTATGTCTAGGACTTTTCCTTTGAAAGCTCCCTAGGATGGCCCCAAAACCATAAAAAATACCCCATCTATTGTATAACTAAATCGTTATTACAAAATTTACACTTCAATATTGCGATATTTAATTTAAACATGACGGGCCACATGTATCACAGCCCACGCAAACGTCTATATATTAGGCACTGTGAAAATCGAATAATCAGCCGAAATTGTGATGTCAATTGGCCGCCTCGGAGCTGTGATTTAGGCCCTTTGGTTTTCTGTGGAGGTATATTAAGGATAAATGTTACGCATAGCGTCTAGAGATAATTGAAGCATTGAATCATGAAATCGAAGTTAAGATTGAAGAGATTCGACCCGAAACAATCGAAAATGAACTGAATAATTGGGTTAAACAGATGTGGAACTGCCGAGTCAGTTGTGATAGTCATTATCAGTACTTTTCTTAAATCCGATTTAAATGTTAAACTTTGTATAAATAAATCAAAAACCCGTCTAATTTGAAAAGTTTAGTTTTACCAAAAAAGTTACTAAAGAAAAAGTGTCCAGCGGTCTTATACAGTCTTAAGCAAATCCAAATCTTATACAGTCAATTTTGGACTTGACTCGGTATACCCAAAATTCTTGCAAGAAAAAAATTATTTTCCGATTTTCGAGTGCTAAAAGACTGAATCAGTCATATGCATAGGAACAGGCGATTATCATACGGCATTGAAATTTTCGCTGAACTAGGCTTAATCAAGGTGCTTGAACATTAACCGAGAGAAATCCGAGATATGCCTCTTCACGAGGAAGATTCCAACGTATAAAGGCCAATTTTTACATTCGTTACGATAGTTTGGTGGACTTCAATGGCTAAGAAGTGGAGCATAAAAAACTAGGCAAGTTGCAGCAAATCTGTCGTTGGGTATCGCCGGAACAATCTGCACAACATCTAAGTATATGATTAATTACAAGGTCTTCTTCGAGAAGCGACATTAGAATGCGAAATGCCTAATTTTTGAAGGCTTAGACGAATGTGTTTCGGATCTGAGGCTTTCCTAGCATATTTGTCCCACTGGTAAGACGTAACTATCAGCAGTAGTAAAGCTGGGTTTTAGGTTTAAGCCGCTCACAAACCAAAACGTTTCCTCGCTCCAGATGGTACGGCGTTTCCTCGCTCCAGGTGGTGCGGCGTTTTTTCGCCGCAGATGGTGCGGCGTTTTCCTCGCCGCAGATGCAAATGTACCATATAAAATTAATGCAGTTAAATTAAAAAGCATATTGTGGATTTAACATAAAATTGTTTTTATTGACTCGATATCAAAACGTTTTGTCGCATCTAAATACACTCGGAAGTCACAATTTATCGAACAAAAATTAAATATATATATAACTCATTGACGGCCGCCACGACGTCTGCGACTACGGCTGCGGCGATTGCTCACTCTTGCTCCTTTGCCCTTATGTTGTGATGATCGAGAACGACGTCTTCGCCTGCCACTACGATCTTCCATTATGCCATGGCTACTATCTGCGCCATCGGATTGTTCGGTATCCTCTTCATTCGTCTGAGCCAGTTCTAAAGGCGCCGCATAGTATTTCCGCCCGCTTTTCTGAACAAATCCGTAGCGGACGCCTCCGTCAAGGGTCTCCTTTACCGTCTCTCGTACTTCGTCGAGGCTGGCCTGTTTGATGAAAAGTGCAAATATTAAAATAGATGTTATCTAAATATGTTGAAGGAAAAATAGTTTTTAATACTCTTACTTACCCCTGCTCTATTTGCAATTTGATTAGCAATTTTTGTTAGCGTCATTGGTTCTTCCGATTCCTTAAGTGCCTCTATAATCAAGGTTCCATTTTGATTTGCCATTTTAAAATCAGAAAAAAATATGTGCTTTCACGACCGATTTGGAAAAACAATTGAAAATTTTCACATCATATTTTTCAAAGCAATATTGATTTGAATTTAAAATTAAATTGTTTTGAAATAAATCAACAAATACATACAAGGTGTATTTGTCAAGGTAGAGCCGGGGTAAGTTTAGAACTAGGAAAAAAGGTATTAAATAGTTTTAAGACCGACGCAGCACTACAAAACGCTATCGCTGCGACAGTCGTGCCTTTCACGCGGCTACCACCCAAGGTTTTTTTAGTCGCTGTCATTTTTTAGAATCAAAATAAAATTGTGAAAATGATTATTACTTTCAACTTTTTACATTATTTTTACTGTAAAAATTAATTTAATTTTTTTTTAATTAAAAATTATTTTTTACTGTAAAAATAATGTAAAAAGATGAAAGTAATAATCATTTTCACAATTTTATTTACATTCTTAACTTTCTTTTACAATTAAAGCCTAGTATTAACCTAAAACAAAATATTCGCTCCATAAGAAATACATAAAGAAAAGCAAACGGAAATTTCCGCAACATTTTCGCCTCAGCTGCGTACCAGCTATCAAAAATTCCTAAACAAAAGTGTCAAAACTGAAATTTCTTTTGCTTTGCTACATGTATTCCTTATATGATGCGAAAATTTCATACTCACCTCAAACATATATATTTTCGCATTATGTTTTCCATAAAAAGACATGTAGATTGGAAAATGAAATTTGAGTTTTGGAACCTCTGCTCAGGAATTTTCGTCTGGTGATATGAAGCGAAAATGTGGAGGAGTTTCTTCCAGCTTTTCTAGCAGGGATGTTAACAATAAAAATGTAGACTTTCTTTCACTATTTGCAACGAAAATTCGAAATGTTCAAGAAATTTTTTAAAAATTGCAAAGAAAAAAAAATCACAGAAGATGTGGACTTTTTCGAGAGTATTTTAATTAATATGATTTAGATAATTTATTTGAAAACGAGTACAGCTACTTCTTCTACACAGCTATACACTACAAATTTTCTTTGTAGAGATAAATACCAAAATTCCAAGCGAAAATTTCTATTGTTTTTTTTTTAAATATATCTCTACACCGAAAAATTGGCGTGTAGAGCATCATTTTTAAATGTCGTTAAAATGACGATAAATCGTTAATACTGGCAGCTCTGTAACTCGTACCGGTCGCAGTTACCGACTGATATTAATGATATGACGTCACTCTGACGTAATTCACAACAAACTGTTTCTGTAGAAAAAATGCCGATTTCTATTCCATTCACTCGTTCCAAATCGGTAATTAGACATTTGTTCCGATCCTTCTCCAATAGAAATCGCCTAAAAAGTGTTTCTGTAAGAAAAGTGACAACTTGAAATCGGTAATTTTTCTCACTGACTTTAAGCCAAGTGAGAACTCTGCCGATTGCTATAGTGTTGTTGCAATTATGAGGAAGCAAGTAATCATATACTTATATATTATTGATGTTATTTTATACAAAAAAATATTTTATTAAAAAAAATATGTTTTAATTGTGTTACCGCGGTTTAATTGTGTTTGAAAAAACGTAGCAAAGCATAATCATTTGAGATGGCAGTGTGTTGAAATTGACGACAATTTATGAACTGGTTTGAACGAAATCGGTATGGTAAAGCAAAATAACCGAGTGCAAATGTTTGTTTACTTGCAATGTAAATCACCAACTGTCAGCTTATTTAATTGCTGTTTTTATTTGTTTGCATATTTTTAACAAAATGAGTGAGTAGGTAAGTAATAGTTATGTCGTTTAAATAAAAAAGTTATATGAAAACAAATGCAAATAAAAAGTTTACCGTTTCTTTCCGATTTGAGTTTCTTTCCAGCACAGATCGAATTTTAACCGATTTCAACGTAAAGAAACAGCAGTTATCACGAAATCGGAAACTTTCAGTCTAGTCGGTGTGACGTCACATAAATCTGTAACTTACCGATTTATTTACAGAAACGACCTACTGATCGCAAAGTGCTTTGTTTCTTCAAACTCTGTTACTTAGTCTGAAACAACTACTCTGTGCACGTTCTTTAATTCATGATTAATTTCAAGCCCTTGTTCGATTCTGTCATCAAGTTTACCATGCTCTCATAATTATCATTTTTAATGAAATTTTTTATTATTGTTTGCACTGTAGGTTTCTTTGAAATTCAATTTCTTGAAGCCAACGTTTTGTAACTCTATCACGGTTATAATAAAATATATAAAAATCCCTTTTCCTCTGCTCATTTTGAATAAATAAGGGTGTTTTATAATAGCCGTGTTCTTTTCAGGTACCTAGCTTAGTTACCTATTTAGCTAGCAATATGGTATTCTGGCAACATTCAACAACATTTTAAATCAGATGGAAGCAATAGCTCAACAAAAGTTTGTTTACAAACAAACAAACAAAAAAGTTAAAGCAAATTGCGGAAAACGATTTTTGTTATTTCGTTAGTTTCTTGTTTTGTTTACATTTTATTAACAAATCATGTCTTCTGAAACATGTTGGTAGGCATTTATTTTTCGCCGGGGGCAATCACATTCGTCCTTTCTGGCTTTTTAGCAAGCCAACAGCATCAACGTCT
Source organism: Hydrotaea diabolus (assembly GCA_963513945.1). Taxonomy (NCBI): domain Eukaryota; kingdom Metazoa; phylum Arthropoda; class Insecta; order Diptera; family Muscidae; genus Hydrotaea; species Hydrotaea diabolus. The sequence goes on from OY740719.1 coordinate 19,024,540, forward strand.
CGTTGCTGGTCCACAATTTTCGTTTAGTCACTCTTTATATAATATAGCCATCTCGAAATTTCTGTAAATCTCATCATTGTAATTTATAGAAATGATATTATCCCGCTATTTATATTTTCGTTTTCTTTCATTCTATTCATTTTCTTTCTGTATCAATAACAAAAAACATATGTTTTTGATTTTGTATACAAGCCGGGTGTGTCACAATATTTTTCTTGTTAAAAAAATAAGTCAGGTAACTCTAAATCGTTTCGTTACCGAGTAGAAGCCAACTCACTTGCTAACCGAGTAACTACCATACAAATGCTTGTTTGGTAACCTGAAAAGAACATGGCTAATATTTGTTTTATACGAGTCTATCTCAAGTCGAATTAAAAACTCTAACGATGAATAATTACAGCGAAAAACACGAAATACCAAGCGGTACTTATAACCGGCGTTAAAACGTAGCGAAAATGTTTGATTGTAAAAAGTACGCAAAATTCATTAAATCGTGTCGCATATGAATCACAATATCCATCCCTGCATTTGGTGAGCTTTCAACCAGAGAGGAATTACACATTGTTCTCTGTGTTTTGTTTCTCAGCTGTTTTGGCAGATACATTTTGACATTTCCTCTGCTGCTCTCATTCAATAGTTGGTTAGTAGTTTTCTGGATTCGATAAAGCTGTTGTGTACATTTTTCAATCGATGTGATTTTGCTGAGTTTGCGACGGGGCGGTTGCAAACTATTTTAAGACTTATTATTAATTACAATAAATTTATTAAGCAACTGTGCCCTCTCATGAAACTCTAGTCGTTCGACACACAAAGCCAAGTGTAGATGCTATAAACGGGGCCGCGAACATGTTTAAACAAACCGCCAGCAATTTGTTGGAGCAAAACGCCGACAAGGTGACCGACGAATGGCTCAACTCATTCGATGCAGTTATAACGGATTGCGATGGTGGGTAAATAATTGAATTACTAAAATGCCTATGCCTATTAATCGATCTAAAATAGTTCATGTTTCATTTAAGAAATAGCGCAAATTGCATAAGTTTCGGTTCATATATGTTGTATTTATGAAATAGCTTGTGAACTGTGTCTGTACCTGTGACGTCGTAGATGTAGAAAAGTGTCTTAGGCTGGGAGTGTGTGAACGTGTGTTTGGATGTCGTGTGTGATATTTGGATGTTGTTAATGACCTTAACGTGAACGTCCGCATACATGGAACCCTACAGTATGTCAAATGGGCTTATGGTTATGAGGCAAAAAAAGAAGGTGAATGTCGAGAATAAGGACAACATAATTGAGGCGTTGTTTGAAATACACATGCTCACCAGAAAAGGCGGTAGAACTATAGAAATAGGCCCGGGGCTGAAGTTTAGTTTATGGAGGACACGCCTAGACAAAAAGTATGAAAGCATTGATGCAGGGAGAACGAAAAAAAAAGCAAACAATTGGCATGTAAACCGTAGGCTGTTGCCATCGTAATAACGACACCGCCCACTCACCTCAAGAAAATGGGACTTCGAGCAAGGAATAAGGAGCCCGCTAGACGTATTTTAAAGGGTTTCTTTAAAATAATAAAAATATTTTAAAAAAATCACCAAAATTAGTCTAATGGGGCCCAAACAGGAGCTATACGTAAAGTAAGCACACATTTAGACTCATGAGCGTTCTACTTAACATTAAAGCCCCTTTTTGTCAATGTCAATGTGAGCGGGATTGTTATTTAAAGCGTTAGCCCAATATACCAAATATAAACGAGCAAGGTCAAGTCGGTCGGATCCAACATTATAACTATCAAAAATATATCTCAGCAAGACCCATCTTTTTTATTATTTCATTGTAACATACAAAGCCTATAAGGTCAATTAATCTATATTACATAGTTCGAGTATATCCTATTCATTTACATTCTAATTGCATTTAATAAAAATTAAGTGTACAATTAAGTGTACCGCTCGACGTATAAACCACAGCTGATTCCCGTTAACGATGACTGTCAATTCATCTAAAGCTTGTAATCAAACTTCAGGTCGCAATTGTCCGATCTTCATGAAATTTGGCACAAAAAAGGTTTTTTTTTGATCAAGGACGTTCACTATTGCAATTTAAGAAAATCGGTTGAGATTTATATAGCGCCCACATATATGATCATCCGATTTTTATGTCTTTAGCTTCTGAAGTCCCATATTTCATCCAATCTTAACGAAATTTGGTACGAGTTATTTTCTTGTAACAACCCAGTAAACCAGATTTGCCGACAATGTCTGATATTAAACAGTTCTGAACTCTATTTGGTAGGGACATAAATACTGTTACAACATTGAACACTGAACATACCCCGTTAATGGCATATGGGTTTTGAAAGCTAACCTCAATAGCGTTAGTCTGTAACGGGATTTTAAAATTAATTCAACTTTCATCATGGTGTGGTCAGATAATGAGAAACCGTATCGCTGTAATAGCGCTTTTCAAGTGTGAAATGAAAAAAGCGATATTTTTAAAACGCTTCGGCCACTAGAGATTAGCCGCATGTTCGTCTACCGATGCATAAAACTGTTTGGGGAGACTGGAGATGTAAAAGAACGCCAACGGTCGGGCAGACCACGCTCTGTTCGAACACCGCATGTCATCAAAGCCGTTAAATCAAGAATTCACAGAAATCCGCTCCGAAAACAGAAAATCATGGCCCGTGAGATGAATATCACGCAAAAGTCCATGAGTCGAATCATTAAAAAAGACTTGGGGCTTTCAAACGACGTACCGGACATTTATTGACTGCAGCTTTAAAAAAATAGGATTGAAAAATGCAAACGTCTTTTGGTGAAGCACGCTGATAACTTGCACAGAAAAAATTTGTTCACCGATGAAAAAATTGTTTACCGTTCAGGAAAAATTTAACAAGCAAAATGATAGTGTATGCGCGGTCATCTAAGGAAGCATATGAACTGATGAACTGTGGAAAAGGGTCATCACCCAGCTGCAGTCATGATTTGGTGGGGTGTCTCTTACGATGGGGTCACTGACCTGCATTTCTGCGAACAAGGAGTCAAAACATCGGCCAAAGTTTACCAAGAAACCGTTTCGGAAGCTGTTGTGAAGAATCTTAACAATTCCCTGTTCCAAAACCAGCCATGGACTTTCCAGCAGGATTTTGCGCCGGCCCATAAGGCTAAAACGTCCCAGGTCCGGCTTCGAAACAATTTGCCAGCGTTCATTTCCTCTGAAGAATGGCCCTCAGGCAGTCCAGATTTGAACCCATTGGATTACAAATTGTGGACGGTTTTAGAGGACAAGGTTGGTCACAAAAGATACCCCAACATTGGATCTCTTAAGACTGCTTTGGTTCGAGCTGTGGCCAATTTATCAATGGACGAGGTTCGTGCAGCTATTGACGATTGGCCACTGCGACTTAAGGCGTGTGTAAAGGCAAAAGGCGGACATTTCGAATAAGTAGATTCTTTTTGGATACGATATACATCAATAAATATATTAAAATATATTTGGTCCAAAAACATTCAGTACTACATATTTATTTTACAGCATAAAACGTGTGTAACAGTATGTATGTAGAATGTATATAGAATTTCTACCGAAATCGTTACGAATTCTGTTTGGTTTGTCTGAGGATTTTTTTCAGAGAAGTAGTTCAGAATTCGTGTCAACCCTCTCATATGTTTTTAGTTACGAACTCGGTAAGAATTCTGATCAGAAGGCGGAACATTTTGCCGATTGTCGTACAGAATGCTGACCGAATTCTGAGCGTTTGGTTTGCTGAGAAGGGCTTCCTTTTTAAAATTAAAGAAAATCGGTTGAAATTTAGATACAGCTCTAGTTCGTCCGATTTTTCTTTTTTGGCTCTAGAAGCCAATCTTGATGAAAGTTGGCACCCGTTGCTTTTATGACCGAGAAAGTGCGTTCTTAAAATACAGAAAATCGGTTTATATTTAAAAATAGCTCCCACACACATATGTTCATTTGATTTTATCTTTTAAGTTCAAGCAGCCACATCAAATCTTAATGAGATTTGGCACTCGTCAGTTCTTTTGGACCAAGCACTGAGGTTATAGAATATGAAGGAAGTCGGTTAGATATAGATCCACAAGTAGAATCCACTTATTGCATTGAATCTTGACGAAATTTAGCACAAGTTAGTTTCTTATGCCAAGAACGAACACCTAGTTCGGATAAAGGTATATCTCCCACATGTATGCTTAAACAATTTTACCAAAAAAAGACATTTTCTAACAAATTCGAATATGACATAATATTAAAATCTAGGTAAATTTCGAGCCCTTCTTAGGGTGCCCTAAAACCTGTTCTCAGTTGGCTTTTCTAAACTTCCAGAAGTGCTGGGTAAAAAATAGTCGGCTAGAATCGACTTTAACTTATTTACTAGTTATATTGTATCGCATGGACAGTAATTAGTGTATTACGCATAAAACAAATTTGGACGGAATGGTGCACTTGCTTGGGAGTTACCAGAATGGTAACTACACTTTTCGTACTCGCTTACAAAGCTATTATTAAAATATTGCGGAGTTTACAATTTAAACGAATTTCATGCAGTACGACACAATGTGGTTGTTATCATTTCAAGGGCCTGCTCTAAGTTGTAAAGAACTTGAGCACTTAAAATGATACTAGCTACAAGTCAAAATTATTGCTCTAAAGAATTTGTTTAAGATCTGGTAGATAATTTCTTGGCATACATTTTTTAAATATGATTTTCGGCAAATATCTGCCTCGGTTACAAGTAAAGTTGCTCGTTCGATCAGCATAATTTTGACTATTTTTTTAATAAAACTGGTCGTAAGGCTTCAATGTTGGGTTCCAATGCTAATTTAACGACAGAAACCAGTGACTTCATAGCACAAACGAGGTTGGCCAGTGAACAGGACCATTTTTAAAAACCAAATGGGTTTTGCAATGAATAGATTGTTGAGCACGCTGTATGGCAAGTTGCACCGTCTTGTTGGTACCCAATAGCGTTGATGTTTATCTGATACATTTTTGAAAACAAAAATTCAATCAGCATGGATTGATAAGGCTTGCCATTCAACGTAACGGCAGCTTCTTTCTTATTTTCTTATTTTAAAGGTAATGACGACCCGCGTTGCCGCCAGACCTGTGTAAACCGCTTCTAACAGTGAATTTTAATAGATGTAACAGTATTACGTAAACGGCTTGTGTCACTAAACATAATTCTCTATGCTCTCTGAACTTCGCGAACAATTTTTTTTGTTTAAAGTAAAATTACACATTTTGGAAGCTTTGTTCTGCCATTTATCGATTCAAGATGACATTACTTCCAATATAGAAATGTCAACAGAGTTTGACTTTATAAACTGTCAAACCATATAGTTATCAATATCTGTATTTTTCATGCAGTTCAAAAAACACCCTGTATAGACCATTTTCATCCAATAGTCAATTTTACGACGTGCTGTAAATAGGAACTGGGCTTTAACGAGTTAAAATGCCTGAAAAAGAATGTGCTCTAATTAAATGTAGTCTACAAAGCATTTACTAAATGATATATACCATCCTACCCAGAAGGTAAAGGATATACATACCAAATCGGACCTGATTTGTGATCGAACTTCTGAAAAGTTGCATTAGGATGATTAATTTAAAAGAAATTTTGTATAGGAGGAAGGCTGTACTCAAACCTGGGGTAGCCTAGTAGAAATAAATATATATATATATATATATATATTTACACATATGTATATAGTTCCCTCCACAATCCTTTTGGCTTTTCGTTTTCGATACTCCTCATTTCTTACAACCCGAAGTTTTTAACACCGTCAATTCTGGAGGAACAGCTGTTCACACAACAAGTTCTTAACTGTCTTAATCTATGCCGTACACCTAGGCCGAGGATCGAATATTCCCACTTTCGAGGAGAAGGTAGGAGGCAGTATTAAAATTTGCATACCAGTCTAGACATTGCCTTAACATTACCTTATTCCGTTCGTCGGTTATCACTTTTGTCATTTTCCATTAGTGATTTCAAGACTATTTTAAAAGTAAACCCGGTTTCAACAAACTATTAGCGGCGTGTTTTTATCTCGTTAATGCCAGCGACTTTACGGGTAAGAGATTTTTCTCTAAGCCATGTAAAAACTTCCCTTTAAAATTCACTAGCCGCTCAAAGCCGGTGTTAGCCATATGATCGGGTCACTGAATATAAGAACTATATCGTGTAGAGCTTAAAGTTCCTCCCATGTTGCTGAATGGGATGCTGAATGACTTAAGTAAAGTAAGTAATATGTATGTGTTTCCTGTCACGTTTCCTTTCTCCTCTACGTAACCTATTTTTTCCTGAGTATTCTAGAGATTGTTTAATTTAAAACAACATATTTCGTGAAATAATACCTTATGGTTTAATAAGTTTTAAATTACAATAACATTAATTTTAAAATGTACAACAAAAGACAAATTATTGACTATTTTTTCCCTTTAATTTCTTTCAAGGCGTCCTTTGGGTTTACGGCGACGTCATTCCGGGCTCGGTGGAAGTTATCAATCGATTTAAAGAGATTGGCAAGAAAATATATTTCTGCACCAACAACTCAACGAAAACGCGCAAGGAGCTCTTGACCAAGTCGCACAGTATGGGTTTCGATATAACAGAAGATGAAGTCATTTCCACTGCAAATTCCCTGGCCGCCTATTTGAAAAGTCGAAATTTCAATAAGAAAGTCTTTGTCATCGGTTCGGAGGGTATCACCAAAGAATTGGACGCTGTGGGCATTGAACACACCCAAGTAGGACCCGAGCATATGCCTGGAACACTACAACAATATTTATCCAATCACTTTTCGTTAGACGAAAATATAGGCGCTGTTGTAGTGGGTTTCGATGAGTACTTTAGCTTTCCCAAAATGACAAAAGCCGCCTCTTATCTGAATCGGCCGGAATGTTTGTTTATCGCCACCAACACAGATGAACGGTTTCCCATGCCAAAGATGGTGGTGCCGGGAACGGGCAGCTTTGTACGTGCCATTGAAACATGTGCTGAGCGCAAGGCCACGGTTATAGGAAAGCCCAATACAGCAATATGTGAACATCTTATCAACAATGGCTCCATAGTGCCTGAACGAACACTTATGATAGGCGATAGGTAAGTGAAACAAGTGTCATAGAGTCGTCGGTTTACACGTCAACAGCAATAGATAAGGAAAGATTATAGAATATTTTGTTTTTTGTTGTAGGTGTAACACTGATATACTGTTGGGCTACAACTGCGGCTTTCAAACGCTACTGGTGGGCAGTGGCATACACCAGTTGAACGATGTGAATGCCTGGAAGACATCAACAGATCCGGAATTGCATAAATTGATACCAGATGTGTATTTACCCAAACTGGGAGATTTACTGCCCTTCATGTAAATTTATCAACTGTCTATCTTCTTCTTTTTTGTTTGTATCCACTATCACTCGTACGAAGTAAGAATCATGACATTTTCTCCCGTAGTATTACAAAGTTGGAGCTTTTGTTATCATTTAGTTTATGTTGTTAGCAAAAAAAATATGATTAACAAAATAAAATTGTAACTAACTTACAATACAACGACAAACCAATGTGGTATCCGTATGGCTGAGGGTAGGGTGTGTGTTCTGTGTGCGTCAACGGTGTATGTCTGACGAAATACGAAATCATGTGGCAGAGAGGGTTACTTATTCACTCTCTCACTCTCTTTGAATGCTCACATGACAATCAGCTGTTCTTGATGACAAGCAAAAAAGCTTGACCAGCAAGAGAAATGTTTTAATAGTGCTGTTTTTTGCTAAGCCTCAACAAAGACTGGATGATAGGCAAACCGCAATGTTGAAGTAATTTGTTAACAAAAAATCTATTACTACTGCTATTCAAACAGAAATTTAGAAAAATAATTTGTTGTTGCCTTTTTAGTTCTTAGCCTGAATGAAAATCACGTAGAAGCCTCTATTCAGGCTAAGTAACAAACGTCTAAAACAAACTAAGGTACTAAGTTCTATGTTTCCAGTGAAAATGTGTCAACCTCCATATAAAAAAATTACGTGAACTCGCTGATGAATACAGTACTGAGTTCAAGGTCGTTAAAATTTAAAAAAAAAATGTGTCTGGCATCATTGCTTAATTCATGCTAAATAACATACATAGCCATTGTTCTGCTTGGGAATATGTTCAAAAGATTGATTAACGGTCATTTTTAAATAAATTCAGTACAGAAATTTTAATTCCAAAAACAGAATGAGAAAAACAAAAAAATAAAATATGAATTTGTTTTCAATGATGCTTACAGTAAATTAATGATATTTCGTTTCGTAGTGAAATTGACTTTAATTTGAGAACCCACTCCCACTTGTTTTGACTTGTTTTTAAAAAAACTAAATTGAACTTCTAATTGTAAAGGGTGGTCCAACCATAATACACGATGATAATTGTTAATCACACCGTAACGTTAAGTTTTTTGGCCAACTTAAATTGTCATTTCTTTGTTTGACGAAATCAACCATGGAGAGGTATACAGTTGAGCAGCTCATTAATATTGTTAAAGCCTTTTACTAAAATGGAAGTTCAGATGCATTTCATACACTTCCTGATTTTTTTTGGTCAGCATAATCGAGCAAATGTGTCCACTTTGGATTTGAAACAAGCAAAATTGCCTCATTTGGGCAAATGAGTATCCACGAGTGATTGTTGAAAAGATCCATAAAGAGTGACTGTTAGGTGCGTATTATGGGCTGGCGGCGTGATCGGACCGTACGTCTTCGAAAATGAGATCGGACAAGAAGTTACAGTGAATGGTCGCTATCGCGATATGATAACGGAGTTCTTGTGGTGAGAAATTGAGGATATGGATCTGGACGAAATGTGGCTCCACTTGGCACGTAGCCAACAAAACAATGGCTCTTCGGCATGAAAAATTCAATGGCCGTGTTATGTTGTTGTTGTAGCGGCAACTGTGTGCCAGGGTGACAGCCCTTGGCCATAGAATTGCTCTTAGGGTCAATCCGGTCCATAGAACCGGCTGTAGTTGGATTGAATGGCCGTGTTATCTTACGTCGTGGCGATATCAATTGGTTGCCACGATCATGTGAATTGAAACCGTTGGACTTCCTTCTTTGGGGTTAATAAAAAAAGTGCACCCCAATAAGCCTAGAACAATTCAAGAGCTAAAGGTTAAAATAATTCGGCACATAAACGACATTGCAGAGTCATTGAAAATATGTACCATCGATCAGAGTTATGGCACCGAAGCTGTGGCGAGCAATTGGCTGATATTTCGTTTCACACATAATAGTCATCGTTCATTCTACAATAAAAAAAATATTAAGCTAATTCTCTGAAAACTTTTTGTTTTATTTACAAATTGACATTGTGTGTATAGTTAGATCACCCTTTATTGAAGTCATCGTTATGTTTTCAGTGTGTTATGGCAATCGTTGCCATATTTCTTGTCAAATATGACGTCTAGTTTAACTGAGAGCGGTTCTTTATAGAAGAAAAAATTGGCAGCACTGCTACACAGACAGGAGCTATGGTTTTTTACGAAAAATATAAAAATTTCCAGTGTAAAACTCAATAAATCGAAAAATTATCAAGAATTTTAATGTTTCCTGTATGTGGTTTAATATGGAGAATATTCCGAAATTCCGTACGTTTATATGGCTCCAAAGATTTCCAGAAATATAAGTATTCCTGTACGCATTTGAATTGCTTGCCTAAGCAAGAGGTGCGCATGTTTTTCAAGCAATTGGAGACCATAATTTGTGATGCTGACGGTAAGTACGAATCCTTAATTCTTTTAATCATGGGTATTCGACCAATGGTGAATGGAGTATGATTTCAAATGTCACTTTTTGTGCGGCTAGCCCTAAAACCGGGAGCGGCTTTAATAATGAGGTTATATTAAAGCATGTCCCGGCAAATTGTTGGCTTATAGAGCGGCAAGATGTCAAATTGTGAGAGACGTATGTACGTTTGGTGGCTATTTGAAAACATGGAACGATCTGGCCCTTGTTTTATCACAGATATTTATTTGTTACAACGTACCCTGAACCATTTAAGCACAATCGGATTAACCTTGTGGCTGCGCCGCGACTGGACCTCAAATCGGGAGATAGGGGCTATAGAAAAACATGCTGCGGTATTGTCAAATTTTAACAGTGATAGATGAAGTTCGCTTAGAACAAACTATGCTTATATTCAGCAAAGTTGTGTTAAAAAAATAATCTGTTGATAAAAAATATATATTTGTCAGCGCATAGAAAAAGGGACCTAAGGGTAAAAAAAAACAATTTTCACTTTTTTTAATGTGGACAACATCTGAGCATCTGATACCGATCCCATGCCCCAAATGTGTTCCCCCCAGAGATATGCGCGTTTTACGAAAGTGATGGTACACCAAAGATACACGTATTTAAATCTTTAAAATGGCTCTCCTGAACAAAACTGGTTTTTACCCTTAGGCCTTTTTCTATTTTGCGCGTCACATATACTGTTACACACGTTTTATGCTGTAAAATAAAAAGTACTGAATGTTTTTGGACCAAATATATTTTTAATATATTTATTGATATTGTATTCAAACAGAATCTACTTATTCGAAATGTCCGCCTTTTGCCTTAACACACGTCTTAAGTCGCACTGGCCAATCGACAATAGCTGCACGGACCTCGTCCATTGGAAAATTGGCCACAGCTCGAACCAAAGCAGTCTTAAGAGATCCAATGTTGGGTATCTTTTGTGACAAAACCTTGTCCTCTAAAACCGTCCACAATTTGTAATTTAATGGGTTCAAATCTGGACTGCCTGAGGGCCATTCTTCAGAGGAAATGAACGCTGGCAAATTGTTTCGAAGCCAGGCCTGGGACATTTTAGCCTTATGGGCCGGCACAGAATCCTGCTGGAAAGACCATGGCTGGTTTTGGAACAGGGTATTGTTAAGAGGTTGCACAACAGCTTCCAAAACGGTTTCTTGGTAAACTTTGGCCGATGTTTTGACTCCTTGTTCGGAGAAATGCAATTCACTGACCCATCGTAAGAGACACCCCACCAAACTATGACTGAAGCTGGGTAATGACCATTTTCCACCCTTGGGATCAGTTCAGATGCTTCCTTAGATGAAATTGTTAAATTAGGAAATTGTTAAATTTATCCTAAACAGTAAAAATTTTTTCATCGGTGAACAAAATTTTTCTGTGCAGCGTGCTTCGCCAAAAGACGTTTGCATTTTTCAATCCTATTTTTTTTAAGTTGCAGTCAATAAATGTCCGGTACGTCGTTTGAAAGCCCCAAGTCCCACGTCTTTTTTAATGATTCGACTCATGGACTTTTGCGTGATATTCATCTCATGGGCCATGATTTTCTGTTTTCGGAGCGGATTTTTGTGAATTCTTAATTTAACGGCTTTGATGACATGCGGTGCTCGAACAGAGCGTGGGCGGCCCGTCCGGTGGCGGTGTTTTACATCTCCAGTCTCCTCAAACAGTTTTATGAATCGGTAGACGAACATTCGGCTTATCCCTAGTGGCCGGAGCGTTTTGAAAATATCGCTTTTTTTCATTCCACACTTGAAAAGCGCTATTACAGCGATACGGTTCTCTTTATCTGACGACTCCATGGCGAAAGTTAAAACAATTTTAAAATCCCGTTACAGACTAACGCTATTGAGGTTAGCTTTCAAAACCCATATGACATTAACGGGGTATGTTCAGTTCTACTATTGAAATGGGTGTGTTCAATGTTGTAACAGTATTTATGTCCCTACTAAGTATAACAAATGTATATTGCTTTCCCTTTTCCAGGTGTTCTCTGGCTTCATGAAAAGCCTATAAACGGTTCCGTTGCAGCATTTAACCACCTAAGGGCCTCTGGTAAAAGAACTTTTATAGCCACCAACAATTCTACTAGAGCTCGAAAAAGCTTAGCGGAAAAAGCCTCTTCTATGGCCTTAGAAATCAGTCGGGAACAAATTTTATGCACTTCTAATGCGACCGTAAATTATTTGAAAAACCAACACTTCCAGCGGCGTGCATACATTTTGGGCTCCGAGGGTATTGCAGAAGAATTCCAAGATTCCGGAATTAAATATTCAAAAGATGGCATAGGCATCGATCCTATGCTGGGGACTACGAAAACCCTTAGAGAAAATATAATCCTGGAAAAGGATATAGGAGCTGTAGTGGTGGCCTTTGACAGTCATTTTAGTTATCCCAAATTGGCCAAAGCCTGTGCTAATCTACAAGATCCGCAGTGTTTGTTTATAGTCACCAATCTTGATGAACAAATACCGACGCCAAGTATAACTTTACCCGGAACGGGTTGCTTTTCGGCAGCCATCGCAGTGGGTTCTGAACGAAAACCCATTGTTATAGGGAAACCGAATAAGCAATTTGCTGGTCCACTCATGAAAAACAACTGGATGCAACCGCATAGAACGTTAATGATTGGAGATCGGTAAGTGAATATTTTTGTGTAAAAATGTTTTAAATTATAAAAATTATTGTGCATTTAGCGGTTCCTCTGATATGCTTTTTGCTTCAAATTGTGGTTTTTATTCACTTTTTGTGGGCACGGGTACACATTCTCTGGTGGATGTCAAGAAATGGCAAGAATCGAATAATTGTGAAATACAAAAAATGATACCCGATTTTTATATACCAAAAATGGGGGATCTGCTAAAGATTTTATGTGACTAAAGGAAACAAGTACAGAGCATTTTCCTTAATTTTGTTATGTTAGGAGAAGTCACTTCAAAGAATTTTAAAATTCCCTTATATAAAAATATATCTACCAAAAACCATTTTGGACACAAAAGACATGTTCTACTGTTTCTCGCTTACACGAGTTAGTGGTCGCTTAAGCGATAACTTCAAAAGTTTAGGAGACATTTTTAAAATTCCTTAATATACAAGAACTTAATGACTTTATGCATTATAAACCATCTGATATGAATTTTTTTATATGTATAGAAAGTTGTTCAAGAAATACTACGAGGGCTTCTATATATATTTCTGGCCTAATGAAGATAATGCGAATATTTATCATTCAAAGTATTCTCCAGCATGATTTAAACACTTCTAAACATGGTTCTTGAGCACATTAACAGCATCTTCTAGCGACGAAAATCGTTGACCACGCATTTTTTTCTTGTCGTGCTGGAATAAAAAGAAGTCATTGGGTGTCAATTCAGGGCTGTACGGCGGATGACCCACCAATTCGACGTTTTGGCAGGTCAAAAATGCGCTGGTTTGAGCCGATGTGCACAATGATTCGTCTTCTCTTGTCCGTTTTTCGAATTTCTCCGAAGACTTCAGGCAAACAAATTTACCGTCCTACGTTGCTCAAGCGAAACAGTAGCCACATAACCAGTTTTGCCGAAGAAACAGGCGACCATTTGCTTCGAAGTGCTTACTCCACGAACAACTTTCGTTGGATTTGGCTCGTCTTGGAAGACCCAAACGGTCGATTGCTATTTTGTTTCGGGCTCATGCGCATAGATCCATGATTCGTCACCTGTGACGATCTTATAAACGTCTTTTAAAGCACCGCGATCGTATTTTATCAAAATTTCTTTGCACCAATCGACACGAGCCCTTTTTTTAAACGATTGTCAAATTATGCGGGATCCAGCGAGAACAAACCTTTTTTACAGCCAGGTGTTCATGCAATTTCAAATGTATGCTGGTGGAAGAAATGCCTAAGGATACCTCTTTCTCACAGTATGTCACATGACGATCTCGCATTATCAGTTCACGCACGGTTTCAATGTTCTCTGGCACATCGGCCGTAAGCGAGTAATAACAGAGCCGGCTTTAACTCGCTAAAGGTCATTTTTATATAACCTTCTTCCCAAGAATGTCAAATTTTTTTACAATCTGGGTTTAACGCAAATTTTCTATATTTTTCTGTAAACAACATCATTTCTTTATTCTTGTACAATGGTCGAGTAAAGCGAGTTGACAATAGAACACGGCCAAAAACAGTTTAGGAACAGTACAACAGAAACAAAATCCAAGCCTTCAGACTGGCCAAAAGTCCTCGAAAGGGGAAATGCTAAAGGGCGCTAATGCCCATGGATGCTGAATTGTAGGAAATTAAATAGGAATAACATCTATGAAAGAATATTGTGAACCGGACCACAAGCGACCTTCAAAACCTTTGAATTATATTTGATTTTTTCTTTAATAAAAACTTTTCACTGTGTGGCCAAAGACCTTTGGTTATGATCACTGTCACCACAATCTCTCCTTGTACCTAAAACTACCGATTGTTTACTACCCGCACTTATAAAAATGTAGATTACGGGTTGTGTGGCCCAGCCGCTCTTCAGCGGCCTTTCAGAACCTTATTACAGTTTTAAATCTCGTGTCGTTTCTGCCTGAGGTCACGTCCCTTGAGATTGTGTAAGAAATTCTTGGGTATGAATATGGCAGAAAAGCTGGAAAGTGTGCGCAAACACAAATATCTCGTTAACTGTTTGGCTTATTATCATTCGCATGAAAGCTGCTTCAGCCACGACGGCTGTAAACACTGCCACCAGTTCCACTACACTCTGCTTTACGTTGATCCGAAACTGCGCGACCAGATCATGCCCCGGAGTATCCGTTAACTGGCCTAACGGTCAGGTGACCGAAACGTTTGAAGGCAAAAGGCTCAGAATCCAAAGTCACAAAGGCTTAAAGCTTAATACGCTTTATTATTCTAAAGTTAAAAATATAAGTATTATATAACTTATTCAAAATTTTATATAAACTAGATTCTCTTGATCTTGAGCTAGTCTTACAACTTTCATGAAATATTTACTAAAACCAGGGTTAACCCCTGCATCTACATTTTAATAAAAGACAAGTTATTTCCACGAAGTTTGTTACTGGTTGCCTGTAACGTTCTATGCAAAATTTGGTAAGAATCAAAACGTTATGGAGCAATTTCAATAGGGTTCTTCATTGGCCCAGACCTGAACAATGTGCAAAGTTGTCAACAAATATAGACGGATATTGCTCAATAGTATCATATAGAGATTTTAAATCGGTCGATATAGTGGACTTGAGGTCTACATTCTTTACTCAAAATGTTTCTAATTTAGTAAGTTGTTGCCGTTAAAAATTGTCTACGCTGTGATGTAAGCCGTTTAAAATCTTTGCTACCATTGGGTCGTAGCACCAGGTTCAATCTCTACTTTATGTCGATCCAAAACTTCAACTGCGATGTTTAGAACACATCATAGCTACCTTTAACCTCCTCGTAAGTTTACTATGCTAAGGAATCAGTTCTAAGGGCTATTGATAAATCGCTATGTCAGATTACATATTTCGGTCTGATCTCGTAGCAACATTATAACATCCAATTTGAGTTCTAAACACCCAGACTGGGCGCATAATGTCTACACCAAATGAATAGAACTAGCTGAGATACATCGAATGATCAATCTAAAGGTATTTTTTTAAAACAAAAAAAAAATACAAAAATTCAAATCAAGTGTAAAATCTTTATTGTTCATTCGAAAGGACATTTTATGCCATTTATTTTTTGAATATGATATGCTGCACACATGTACGTCGCAATTACACATCATGATGTCCATTCTGAGGTCCAAATTTGAATGACTCGCTAAACTGGACGGAATGCTCGAAATCCGTGGTTTTCGCAGTGTAAGTCTTTCCATGATAAAATGGCAAACAACACTGAAAAGAAAAATAAAGTTTAACAGAAAAAAACCCCATTGAAAAAAAATCTAGATAGATGACCGTTAAAAATTTGAAAAAATATGGACCGATGATTCCACCCGCCCATAAACCGCGCCAAATCGTGGCTTTTGCGGTGTAAATCTTTTTATGATGAAATGGCAAACAATACTGAAAGAAAAAAAATAAAGTTTAACACAACTCACGCGTAATCTCTGAATAAAATATTTTACTTTCGCAGGGAGTTTAGATTCAGCTGTAAGTTAGTGCGGTATGAATTGAGCTAAAACGACTTACTGCGACTTTATGGGAAAGTTTTCATTGATGCCATTCCCATCGAATTTAGTTCTGGGCGGGGAATTTTAGATTTTTAAAACAATTTTTTAGTCTACCAATTGACATTTTTGGTTTTGTTTAATACAAAATAAATTGATTCACTATGGCTTTACGGGAAATGTTAAGATGCTGGCATTAATGCCGGCGAATCACCTGAGTCTACCCTGGCAGAACCAGCAACACAGTGCATATAAAGGGTGAGCATTTAAAATTTTAACTATAAATCGGCTGTAAAAACTGTACTGATCATTTTTTCAAATTTATGGTTTTAATGGAATGGTTGAACTTTGTCATTTAATAAAAAATGCTTAGCCTTTCTGGGCTCAAAAGACTTTACACGTCATAAAACAGATTCGGTTCAAACATACATCGGGTCTTGGGAACCTTTTTCGAGCCAATTCATAAATACCCTCCACATAAGTAAGCGTAGGGCGAACATAGAAATTCAAAGAACTGTTTTATAGCAAAACGAAACTTCCTCCTCTGCATTGCACTTTCTACCCAAGCGAAGAGAATGTCAAAAGCTCCACTTGATCGTGACAATGGGGAGAGCAGACTCGACCGAGAGAAAGAGAGTAACAAAGTAAAGTTATTAATAAACAACAAATGTTTACAAAACGCATGTTCAAAAACAGTGCAGCAGAGTCAATTGCGGAGACAACAAGAGGGTTTATGGTTCGATTCGGTTTACAGATAGCAGAAAATTTACGCAAAACTTGGTGAATTATAAACAAAAAAGGCTAGCCGCCAAAATGTCTACGAAGCAGCCTAAAAATTTAAATAACATCGACCGTGGCCAAATAAAAAGTAACTTTTTGGATTTGTTCGATGTCTTCTTGTTCGATTGCGATGGTGAGTATAAACAGTTTTCACAATCAAGAGTTGCCACTATTATCATATTAACCCCACTCTGTGGGGTTTTGTTTCTTTCCCCTCTAGGTGTTCTCTGGCATGATGATGAAGTCATATCAAATGTACCGGAAACCGTTAATAATCTTCAGGCTCTAGGCAAAAAAGTATATTTTGTGACAAATAATGGCACCAAGACCCGCCGAGAATTGTGCCAGAGAGCATTGGCCATGAATTATGCCATTGAGGAGACACAAATAATAGCACCCACCTTTTCCATAGCTCAATATCTTAAAAGTCATCTGAAGGCAGAACAAAAAGTCTATGTCATAGGCAGTGAGGCTTTGGGCAAAGAATTGAGCTCATTGAATATTCCGCATTTCGGCTTGGGCCCTGATACCGTACAAGATAAATGGGTTGATTGTCTAGCCGAAATAGATGAAAAGCTAAAATCGGAAAATATTGGTGCCGTTGTCGTGGCATTCGACGCGCATTTCAGTTTTAACAAAATGATTAAAGCTTCTAATATTTTGGCAGCAGATGATGGAAGAAAATGTCTCTTTTTGGCTACAAATGCCGATGCCGTTTCGAAATTTCCCAACTATTGTATACCCGGCACGGGAGCTATTTTAACGGCCATCGAAACGTGTGTCGGGCGTAAGGCTATGATCATGGGTAAACCAAATCCATTGGTGTGTGAGCATTTACTGCTGACGGGAGAAGTCAAGCCCGAAAGAACTTTAATGGTGGGAGATTGGTAAGTAAATTTTTTTATTGAAATAGTTAGATGTGCATATGTGTTAAGTCAATTCTAGTTAGCGCAAATTAGTGAAGCGCACAATAAACAACGTCCAAAAGCATGTGAAGCCACAAATTAAAGGGTAGGCTATTTAACATTTTAAATTTGAATCGGCTGTAAAAAAAAGAACTGATAGTTTTTTTTTTTTCAAATTTCTAGTTTTATTGGAAAGTATAAACATTGTCATTTAATAATGGAACCCAATATCATTCATATGACTACCACATGTGGCTCGGCAGCACCTCATCCGAGCAAACCATTTTTTCAGTACATTTTTGATTGTTTCTCTATTCTCTATCCAATGGCAACTTTGATTTCATGTTTCAACGCTCCAATTGCCACTGAATGCTTTGCGTAACATTTATCCTTAATGGCTCCCCACAGAAATTAATTCAAAGGGCTTTAATCACAGCTCCGAGGCGGCCAGTCGACATCACAATTTCGGCTGATTATTCGATTTTTAAAAACAGTGCGTAAATATCAATGGTTGCGTTGGCTGTGTGGCAAGTGGCCCTGACTTGTTGAAACCAAATGTCGTCTATGTTATGTTTTGAAAACAAAACAAATCGTTCAGGATGGCGCGGTATTGCTCTTTGTTGACGGTAACAGCGGCTTCTTGCTTATTTTTGCCGCTAGCCCAAAATCCACACCAAACAGTGACTCGTTGTGGATGCATTAGCTTCTCAATAGTTATGTGTTGGTACCCTGATCCCCATATGTGGCAATTTTACTAAACCACCGAGATGGAAATGAGCTTCATCAGAAAACACGATCTTTGGTAAAACTCTTCATTTCCTGCCAAACAATTTTCAGCCCATTAGGCGAATCGAAAACGCATCGGATGAAGTTCCATTATAAAATGACAAAGTTCAACTTTTCCAATAAAACCAGAAATTTGGTAAAATTATCAGTACTTTCTTTTTCAGCCAATTCAAATTAAAAATGTTTTATCGCCCACTCTATATTATCCTCAGATTCTACCAAATCCATATTTCATTTCATTTATTGATATATAAAAAGTAACCGAGCCTTGTGGCCTAATATACGAGTATTTAAATTTTTCGAATGGTATAAATAGAATCTTTCGGACAAGAACTTCGGTGTGTTATAGTAAAGTAGTCTTTTTTGGATTGACTAGTTCAATTCTGAATTTTTTAGAGTAGATTCGTTACAAAGGCAGACCTGTCTGCATGGCATTAAAATAACACATTTCGAACGGTCCGGAATGCTGCCAACAGTACTTTTTCTGATTCTAAAGTAAAATTTACCGAACCCTGAAAAAAAGCGAATGTGAATTAAGTTGAACTTTTATTGTTGTAGCATCAATCCTCCAACTTTCGAAAAAGGTCATGACGTCAATTCTAGCTTGCACAAATCGGGAAAGCGCACAATAACAAACGTCCAGTGGCACAGCCACAAATTATAATCCTCTGATTTTACCAAATCTATATTGGTATACATAGAAACTATTGGAAAAGAATTACGGTGTTTTAGAAAATTTTGTCTATTAGTCCGACCACTTTAGTTAGAAGTCTACATTTTACAATATTTCTGCCTTGGTTGGTTGATTAACTTGAAGTAGAGGGTTTCAGAAGGGGCTCATACTCTGTGGGAATACCCCTAAATCAGTACTTTGCTTGTTGTGAGCTCTTGTTTAATGGTTTGATAGACGTTCTTTATCGTCTAGAAAACTCTTGATCCTCTTCAAACACATCCCCCTCGTGTTTTCAGGCTTTGTCACACTTGGTCTAACGATTTTGTAGTATCGATCTCGTGAAATCTCGGCATTGGCAGAGATTGTTCTCTATAGTTTTAACATCCTTCTCGTATATGTTTGATCCTACGAGTCTTTTTCAATGCGGAATAGATGCGCCTTTATAAGTGGTGAACTGCCTGTACGAACGCTCTCCATCTTCCTTAATGCAGTCTTAACAATTAAAAGAGTTTTTGTTAATCATTTTTGCCGTAATTCGGAACCCAAACAATAAAATTTGGGTGAATACAATTTACAAGATATCAAAAAGTGGATACGCATCATAATATTTATTATTACTCGTATGATAGAGGATTTTATAACAATTATGTGTTAAACAAAATATCGGCCAAATACTTTGCGCGGCTTCGGTGGCATACCTCTATCCGATGGGCCATATTTTCAATGACATAATGGAGTTTCAATGTGCCGAATTATCTCATTCTTTTGCTCTTGAATTGTTCTTGGCTTATTGCCGTACACTTGTTTCATTTGAATATCCCCAAAGAACGAAGCCGAACGGTGTCAAATCATATGACGTGGCGGCCAATCGCGCAGATGAGCCATTGTTTTGTTGGCTGTGTGGTGAGTGGGACCATCCTGTTGGAGCTCTTCTGCCATACTATCGCGAACAACATCAACGTTTTCCGCAGTACGAACTGGGCAAGCATGCACAGGCGTTTTCGCATTTCCTACAGACCCGGTTTGTTCAAATTTGAGCACAATTTCCCAGTTTGTGGACACATTCATTCATTCATTCATTTCATTCATTTATTGATATTCAAAAAGTAACCGAGCCTTTAGGCCTTATATAGTTACAAAATTTGGTCGATTATGCTGACCAAAAAAACAATCAAGAAATGCATTTGGATGTGAACGCCCTTCTTCGTAAAAGGCTTCAACAATCTTAACGCGCGCGCTGCTCAATTGTAAAACACTGAAACAAAGAAATGTCAAATTAAGTTGGGCAAAAAGTTGACGTTATGGTGTGCTCACAATTAACATCGTGCATTATGGTTGAACCACCCTTTACAATAATCAACATATCCACTGTGTTCAAAAAGACAATGTTAGGTACTCGCCAATTATAGAACTTGCCTTTGAAATCTGTGAAGTAGTTTTGCACACTTTCCACTCCCTTAAAGCGATAGTGATACATCTAAAACTAGTGTGCAGATTAAGAGCCGAAGCTTATATACCCACCATCATGGATTACGGTCCAATGTGAGATTGTGGTCTGTCTCTTTTTTTTCAGGGTTACTTCTTTTCACACCAACATAATAAATCAACTACTATCGTAATTATTTCACAAGATATATCCTTTCAAAGTTCAGGGTTGTATGGACAGGTCCATACCCGTTGGTCCAATTATAACACAAGATGGTCTTTAATAATTTTCTAGTCATTGATTTAATTGTTATTAAATTTTATAAAGATCGTTTGATTACTTTGAGCACAAATGCGACTTTTTAAAGGAGACGTGACACCGCCCTTGATGTGTTTTGATTCATGCCAAAATAATAAGTTCTAAATATTATTGTCATGTCTCTAAAATGGTATGAGATATTGTCCTTTCATGTTCAGGCTTCCCAGAGGTTGAGCTAGTCCTTGTGTGGGGAAAATTATTTTACTACTAGTTTCCACCAACACATGTTTCTGAAAATTTCATCCACTTTAGCTCCAATAGTGCTACTTTTAGTTTGCCTATCACTGACATACACTCGGGCCTGGCTAGATCACCTTAGAATTGTACGACGATTCAGAATACTCGTATGCATACATTTTTTATGGAGTTGCAAACGGAATGACAAAGTTAATATCTATCATAAGATAGAGGGTATAATAAACAGAAGCTACCGGTCAGTGAGTATAGGAATTATATTGTGCAGAGCTTACTGATTTGAAAGGAGTTCCTCCTTGTTTCTCTATGGGATGTTGAGGGACTCAAGTAATGTGAATCGAAATTCTGGTGCCAATGGAAAAAGTTGGTTTGGACGACTCCATTTGATATTTTAAAAGACAACTTAAGCAATTTTCCTAAAGAAAAATATGTCTTCCAAATTGTTGTCAACAACCATTTTAATTGTCATAGACAACCAGAGACATTTGCAAACTCTGAACGCTGGACACACGCCATATGATATATGAAAATTTCAGTAGAGTCTTTAGATATGTTCCTAAGTATACAAAGCCATTTAGGGTGACTAAAATATTTTTTATTTCCCCTACCTTAGAATAATACATTAACATTTTATACTTTAACAAATGCATTTTGAAACATTTTCATATTGAGATCTTACTTTTCATTTGCAGCTATAAAGCAGATGTTTTATTTGGAAAAAATTGCGGCTTCTCCACATTATTGGTAGGCACGGGTCGCTATAAATGGGACGATGTTGAGGAACTGGTAAAAAATGAAAGCAGCGAATATATTCCCGATTACTATCTTTCATCTTTGGGTGATTTGAAGGCTTTTCTCTGAACGCATACCAGAATTTTCAGAAATTTAACAATTTTAATTGAACAATGGCAACACACACTAATTGAGTTTTATAAGTGTGTATGTGTGTGTTTTTTATTATTATTAATAAAAACGTGTTTTTAAAATTAACAATTATCACATAATTATTTTTAAATAAAGCTTTTACACCTATACATACATAAAATAGTTGCAAAACATATTAAAATTAATTCCATAAGATAGGAAATGCTTAATTTAATGTATTTTCATAAATACATTATAAAGTTAATTTAATTTAAAGATAAGTAGACGTAATTGAATTGTAAAATATGTAATACGATTTTAATTAGAGTGGTGTTATATTAGCAAGCCGGTCCACGTAAGATGGGGTAACTGAAATCATTAGTAATAAGTTAATTTCTTAGAAAAAACTTCAGTTTCTATACCCCCAACCTACTAGGAAAGAGAAAGATTAGCGAAGTTTTTTACAACTTCACAACTCTTTAACAAAAGCTTGGAAACCTTAAGTAAGATAATCATTAAACTTAATTTAAGTGTTTTTAGAGCTAACTAAAGTAGAATGCAATATGGCAAGCATTAACCTGTTCGTTTTTTACAACTTTTCATTAGAACTTAGTTTAATTTTGAAACTGATTCATGAAATTTCGCATAGTTTGGCAATTTAGTTAGAAGAAATCATAATCATAGATAGCAGAAGTAGTAGCAGTAGCATAAGAAGCAGCATGTGTAGGTGTCTTGTATTTAAAAACCTTACACTATTACCAATTGATCCCCTCTGTGTATGGGCTATCCCCATTCGTTAACTTTTATTTTTGATTTTCATCTCTTCTGCTCTGATTTCTTCTCTCGAGTCGTCTAAATTGCCAAAAGATAACATCAGGTGGCCGTATTATTGTGAGCCAAAAGGCGAGAGCTGCGCGACAAGTAGCCGTACCAGTAGAAGACATTGATGATGAGGAACAGAATGGGAAACACGATACGAGAGGCCCGATCGATTTTCGATACCGAATTGTATTGGGGCGTGCGCTTGCCTTTGCGTCGGGCATCGAGTTCTTCACGACGATAGTAAGACATGCGACGTCGGCCGGAGAATCTCTTGGCTGTAATTTCTAAAAAAAAAAAACAACAAACTTATTACCAATACGATATTGCCCCCATTATCGTCTTACCCTCACTAGCCCTCAAGTGAATCTCTTCGCCGTCCTCATCTGATGAACCAAACTGGGCTTTATGACGGCCACGTTTCGGTTTCCAACAGGGCCAGTTCAGCAGCTCTTTCAAGCTATGCATTAAACTCGAACGTCCTCGGTACCTTCGATCCCTGGAACGTCGTCGTTTCGCACTGCAGTCCTTGCGATTCGGTATGTTTATGGAACACATTGAGAGCGGTATAACTTCGTAAATTTTCGATTCTGTACTACTGCTGGTTGTATATTCTGGACTCAGGCCGCCCAATTTATGTGTTTGCCGCACAGCACTGTCCATTTCCGTTTCGGAATCCAATTCTTCGATTATGAAATAACATTCACCCGATCCGTACTTTGTGAAATAGTGTACAATAGCGAATTGTAGAATCGTTGCAAAGATGAAGGCAAACGAGAGAAACACAAAAAAATCCAAAGCTGTGGGATAGGGCACTTTCGGCAGATCTGTGCGAGCTTCCAAACCCAAAAATGTCATGGTGAGAACGGTGGTTATGCCGAGAGACACACGATCTGCGGTGGCTTCACGATTCAACCAGAAGGAGACCCATGACAACACTACTAGGAGGCAGCAGGGGCCATAAACCTGGATGAGAAAGTTGCCCATGTGACGTTGCAGATGGAAGTTAACCATGAGCATGGAATACTCAGCTGAAAGAAAACAAAAAAAAAGAGATTAGGAGTTATTAAAAAATCTCAGAATATGGAATTTGGTAGAATAAGAAAGAATATTTGACCTGGGGCACAAGAAAGTTACCTTAGGTGAACTTTTTTAAAAGAGAAGTTGGCTCCTTGAACTTTTCTTAAAAAAGGTTGGCTCCTTGAACTTTTGTATAAGAAAATTGCCTCTGGTAAACGTTTCTATAAGAAAAGTTGTCTCTGGTAAACTTTTCTATAAGAAATGCTGCCTCTGGTAAACTTTTCTATAAGAAAAGCAGCCTCTGGTAAACTTTTCTATAAGAAAAATTGTCTTTGTTAAAGTTTTCTATTAGAAAAGTTGCCTCGGGTAAACTTTTCTATTAGAAAAGTTGCCTCGGGTAAACTTTTCTATTAGAAAAGTTGCCTCTGTTAAACTTTTCCCATAGAAAAGTTGTCCTGAGGCAACTTTTCCTATAGAAAAGTTGTCCTGAGGCAACTTTTCCTATAGAAAACTTGTCCTGATGCAACTTTTCCTATAGAAAAGTTGTCCTGATGCAACTTTTCCTATAGAAAAGTTTTCCTGAGGCAACTTTTCCAGAAGAAATGTTGTCCTGAGGAAACTTTTCCCATAGAAAAGTTGTCCTGAGGCAACTTTTCCTATAGAAAAATTGTCCTGAGGCAACTTTTCCTATAGAAAAGTTGTCCTGAGGCAACTTTTCCTATAGAAAGGTTATCCTGAGGTAACTTTTTTTTATAGAAAAGTTGTCCTGAGGCAACTTTTCTTATAGAAAAGTTGTCCTGAGGCAACTTTTCTTATAGAAAAGTTGTCCTGAGGCAACTTTTCTTATAGAAAAGTTGTCCTGAGGCAACTTTTCTTATAGAAAAGTTGTCCTGAGGCAACTTTTCTTATAGAAAAGTTGTCCTGAGGCAACTTTTCTTATAGAAAAGTTGTCCTGAGGCAACTTTTCTTATAGAAAAGTTGTCCTGAGGCAACTTTTCTTATAGAAAAGTTGTCCTGAAGCAACTTTTCTTATAGAAAAGTTGTCCTGAGGCAACTTTTCTTATAGAAAAGTTGTCCTGAGGCAACTTTTCTTATAGAAAAGTTGTCCTGAGGCAACTTTTCTTATAGAAAAGTTGTCCTGAGGCAACTTTTCTTATAGAAAAGTTGTCCTGAGGCAACTTTTCTTATAGAAAAGTTGTCCTGAGGCAACTTTTCTTATAGAAAAGTTGTCCTGAGGCAACTTTTCTTATAGAAAAGTTGTCCTGAGGCAACTTTTCTTATAGAAAAGTTGTCCTGAGGCAACTTTTCTTATAGAAAAGTTGTCCTGAGGCAACTTTTCTTATAGAAAAGTTGTCCTGAGGCAACTTTTCTTATAGAAAAGTTGTCCTGAGGCAACTTTTCTTATAGAAAAGTTGTCCTGAGGCAACTTTTCTTATAGAAAAGTTGTCCTGAGGCAACTTTTCTTATAGAAAAGTTGTCCTGAGGCAACTTTTCTTATAGAAAAGTTGTCCTGAGGCAACTTTTCTTATAGAAAAGTTGTCCTGAGGCAACTTTTCTTATAGAAAAGTTGTCCTGAGGCAACTTTTCTTATAGAAAAGTTGTCCTGAGGCAACTTTTCTTATAGAAAAGTTGTCCTGAGGCAACTTTTCTTATAGAAAAGTTGTCCTGAGGCAACTTTTCTTATAGAAAAGTTGTCCTGAGGCAACTTTTCTTATAGAAAAGTTGTCCTGAGGCAACTTTTCTTATAGAAAAGTTGTCCTGAGGCAACTTTTCTATAAGAAGGCAACTTTTACTCTGAGGCAACTTTTACTCTAGAAAAGTTGTCCTGAGGCAACTTTTACTCTAGAAAGCTTGTCTTTAGGCCACTTTTACTATAGAAAAGTTGCCCTGAGGCAAATTTTACAATTGAAAAGTTGTCCTGAGGCAACTTTTACTATAGATAAGTTGTCCCGAGGCTACTTTTACAACAGAAATGTTGTCCTGAGGCAACTTTTACTATAGAAAAGTTGTCCTGAGGCAACTTTTACTATAAAAAAGTTGTCCTGAGGCAACTTTTACTATAGAAAAGTAGTCCTGAGACAACTTTTACTATAGAAAAGTTGTCCTGAGGCAACTTTTACTATAGAAAAGTTGTCTTGAGGCAACTTTTACTATAGAAAAGTTGTCCTCAGGCAACTTTTACTATAGAAAAGTTGTCCTGAGGCAACTTTTACTATAGAAAAGTTGTCCTAAGGCAACTTTTACTATAAAAAAGTTGTCCTGAGGCAACTTTTACTATAGAAAAGTAGTCCTGAGGCAACTTTTACTATAGAAAAGTTGTCCTGAGGCAACTTTTACTATAGAAAAGTCGTCCTGAGGCATCTTTTACTATAAGAAAGTAGTCTTGAGGCTACTTTTACTATAGAAAAGTTGTCCTGAGGCAACTTTTACTATAGAAAAGTTGTCCTGAGGCAACTTTTACTATTGAAAAGTTTACTTGAGACAACTTTTACTATAGAAAAGTTGTCCTGAGGCAACTTTTACTATAGAAAAGTTTACTTGAGACAACTTTTACTATAGAAAAGTTGTCCTGAGGCAACTTTTACTGTAGAAAAGTTGTCCTGAGGCAACTTTTACTGTAGAAAAGTTGTCCTGAGGCAACTTTTACTATAGAAAAGTTTACTTGAGACAACTTTTACTATAGAAAAGTTGTCCTGAGGCAACTTTTACTATAGAAAAGTTGTCCTGAGGCAACTTTTACTAAAGAAAAGTTGTCCTGAGGCAACTTTTACTATAGAAAAGTTTACTTGAGACAACTTTTACTATAGAAAAGTTGTCCTGAGGCAACTTTTACTATAAAAAAGTAGTCCTGAGGCAACTTTTACTATAGAAAAGTTGTCCTGAAGCAACTTTTACTATAGAAAAGTTGTCCTGAGGCAACTTTTCCAGTAGAAAAGTTGTCCTGAGGAAACTTTTCCCATAGAAAAGTTGTCCTGAGGCAACTTTTCCTATAGAAAAATTGTCCTGAGGCAACTTTTCCTATAGAAAAGTTGTCCTGAGGCAACTTTTGTCCTGAAGTTGTCCTGAGGCAACTTTTCTTATAGAAAAGTTGTCCTGAGGCAACTTTTCTTATAGAAAAGTTGTCCTGAGGCAACTTTTCTTATAGAAAAGTTGTCGTTAGACAACTTTTCTTATAGAAAAGTTGTCCTAAGGCAACTTTTCTTATAGAAAAGTTGTCCTAAGGCAACTTTTCTTATAGAAAAGTTGTCCTAAGGCAACTTTTCTTATAGAAAAGTTGTCCTAAGGCAACTTTTCTTATAGAAAAGTTGTCCTAAGGCAACTTTTCTTATAGAAAAGTTGTCCTAAGGCAACTTTTCTTATAGAAAAGTTGTCCTGAGGCAACTTTTTTATAGAAAGGTTGTCCTGAGGCATCTTTTCTTATAGAAAATTTGTCCTGAGGCAAGGCAACTTTTCTTATAGAAAAGTTGTCCGGAGGCAACTTTTCTTATAGAAAATTTGTCCTGAGGCAACTTTTACTCTAGAAAAGTTGTCCTGAGGCAACTTTTACTATAGAAAAGTTGTCCCGAGGCAACTTTTACTTTTACTATAGAAAAGTTTTACTATAGAAAAGTTTTACACTATAAAAAAGTTGTCCTGAGGCAACTTTTACTATAGAAAAGTTGTCCTCAGGCAACTTTTACTATAGAAAAGTTGTCCTGATGCAACTTTTTCTATAGAAAAGTTGTCCCGAGGCAACTTTTCCAGTAGAAAAGTTGTCCTGAGGAAACTTTTCCTATAGAAAAGTTGTCCTGAGGCAACTTTTCCTATAGAAAAGTTGTCCTGAGGCAACTTTTCCTATAGAAAAATTGTCCTGAGGCAACGTTTCCTATAGAAAAATTATCCTGAGGCAACTTTTCCTATAGAAAAGTTGTCCTGAGGCAACTTTTCCTATAGAAAAGTTGTCCAGAGGCAACTTTTCCTATAGAAAAGTTGTCCAGAGGCAACTTTTCCTATAGAAAAGTTGTCCAGAGGCAACTTTTCCTATAGAAAAGTTGTCCAGAGGCAACTTTTCCTATAGAAAAGTTGTTCAGAGGCAACTTTTCCTATAGAAAAGTTGTCCAGAGGCAACTTTTCCTATAGAAAAGTTGTCCAGAGGCAACTTTTCCTATAGAAAAGTTGTCCAGAGGCAACTTTTCCTATAGAAACGTTGTCCTGAGGCAACTTTTCTTATAGAAAAGTTGTCCTGAGGCAACTTTCCTTATAGAAAATTTGTCCTGAGGCAACTTTTCTTATAGAAAAGTTGTCCTGAGGCAACTTTCCTTATAGAAAATTTGTCCTGAGGCAACTTTTCTTATAGACAAGTTGTCCTGAGGCAACTTTTCTTATAGAAAAGTTGTCCTGAGGCAACTTTTCTTATAGAAAAGTTGTCCTGAGGCAACTTTTACTATAGAAAAGTTGTCCTGAGGCAACTTTTACTATAGAAAAGTTGTCCTGAGGCAACTTTTACTATAAAAAAGTTGTCTTGAGGCAACTTTTAATATAGAAACGTTGTCCTGAGGCAAGTTTTACTATAAAAAAGTTGTCCTGAGGCAATATTTACTATAGAAAATTTGTCCTGAGGCTGAACTTACTTAAAAGAGAAGTTGACTTCTTAACTTTTTTATAAAAGATCCATAAAGGTGACTTTTTCTAGTGAATTTTATTTTGCTTATAAAACTGGTGACATTTCCAATGAAAAAGTTGCCTTTTTTATTAACGTCTTCTTTTTTATTAACGTCTTACGAGTACGACCCCAAATGCTGCAAAAATTGGTTGAAAATTGGGCCTGTCGGTTGGAATTTATTTGAGACAGCCGCGGCAGCTACTTTATCGAATTCATTTTTTAAAACATAATGGACAACACTTGTCTTTGTAAATGAGCCTGATTCTTGGCTATAACATTAAATTATATGCGTTTTATATTTACTTGGAAACCACTCTCCTAAAAAAAAAACACCCTTTATATATTGTTTTCCTCCTGTTTACCCATTTTTTCTCATAAGTGGACATAATATCGAATGCACCAACGTGTCTAATTAACCAAATTGTTTTTCCAGCAGCATAATCAAGTTAAAACTCAAAACAATTTTGTGCATTCTACGCCTTTCACTTGCCTCTCCGTGTTCAACAGCATCAGTACCATTTTCGTCTTGGATGACCATGCCACCCTGTCTGGTTTACATTGGACCGTGAAACAAACTGAATTGGTCGGCACACCGACCGGCTGACACCATACATGATACACGTTAAATGGCCTTAATTGACATGAAAATCATAATTGTCGTAATGATAATGGCTCAAGCAAAACAAGGGACAGAAAAAGGCGGACGATTAAAAAAGCAGAGAAAAAAGAATGAAAATTGATTTTCTTCAATTTCCTGCCATAAATTGTCCTTTAAAAGGACACGACAACGTGATAATAAAATCAATGAAGAGTGGCTAGTGAGACGTATGAAAAGGACGTTTAAGGATCGATTAGTGTTCTTTGGCAACGAAACGTCAACGTAAATAGGCGGGCTATTAATCCGTTGAGGCTCGATGGAAATTAAATCATATATGTGACAGCGAGAAAGGGACCTAAGGGTAAAAAAATCAATTTTCACTTTTTTTTTGATGTGGACAACATCTGAGCATCGAATGAGACCGATTCCATGCCTCAAAAGTGTTCCCTCCCAGAGATATGCGCGTTTTATGAAAGTACACCAAAGATAAACGTATTAAAATCATTAAAATGGCTCTCCTGAACAAAACTGGTTTTTACCCTTAGGTCCCTTTCAATTTTGCGCGTCACATATGTACAGAGTGGAGCGCGGAAATTTGCTTTTTTGCACTGCAGGCTGTGGCGGCTCTGTTGGTCGAAAAGAGTGGAGAGTGTGCGTGGCTTATAGTGGCTGAAGGGAGATTGCCTTTCAGTTGCCATCATGCATTGGACACGTAAGAAGAGGTCATTTTGTGTTGAAGCGTATATTTCAAATGCGCACTCGATCATTGAAGTGCAGCGTGCTTTTCATTTACGATTCGCTGTTCCCCCACGCGTCCGTGTTCCTGGTAGGCAATCAACTGTTAATTGGGTAACTTTATTGAGAACAGCAGGAAATGTGTCATGCGTACTAAGGGGACCACAACAAAACATCGAGAGAGTTAGAGCAGCAGTACTGCAATCTCCGACACGCTCTGCTCGGCTGCAATCACTTGCTCTTGGCATTTACAGACTTTTTCAGCCGGCTCTTGAGGTAATGCAATTAGAAAATACATGGTTCCAACAGGATGGGGCCACTGCACACACAGCAAGGTTTACCATGAATTGTTTGAGGCAAATGTTTCCTAGATGGCTTATCTCTTTGATGGGTGATGTGAACTGACTGGTACGCCCACTAGATTTATTCCTTTGGGGTTACCTGAAGGTCGAAGTCGTAGGTGTATATCAACCGTCCCAACACCTTGGAAGATCTAGTTTACAATATTGAGGCTGAAATTGGAAGAATGCCAGTCGACATGCTTGTTAGAGTTCATAAAAACTTCAAAAAAAAGTAATAAGCTAATTAACGTGCTCCACCCTGTATTTACATCCTTCATCACACTGTGGTACAGGTTATTATGACTTAGTGCTGTTGTTTGTAACGCTTTAAGAAAAGGATTTAGACCATATTTTTATAAGATCGATTGATTCAAAATTTCTGTCTGATTCCATTTAGTGATGTCTGCCCGTCTGCCCACCTTTCGTTGTGATTAAAACACAGGCCTTAATTATTGACCGATTAAACATGGTACATTCTTCAGGTTTGGGCCAAGGATAAATTTTATTAAAATTGGTCCTCATCGGTCGAATGTTTTCAAATAACCCCCACGATCTGAGGTCCTGTAGCTTTAGAAGCCACAAACTAAACACGATCGTGCTAAATTAAAGCATGGTACGTTATGAACTAATAATTGGATGAGTGAATCGGTTAATATCTTTTAATAGCTCCCATACCAGAACACCCGCCCTAGAAGTCACTTATAAAGTCCAAACTTACTCAAATTCTAGACAGAGGAGCTAATGCTTCTGAACAGAGTAGTGTAGGGTACCTTATAGTGATTTCCGTCGGACTTTGGTCTTTTTTGTAGTTAAATTTAATTTTATTGTAGAAAATGTTTCCAAGTTGATATTTTTCTTAATTCATTTTACGCGATACCCATATTCGTGACCCCTTCTGCTCTTAACGGGTTAATTTTAATTGAATTTATTCCGACTTGTTTAAATTTTTTGGTGCATATTTGTTTTTCATTTTCTCAACGCTACTTACATGATTGATCCGGTTCTAATCTTATACTGCCTCCGCCGCCGCCGCTACCACCACCAGCCCCCAAAGCTCCCTTGTCCAATTGAATGCCCGTGCCACGGACATGCTGATTTTTTGCTGCTGGACCGGCAAAAGTTGTTAATGTTTTGCTGGTATCGTTGCTGATGTTGTTATTATTGCTGATGTTGTTGTTATTATTGCTGATGTTGTTGCTGTTCTCGCCATTGTGGTGTCTCTCATGCTGCTGACGACGCTGGTTATGGCGACGAATTTGTTGCGACGACGAACTGCTGCCAACGCCACCATCATAGACGCCACCCATTTGGTGATGGGGTGCGGCCGCTTTGTAAACAACATCCGTTAAATTACCCGCCGGACAATCGACCAAATCGAATTGTGACAATTTCATATCCTCAGCTATGGCCACAGCTGGTCGTTCGTTATTCCAGCGATAGATAACATCGGCCGTCGTATAGCCAACTATGTTTGTGCCATTGAGTCAACAGTGCGAGCAAGAGACCGAGAAGAACACAAGGAAAATAATAAACAAAAATTGCACAGAGATTAGAATAGAAGTAAAAACGACAAAAAGAACTAAAAAACCAGAAAGAAAAACAACAAATCGTTAGAACGGACAAATGCAAAGGACGAGTGAATGGAGAATTTTGCCGCATTAAACCACGAATATTTGAAATGGATTTGAAAAACCAATAGAGTTGGTAGCATTGGTCAACGATATTACTAGGAACTGGTATTTATCGAGAAATGCTGACAAAACCCACAATGCATGCAGTAAAAGTACGGCTGCGGTGGTTAAAGCCTTAAAGTATGTTTGATTTTATTAACGTTGTTATCGGCCAATTGTAGGCAATCATTAAGATTTCGTTTAGGCCTAACAGCCTAAAATGCATTTCGTCTAAGAAATTAAATTTTTGTGTCCAGATAGCTGTATATTCTACAGGACGGTTGTGGGTCAAGTTTGCAGTACCTCTGGTGTTTCTTCAAAACTCCCCAGATGTCAATTTTGATAGTCACCTTCTTGTATATCAGTTGCCGTAGGATTCCATAAGCCGATTTTCATATAATCGATTAATTTACTTTTGGGGACAAAAAAATCAGTAAGGCTAAGCCGACTTTTTGTTTTAAAACAAATTCTAGAAGTTATCCAAGCAATGCGTAATATTATGATGCGCTATCATTTAGTTTCGCTGATTGAGAACTACGTATACGTTTTATTTTATTGTAGTTTGCGTAGGTTTAAATAAAACGTAAACCCTCAAAAAATATTCGGTATTCATCCAGAGCAATCAATCAAGTGTACTATAACTGAAAATATATTCAGCTGTACAACATTTTTATATAAAATTTTTTAAGGGAACTGATAAACACCGAAATCACATATTCTCGAATAATCAGATGTTAAAGCGGCCGAAGAGATTGTGGGCCAATGAAGAGGATTCCATATGGGGTTCCTTGTTAAGAGTGTAAGCACTAGATGCGAAAATAGCTTTAATGATGGCAATGGTGTTCCAATACAATTGAAGCACTTTCTCAAGACACCGCCAGATTGTCGTAAAAAAACCTTAATCCACTACTTACGAGGGCGACCGCAAAACTAACTGGCCTGGCACATTTTCTGTTTTACTAGCAACTTTTTTTTTGTTTTTTAAAAGCAATCTTTTATAAGCCAAATGTCAAAATTTCCAAAATATTTAATGATTATTTTCTTTGTTACAGGTGATTGAAGTAAACAAGTTTTATAATTTTTGAAAAATGGAAAATAATGAGTTTCGTGCGGTAATTAAACACTTTTACTCGTATATGAAAGGTTATACGCCACAATTAATCAAAGATGAATTGGATTCTGTTCATGGTGATAATGCACCATCATAATCCACCGTGAAATCCTGGGATCAACAATTTAAAATGGGTCGTTCAAGTACGGAAGATGAACGACGCTCTGGAAGACAGAAAACTGCTACTACTATTGACAACATTAGAAAAATATTTAATGAAGTGCCTAAAGATAGACGAATAAAAAGCTCAGAGATATTGTTGCTGATATTGTTAAAATACACGAAAAACAAGTTTGGAGTATTTTACATGATGAACTCCACATGAAATAGCTATCCGCAAGATGGGTGCCGCGTTTGTTGACTTTGCCCCAAAAAATCGTCCGTTGGACCAATTCCGAGGAGCTTTTAGCGATTTATCAGCGTAATCCAATAGAGTTCTTGCGCCGATTCATAGTGATGGATGGATCCATCACTACATCCCAGAATGCAAAGAACAGTCAAAACAATGGATAGAAGCTGGTAAAAATGGTCCAAGAAGGCGAAAACTGTTAAGTCAGCAGGAAAGGTAATGGCCACAGTATTTTGGGATGCAAGGGGTATAATATTTATTGATTATCTTGAGAATGGAAAAACTATAAATAGTGAAAATTATTGTGCATTATTGGATCGGTTGAGTGAAGAAATCAAGATAAAACGACCGCATTTAGAAAAAAAGGTATTTTTCATCAAGGTAATGCTCCTTCGCACACTGTATTTTTAACTCAACAAAAACTGGCCGAATTAAGATTTGAAATTGCTCCGCATCCACCATATAGTCCAGATTTAGCTCCTTCTGATTATTTCTTGTTTCCAAATTTAAAAAAAATTCTCGGTGGCAAAAAATTGTCGTCCAATAGCGAGGTTATTGCTGAAACTGAGGCATATTTTGAAGATCTTGTAAAATCTTATTTTTTCGGATGGAATTAAAAAACTTGAAAAACGTTTGATGAAGTGTATTGAGTTGGTAGGAGATTATGTTGAAAAATAAATAATAATTCCAAAAAAAAGGTTATTTTTATGTTAGGCCAGTTACTTTTGCAGTCGCCCTCGTATATGGAGAACAATGCAAAAACTTTGTTTTTGACGAACGTTCTCACGCCACTCACACCCGCCCCTGCCAATCGAGGGGGCCACGTCCCCATTAAAGTACCCTGTGGGACACCAGAGGGTACACGAGTTGATCTGAAGAGACTTTTCTCAAATAAAACTACTTATTTCCTTCGAATCTGATAAGAGGAAAGCCAGTTTATGAAATTATTATTAAATCCAATTATGTTTAACTTGAATAGTAAGAGTCTGTGCTTACTTTATCAAACGCCTTACTAAAATCAGTATATATCGTATAACGTCTGTTTGCTTTCGATAAACAAAAGCATTTATAACTTCAGAGGAAAAGTGAAGTAGATTAGTAATAGTAGAATGACCCTTACGAAATCCGTGTTGGCATGGATGGATTAAAGGGGCCACATTATGTGAAACAAAATTTTTTTACAATCCTTTGTCAATCGTTGCCACTTCTGTCCAGTGTGAGAGATTAATTTTGCATGCAGGACTTATTGCTATTTAAATCTGAAGCCAAATTTCTATGAAAAAATTTAAATATGTTCATCCTTTTGAGATGAATTTTCTTTTCAATATTGGTTGCTACTTCATTATGGAAAGAATTACACTGCGAAAACCATTTTTTTCAAACGTTTATGAATAAAATTACTTATTTACGTTTGGCTCAAATTTAAAGTTTGACCTCTGAAAACACACTAGGTCAAAAATTGTGTTAGAGAAAAATGTTTGCCTGTATATTTGCAATACAAATGTTTAAGGTGTGTTTTGCGAAAGTCGTCTGGCTTACGAGTTATAGCTTATCAAAGCTTGCAACTAGTTTTACTCCATTTTTAGGGCTAAAAGTCGTGACGCACTGGCTGGTTTCCATCCGATTGAGAACATTTTTGCATGGATATTATTTTTGATGCCCAATATACTAGAAAATGAGCGGAGAGCGGAAAGAATAACACTTTTCCATTTTTCTATGTATTTCATGGGCGCTCTAGTGTACAGTATGGTGTGGGATCAGATCTGCAAATATCATTGGGCCTTACTTCTTCCAGAATGAAGATGGAAGTGCTGTAACCGTAAATGGAGAGCGGTATCGGTTTATGATAGAAAGTTTTTTACGTCCTGCTCTTGAAAACAGACCTTTGGTTTCAGCAGGACGGAGCCACTACCCACACAGTCCGACACTTTTAAGTCAAATTTTTGAAGAGCGAATAATTTTCAGAAATTCGCAAATTATTTGGCCAGCGCGATCGCCAGATTTGTCAGCACCCGACTATTTTCTGTGGGGTTATATGAAGGAGCGAGTATATATTAACAAGCCCGCGACAATCCTTCAACTCATGGCCAATATTGTTGCAGAAATTCGAACGCTCTAGCCACAAATTTTGAAAGATGTTATGGAAAATGCTCTTAAACTTGGCCATCATTGCGAAGCTGAAAACGGGGGTCTTTTAAGTGGCTTTTCTTTTCATACGTAGTGTAAAAAAATTCCATTTTTTATACGAGTATTAAATAATCTGAAAAAAAAATTTAAAAACGAAAAAGTTAGTTTTTTACCCCCATGCTAACTTTTGGTCCACCCTGTATATATAAGTTTGTCATTCCGTTTGTAACATTTCGAAATATTTATCTGCGATGTTATAAATATGATCGTCATAAAATTCTAAGACGAACTATCCATGTACATCGGTCTGTTGAAAGCAGGATTCGGTCTTTAAAAAAAGAGCTAGAGTCTTTAAACTTGCCAGATATGTGTTTTGGTATTGAAAACGCTGGCTTGTTATTGAAAACGGACGAAATCGAGCAAAAGGGAAACAAGTTCCCCTTTTAGGGACTTAAAAAAGTCCTGACCAAATTTTTAATTTTTTTTGAAATTTTCTTTGCTAAATTTGATTAATCAACTTTAAAATCAGTGTTTTTTTGGAAGTGGTAGGCATAGATTCTTTAACCTTTCTAAAACGGGCGTAGTCATTAGAATCTAGGGCCCAAAAATCGTCCCCCTAAGTCCGTGAAATCTTCTAAATATATCAGGGCAAATCCAAATATATCAAGGCTGTCATAGAAACCAATGTTGTCACTATTGGTTTTAAAAACGATAAGAAAAAAATGCTTTGGTGTCATGAAAATCAATGTTATTGGCTTTATCAGCAACAGCTGATTCGAACATTGGTTTTATTTACATTCGAAATGGACAAAACCAACTTGGTTTCATGACACCAAATGAAACCAACATTGGTTGTTAACCATTTTGCACTCGGACTTGCTCATAGGGGCCCAAAAATCGGCCCTTTTTACCATAAAAAAAACAAAAAAATGTCGTAATGAATTCAAAGATAACATTATTTCTTAGTTTGGACTATATTCGAGGTCTTGGCCCATATGTCGCAAATGAGGTCTCTATAAACATCGACATACGAGGGTGACCGCAAAAGTAACTGGCCTAACATGAAAGAACCGTTTTTTTGGAATTATTATTATTTATTTTTCAACATAATCTCCTTCCAACTCAATACACTTCATCCAACGTTTTTCAAGTTTTTTAATTCCATCCGAAAAATAAGATTTTTCAAGACCTTCAAAATATGCCTCAGTTTCAGCAATACCTCGCTATTGGACGAAAAATTTTTGCCACCGAATTTTTTTTTTAAATTTGGAAACAAGAAATAATCAGAAGGAGCTAAACCTGGATGCGGAGCAATTTCAAATCGTAATTCGGCGCATTATCTTGATGAAAAAGAACTTTTTTTTTCTAAATGCGGTCGTTTTATCTTAATTTCTTCACTCAACCGATCCAATAATGCACAATAATATTCACTATTTATAGTTTTTCCTTTCTCAAGATAATCAATAAATATTATACCCCTTGTATCCCAAAATACTGTGGCCATTACTTTTCCTGCTGACTTAACAGTTTTCGCCTTATTGGGACCACTTTTACCAGCTTCTATCCATTGTTTTGACTGTTCTTTGCATTCTGGGATGTAGTGATGGATCCATGTTTCATCAACAGTTATGAATCGGCGCAAGAACTCTATTGGATTACGCTGATAAATCGTTAAAAGCTCCTCGGAATTGGTCCAACGGACGATTTTTTGGGGCAAAGTCAACAAACGCGGCACCCATCTTGCGGATAGCTTTTTCACGTGGAGTTCATCATGTAAAATACTCCAAACTTGTTTTTCGTGTATTTTAACAATATCAGCAAGTTCTCTGAGCTTTATTCGTCTATCTTTAGTCACTTCATTAAATATTTTTCTAATGTTTTCAATAGTAAAGGGTGTTTTTATTGGGGTATAGAACTTTAAGTTGGCATCACTTTTTTAATTGGCGGCCATTTTGTCAGCTGTCAAGTGATTAATATTTAGTTTGGTTTGTCGTTTCATCATGAACAGGTTGACAAAAGAACAACGCTTGCAAAATGGGCCGAAAATGAGATTCATCTCGATGCTGATTTTCATCACAAAATTTTGTTCAGTGATGAGGCTCATTTTTGGTTGAATGGCTACGTCAACAAGCAAAATTGCCGCATTTGGAGTGAAGAGAATCCACATGAGACCCTTGAGACGCCATTACATCCACAAAAACTGACTGTTTGGTGTGCTCTATGGGCTGGTGGAGTCATTGGGCCATACTTCTTCCGAAATAATGCTGGAAAGTCAGTTACCGTTAATGGAGACCGGTATAGAGCCATAATAACCGACTATTTTGTTCCCGAATTGGATGGCATGAATGTGGATGAGTTGTGGTTCCAACAAGACGGCGGTACATGCCACACAGCGCACGTCACAATCGAATTATTGAAGGAAACATTCGATGAGCGCATAATTTCGCGGAATGGACCTGTCAATTGGCCACCAAGATCGTGTGATTTGACACCATTGGATTATTTTCTTTGGGGATATGTGAAGTCGCTCGTCTACGCCAACAAACCAGAAACGTTAGGGGACTTGGAAGCCAACATTCGTGGCGTTATTGCCAACATACGGTCCCATATGCTCGAAAAAGTGGTTGAAAATTGGACCTGTAGAATTGGCTTTATTCGAGCCAGCCGCGGCGGCCACATGCCCGAAATCATATTTAAACATTAATGGCATAAAATTATCCTTCCAATAAAGCCAAATTGATGGACATTAAAACGATTTTCTTGTGTTTTATTTCAATTCGAAGTTCTATACCTCAATAAAAAAACACCCTTTAGTAGCAGTTTTCGGTCTTCCAGAGGGTTGTTCACCTTCCGTACTTGAACGACCCATTTCAAATTGTTGAACCTAGGATTTCACGGTGGAGTATGATGGTGCATTATCACCATGAACAGAATCCAATTCATCTTTGATTAATTGTGGCGTATAACCTTTCATATAAAAGTGTTTATTTACCGAAATACCCGAAACTCTATTTTCCATTTTTCAAAAATTATAAAACTGGTTTACAAAGAAAATAATCATTAAATATTTCGGAAATTTTGACAGATGGCTTATAAAAGATTGCTTTTAAAAAAACAAAAAAAAAGTTGCTAGTAAAACAGAAAATGTGCCAGGCAGTTAGTTTTGCGGTCGCCCTCGTATGGTTACTCAGAAACAGAGGAATTTGCTTTACTAACTTAATTCCCAAAACATCTTATTAAGGAACAAGGGGAAACTTCTCTCAAATCAATGAGCTGTGCACTATATAATTATTATACTCACTGACCTGGACCTACTATTAACACCGGCTCCGAATGGCTTAAGTTATTACACAGCTTAGAGATAAATCTCTTACTCGTTAAATCGCCGACTTATAAGAGGTGACAAACCGCCGTTGAAAATTTTGGTTAGTTGTTCTTACAACAATGAATCCAGCACCAACATTCATATCAGTGCCATACTACAGGGTGGGCGATTTAACATTATAAATTTTAATTGGCTGTAAAAAAAATTCTGATTATTTTTTTTAAATTTCTGGTTTTATTGGAAACGCTGAATTTTGTCATTTAATAAAGGAACACAATATCATTCATATGAATACCACAACTGAGTCGGCAGTACCTCATCCGATCCACCCAATTTGTCAGTAAATTTTCGTATTTTCAGATGAAGCTCATTTTCATCTCGGTGGCTATGTCAATAAGGAAAATTGCCGCTTATGGGGTTAAGAGAACTCACACGTGACAATTCAGAAGCCAATGCAACAACAAGGGATCGAATCTCTTTAAGTGGCTAATCCTGTACAACGCAATCCATGGTGGAGAGAGCTTCGGCCTGGCCGAGATTACGAATTGCCCACCTGTTTTTTCTAGAGGTGAGTTGTGTGGAATAAAAACCGGAAATGGTTTAAATTTTTACGCAGCCTCCTTTAATTTCAATTTAAAAAATCTTTGCATGCTTTAAGGCTGTTCATTTATTGCATATTTTCTCCCTCAATGTCTACAAAATGCCAAACACGTTACACGATTTAACAACTTGATGCAATAACCTTTGCCTACTTTAGGGGCTTTTGAAAATGAATCCTCACGTTCTTCCATTATTCAATGTCTACCAGCAAGGCCTTTGCGATGGCAGTCCAAGCAACAAAAAAATCTCTGACTATTTTTAGGCCCTCAAACAATCATTTAGAGGGAAATAACCATAACCATGTTAATCCTCGCCATACCATAAACACATTAACAGCCATCATTGTTCATTCTTAAGTTTACAATGGAGGAGAAAAGAAGGACCACCCAAGACAATGGCAAAACGAAGACTACGTTCTTCAACACATCACATCATCTTGAAAATCCCAACATTGATAACTTAAGCAAGAGCAGGCAACCGAATAAAATGAAATGTTCGAATTAAGGGGGCGCAGTGAGACCATGGATAAAATCATGCATGCCGTGCTCGAAACTAACATATCAAAATCGTATAAAAAAACCAATCATATTCATTATTCTTCCTCCACCCGACCCCCTCGCCGGCACGATTGTGCCCTATCGAATCCTCTGCAACGAAAGGACAACCATATCATAATGGCTGGGAGGCCTGCTGATGTGTGCTACTTTGAGAGCAGTTAAAACTGTTGAATAATAAGCAACTACTGGCCGCCTGAGGAGGCGGAGGGGACGTCTAGAAATCAGTTGTACTCACAGCATAATGAATGTTTGTCGGCATGTATGAGCTGTCGTTATATATGATTCTATAGGGCTTATACTAGTATAATGTTTAAGCGAGAATGGTTAGCAAAATGCTTTAATAAAAACCCCAAACTAAAAACAGTTATCATAAATGACTTTGAATCGCTGCATGGAATATTAAAGATTTGTTCAAAACTATGCAGCATACTTTTAGGCGCCTTCAAATATTCTCACACGCTGTCTACTTTCGAGGATAGCTGGGGCTGGTTGGAAGAAACGAGCAATGACCTTCTAAAAACGATTCGTGCAAATAATTCCTCTACATTGTGCGAAGGGTTGGCCAGGGAAGTTGTCTCAAGGGGGCATACTCTAATATGGAGTTTTGTCTACTCTGCTGCGTATCCTTGTTTTTAGCAAAGTCCTTACGGTTTTCAAAGTTCACATAGAAAAACAATTAAGTTGAATCGGTTGGTAATGCAAAAACTCAACTGGATAAAAGGAATTTTCTTTTCAAACACAATATGTTATTAATACTAATGGATACTGGCATACCATATACATGATACGAGGGTAGCTATTTATATTTCGGGTCCTAACAATACTTGTGTTCCCAGATGCAAACTGGATCTTCCATTGGAAACTTTGACATTTTTTAGCATAACTTCACTTAGAACGTTTTGTCATTTGAGTTTGAATTGTTTTGTTTACAGTGTGTTGACAAATTCATCTCAGTCAAAAATGGAATTATCCCGTGAACATTTCCGTGCGAAGAAGAGTGTTTAAATTAACTTGTTTCGACTTTTGGCGATGAAGCACCATCAAAAACCACTGTTAATCGCTGGTACCAAGAGTTCAGTCTCGGACGCCATTCGCTCCATGATGAATACCGTGAAGGACGTCCAACTTTGGTCACTGCCAGAAACCATCGATGCTGTGCGTGTACTGTTTAAGCAAGACCGACATGTGACATAGCGTGAGGTTGAGGCATCCTTGGGCATTAGTATGACAAACATCAATAAGATATTGCATGTTCATTTGGCCGTGAAAAAAATTTGTTCTCGTTGGATCCAACATAATTTGACGAATGCTCAAAAAAGGCTCGTATGGATTGGTGCAAAGACATGTTGATAAAGTTTTACTGCGGTAGCTCAAAGGCAGTGTATAACATTGTCACAGGTGACGAATCATGGATCTATGCATATGAACCCGAAACAAAACAGCAATCGACCGTTTGGGTCTTTCAAGACGAGCCAAATCCAATAAAAGTTGTTCGTGGAAAAAGTACATCGAAGCAAATGATTGCGTTTTGTTCTTCGGTAAAACCGGCCATGTTGCCCCAGTGCCTATAATGGAACGTAGGACAGTCAATTCTGAGTGGTATACAACCATCTGCTTGCCAACAGTGTTCGAAGAAATGAGGAAAGATTATGAGAGAAGACACATCACGATAATGCGAGCTCTTACACATCAGCTAAAACGATGAGCTATTTGACTACTCAAGATGTCGAATTGATGGGCCATCCCGGCAGCCCTGATTTGGCACCCAATGACTTCATCTTCTTATTCCCTAGCGCCAAGCTTACTTCATCGCCCGAGGCAGCTGTTGAAGCGTTAAAAAATCATGTTTTGGATGTGGAAAAAGTGCTTCGAAAACTGGTTTGTGCGCATGCAAAAGTGTATTGATCTTTAAGGAGAATATTTTGCAAAACAATAAAACTGTTTCCAATGGTTAATTATTGTGTTTTTATTGCCGGACCCGAAATATAAATAGCAACCCTCGTATAACTATAATATGGTACACATAACAAATAAATCGTTTGAACCATGGTGCACAGCAACATTTTCCATGGTCATAACTCTTTGATGTTGCAACCAATAATTTTGGTAGAAATTTGCGTGTTTGTACTTATGATAATTGGTAATGACAACAAATAATACGAAATCCATTCGCTGTCGTTTTGAGATTCCAAAAAAATCTTTTTTTTGGTTATTCCTAGTTCAGTCAGATTTTGAACATTGTTCAAAGAGAAAGCAAAAAGTTATTCAAAAGGCAGTCAAAAAGACTTTAAGTTGCAAGCAGGGGTGACTGCAGTATCGGTGAACGCTACTTCACCTTCTTCAGACCCCAAGCAACGAATGTGATTAAACCATGTTCAATAGCTATACACTTTAGTGCAGGCATATTCTAAATAAATGAGAGCCTGCTGGCCGTAGAGCATTCCACCAAACAAAGAACACAATAAAAATCCCTCGGTTCTCTTTGTTTTTATTATAGGGTGGGACATTAAAAATTTTAAATTTGGTTTATGTTTGATAATGAAACCCTATACGCTCGAACAAAATTGGGAAATATTGAAACTAACTTCCAAAGTAGTGAGTCTTTAACGCAAACTGTGAGAAATGTATGTGGAAAATTTTCGAGAATCGAGTCCAACCCGAGTAAGTTCTCGTCCAGTGCCTTCAGTCGAAAACATAGCTGCTGTGCTGAGAATGTGTACATTTCTCGAACTTCTTTGAGAAGAACTTTGCATAAAGACCTCGGTATGAAGGCTAACAAAGTTCAATTGGTCCAAGAAATGAAGCCTCGTGATCATCCGATGCGTTTTTGCTTTAGCCAATGTGCTG
Source organism: Hydrotaea diabolus (assembly GCA_963513945.1). Taxonomy (NCBI): domain Eukaryota; kingdom Metazoa; phylum Arthropoda; class Insecta; order Diptera; family Muscidae; genus Hydrotaea; species Hydrotaea diabolus. The sequence continues at coordinate 19,067,178 of OY740719.1, forward strand.
ATGATTGTTTCGCATGAGATGAAGAATTTTACCGAAAAATCCTGTTTCCAGATGAAGCACATTTTCATCTCGGTGGCTATGTCAATAAGCGAAATTGCCGCATATGGGGTTCAGCGAACCTACACGTGACTATTGAGAAGCCAATGCATCCACAACGAGTCCCTGTTTGTTGTGGATTTTGGGCTGACGGCATCATTGGCCCATTTTTTTTGAAAATGAGCAAGGACGTTAGCGTCAACAGTGAGCGTTTCGCGCTATGCTCAACGAATTTTTGTTACCAAAAATGTAAGAGAATGACATAAACGACATTTGGTTTGGGTGATCGGATAAGGTACAGTCGTGGTAGTCATATGAATGATATTGTGTTCCATTATTAAATGACAAAGTTTAACCTTTCCAATAAAACCAGAAATTTTAAAAAATTATCAGTCCTTTTTTTTACAGCCGATTCAAATTTTTAATAAAATGCCTACCCGTACTAAATTTAAACTCTTTAGTTTGGATAGCAAAAAACATTTTATGCCAAAAAGTCGATATGATGGATTGTACTTATATAAACGTTAAGCGGGGCCGAAATTCCCTTTTTTCGTAAGTCAATACCAACTTTTAATGATCTAGGGCCACTTTAAGCTTTTGCATAAAAATGAATGAAGACATGCCACTGTGCGTCGCACAGTGGTGCAGGATCGATTTATGACCAACTACTTGCAGACACGTAAAAAAACGAAAACAAATATTTCACTTTTCTTTAAAATCGGAAATTACGAAAAGTAGTTAGGCTAATTTCCTAAATATAGCAAATAGCCCGATTTTAAATGTTAATAGCTTAAAATAATCCTTGAGTCCTTGACTACAATTGCCCTTTTTACAAAGCTCAAAAATATTTACTAGATCGAAAGTTACAGAATTTTGGCCGATGGAAATCGATCCTGGAACGCTGTGCGTCGTGTGATGGTTAGCGTGTACGACTATCGCTCAACTAAACCCAGGCTCAAATCCGGGTTATAACGTCAACAATAACTTTCAGCGTCGGCTTTTCCAAGTCTTAAATGTCGGCAACTTAACGAGTTAGGAGAATATTCTCTAAGTCATGAGAAAGCTATTCTAAAAAAACTGTCTTTAAATAGCTGATTGATAATAATCAAATATTTGGGAAATTAAGTAAGTTTAAAATCATTAGCCCTTCCAACAGTTGGCCTCTGTCATAGCATTGCTCACTGCTTCAAGAAAAGTTTCCCCATTAGTTTTTCAATGGGATAGTGAGAATATACTTACGAAAATATTGCCCTCCCCCATTTTTAAGCAATCGAAATTGCCCTACTGATTTTCATTGTGTGAGATTTTCCCGATAATATTCAAATGAAGTGATTATGTCATCAGCCTAAAAGTATGCCCTACATTGTGAACATTCGCGCAACCCTAAAAGTATGCAAGGTATGTGCGGCATGACATTTTACATTCACTTCCGTTATATTGATTTTTTTCTTCTTCAAACTGCGGAGGGGTGAAACTAACTACAACACGGAGCCTGACAAGTGACAATAATTAAATGCAAATTATTCAAAAAATGACATAGATATCGGTGGGAACGACGACAGGCAATAAATACGCGCAATAACAACACGACTAACAAAAAAAAAACTCCCAGGCCGGGTTTGTTAACATCATGAAATGATGTTAATTTCACAAGTATGTACTTCTCATTAATGCGATTACTCGTACAGCCATACATGCGTCAGTAACGAGTGAAGGAATACTTGCAAAAAAAAACGCTCAATAGACAAAAATGCAAATGATGTAAGGGCAGTAAGGAGCGGGGGGAAACGTTTATGGGAATTTTGAAAGGCAATAATGAGTTTTCAATACTGCTTAATAGGGAAACTGACATGCAATGAAACATTTTAAGAGGAAGGGGCTTCGGTGGAAGCTAACAACAACAATTTGTAAAATGTTCACATATACAGGGTGTACTATATAGTAATTATTTTTAAAAATTCAAGAAACAATATTTTTTTCGGCACATTTTGGGTTACTTTAATTTTGATATCCTGGGGTTTTGTTTTTGCAGAGGTGGCTTACGGAGCCGACGCAGCGAATCATAGCGCGCGGAACTCGTTAGCTCTCTACCTCAACGGTTTTTGGAAAGTACAGGATGTCCGTCGATAAGGTATACTACCATCTTTGTTTATAATTATTGATTAAATGAAAGAGAATGGATCTTATATTGATAAATGTTTTATTTATTGTCGGCGATTATATTTTTCAGTTGTTCTTTGAAGACCAAGCTCTTGAGCACGCCCTCGAAATTAGGTTGATGGATTGTTTTGAACAGTTTCTTGAGCAGCATTATGTTTTCAGCCGATCTTGCAGTACGTTGTGGTCCATGCTTGGGCCCATCAGCTACAGATCGAATATTTTTCCATGATACATTTGAAACGTCTCTACTTCACGACTGTCAAATATGAACTGTCACGAATAATGTTTACCAAAATGGCGGCAAAACAAAGTAGTATACCCTTGCGGCGGACACCCTGTAGTTATTCAGTTGACACCTACACTACTCTCAGAGGTCTATGTACAGGGTGGCTGTTAAATATTGCTACATTAACAAACTCGAATAACTTTTTTTCGGAGTATGGAATTCATTTTCTTTTATTTATGTTAAAGCTCATTCAATTTAGGGGGAATTTAAATGCCCCCTCCCTGCTCGTTGATGCATGTGTGGCATCTTACTAAAAACTTGTTCATTACTGCTTGGAGAAGTGAGATACGAGTAGCCGCAATTGTTTTTCGAATGGATTGCTTAAGTTTAATCAAATTTGTTGGTTTTTCTTTGTAGACTTCCGGTTTGCAATAACCCCACAAGAAAAAGTAAGGTGCAGTAAGGTCAGGCGTCCTGGGGGCCAACGGAATGCCAACATGTCTCCGTCCTCTTCCACCATTTGAAGCGTCTTCTGGAAAAATTCCTAGCGAATCGGGAAGTCTGCTGAGTACAGTTGTTGGCCATTTGGATTTTTTTTTTATGGGGATAAGTCCAAATCTTTGTGCATAATTGACTACAATGACTGTCTGCTTATACGAGGGTTGCTATATATATTTCTGACCTAGGTAATACTAAGTGTTGCCTAGCACTATCTGACATTTCCGTTGAAAAGTTTGACTTTTTTTTAGCATAAACGTACTCAGAACGTTTTGACGTACGACTCCATCATTAGTGTTGTTTTCAGTGACTTGAAAAAATCAATTTGGCAAAATAATGGAATTAACTCGTGAACATTTTCGTGCGATCTTTTTTCACAACTTTCGAATTGGATTACCACGACAAGAATGCATCGATGAACTTAAATCTTTGTATGGCGATAAAGCACCATCCTATACGTAGCACTGTGAAAAACTGGTTAAATGAATTCAATCGTGGCCGACGCTCGCTCAATGACGTTGATCGTGAAGGTCGTCCAAAACGGCCGTTGTGTCAGAGAACATTAATGCCGTGCGTGAACTGATAATGCCAAATCGTCAAGTGACATACCGTGAGATAGAGGCAACCTTGGGCATAAACATCTGGCCGTAAAAAAGGCTTGTTCTCGTTGGATCCCGCACAATTTGACAATCGCTCAAGAAAAAAAGGCTCATGTCGATTGGTGCGAAGAAATTTTGAAAGACGTTTAAAAGATCGTCACAGGTGACGAATCATGGATCTATGCGTATAAGCCCGAAACAAAACACCAATCGAGCGTGTGGGTCTTGGAAGTCGAGTCAAATCCAACAAAAGTTGTTCGTGGAAGAAGCACTTCGAAGCAAAAGGTCGCCAGTTTTTTCAGCAAAACTGGTCATATGGCGACTGTTCCGCTTGAGCAACGTAGGACGGTCAATTCTGAGTGGTACACCACAATTTGTTTACCTGGAGTCTTCGGAGAAATTCGAAAAACGAACAAGAGAAGACGAATCATTGTGCACCATGCCAATGGTGCACAATGATTCCGCCGTACAGCCTTGACTTGGCACCCAATGACATCTTTTTATTCCCGCACTCAAGAAAAAAATGAGTGGTCAACGACTTTCGTCGCCAGAAGATGCTGTTGAAGCGTTCAAAAACCATGTTTTGGAGGTGTCTCAATCGGAGTGGAAGAGTGCTTCGACAATTGGTTTGAGCGCATGCAAAAGTGTAAAAATCATGCTGGAGAATACTTTGAAAAACCATAAAAACATTTTTGATGATAAATATTCGCATTTTCATTATTAGACCAGAAATATATATAGCAGCCCTCGTACCCATTTGAGAAGATAAGCTTCTTGTCGAAACTCTTGGATTGTTTTACATGGCAGCAGCTATTGTTTCCTCCATCCAAAATGAAGAGTTTCAATTATAAGGTCTTCTGTAGACTGTCCCATGGTTCGGCAAAATTGTTAACAAGCCGCCAATAACCGCCAAACGTACGCCTATACTCTCTTTTAACCGAAACTAAGGACTCCATTGCGTGATAGCGGCGGACAATCTAAATTCTTGTTAGGGCGTCCCAGTTATTCATTTTTGTTAAATCTAAAAATCAATCAAAATAGAAAAAATGAACCAGATTCATTAAATAGAAAAAAAAAGTTATTATTTTTTTTGGTAGCGACTTTCATCAGCTACACTGTACATCCAACTGAGACGAAGGATAACCAAGATAAGTGTTGTATTGGTATCCAACAGACGACATCGACGTAGATTGGTAAGTTCGAGACCTTATTGTTGATTCTTCTTCAGAATCAACTAAAAAATTGGTGACATTTATTGGCTACGGTTGCCAGGCAGACTGTGCAGCTGTTTCTAAACCAGCCAATGTTTTTCTTCAGCAGTCTTTGCCAACGATGACTTCGGCTACAAATCAAATGACTTATGCAGGAGTCTCACTATGATAAATGAGAATTACCCTTTGCGTATAGTCTTCGAACTGTGCGAAGAGCAATTTTCATAGCTCAATATAATTTCCACCAATTCCGGTTTTAGTTTAGCATCCTGTCGACCCAATTTTTCAAGACCTTGGTGGCGTTTTCTGTTCACCAAATACTTTTTCATAATTGCCGTTCTAGACTTCCTGTCATATGCAAAATAACATATGATTGAAAAGAAACCCCTAGATGTACCACCCCAGCCCTTTATATTTTGGTTGTTAACTTCAATTGTCGTTGACGAATAAAAAATCTACAGAATATGAAATGTATGTTTCACCTGTCTGGTTTTCTGTCCGTCCATTCAACCATCCATTGCTGCTATCTGTGCCACCTAAACGAAACTTTACACGTGAATACTTGGCGAATTCCCCCATGGTACACCAACCAAAAAAAAAATGTTGTGTATTGCCTCATACACTCCTGACATCGATGTATAAAAATATTGAACACATGTCATTTTCCTTCACTGCGTCCTGTATGACGATCCTATCGGTATCTGTTCACTGCTCCTTTCGAAATTGTGTGTGAATTATATGTATTTTTTTTGGGTGGGAGTGGAATGGGGCCAATAGGTCTTGGCCTGGGTAAAAGTCATTCGTTCGATCATGCCTTCATGTGATTCATTCATTCATACCGACACATTCATTGCTTTATTGCGTATATTATTGGCAATTTCCTTTAACAATTCATGGCATTTATGTTCGCGTGAATATGTTTGAAGGCAAAGTTGCTGCTGTATGCAGCAGAATTTTTGACGTCTTGATTGCTGATAAAGACCAAAAATGTTGCAGTACGAGTACTACGGAAATGTAATCTCGTTTTTTTGCTTGTTTGGTATACCTTCCTTTACGAGAATGTATGTCTATATAAAGAAAATAAACGACGATAATTGCTCATATTTATATGTGAAGGAAAAAGAAGACTTACGTTTGTCTTTATGGGTTACAGTGGGATACGGATTTGATAGGTCGTAAATTTTCTGGGAAAGCTAGAGAAATGATGTTTGATATATTAAACAATAGAAATACATGAAAGTATAGACTGATCCTATGATGCCCATTTGCGGGAGTTTTAGCCAGCCCTAAAATACTGAGAAAAAAACTTAATATTTATCCTAAGAATATTCTATACAAGTTGAACATATCGTTATCCTAAAAGTATGCAACGAGTTTCTAGAAATACCCTGCATGTACGAAAGGTACTAGAGAAAATGTATCCGGAAAACATTTTAGCGAAAATATTTAGATTGAGTACAGTATAACCTCTCCAATCCGGACAAATATAGTTTCGAGCTTTGTCCGGACTACAGTACACAATTTTTTCAACTCGAAAGTTGGCTATGTTTATTTATTTTTTAATGATTTTTTTTTTTTAATAAGCGATATATAAAAGAAATATTTAGTTAATTTTCGCCACGTGCCCAGGCGTTAACTTCAAAATCACAAAAATTGGCTAAAGGATTACGATTGGACAACGTTGAACATATTCATATCCTGGCAGGTGTAATCTATATCTTTTAACTTCATCGTCCAAAGGCAACACTAGTTCATCTAGATGTATTTTTTCATAAAAAAAGAAATATATAGATTCAAATCAAGTGTGGAAATCTTTATTGGTAATTTGAAAGGACGTGAAATTAGTTGTTTTTTGAAATGACCTCTTACTAGATCCATTGCTTGAGCAGCTGTATGGCAAGTGGCACCGTCCTGTTGAAACCAAGTGTCGTCAAGATTACGGCCTTCAATTTCAGGTAGCATAAAGATCGATATCATGGCGCGATAGCGAGCACCATTCACGGTTACGTTCCGGCCATCATCACTTTTGAAAAATATGCACCGATGAATCCACCAGCTTATAAACCGCACCAAACCGTGGTTTTCTCTGGGTACAATGGCACCTCTTGAACCTCTTTTTGTTGCTTTTCAGCCCAAATGCGGCAATTTTGTTTATTAACTCTCCTGTTGAGCCAGAAATGGGCGTCATCACTGAACACAATTTTGGTCGAAAACTGCATATCTTCCTGTTTCTCACCGAACGCTAATTTCCATAATACAAATGGCAACATTTGAAGGTAACTATTTTCAAAAAATAAATGCCATAAAATCCCCTTTCAGAGTACCCAAAAAGATTCCACACTTGATTTGAATTTTTATATGTTTTGTTTGTTCTGAAACAATACCTCTAGACGGATCACCCATTTTAACCTAAAAAATATATAAAAGAAAAAGTTATTACATTTTAAAATCCCATGGTAAAATTTTGGCCCACCCTGTACCAAGAAAAAAACTTAGTTTACATCCTAAAATGATTCTATACATGTTGAACATTTCGTTATCCTAAAAGTATGCAAGGAGTTTCTAAAAATTTGGAATCTCTTAGCTCTTAATTTTGGGCCTTACTAAAAACCTTGCTGTTCTGAAACAAATTGACCAATTTATATGAAATTTGGGTCTAATAAAGAGATCATTTCAATCTATACTATGAAGTCAAATTTTAATTTAAAAACATTCTAAATTTTTTTTTAAAAATTTTATATTTTTTTAAAACTTTTAAAATTTATATTTATTTTTTGGTCTTTTTAAAAATTTTGCTGTTCTGAAACGGATTGACCAATTTCAAGGAAATTTGGGTGATATAAAGAGATCGCTACAATCTATATTATGAAGTCAAAGTTTAATTTTATATATTTACTTAAAATTTTTTTTTTTTTCAAAAAATTTATAATTCTTTTTAAGATTTTTTTTTAAAATTTAAATTTTTATGACCAACAGTTTTTATTCTCCTTCGAGAACTTTTTTTGTTGTTTCTTTTTCAGAATCAACTTAAAAAATTGGTAAAATTTATTGGCAATGGTTGCCAGGCAGACTGTACAGCAGTTTCTAAACCCGCCAAGGGTTTTCTTCAGCAGTCTTTGGAAGTGATTACTTCGGCTACAAATCAAATGACTTATACGGGATTCGCAATTAAATTACTGAGAATTACCCTTTGCGTATAATCTTGAAACTGTGCGTAGAGATATTAGGCGTGTTTGATTGACAATCGGTTATTAAGTTGTCGCTTAGGCGATAACTTAAAAACTTTATTAGAATTATATAGAAGAACTAAATGGCTTCAAGGATCATGAACCGTTTGATTAGAAAATTTGGAATTCGTAGAAAAAAAAAATTCAACAGGGATTAACCAGAACTCTTGGATCTACATTTTAATAGAAGTCAAGTGTTTAACAAAATGGCAAAGTGACATTGAAGAAAAATAGAAATACTGTAAGAGAGAAATACTATAAGAGAGTAATAATCAATACTATACTATAAGAGAGAAATACTATAAGAGAGTAAAAATCAAGCTCGGATAGTTATTTCATAAATAATTTTAAATATTCAAGACAAACGGTTTATAAAACAAATTGTCAATCATTATCTGAAAACATTATCATTTTTATATTTTTGTAAACAATGGTGTGAAGTTATCTAAAACAGTTCTCGATCAAACACGGCTATGTAATGAACCACATATTTGACTGACACTGACCTGAAAACAAGACCGTAGAAACCTGCCTAATCGACTCGACCTAATTGGAAAACCATGAATTTTCTATGGAGAGTAAAAAATTCCCGTTCATTTTTAAGAAGAATTACATTTTGGAGCTTTTTTTCAAATAAACATCTTGAAGTAGGCAATTCAAGGTATAAATAATTTAAGCCTTAAGATATGCGACACTTTTTCACCTTATTGAGCTTTCTTTAAAAATTAATAAAGAAACATTAAATTATTTTATTTAGCCATCGAATTTTATCGGTGCGTGTTACAATTTTTCAATTATTTGTGAAAGTAAATTTACTCCCACTTATAACATAATTTTAAATTTCCCCAGTCACTCGGTTATGCACTTGCCCACTGTATCATAAACGTTTCAAACATTAAATTTTAAATTTAAACCATTTACCAAAAACCAAACAGAAAATGATTACCAACCATAAACTTACAAGAACCAAATTTTAGCGGACACTTTTGTATGTCCATAGGAAAATCTTCCAAATTCATGGGACAGCCGGCTTTTATCGTTAATCTATAAACAAAACACAAACACACAAAGTCATTTACAAAAAGAACACTAAAGTATACCTTTAGGAGAGATAAGTTTAACGGAGTCGGGGGGAAAAACGAACAAACAGATTATACTTTTAAGGCGCTTAAAACAGTCAATAAACCATAAAGAAGCGTTTTAAACGCCTTGCAAAGTACAACGCGCTGCCAGCAGCGGGCGCGCCGCCTAGCAATGCAAACAATTACTAAAGCATACTTGTGGGCGGGCTCACCTGCTCGAGTACAACACCCTACCATTTTGATGGATACGCACAAACTTATTCGGTGTTGTTATGGTATGCAAATAGCTCTGTTTTCCATTGTAGAAATAGGTATCGGGTTTCCAGATACGCGCCAACATTGAGACACTCAAAGCCAGCGTGTCTTGGGCTCCCTTAAACGCTAAACGCTTATCGACCCATGACTGGCGAAAATAACAATCCATCGAATACGTCTAAATATGATGTATAGGATATAATTTATGTATATAATTAATTAGTGAGCTTATATTTGATAGGCGGTGTGATTTCTATAGACAAGCTGTGATAATACGTTACCATATCTACTTCGGAGATGGGACCCATACTGCGGACCATTATGTCAACTTCAACGGTGGCTGGTGGACCTGTAAATAAAGTATTTTTTTTGTAGTGATAATCTTGAATAAAGATGGTATTAAATACATATTTTTTAGCTAATGCAAAGGTAATAATAATGTAAGGCCATCAGTTCGTATAAGTGATATTAATAGAATTTGTAGCATATGTTAAGGCGAAAAAACTCGTGGGCTTTAATTTATATAGCTCGCCGGTGACATTGCGAGTAAAAGATTAATATCTTATCTATTTAAATGCCTTCCGGTGAAATGCTTAAGCTTTTAAGAGCTGGGTAGAAAGGGGTGACTACTAAAGGGTGGGAGATTAAAAATTTTAAATTTAAATCGACTGTAAAAAAGTACTAATTTTTTTCAAATTTCTGGTTTTGTTGGAAAGGTTGAACTTTGTCATTTATTTATAGACCCCATTCATATGACTACCGCAACTGGCTCTGCAGTACCTTGCCCGATCAACCCAATTTTTCAGTACAAACGTGTGAAATTTTTTAAAAATTATTAACGAAATTCTAGCTTTTTTTTGTAAAAAAAAGTGACGTAAAATTTCTCAACAGATGGATCGTCATTATGACTACAGAGAACAGGCAATTCGTGGCACCATAAAAACGTCTTTTGTGCCTTAAACCATGCATACGCAACATGACAGCTTATAAGCTCTCTAACTATCTATTGCGACAAAAAAATCGAGTGTAGAAAAGCTGCAGAAGCAAACAATGCTGCCCAAAACGCAAAACCGCAGGTCGTAGCAGAAAGAGCTCCATGGGAGAGAGGAGTATTGCTAATTTCGACAAATACGATAAATAGAATAGCGCCAGTTAGGAGTTTAATATGTATTTTAGTTGAAACGACGATGTCCAAGAATTCCTTTAAAAAATCAACGGTCATACTTAACATCCCTTTACACGATATAACTCGATCTCCTTCTACCTATCTTTTCCAATAACTAAAAATCGTGTGTAGCAAAGCTGCAGATGTAAAGAATGCTGCCCATAACGCAACACTGCATGTCATAGCCGAAAGAGCTGCATGGGAGAGAGGAGTATCGGGTATTCTCACGAATGCAAAAAAGGAAATAGCGACAGTGAGAAGGTTTAGATGTAACGCGTGATCCATTTCGAGGTTCCCTACTTTTTTAAAGAAAAAAAAACAGAAAATTCAAATTGAGTTGTGAATATTTATATCATTTGAAAGAACATTCTATGGCCTTTATTTTTTGAAGATTATGTCTATCAAATGTTGGCCGCGGCTACGTCTCAGATGGTCCAACCGTTGAGTCCAATTTTCGATGACTCGTTCGAGCATTTCAACTGGTAACTGGCGAATGACACGCGTGATGTTTTGCTCCAAGACCTGAATCGAAGCGGGTTTGTCCGCATAAACTTTAGACTTTAAATATCCCCACAGGAAAAAGTCTAACGGTGTGATATCACACGATGTTGGTGGCCAATCGACCGGCCCAAAACTTGAAATAAGCTGTTCACCGAAGTGTTCTCTCAATAAATCCATTGATGGATGCGATGTGTGGGAAGTGGCGCCGTCTTGTTAAAACCAAATGTCGCCGCAATCACGAGCCTTAATTTCAGGCATCAAATAAATAGTCGGTTCTCACCGGCATCATTTTTGAAGAAATATGGACCGATGATTCCACCGGCCCATAAACCACACCAAACCGTTGTTTTTCTGGATGAAGTGGCAGCTTTTGAACAAACCCACAAACCATACCAAACCGTTGTTTTTTTTTGGATGAAGTGGCAGCTCTTGAACCTCTTCTGGTTGCTCTTCGTTCCCAAATGCGACAATTTTACTTGTTTGTTGTTGAGCCAGAAATGGGACTCATCGCTGAACAAAATTTGGCTCGAAAACGTCGGATATTTTTGGAACTTTTCAAAAGCCCATAGAGCGAAGCGATTTCGCTTGGGAACGTCGGGCGGCTTCAGTTATTGCACAATCTATTTTTTGAACGCTTTCAATTTAAGATCTCGACGTAAAATGCGCCAAGTCGTTCGATTCGTCAGTACGAGTTGCTGCGAACGGCGCCGAATCAACTCTCCACGGTCTTGCTGCACACTCTCAGCTACGGCCGCTAAGTACATTTTCTTCACTGCTTGCGACGTGGTCTATTCGGTCGAATATTATCTAATAATGAATGTTGGGTCTCAAGATGGGTGATAGTGTACGATTATAGTGGTACGATTATTCCACGTCCTACGCTCAGTAGGACGATTATGTTGACCATAAGTTGAACAAAGTGCACGAAACACATTCCTCACATAACGTGAATTTTCGTTATAAAGTTGAACGATTTGTAAACGTTGTTCAGGCGTAAGTCTTTCCATGATGAAATGCCAAACAATACTAAACAAAAATAACATGACAGCATGACACGACTCACAGGTAATCAGTCAAAAAAAGGCTATTGAAAAAAGTATCTCTACTTGGACCATCCATTATCAGTCACGCATCTTTGATATGCGATTAATTTCCCCCCTCTATCCCTAATAAGATCTTGAGGAAAATGCTTACGTTCGTTTTTCCAAAAAAAAACTAAAAATTTTTCAATTGTGATTCAAAGATCACCACTTCTATCTTATTACATATCGCGAACCTTTGCTGACACATTGATTAAGTCTGCGTAATTTAAAGTTTTATATCAATAATTTTATTTCATTATATCCCGCGTATCCTTCCGCACAATTTCCGCTTCATTTCTTTGGCATGGTACGAGTATTTCACGTTTTTTTTCTTCTTCTGCCAAATGAACAGTTTTTAATGACTTTGTAACTGTGATAAGTACAGGCAAGTTTTCCGTTTTTCATTTTTCGCCTTGATTATGAAACAAAAACACAGAAAACTCAGCTGCTGTTTAATATGCAAAAGTGTGTGAGTGTGTGTGGCTGTATATGCATACGGACATAAGCGTATGTGAGTGTCTGTCTATGCTTGTGTAGTCCTCCGACTGTGTGTGCCAGTGAATATGCTAATATCCGTATCCTGGGCTTAAGCGGAAATGGCAAACAACACACACACACACATACACTCAAAAGAAAAAAATCAAATTTGTATATGAAAAGCCAACTAACACCACCACCACTGCACTCTCTCCATTCTCCCCGAGTAAATACTTACTGGGAGGCAATTGCACTGAAAGCCCCCGTTAATCGGGTAATGAAGTGTTTAACAACGTCGTGTAGTTTTATTGGAGCACGGGACAAAAGGACGACCTCGACAACTGCATGAATGAGCGTGAATCAAATGGAAGATAAAATAAATGAGTTCCACTGAAAGGCGAAGCAGAGCTGGTCGCTTCTCTCTGTCTGCGTTTATAAATCACATTCAATTTATGAAATTAGGCTTTCAGCTACAATTACTGTAAGTAGCACAGCAATTTCTCCGCACTCCTAGAATGCAAGGAGACAACATTTCGAAAGTGTATGCCAATACCCGGCGGAAATACTTTAAAAAAAATTAAATTAAATCCTCACATCAACCGAAGAAAAGCAAAAGCGAAACTTTTGCCCAAAATCCATGGATAAACTATAGGCAAGCGCATCGTCTTGAATTAAGACATGACAGATTTAAATAAATAGTTTGAAAATTTTCGTAACCTTTAATCAGAGAGACAGACGCATACTAAATCTAGGGAACAAACAAAAATTCTCATCACTTCCTTAACCACGAAACAAATTATTTTTTTGAATCACAAACGTGCAAGTACATTTGCAATTTCTTTTGAGAAAAGGAGGATAGAAAGCCTTAGTTAGGCAAAACTTCTGTCAATTGGGCGACATCACAGTGGGATGGAGTGCCATACGGGTAAATCTATGCACTAAGTTTATAAACAGTGACCAGATAGTAATTATTGCTTCCAAAAAGTTATATTTAGGAGCTTGCAAAAATACCACAGACATTCAGCTCTTAATACATTCTGTAAGGTTTGGCATTTCAACATGTATCGTTTAAGACCAGCCAAACGTATGGAAATTACAAAAATTCCGTTGTAAACGGAGATTTTTCTTTTATATAAGCTTTATTTGAATTATTGAATCTGCTCCAAAGGAGCCTAACAATAAGTATACGAATCTTAAGTATAATTCAATAATGAATCCTAGTATGGATTTCTTGTAATATGGATCTCTGCTTATTGGCAGGAATTTTAATTAATTTGGTCAAAATAGTATATAACTGGTATGGATCACATGTCTGAGAATTATAAACCTAGTTTGGCTTAAACCTCGTGATAAAGGGCCAGAGGACCCTTACAGTCATTTACAGAGTGTTCGCGATATTATGTAGAGTGAAGAACTCTAGTTATGTATGTATAACGCATAACTCTAGAATAGCAGAGTGGACGACGTAATTTAGGTTATGTAGGTTTTTCGTGTTGACTGTTTTAAGGATCACGTATGAGAGCATTTAAGCCACGTGACGTAGAATAAAGGATTCTACACAGTCTTTTTTGAGTGTTCGTCCGCGATTGATATTGACTGTTTTAAAGATCACGTATAAGAGCATTTAAGCCACGTGACGTAGAAAAAAAGAATTCTACACAGTCTTTCGGGCGCGTGTGTTCGCGATTACTGTTACGGATGAAGCACAAGTGCAGATTAGAAAACACGGCGTTCGTTTCTCCGAAGTCTTAAAGAGCTTGGACTGCATAATAATTGTCTAGCAAGTATGTTATCATGACGTTCGAGCTTCTCTTTGTGCTTTATATTGATTTTTTGAACTGTCTCTTTAACGACAGGTATTTTCAAGTCTCGGTGGATTTTTTCATTCCTCATAACCAAGGGGCACCGGTAATAAGCCGCAATGTCTTCGATTGGACTCTTTGTATTTTGTCGAGATTGCTCGAGCTTGCTTTGCCCCATAGCTGGGCACCGTATAACCAGATAGGTTTGATTGCACTGTTGTATAGCAGGACCTTATATTCAAGGCTTAGTTTTGAGTTCGCGTTTAGGAGCCAGTGCAGTTGATGTACCTTAAGTTTCAGTTGAGTTTTCTTGGCTTCGATATGACTTTTCCAGGTGAGTCGGCGATCCAGGTGGATTCCAAGGTATGAAACATGATCAGATTGAGAAAAAGGGATATTGTTTAGTTTCAATGTCGGACAAGTGCTAAAATTCAGTGTGAAAGTTACCTGTGTGCATTTAGCCTCATTGACTTTTATTCTCCAGTCAGAGAGCCAAGATTCTACTCGTCGGAGATGTACACCTAGATTCATAGATGCAATATCCTGCTTTTTATGTGTGGCCATTATAGCGGTATCATCGGCAAAAGTAGATGTTATCACGTTTGGGCTGGTAGGGATATCTGCGGTAAACAGAAGGTAAAGGATAGGCCCCATGACGCTTCCCTGGGGAACACCTGCTAGTATTTCGCGGTCATCGGACATTTGACTCTGAATCTGCGGTTTTCTAAGTAAGACTCAAGAATTCGATGCGTATTTGCCGGTAAGTATTTGCAAATTTTGTAGGTGAAGCCAAAGTGCCAGACTTTGTCAAATGCTTGAGCAACATCCAGGAATACGGCGCAGCAATATTCTCGCCGTTCAAATGATTTTTCAATTGCTTGGGTCAGACGGTTTACTTGTTCGATAGTGCTGTGACCTTCGCGGAATCCAAACTGATGGTCTGGTATTATGTTATTTGACGCGAGGAACGGTTTTAGTTTCGATAAAAGAACTTTTTCAAATAGTTTGGATAAGCAGGGAAGCAAACTGATCGGCCTGTATGAGGAAGGTATTGATTTGTCCTTTCCTGGCTTTAAAATCATCTGAATCAGAGAAATTTTCCACACTTTAGGAAAGTAACCATGTCTCAAAATAGAGTTAAATAATTATTTAAACTTTGGCAATTCTCATCCGATTTACTTAAAAATGTTAATTGATAAGAAAATAATCTTTCATATAAATCATAATTTATAAAAATCAAATAAAAATTGTGAAAGTCACAGCTAGAAGAAGTCAACATTTTATTTTTTTGTTGAACAATTTTTTCAAACTTCCAACTGTCCCAAATTCTGGAGCTCTCTCATTCGTTTCTGCACAAAAATCATAAAGACCGTACTGTAAAGTTTCCAACTTGGTATAATTTAAGAATCCACTGAGAAATGCCTGAATTATAGCAGTTTTTGTAAAAATAAAATTTCATGTTCACGATATCTCGAAAACAATACGCGATGGGGACACTCAATTTTGATTCAGGAGATCATTGTCTAAAGGAGGGCTCAAAACATAATTTGTGCAGAACACTGTTATTGGTAATACAATTTAATTATAATTAAAAAGGGTTGTTTAATGGTTTTTTTTGAAATAGGCGTTATTAAAACAAAATAATTCGACTATTACTGACTTTATTCTTGCATCACATTTTCCACTTTTTCCTCGACATGATTCTCCCTATGTTGTAGAGTACTTCAAGTATGTAAACAAACAGTTTTTTGATCAAAATATTAAAATATTGTGTCGGCTTTTTTAGATCCAAAAATTGTTTTCTTAAGGTTCGGCCACTTCGAACGTTTAGTTAAAATTTGATAATGTCAGAGCCCCAACTGTCATTCGGTTGTACTGATAGAAAACTCGACTTACATGTATTCTCAATCATTCGTTTGGCAAATAATTCGCTTGTAGCAACAAATATATCCTCTGTGTGTTAAATTATTATTATTAAATTAAAATTTTTACAATGAAATGATTTCTTGTTTAGAGGAACTAATGCAATTTTCTTTAACACTTTCTAGGATTAAATCAAGTGGGATCCTGGATACAAAACTGTTTTCCAAATTTCTCAGGTATGTACCATTTTTAGAAAAATTTGGATTTCCAGTTCTTTTATCATATTTCACTGTTTAAAACAATACAGCGTTCCAACTTGATTTATTGAGCAGAAGTTTTATGCTCTAATACCTTAGAATGATATCCACATAGAACATTGTCTTAAAAAATAACCCCTTTTCTCCGTACACAGAGAAACTGTCCGTTAAAAATCGGTCCGAACTACATTTTTGTTAGACGAAAGGACTTTCAGTTCCACTCGCCAAATGTTTATAGTCATGATAGAAATTTGTTTAGAGGAACCATAAGTTTATTTCTATGCCAATGTTATGGTACAGATAACGTACTATTTGGTCCCATTAACTGAATACAGTTTGAATTTTGGTTACCAGAAACGCCTGTTGTAGTACTAAAATGTTTTTGGACCAAATATTTTTTTTATATATTTATCGATGTATATTGTATCCAAAAAGAATCTAGGGCGACCGCAAAACTAACTGGCCTGGCACATTTTCTGTTTTACAAGCAACTTTTTGTTTTTGTTTTTTAAAAGCAATCTTTTATAAGCCATCTGTCAATATTTCCGAAACATTTAATGATTATTTTCTTTGTTACAGGTGATTGAAGTAAACAAGTTTTATAATTTTTGAAAAATGGAAAATAAAGAGTTTCGTGCGGTAATTAAACACTTTTATATGAAAGGTTATACGCCACAATTAACCAAAGATGAATTGGATTCTGTTCATGGTGATAATGCACCATTATACTCCACCGTGGAATCCTGGGTTCAACAATTTAAAATGGGTCGTTCAAGTACGGAAGATGAACAACGCTCTGGAAGACCGAAAACTGCTACTACTATTGAAAACATTAGAAAAATATTTAATGAAGTGACTAAAGATAGACGAATAAAGCTCAGGGAACTTGCTGATATTGTTAAAATACACGAAAAACAAGTTTGGAGTATTTTACATGATGAACTCCACATGAAAAAGCTATCCGCAAGATGGGTGCCGCGTTTGTTGACTTTGCCCCAAAAAATCGTCCGTTGGACCAATTCCGAGGAGCTTTTAACGATTTATCAGCGTAATCCAATAGAGTTCTTGCGCCGATTCATAACTGTTGATGAAACATGGATCCATCACTACATCCCAGAATGCAAAGAACAGTCAAAACAATGGATAGAAGCTGGTAAAAGTGGTCCCAAGAAGGCGAAAACTGTTAAGTCAGCAGGAAAAGTAATGGCCACAGTATTTTGGGATGCAAGGGGTATTATATTTATTGATTATCTTGAGAAAGGAAAAACTAAAAATAGTGAATATAATTGTGCATTATTGGATCGGTTGAGTGAAGAAATCAAGATAAAACGACCGCATTTAGAAAAAAAAAGTTCTTTTTCATCAAGATAATGCTCCTTCACACACTGCATTTTTAACTCAACAAAAACTGGCCGAATTATGATTTGAAATTGCTCCGCATCCACCATATAGTCCAGATTTAGCTCCTTCTCTTCATTTCTTTTTTCCAAATTTAAAAAAATTTCTCGGTGGCAAAAAATTGTCGTCCAATAGCGAGGTTATTGCTGAAACTGAGGCATATTTTGAAGATCTTGAAAAATCTTATTTTTTCGGATGGAATTAAAAAAATTGAAAAACGTTTGATGAAGTGTATTGAGTTGGAAGAAGATTATGTTGAAAAATAAATAATAATAATTCCAAAAAAAACGGTTCCTTTTATGTTAGGCCAGTTATTTTTGCGGTCACCCTCGTACTTATTCGAAATGTCCGAATTTTGCCTTTACACACGCCTAAAGTCGCACGACCGATTGGCCAGTCAATAGCTGCACGAACCTCGGAAAATTGGAAAATTGGCCACAGCTCGAACCAAAGCAGTCTTAAGAGATCTAATGTTGGGGTATCTATTGTGACAAACCTTGTCCTCTAATACCGTCCACAATTTGTAATCCAATGCGTTCAAATCTGGACTGCCTGAGGGCCATTCTTTACAGGAAATGAACGCTGACAAATTGTTTCGAAGCCAGGCTTAGGACGTTTTAGCCTTATGGGCCGGCTCAGAATCCTGCTGGAAAGTCCATGGCTGGTTTTGGAACAGGGAATTGTTAAGAGGCTTCACAACAGCTTCCAAAACGGTTTCTTGGTAAACATTGGCCGATGTTTTGACTCCTTGTTCGCAGAAATGCAGGTCAGTGACCCCATCGTAAGAGACACCCCACCAAACCATGACTGAAGCTGGGTGATGACCCTTTTCCACCCTTGGGATCAGTTCAGATGCTTTCTTAGATGACCGCACATTCATTCTGCTTGTTAAACTTTTCCTGAACAGTAAAAAGTTTTTTATTGGTGAACAAAATTTTTCTGTGCAAGTTATCAGCGTGCTTCACCAAAAGACGTTTGCATTTTTCAATCCTATTTTTTTAAAGCTGCAGTCAATAAATGTCCCGTGCGTTGCCCCAAGTCCCAAGTCTTTTTTAATGATTCGACTCATGGACTTTTGCGTGATATTCACCTCAAGGGCCATGATTTTCTGTTTTCGGAGCGGATTTCTGTGAATTCTTGATTTAACGGCTTTGATGAAATGCGGTGTTCGAACAGAGCGTGGGCGCCCCGACCGGTGGCGGTCTTTTACATCCCGAGTCTCCTCAAACAGTTGTATGCATCGGTAGACGAACATGCGGCTAGTCTCTAGTGGCCGGAGCGTTTTGAAAATATCGCTTTTTTCATTTCACACTTGAAAAGCGCCATTACAGCGATACGGTTCTCATTATCTGACCACTCCATGATGAAAGCTGAAACAATTTTAAAATCCCGTTACAGACTAACGCAACTGAGGTTAGCTTTCAATATATGACATTAACGGGGTATGTTCAGTTCTACTATTGAAATGGGTGTGTTCAATGTTGTAACAGTATTTATGTCCCTACTTAGTAGACACAATTATATTTGCATAGAACATTGCGTCAGAAGTAATCATATTTCTCCGAATCCGATCGAATATAGACGGAATAATATCCGAATAATAAAAAAACTATTGGCTGGCACAACCATCAATAAATCCATTGTATGGCAAGTGGCACCGTTCTGTTGAAACAAAATACCGTCAAGATTACGGGCTTCAATTTCAGGTAGCAAAAAGTCCGATATTAAGGCGCGATAGCGAGCACCATTCACGGTTACGTTCCGGCCATCATAATTTTTGAAAAAATATGGACCGATTATTCCACCAGCCCATTAACTGCACCAAACCATGGTTTTCTCCGCTTGACAGCTTTTGAACCTCTTCTGGTTGCTCTTCAGCTCAAATGCGGATATTTTATTTATTGCCGTTGAGCCAGAAAGGCGCCTCATCACTGAATAAACCGTTGTTCGAAAAAAGCGGATCTTCTCGTTTCTCATTTTCATAATTCAGTGTCACAATTGGGAGACGTTGTTGCGGTGTTAGTCTTTCTATGATAAAATGGCAAACAATACTGAAAAGAAAAAAAAAAGTTTAACGCAACTCACGCGTAAACTCTAAAAAAACCCCTATGGAAAAAATACCTCTAGATGGATCACCCTGTATCTTCCTTTGACTATTTTTTTAATTAACATTTAAGTCTTTTTTAAAGCTTCAATTACTGATATAATTCATTTTAAGACTGAAATTCAATTATTACTTCACCAATCAAAGGTTTCAACTTTGTCACTTCTACCAATATATTCAGTACCACTTACTTAACAGTTTAGTGTATTAACTAACATTCGGTTGCACTTATGGCAACTAGATAGTACATGCAAGCTCTTTTATTCGGTTGTCAAAATAATTCGGTTGTGATAACGAATCTGTGTATGTCAATCAAGCGGATGCAATTTATTAGAAATTTGTGTTTACTACTTTCAAACATTTCAAATAGTCTTGAGAGGTTCGGCGTATTTTTTTGTTCAAAATTCTTCAAAATTTCGTATACTCCCAAAAGGGAATTCCGGAAATATTATTTCGTACCTAACGTCATTACAAGATGTGCTGGATACTTTTAATTGTTTTAATTGCGAATAGCATAAAACTGATTTGATTAAATTTCTAAGGGTCGAAAATTTCACTTGATGCAACTACAGGGTGATTAATTCACCAGAGAATTGTTCTCTCCTAAAAGATATCCCTACCTCTTACCTTTCCAAAATTACTTAAACGAAGCCCAGAGGTTCTACCGTTCCAAAGTTATGACTGTTTGACTGAAATGCAAAAATTGTTTTTTGTGTCACCACAAAGAACTAATCTGTTATTACCACCAATTATTGGTACCAAAGTAACATTTCCATCACAATTGGTTGGTTGACATAACCGCCTGTTGTCGCAACTAACCGTTAAACTGACTTCGGTTGGTATAACTGTGCTATTGGGTGTGAATACCGTGAAATGGTTGTAGCAACCATCACATGATATCTCAAACCATGTAACACTTGACATAAAAAATTTGGCTATTGCAACAGAAAGTCGGTTGTTCCAATCGAATTTTTGTAGTTCGGACCGATTTCCAACTGATTTTTTCTCTGTGTGTACTTGCACTTCATCCTATGGTGGTAAAATAGGCGGTACCAGACTCCTATGTAAAAAGTACGTTATACTGGCTATACTTATGGAACCCCTAGTGAGTGGGCCGCTTTAAGGGAGTTTAAAAATAGGCCCCAATAAGCGAGAATATTTATTTCAGCTCTTTTACAAACCCGCGAACACTTTGTATTCCAACCACTTGTAATCTCTTTCGTTCCACTGTGCCATTGACAATTTCAGTCCCCATCAAATCAATGAACTTCAACCAATATTTGTATACAATTTTCATACAATCAATTTGATTGATTAAACGTGCAAAATATTCTCTTTTTTAGTGAGGGGCAGCTTTTGTGTTTTTTTTTAGAAGGTGAGGGTGTATCTTGGTGAGTGTCTGTTTTTTTTATGAGAAACTTACCTCCAAAATCCGGACGTATACTGTTATCGTAGCCACGTAAAAGATTATCCAATAATTCCGAAATGTTGGCATGATTGTTACGTTGTGTTAGACGCATATGAGAGCCGGCCTCAGTTAATTTTGCGGTCGTTAGGCCATACCACATCAGGGCATAGAGGCATGTTGTAAGCCGCCATGTTATTCGTAGACCACTGCCACTGCCCCGGTGTCGGTCGCCAACACCACAGCCAACGCGACCGCAGCAAATGTTGAGGATTTGGGGAAACGGCAAAGGCACACCGGTCACCAGCAACTGTTTGCAACTTATCACAGACAACAACGACAACATCGTCAACGCTATCGTCGTCATGACCATCGGGAACAACATGTGATGCGTTTGTTGTTGCCGATGGTGGTACTTCCGTTTGGGCTTTTATTAGTTTTTGACCTAATAGTTGTTGTTGCTGTTGTCTCTGCTGGCTGCAGTTGTAATGTGGAATGGAAACGCAAAGGGAAAGCGGGGAAGGTCGTTAGGATTAGATCTGTCCTCTTGGCGCTGTTGACTATTACTAGCACCAGAGTCTGAACTATGGATGACAGTGTTGTTGGTGACTTCTTGTTGTTGTCGTTCCAAGAGATCTGTTGTTGACAAGTTTGACTTTGTTGTTTGTTTGTTGTCTTCTCCTTGCTTTTCCTCACCAACGGCTTTTCCTTCCTTACTTCGTGTAAGTTTTGTCGTTTGTTTTCCACTGTTTATTCGCTTATTGTGTTATGAGTTACTACCGAGTTTGCTTTAACTTCCGCCGGATTTCATTTGAACTGACCACTGATACAAAAAAAAACGCCACCCGGTTTTATATTTTCTTGTGGTATTGTGGGGATTTGTGATGCACAATTCTTTTGAAGTGAAGAACATTTTCAGTTTTAATTCATTTAGTTTTTTTTTTGGTCTGATTCAAAGATTAGGATTATGAAAATAAAATAAACTTAAAAGAGACGCCAGACAAAGGCCAATGAAAGCTAATTATGCTCACACTAATAAGAGGAGGTTGTTGAGGGATGTCTAAAGCAATTTCAAGGCAAACTTGTTCAAAGCGATAATTGCATTTCAATCTGAATGAAGGGCAACTAAAATGGTTTGTTTGACCAAAAGTTTTTTGGAGAGGTCATTTATGTATAAGGCACGCTAAGCCACACTGACTCTGCAAAGCACCTGGGAAAAAACTATAGTTGGATCTGCCCAATTATTAGCTCTATCCTATTAATTTTGTTTATTCCAAGTCAGATTAATCTAATTTACACTTTAGAGTTTATCCCGATACCGATGGATAATATGTACGATCTTGCCTCAAAGGTGTGTCCATGCGTCTCACCGCGGTACAAAAAAGATTTTAGAAATAAGTCTCTAAAAACCGACGTCATTGTTATAGATCCTTGAAATTTCTCACAACTATAGTTAGGGTGCGTACGATTTTACAGAAAATTTTTTAGAACCTTTGTCAATAGAGGTGTCGTGTAGCACGACCCCAAGATTGGTAACCTCGGAAGCTTAAAAAGCTTATAATGCTTACTAAAGGATTTTTTTCTTACATTTTTAAAATATTAAATACAATTGTTTGAATTTTTTATAAAATTATTCCATTAGTTTTTTTTATAATTTTTATATATCTGTTACTTTTTTCAAAATTTAGAAGGCTATCTAACAAAATTTAATATCTTGTTAGATAGCTTTTACTATCTTGAGAAACAAATACGAAGTAGAAGTAGTTTCGTAAAACAAGAATCATTTCTTTTAATATTTCCATACTTGGAAATTTATATTAAAATCCAAGAGAACACCCTTAACTTACTTGATCGCTTCACATGGAATTACTCATGCGTGTTTTAAGAAAGTGCAAGTCACTACCTACAGATACCAATCAATACATTTTATAGTATCTCATTTAGTTAAGGAGTTACGTACAATCAAAAAATTATTGTTTCCAATTTTTCCCGATCTTTAATTATTTTTTAGGTACAATTTTATATGTACTTCGTTCAAGAACCTCGATCCAATTAGCCTTGTTCAATTTATAGGAGAATTCTTAGTAAAACAACTTTGAAATTTGTGGTAAAAATAATCATCTTGTCAAATGCTTTATCCTTGTTTAATTTTGAAATGTTTCTTGAAAACAAATTGAACAGAGATTAACCGACTTGAGACCTCTTGCATCTACATTTTAATAGAAGACAAGATTTTAACAAAATGGCATTGATCTTCGTGACTGCACGCTGCTTTCTTCGCGATTTCGGTTCCGTGACGACCTTCCCCAGAAATCGAATACTCCCTACCTAGAACTATCTGATATTTTATTGATCAACGACAAACGCAACAGAAATAAGTGACTAATTTTCAAAATATTATTTTCTAACCGCTGTGCGTTTGTCACCACACCACGCTCCATCGGTATATTTTTGAAAACCGGTTAACAAATTAAGCAGTTAAAAAAAATTACCAAAAGTAACGATTTATGTGAATATCTCCTAGCCTAGAGCAAATCTGGCAAATCGGAGGCCAGATTCATGATCAGCAGGCCCAAATCAACTACAGTTAACTAACCAACCTTCTGCCGCAATTATTTTTATTTTTAAATTTTGTTGCCCAGTGTGATTTATTGAAATTGAACCGTTTCGGTTTACCTACGAGGGCATATCAATAGTTTCTTGACTTTTCGAAAACAAAAACAGTTTTGTTTCCAAAAAAAAAATATTTTTCAACATTTTTTTTTAGCTTATATAGGGTGACCCATCTAGAGGTATTTTTTCAGAACATAAAAAATATAAAAATTCAAATCAAGTATGTAATCTTTATTGGTAATTTGAAAGGACATTTTATGGCATTTATTTTTTGAATATAATTTCCTTCAAATGTCGGCCGCAACTCTACGCCTCAGGGTTTCTGTTCTGAGGGTTCCAATTCGGGATGACTCCTTCGAGCATTTCGACCGGTTTGGCTTTAATGACACGCCTAATGTTGGCTTCCGAACCCTAAATCGTAACTGGTTTGTCAGCATAGACTTTGGACTTACATAACCCCTTGTTGCTCTTCAGCGCAAATGCGGCAGGTTTGTTTAATGACTTTCACTAAACAACATTTGGGTCGAAAACAGCGGATCTTCCCGTTTCTCACCGAAGCCTCATTTCCATAATTTAGTTGCCAATTTTGAAGGAAATTATTTTCAAAAAATAAATGCCATAAAATGTCCTTTCAAATTCACAATTAGGATTCCACACATGATTTGAATTTCTATATTTTTTTTCCTTTTAAAGTTAGTCGATGTGGATTATCCCGCGTGTATCCCAAATAACTGTTGTCATCACCTTATTGGCCGACAAAGTCACCTTATCCTTCTTCGGAGCCGGTTCACCCGGAGAAACCCATTGTTAAGACTGCTGCTTGGTCTCCGGAGTGTTGTAATGGATCCATGTTTCATCCGCGGTAACAAAGTTGTTGCCTTTGAAGTTGTTACACCATTAGGTTTATCGTGGACTGGCAGCAAACGCGGCAGTCATCTTGCAGACAGCTTTCTTAAAACCAACTGTTCACGTAAAATCGAAACCACACTGTCATATGAAATGCGTATGGCATCAACAATCTCAAGCACTTTCACTCTTCTATGGTGTTGTCCGACATTTGCGGGTGTACTGATCTCAATGGGCCCTCCAGAACGTTCAGCGTCATTTGTAATTGTGCGACCACAAAAAAAGTCAGTAAACCATTTTTTTTACCATTGAAATCGATGGTGCCGAGTCCCCATAGTATTTATCAAGCTTTTCCTTGGTTTAATTGACGTTTTTTCCGCAAAAAATATTGTTTAATAATCACTTAAAAATCCAAAATCCACGATTTTGTATGTTTTGAACAGCTGTTAAACACAATCTAAATGACGGAAATCTTTTAAAATTTGACAGTAGTCTATTAACAGATGGTGCTTGATGGGAGCAGTGTTGCATTTCATATAACTACGAGGGAAGTTGGACTTGACTATTGATATGCCCTCGTATCATATTTACATCCGATCCACCCCAATTTTGATGCGACAGGTGTTGTGGGTTCTTATGCTCGGCCCATTTCAACAACTTCTAAAACTCAATATTTCTCGAAACCCCGGTACCATTAAACACAAAAGTACAATAATATTGCAACCTGCTTAAGGCAACAACCCATTATTGTCATTGTGGTCTCTACTCCCTAAGCATGGGCACGTACATACTCGTAGTACTCGTACATGTGCTGTGTCTATTTCGAGAAAGAAAAATCATTACGTTAAAAACCATTTAGAGAGACCCCTTTGTGACTCAGTGACATTCACTGTTCACTTCAAATGAATGTCTGCACTTAAACGGCGCCACATACAAAGGCCACAGAAGAAAAAAAACACTTGCAATTTTTTGCTAACAAAAATCTGCAGGTGTTGGTATAGACGAGTCAGAGCGTGAGACGGGGTTCATCTTTTATCACACCATCATTTGGCCACCTACAGTTGACATATGAGGAGGACAACCGACGGCATTCGCCTTCAAATGTTTGAGCTCAAAAACGAATCCTGCTGCTCAACGTGCAACAATAATTTCTGACAACAGTTCAGCCACAGGCATTGCTTGGACTAAAGACGGAACTTAAAATAAAAATCCAACCACAATGAAGGAAACACCACAAATTTGTGGTGTGCTTGGCAGGGGAGGGGAGACCTGAATACAAGGAAGTCTCTCATCTCGAGTTGCGTTAGTAATAAGTTCCACTGTCTGTCTGGCGGGCCTTATTTCCCATTATTTTGCTCGGGTTTTTTCTGGTTTCCATTCCATTGTCACATGAAATATAAATAAAACTGATGACATACTAATATTACTGAACGTGCTTAAGATGTTTTTTTCGTCAACTCTCTAGACACCGACCGCACTTCTCCATGGTCCTTCTGCGTCCTTCTCGCCGTCGTTGTCATTATCATCATCGTCGCCATTACCATCACCATCATAGGTAATAGAGAAAGGAATCAGTTTTTTTTTAATTTTTGGCGCTCATGCCAGGGGGCAGGAGTGTGTGGAATGCAATTATTTTTTTGAGTTTAGAAAATATTGGCAAAAACCTTAGGTAGCCCCCCATAGCACTATTGTAGGCAATCGGGTGAGGACTTGTCGTCTATTGTGGTTACACGTTTTGAATAAATTGCAAATGATATGTCGTTGATTAAAAATTCAAGTGCCGGTGATTGTTATCATTTTATGCTCAGAATAAGTGATATTTTACTTAAAATACTAGTATACGGAAGTGCTTTACATATTTACTATCGCTTACAAGGAGACGGGAGGTATGAAAGGAATTTTGAGAAATAGGGCACGGGAAAAGTGAAATTCTATTATATTGCCTAATAGCCTAGACAGCGTTAAAATAAACTCGTACATTATCTTCTTCCAAACTGCATTGACTCTGATACACAAAATTAAACAGAATTTATACTGCATTTAGGTTTTATAATCTGGCAACACTGTCATGATTTTTCACAAACAACCGCTGTAGTCATAATCAGCGGTTGTTTTTTTTTAATTGATCCAACGTTTAACAGGCTGAATTATTTACGACTGGACAAATTTCACTATCATATTCCTTGGCTCATTTCTTAAAAAAATATGTCCATCTACGACCATGCCCGAAAATGCAAGGGGCGAAATGGCAGCGGTTTTCAAATTTTCGGATTGATGGTTTAAGGGTACTAGGGTAAAATTGCTAAGTTTTGAGCCAGTGGTCGGATTTTTGTTGTTGTTATTTTTCTCTTAAACAACATAAGCGGCGCTAGGAAATATTACTAACGAAGTCAGTAATGCGAGGAATATGAAAATTTCCGCCTGCAAATCTTCAGCCACACTGTTTATTGCATGGCCGCAGAGATGCGGTTGTCACTCAATGTGAAAGACGATGACGTCAACATCACGACTACCAACTACCCCAAAATCCTTGGGGTCACATTGGGCAGCCTTTTACGATCCTCTGCACATGCTACAACTATCTGCGATAAACTCAAAAGTAGAAAAAAGGTGCTCAAGTCACTTGCTGGCAATACTTGGAAAGCCGATTGTTGACCTCTTACAAAGCGATAGGTCGGTCTGTAGTTAACTACGCAGCACCGGTGTAGTCGGCGAACGTGAGTACGAAGCAGTGGAAGAAAGTTCAGCCTTGCCAGAATGCCGCCCTCAGAACATCAACAGGGTGTCTTCTAAGGACCAACTACACGAGGAGACGAAGGTCCCTACCGTGCGCTGACACGAATTCCTGCTGTCTAAGCAATACCTTAACAGGGGGTGACCAGTCCCGCGATGTATGGCTCGCAAACTGGTAGTAGCTCGGCTACGAGGTCTGACCGGAGACTAAAGTCTGGTACCACGGGTAGTCAGGAGCCCCCAGAACTGTTTTTCTGGCCTGACTAGTTGGTGCGGCCCTTCGGGGAGTAACGTGGTGGCCGTGGTTTAAACCCAAATCGCGGGGAGAGCTTCGGCTCGGCGTGGAGTTGCATTGCAACCGGGTGCTGTGACCCATAGAACAGCAGAGGTGTTAGATAGGCCTCGGCCCCTGACCAAGGGGATAGTTGTGTCCATATAACACGCTTCGAATTGGTACCGGCAGGATTGGCCTTAAGGGGCGCTGGCCGTCGCTTGGTAATGGCTCCAGTCCGTTGGCGCACCATGGTTGAAGCTATCACAGCGAGAATCATGTAAAACACTCGGACGCTGTCTAAGCCATACCTGATATGATGTTTTCGCAGTAGTCATCCTAAACACCAGCTCTTGGACAGGATGCCTCCGCCCAGGCAGATCGGTTACGATCTTTATGATCTAGAGAGAGAGGTCCAGCGGTGCAAGAGAGAACCTTTAGATCATTAAAACTATCAGGCAGGTCTGAACAACATCCACGGTGATTAAGCCGCAGCAGCAGTTTAAATGTAGTGCTACGGAGAGCATCCCCCGGAGATTTTACCGTAGGAGAAGGTACTACCGCGGCAGACGCGCGTGGTTCTGGCTCAGCTGAGATCTGAATGGTGCAGCCGCCTCAATTCTTTTTGGGCAAGAATTGATGCTAACGTTCCGGACCTCTATCCTGTCTACCATAATGGACCACATGACGTGCTGCACCTCTTGAATTGTCCGGTCAAGCCCATTCAGCTGACCCCGAGGACTCTGTGGACGCATCCAGTTTAAATGGCAACTAACGAGTCAAAGACCAGACAAAAGAGCCGCTACTGGCGGAGCTGTATATGACCGGGATAGAGCTAATAAGATACAAGGATTAGAAAAATGCATAGTTTGCACTATCTGAAAGACCGAATAAAAGCCTGATGATGGGAACCTCAGACCGTTTGCTCCAACGACTATACTTTGTGAAAGTTTGATGCCAAACTCGCCGAACTAATACAACCGTATCAGAGTGGCTTCAGACCGAATAAATCGACAACCAATCTAATCTATACACTGCGCTAAATCCTTTAAAGTTCCAAAACTATGCTTTCACCTGCTGGAGATGCGTCGCGACAATTAAAAGGCGAGTTTATTTTGACGGCATTTGCAATGTCCATATAACAGAGGAGTTTGTATAAGTATACCTTGGATCCGCCATAAGCCAACAAAACAAAAAACGTTTGTAACACTGAAATGAAATAAAGGATCGTGCTTTGGGCTTCACAGCAGAGAAAAAGGGATAAAAGGGTATTGATAAGCTTTGAGAGAAAAACCCTCGCAAAATCTACGGCACCAGCTTCGTAGGCGGGAAGAACATGCGTCGGACGAACCGTCAGCTGTATTCGGGACTGAATGCTTAAAAATACAAAGATTACGCTGAAAACAAACGCATCAGCTAGAATGGCTTTAGACGATAACTTCCGCGGAAAAGCGCAGACCGAAAATCCTGTAAAGGAATAAGGTATTCTTGGAATTGGGAACTGAAGTAAGCACGACCAAGACCGAAGTTGTTATCGTTAATTCAGAAAATCTGGACAAGTAAGAGGTTGTGGAGCCAGCTAAAGTAAGTATAGTGTGGACCATTTAAAATTTGAATCGACTGTACAAAAAGTACTGATAATTTGTTCAAATTTCTGATTTTATTGGAAAGGTTGAACTTTGTCATTTAGGAAATAGGAAAAAATTTTTGTTTTGTTAAGATACTTTTATTTGGCCCACCCTGTAGTTAATTCGATCTCCAATCAATATGTCTTGGTGTTGCACATAGAACGACAAATTTAGTTTACCATCCACACTTCGTGTAGGGTGTACAAAAAAAATCTCATTAATTGCGTTTAGTAGTGGATTTCTGATTATCAATTCTTTTTTGTTTGTGGTTTTATCAAATTTCTGTCGTACGTTTTCCATATTCATTTCTGATTCATTTGCTGCACTAGAACAAGCAAGCAAACAACCTGATCTTGTTAGCCCCAAAATCCCTTAAGTAATTTTGATAATAGGACACCTTTACTCCCCCGCACCAAGGCCTGGCAATGCCAAGGTGGAAACTGAGAGTTGTCAGATGGAGGGTGGAAACGTACGGGGACGTACTACGGTTAAAACATGAAATACAATTTAATTAAATGCA
The DNA here is from genome assembly GCA_963513945.1 of Hydrotaea diabolus. Taxonomy (NCBI): domain Eukaryota; kingdom Metazoa; phylum Arthropoda; class Insecta; order Diptera; family Muscidae; genus Hydrotaea; species Hydrotaea diabolus. The sequence goes on from OY740719.1 coordinate 19,097,137, forward strand.
ATTCGGTTGAGTAACAGATTTCGCTGTAGTGGGGTTTTTTGCAGCTGCCGCTTGGCCGAGCAAAAACAGATTTTCGAAATATTCTTTCATTTTCTGGCGACATTTACATTTTATGATATTTTTCACTGCCAGTGCTGGAAGTCTCCAGTGTAAAGTCGTCCTCGACCATTTTAGTTTTTCTCTAGATTTTGGTGTGAGTACTTACAGACATGTGGTTGAATGTTAGCAACTGACCAAGCGAAAGAAACTTGCAAAAGGGTGGCAGGAAGGGAAATATGCGGTTGCAAGGGGAAAGCGGAATAGCCACAATCCTGTAGCACATATCTAAAATCAATCTCCAACTTTTTTATTACGATTTTTTTTTCTGCTGATTTTTTTTAGCTTTCTTTTTTCTTTCGTTTTCAAGTTTATTATTTCGCGGTTATTATCCCTAGTTTAATTGATACTGACACATTCACATCCACTTTCGTAATTATGCTTTCCATTTTGCAGTTTTAGTTTTTAACTATACTTTGGGGAATTTTGTGCCCTGCCACATCCCAGTAATTAGTTCTGCTCGAAAATTATAATTGGTGCATTATGAATGGCTAGATTGTTGGTAAATTGCTGCGGTTTGCCGCGAAAGCTATAAAATAAATTATTTGAATTATCGTAAAAGTATTGAACGCAGGTAAAAATGTCACAACATTTTAATGATTTTTAAATGCCTAAAAGTATGCCATGATTTTCGAAATTGCCTCCGGGGTATGCTTTACATTGTGGGTGCAAAATTAAATTAGCCGCATTAATCAAATTTGTAAATGGAAAAATGTCATGAATATAACTTTTGCAATAAATACATAAGTAATTTAGTAACTATAGACAAATGAGTATAGAAACTTGTAAACACGTTAAGTTCGTCCTAGGCGAATCTTATATACCCTCCACCGTGAATTAAAGCGAACTGTTTTTGCCCGCTAGGCCTACGCCGTGCTTTAATTAGGGACATATTGATTGCACTAGTTTACAAATTATGATTTTTTTCCTTGTCAAGAACTCTAACTCTTTTCTTATCGATTCTGGCCTCCTAAACACGACAATGAATTTTAAAAAATGTTCCTCTGATTAGTTTTCATTTTATAGAATTTTTTTATGAGATGTCTCAGCCTTTTGGTTTATAACTCCCAAACACTATTAGCTATTACACTAATCAAGAGGGGTCTCAAATGAAAGGAAATTTTAATTTTCTAAAACTTCTTTATAAAAGATATTAAAATCAGTTCAATAGTTTTCACGTTAGAGGCATTTACAATTTAAAAAATTGAATTTTCTGTGCAAAAACGCGATTATAAATTGAAAAAAATAAATAAACAATAATATAAAAATACATAAAAATGTCTAATTAAATTTAGCATCAGGTTTGGACTTTCTCGGGCAAAACAAGCGACTGTTTATAAAAATTAGTTAACACGTCCTGGTAATTTTTTTGATTTTCAGCATTTTAGTTATTTTTTTACTAATGTAAGGTTTACCGTAGAGCAGGGGTGCTTACGGCCGAATGCTTTGAATGAAGCAGCCAGAAGTTTTTTGACGTTTTTTTTCATTTGATACCACTCTTGATCGCATCGGTAATAGAGTTTGGGAGTTTTGAACCAAAAAGCTGAGACATCTCATAAAAACATCGTAAAAAAATTTTAAAAATTCTATCTTGAAAACTAATCAGAGGAACATTTTTCGAAATTCATTTTCGTGTTTAGGAGGCCAAAATCTATATTTAATATTTAGAAATTTGGACAATCACTCGTTTGACAATACTGTACTTTTTTTTGGTCCATATGAGCCCAAACTGCCAGAAACTATGCCATTTATGGAGGTACTTTGTGCGCATCAACTAGAAGTCTCCATTTGAGCCAAGGGTTTTATGATTCTTTAAGCAAATGTTAAAAAAAATTGATTTATTTATTGATCAATGTTCCTTAAGGCTCTTTAAAGGCAACTATTTTTTCCGCTGGGCCGATTTCGACCTTTTATAATCCCACAACAGCTTATGACCCTGAGCCATCGTCATTTCAGGGTCCTAGCTTAATTTGATTGAGCTATCGTCCGTTCACCAGGCACACAGTCAGGCGGATACGGTAGATCGTCTTATAGGCTAAGTAACACGTTCTAAGACTGATTTAAGGAACACAGTTGCATTCACCAGGTTCCAAAAATACGAGTGGAGAGCGTCCATGGGCCGTTACTGCAGCCAAAACCATGACGTGAGGTGGAACTTGAGTTCTAGTGACCAATCTTTGCTCCAAGTTTTCGTACGATTTCTCTGCTAACCATACCCGGTTATTTTGTTTATTTACGAACTTCTCAGTGGGTAATTTTTCTCGTCAGAAAAGAATATTTGGTAACTAGCCGCTGGCGTGCATGCGTTTTATCTCCTTTGCTCTTTGCAGTCGTTGGTGTAAGGTTACGTGCCTTTTGCCATTTAAATCTTGTAGGGTTTCCTACCGAGCTTCTTTTAAAAAATTCCCAAACGCTTCGGTCAGATATTGCGAGATCTGCGGGCAATTTACTAACACTCTGCCAGGGATTTCTTTCAATTCTTCCATAACCTTTCGGAGCATTTCTGACGAAGTTGCTGTTCTTTCGGCCACCGCCATGCTTTTTTTTAACACTACCAGTCTCCTTGTATTGTTTTATGGTCTGATACACAAACTTTTTATTAATATTTTAATTTTTTAGTTCTTGGACTATTGCTGTACACGATTTTCCAGCTAAATAAATCGATATCACACTTGAATTCCATGTAATAGTCGTATAATGTTAAGCTCGTTTGTTCTATTTCGTTCTTTTGCTTTTACACATTAAACAGGGATTAACCTGCTCAATCCCTCTTGTATCTACGTATATTTAAACAGAAGACAAGTTTTTAACAAAATGGCAAAACTTAAACTCGTGTGCTTTGTTAATGTTGAAAATAAAGCAACAAAGTATTGCCATACCAAAAAAATATGATTGCACTGATACCTTAGCGGATATGACAACTTTAAAATGGTAACACTTCAATTCCCGCACCCTGTACTGTATAGTGTCTCCGATCAATATTTCGAGGTGTTGCCAACGGAATGACAAATGAATTACACACTCGATCATTTGGCAAAGTGTATGCAACAAAAATATGTGTTTATTATTTTACCTAAACGCTTATTAGTATGCCTTTATTTTTACCAGCTTTGAAGTTTCTGTCACCTGCATTTAGTTTCCGGCTACGTGGGCGTTTTCCCTGCAAAGCCTTGTGTTGCTATTTATAAGCCACAACATATGCTTTAATTTAAGTGGCATTAAATCGACTCTATTAATGAAATTGTGCATGTGTGTAGCATATTTACAGGATACAAATGTGTTTATGCAAAACAGCATATCACCGAGGCGCTTAGCTAGATTGCAACGGGGAATGCCGCTCGTTTAATGGAACTGTAAAGAAAGGAGGATGTGATTCGATTTTCAACAGAATGCTTATGTAGAAGCTTCTGTAAAAGTCTAGTCTTGCTAAAGTTGGAATTCAAATGGATTTTTGTTTAACAAAGGTGTTTTTAAAAGAGTCCACTTAAACGATGAGATAATTTCTTTTAACATATTGAAATTATGGGGGTTTTATATGTAAAAAGCACAACTGAAATCTTAACAAATAAATCTCTTGAACTAAGGATTGTTGTAAGTCATTTTCTAATTTCTTTAATTTTGTTATTTTTGTAAGTCCTGGGCATAGTTTTTTTATACGTCAAGACTTATGTATACAAGTATTTTATATTCATCTAAAATCCCTTTTATGGAAAGTAATGTTTTACTTATTTTTTGTAAACGACATTGCGTTTAAATAGTTGACGTATACTTTTTGTAGTAGCCAAGTTGCAGGCTGATATAAACTGTTTTAGCAGATTTATTAGATTCGAAATAAAAAGGTTTGTTGCACACATAAGATATGAAACGATCTTAATTTCATATATTAAGCGTACTTTGTGTAGTAGCCAAGTTGCAGGCTGATATAAACTGTTTAAGCAGATTTATTAGATTCGAAATAAAAAGGTTTGTTGCACACTTAAGATATGAAACGATCTTAATTTCATATATTTCAAATGAAATACACACAACGTTATTTTGAGTGGGTTGTTATTTTTAGTGGATTTGTTAAGTTAAGGCCTAAACAGGTAGAAAACCCGAGCATTTTTCATTGAGCATTTTGCTTGAGTTTTATGTTAAAAATATTCAAATACCTGTACCGATTTGAAAGTGCACACTTAAGAAATTTGCTTTGCCGTAAAGAAACGAAGCGAAGCAAGGCTTTCAAATTTTTGGGAACTACGTCGATTTTGACATTCGAAGCAAAATTTTTTATTTGTAATTTTTGAAAATCTTTGTGACAAATGAAAACAGGGTTTTGAACTCCTTGATCGGGCTCTAAATTTACACCGTGTAATGTATACATGGGTAAGGTGTTCGGGCTTAGGGTTCGTCACCCAAGTAAAGTCAAACAGCAAGTATAAAATTTATTTTGGCTTCGTGAGAAAATCGTACAGTTATTTTAAAGCCATATGTCCATGTACGAGGGTATATCAATAATTCCGTGACTTTTCCAACTTCTCTCGTAGTTATTTGAAATGTCCAACTGCTCCCATCAAGTACCATCTGTTAATAGACTGCTGTCAAATTTTGAGAGAGTTCCGTCATTCAACCTCGTGGATTTTGTTAAAAATGGAAAAAATTAAGTACCATCTGTTAATAGACTACTGTCAAATTTTGAGAGAGTTCCGTCATTCAGTTTGTGTTTACTAGCTGTTTAAAACATTCAACCTCGTGGATTTTTTTAAAAATGAAAAAAAAATAATTTCGAGTGCTCATTCAACATTATTTTTTGCGGAAAAAAACCGTCAATTAAAAAAGGAAAAGCTTGATAAATACTATGGGGACTCGGCACCATCGATTTCAATGGTAAACAAGTGGTTTGCTGACTTTCTTTGTGGTCGCACAAGTACAAATGCCGCTGAACGTTCTGGACGGTCAATTAGGGTCAATACACCCGAAAATGTCGACAAACTTACCGATATGGTGTTGGCCGATCGAAGAGTAAAAGTGTCTAAGACTGTTGCTGCCATACGCATTTCATATGGCAGTTTAGTTTCGATTTTACATAATTAGTTGGATTTAAGAAAGCTGTCTGGAAAATGTCTGCCGCGTTTCCTCTCAATTGACCATAACGTTCCTCGTGTGACAACTTCAAAGGATTGTTTGGAGTTTCAATTCGAAAGAGTTTGTGACGTTTTGTAACTGTGAATGAAACATGGATCTATTACAACACTCTGGAGACCAAGCAGCAGTCTAAACAATGGGTTTCTCCGGGTGGACCGGCTCCGAAGAAGGCGAAGGTGACTTTGTTGGCCAAAAAGGTGATGGCAACAGTTTTTTTGGGATGCACGCGGGATAATCCATATCGATTAACTTCAAAAGGGAAAAACAATAAACAACGAATATTATGCCAACTTATTGGACCGATTTAACGAGGATTTAAAAAAAAACGACTCTTATATGGCCAAGAAAAAAATTATTTTTCATCAAGATAATGCACGGGTGCACACTTGTGCGAATTGATACCTGATCTGTAATATTCTACGGTTTTAGCCCTTAGGAAAATTCCAAACTTAAAGAAGAGATTCAGTTCCAACGATGTAATTACTGATCAAACAAATGCCTCTTTTATGGACCTTGAAAATCCTATTTTTTGTAAGGGATACAAATTATCCCCTACAAATTGGAGAAACATTGGACTAAGTTTATTGAGCTAAAAGGAGATTATGTTGAAAAATTTAATATATTTTAATAATTTTTTTTTCCAAAATAAACTGTGTTTTATTCGAAAAGTCACGGAATTATTGATATGCCTGTATGAAGCGATTTTATTTTCATATAAAGGATGGTCCAACCATAATGCACGATATTAATTGTGAGTCACACCTTAACGTCAAATTGTTTGCCCAACTCACTTTGAAATTTCTTTGTGTCAGGGTTTGACAAATTCAACAATAGAGAGGTACAAGCGTTCAGATTGTTGAAGCCTTTTACAAAAATGAGCGTTCAAATCAATTTGTATTTCGTGCACTGCGTGATTTTTTGGTCAGCATAATCGACTAAATGTGGCCATAATCGGGAGAATTGAGAGCAAATTTCTGTATAAAATGGTGAAGCATTTTCTCTTGTATGCTGGCGGTGTCATCGGGCCGTACTTCTTCGAAAATGAGGTCGGCCAAGCAGTTACCGTGAATGGTGTTCGCTATCGCAAGAAGATAAGGGACTTCTCGTGGCTAGAAATTGAAAATATGAACCTGGACGATATGTGGTTCCAAGAGGATGGTGCCACTTGCCACACATCCAATGAAACAATGGCTCTTTTGCGCAAGAAATTCAATGGCCGTGTTATATCACGTCGTGGCAATGTTAATTGGACGCCACGATCATTTGATTAAAAAAGTATGCGTCAATAAGCCATTGAAACTCCATTATGTGTCAGGGTCATTGAAAATATGGACCATCCGATAGAGGTTTGCCACCGATGCCGCGGCGAGCTTACTGTGTTTCACACATAGATCCTTATAAAGGATTTGAAGAAGTTTCCACTTGTTCCTTAATGGAATGTTGTAGAAATTAAGTAAACGCACTGCATTGACATTGGTAACGGATTAGCATTATTTTGCAACGATCTTCTGTAAGTAGAGTAAAGCGATTGAATTTGTTTTACGGATAAATGTTGCTCACTTTCCGTCCAAACTTCGAGAGGTAAATACCTGTTACTGTCAAAATAACACATGATTTAAAAAGAAATCACTAGATGGACCAACCGACACTCTATGGTAAAGGTTAAAAAACTGTTAAATAAATTTTGGTTTCTCTTTGAACAAATTTTCAAAAGAAACATGTTCTCAATCTCAAATCTGACAATGAACTAAGCATAAAATATTTGATAAATTTAAACTCTATTGCATACCTTGGGGCTGCGCTCTTAAAGTAAAATGTTGCCTTTACAAATCTAGAAAAAAACTCCAAACGTAATAAAATAAAGCCTTCTCAATAACAGGCCTTTAAAATACTTCTTATCCTAGAGAATTTATATTTAAAATCTTGGACCATTACTCGTTCACAAATCCATTTACAGTCATTTAAATCTAAAAACTACCAGCATTTGAACAAAATGGAAAATAAAGTAAAAACTTTGCTCTCCACTCGAATTCTATTTTATTTTATTCTTGTATTTTTGTTTTTTAATAAACAATTGTAGTTCTCCTTTTTGGACTTCTAGTGTTTCAAAACAATAAACCACCGCTAACAACGACAACTACAAAAAAAAAACCGAACAAGTTAAATAAAACTATTTATGAAAGCGGGGAAAAAAGACTGCGTAATATACTTTTAGGCTGAATGTATTTTGTCGACTACTTTTATATCCTTTAACAAGAGGGGGGCAATGAAATTACATTCCAGCCACGCTTTTTGCCTTGTCCCAAGATTGTTGGTGTTGTTCTTCCAACTGAAGAAGGACTTGCAGTTTTTATCCTTACATTCAAATAAATATATACATGAGTTAATGTTCATGTTTTTCAGTCGGGGCATTTGTCGAAAAGGTTATGAATTCTCGGTCGTTTTTTGCTTCCTCGGTTTTAATTAAACATAAAGAGGAGACCAATGCCAATGACAAGCAGAGAAAAGAAAAGAGCATAACCAAATAGCAACGAAAAGCGTTAGCTTAATTATTTGTGTGGAGAGAAAAAAGTGTAAGAAAATACAAGACATTTATAGCGACAATTTCCTAAGTGTGAAGTGTTTAATTAGTGGAAAAAGTGAAGATTTTTTCTTTGTTGTTGAAAGAAAAACAAGCTGTTCGTCTTGATTACTTAGTATTTGTAGATTTCCCGAGAAGTGCACTTCGGTGATAATTATTAGTGTCAGCCTAAAAGTATGCATTATATATTGATGGACAATGTGGAAGCGAAACTTGACCAAAGGCTTTAATAACAAAACTTTAAAAAGTTTTAGTCAAAAAGGTTTTACTTGGTCAAAGAATGTAAACTAGCGATCAATCGAGTCATACTATTTATATTTCGCGTCCTGACAATACTAGTGTTCCCTGATGCAAACTGGAACTTCCATTGGAAACTTTGACATTTTTTAGCATAACTTCACTCAGAACGTTTTGTCATTTGAGGGCGAATTGTTTTGTGTACAGTGTGTTGAAAAATTCATCTCAGTCAAAAAATGGAATTATCCCGTGAACGTTTTCGTACGATGATTTTTTACGATTTTCGGTGTGGGTTATCGAGACTTGTTTCGACTTTTGGCGATAAAGCACCATCAAAAATCACTGTTAATCGCTGGTACCAAGACTTCTGTGTCGGACGCCGTTCGCTGCAGTATGAATTTCATGAAGGACGTCCAACTTCGGCCACTTTGCCAGAAACCATCGATGCTGTGTGTGAACTGATTAAGCAAGACCGACATGTGACATACCGTGAGATTGAGGCATCCTTGGGCATTATTATGACAAGTATTAATAAGATATTGCATGTTCATTTGGCCGTGAAGAAAATTTATTCTCTTTGGATCCCACATAATTTGACGAATGCCCAAAAAAAAGGCTCGCATGGGTTGGTGCAGATATGTTGAAAAAGTACAACTGCAGTAGCTCAAAGGCAGTGTATAAAATTGTCACAGGTGACGAATCATAGATCTATGCATATTAACCCGAAACATAACAGCAATCGACTGTATGGGTCTTTCAAGACGAGCCAAATCCAACGAAAGTTGTTCGCGGAAGAAGTACATCGAAGCAAATGATTGCGTTTTTTTCGGTATAACCGGCCATGTTGCCACAGTTCAGTGGAACTACGACGGTCAATTCTGAGTGGTATACAAGCATCTGTTTGACAACAGTGTTTGAAGAAATGAGGAAAGATAATAAGAAAAGACGGATCATTTTGCATCACGACAATGCGAGCTCTTACACATAAATAGCAACCCTCGTACTAGTTAGTTCCATGGCAAATGTTTGTAACTTCCAAAAATCTTTGAGCAAGACCCACATTTAAGTGAACCGAAAGACTCAAAATAAGGCGCTTATTCGATTTAAAGCTTGTCATCAAACTGTAGGTAGAAAGCAATTGTTGTCCGACTTTCTTCAAATTAGGCAGAAGAATTTTTTTGGCCAAGAACAGACATTATTAAATTCAACTTTCTATCCAAGGCAAATGTTTTTAACTACCAAAAATTGTGGAGCAAGACCCACATTTAAGTAAATCGATCGACTTAGAACCAGGAGGTAATTCGACTACATAACCGGTATACAGTTGCGTCAACATTTGAAGGAAATTATATTCAAAAAAAAAAAATGCCATAAAATGTCCTTTCAAATTACTAATAAAGATTCCACACTTGATTTGAATTTTTATATTTTGTTTGTTCTGAAAAAATACCTCTAGATGGATCACCCTTTATAAAAAAATCGAAAATTTGATGTATTTAATGATTTCAGGATATTTTAATTCGGAAAATGTTCTTTAGTTTGGAATGTACATCGCATATTTAGGTGTTCCGAAGAAAAAACAACTTAGAAGTGAACATAGTATCTATTTTATTATTGTCAACGATTACTAAACAAATATTGGCGTATTTTTCATCTCCACGGTTTATATTTTTTATGGCATTTTGGTGTTCTTATTTTCAAACACATCGTAACCGATATCGACGCTAGATATGGTGAGGGGATTTTAAATCTTCATTTTATTAATTCTAAAAAAAATCTTATAAAATAAGAAATGATCCCAAAAGTATGCCACATTTATGAATTTTAAAAGCAAATATTACGATTATATTATTTGGGTGTCCTTATTTTCAAACAAATTTTAATCGGTATCGACGTTAAATACGGAGAGTGTGGATTTTAGTTGTATGCTCGGTTTCCATTGATGCTAAAAAATTCTTTTAAAATAGCCAATGATCCCAAAAGTATGCCACATTTTGCATATTTATAAATTTTAAAATAAAACATTACAATATTATTTCCATTTAATAAATATCTGTATTTTAGTAAATTTATTTGTTTTCTCTGTTAAATTAATTCACTTTTATCACCAGCCGACGGCTTTTATTTTTTAAAGATTTTAAAATCCTCTACTCGCTTGCCGTTATTTCAAAACCGTTTGAACGCGCCAAAAGCGCCGAGAAGACTGAATGTGCGAAAGTATGCTGAAATCCCTAAAAGCAGGCAAGCATTAAAACAAAATGAAAAAAGAAAAATCACGCACGACAGACAAAACAAGACATAATTTACTTGGCATCCTAGCCACAACAGAAAATAAACGGCTAAGGACCAGAGGGCGGAAATCAAAATTCATTCATAAGTCTATTCTAAAGGCGGGAACATTGCCAAGAACATATACCGGCCGTGCTGCGCAGGCTCTAGGAAAACATGTGCTCACAATGCCGTCTCCTAAAAGTATGCCGTGCCACTTGTTGCTTAATGTGTGGTTATACATTTTTTGCGGTTTTCTGATGTGAGTTTCTTTTTGTTTTGCCCCTTTGGGGGTACACACAGGAGTCTTTCTTCATTGAGACAATTAAGTAATCTTTCTATGCATATTTCATAAGGACATTTGTCAAATCACTTTTCGAAGGCATCCAAATGCCAAATTGTCTGTGAAAGCTCTTGATGATTTTGTCAGTCTACGTGTGACATGCTCGTCTGATGTTTTGTGGAATTGTGGCAAGATTTGTGGGGTATTTTGAGGCCGCCTCTCCACTGGCAAAGCTACAGGTTGATTTGTGGCAACTTAATTATGCCGTCGCACATTTACAAAATTTCGGTTGTCAGCAAAGAGTTTTTTTTACTCATAAGTAATGGTTTTGTTGTAATATTTTCTGTTTTTGTTGTAACACTTTTGGGGTTATAAATACCTTTGGCCATTGGTTGAGTTAGGCCATTCAAAGTTGTTGGCAAGTTCGTGTCAAGTCTTTTAGCGCATTTAAAATGGTTACTTTACATTTGATAAATATGATTTTACATAACTTTGGCGATTCACAATTAGCCTGTGTGGTATTTTTTCATTGTTGGCCTCCGGAAGGTAAAGTGTAAAGTAAAAAAATACTTTTTTAATAAATCGAGAGATTTTCTACCTATAAAAGAACTTCCTACGTTCCACTAAAGGCACTGCTGTGGCAACATTTACTTCGATGTACTTCTTCCACGAACAACTTTTGTTGGATTTGGCTCGTCTTGAAAGACCCATACGGTCGATTGCCTTTTTGTTTCAGGTTCATATGCATAGATCCATGATTCGTCACCTGTGACAATGTTATACACTGCCTTTGAGCTACCGCAGTTTCAACATCTCTTTACTCCAATCGATACGAGCATTTTTTTGAGCATTCGTCAAATTATGTGGTATCCAACGAGAACACATTTTTTCACGGCCAAATGAGCATGCAATATATTATTGATGCTTGTCATACTAATGCCCAAGGATGCCTCAATCTCACGGTATGTCACATGTCGGTCTTGCTTAATCAGTTCAAGCACAGCATTGGTGGTTTCTGGCAAAGTGACCGAAGTTGGACGTCCTTCATGAAATTCATCCTGGAGCGAACTGCGTCCGAGATTGGACTCTTGGTACCAGCGATTAACAGTAGTTTTTGATGGTGCTTCATCGTCAAAAGTCGAAATAAGTTGATTTAAAGACTCTTGTCTCGATAATCCACGCCGAAAATCGTAAAAAATCATCGCACGAAAATTTTCACGGGATAATTCCATTTTTTGACTGAGATGAATTTTTTAAAACACACTTTAAACAAAACAATTCGCCCACAAATGACAAAACATTCTGAGTGAAGTTATGCTAAAAAATGTCAAAGTTTCCAACGGAAGTTTCAATTTGCATCTGGGAACACTAGTATTGTTTGGACCTGAAATATAAATAGCAACCCTCTAAGAGCCTGTGTAACGACACGACTATCGCAGGGAAATCGTGTTGGCCAGAACGCTCCCTTAAAATTTTATATATTTGTTACACATTTTTAAATATTTTCAGTTTATTTCTTTCAGACATTTCTAATATTTCTATGAATCGTTAATACCTCTTGCCTATCCTTCCCTTAGTCCTTTATCACTACACAATGGCCGCTTTAAATCAACCACTCTACACTCAATATGTGAACTTAAATGATGCCGATGAAGGACTTGAAAACTTTGCTTACGATTATTTGCGTTATCGAAGACCTAAAATTGGAGTGTTTCTAGATCTAAACTGCAATGGAACGGAACGTTTGATCGAGCAGGTAATATCAGACTGAAACAATTAAAAAGCGTAGTTACAATCGGCCAGACTGAGCCTTGTATACCCTTCACTGTACCTACGCTACCAAAGCGGAAAAGAGGTACCTTTTTTAAGGCCCTGTCAGTCCATGTGCCCCTCCTTACCCTCAGCCTATAATAAAAAATTATTCTATGTATGGATTGGTAGCTAAATTTGCTTAAATTTGAGTTCCAATATATCCATTAGGTTGGGCCGATTTGTAAGGACAAGAATTTGTCGATATTGTGTCATAGATTTTTCGATAGCTTTTGGTAGCAGGAAAAAAAGTTCCACTTCGATATATCAAAAACCCGTTTTTGAGGTTCCTAAATTTTTTATTTTTTTTTGTTTTTTTAGTAGGTTATATTTTTTTCTTTTTTAAATATTAGTACCTTTTCAAGGTGACATACAAATATACATTGCCACATGCAATACAGTATAATAATATTTTTTTATTGCATACAAATATACGTTGCCACGTACAATACAGTATAATATTTTTTTTTAATTACCGGGTAAAAAAAACCTTATAAACAAAATTTGAGAAAAAGTCAAAAAATTGAAATTTGGGCTCTACGAAAATTGTTTTTTTGATATGTCGTAGTGGAACCTATTTTCCTCATCCCAAAAGCTATCGAAAAACCGATGGCACAATGTGGGTTGCTTAATCGACCCACCCTTATATCCATATTGACTATTAATCGCACGTTTAACCATGCGAGACGTTTTTTATGTCACATAAGCCAAAAAGTAAAGCATATACGAGTATGCCTTTTTTTAAGGTATTTAGGGCGTTCCAGATAACAGTTCTCGTTTTTAACATTGTCCGTCTACAGGAAATAGTGTTTATTTTAGCAAACTCTTAAAAAAAAATAACTTTTGGCGATGTACCTTTATTCCCTTTAAGGGAAACTTTTTCCGACCTGGGCCGATTTGGCCCATTTATCATGCCAAATTTCAGGCGGTATGACATTAGGCCCCACGGAAATACACCCCAAACCAAAAAGGGAAATTAGGCCCCAAATTTGGGGCCTAATTGTATTATGAAAATAGACCCACGAAATTATAAAATGAAAATAGGCCCCAAAAATTTTATTTGGGCCTAATTTCGTAGTGTTTTTGAAGGTGCGCAAATTCAACCCAAAACTGGCAAATATGCTCCATAATATCGAGTTGTTGTTTTCTGTATAAAATTGGGGTCTATTTTCATTTTTGGGTTTGGGCTGTAATTTCCATTTATGTGTTACAAAATGAATGTAACAACAAAGTACAAAAATATGCCCCAAAACGTGTAGAAAATCTTTTGCGTACAGTTTCAGTTTTGTGTAAATGTCCTTGCTGTCGTGCCTTCGTGCAAGATATTATACAAGTTTATAATTAAGTTCAGAGTATAAACTATATAATTTTCAAATAAAAACCAACGCTTTCTTTTCTTCGCCGAAGGAAATTAGACCTCAAAAATATTGTGTGGCCCTAAAATATATCGAAATGAAATTGGACCACAAAATGCGAATATAGCCCCCAAAATTTTTCTAAAATATATCGAAATAAAATGGGACCCCAAAATGAGAATTTATGAAATTATGCCCCAAAGATTTTTTGGGGTCTATTATCATACAAACATTTGGGGTCTAATTGCATTATGAAAATATACCCCATTAAAAATAATAGGCTCCAAATAAAAACATAAAATTTCGTGTTGCTGTTTTCCGTATATTTTTTGGGGCCTAATTTCATTTTCACTTTGGGATGTATTTTCGTGGGACCTAATGGCATACCGCCAAATTTCAGGATCCTAGGTTGATTCGTTCGTCCGTTGATGCTTCCGTTCCTAATCTCAGCCCAAAATTGTATGTGACCATAAGCCAGCATCATGTCAAATTTCAGGATCCTAGGTTAATTCGTTCGTCCGTTAATGCATTCGTTCCTAATCTCAGCCCAAAATTCAAAATTTTCATATTATATTTGAGTAGGTAGCTAATTTGCTTTAATTTTAGTCCTAATATATCCATATTGACTATTAACCGCCCGTTCGGCCATATGGGACGTTTTTGGGCCACATTAGGACCCTTTTTAACCATTGTCCGTTTACAACAAATTATGACTTGTAAAGCAAATTCTTAAAAATGTACACATTTCACCGAGGTACCCTTAGTACTATTAAGGGAAACTTTCCCCCCCCCTGGCCCGATTTCGACCATTTACAAACACAAACAGCTTATGACAAAAAGCCAGCATCATGCCAAATTTCTGGATTCAAGGTTGATTCGTTTGACCGCTATCGTGCCAGACATGGGTAGAACGTCTTAAAATTTTACGACTATCAAAAATATATATTCTTAAAAGGGTCTCCGATCAATATTTCATGGTGATGCAAATAAAATGACAAATTTAGTATACCATCCACTGTACGGTGGAGGGGATACAATTTTATTCTCACTAATTCAACTATTTTTCTATTCCCCAAAACAGACTAGCCATGAACGCCTATTCAACCAACATTATCATTGACTGATCTATGATCAATATTCAAATATGAATCGATTTTTTGACATTTTCAACCGGACCAATCTCTCGGTGGATACGGATATGGCTTTTGTGGTTTCTAAAGGTAAAACGGGGCAAACATCCTTTACTGTTTTCGATGTCTACAATAACGGGTGGTCCATAGGTGGCCAACTGAATATTAGCTCCAACTACGAATTGGACTGCAGCAAGAGAGGTTGTGAAAAATCCAGATATCTCTCGGATTTACATCAACGCACGATGTATGGGAATCGTGAAAGTTTAAGGGATATAACACTGAGAGTAGCGGTGGTGGTAAGTTTGGAATTGGTTTTATTTCTTAACCTAGTGTGTCAAAGTTTATATTGACTACTTTAACTTTCAGGTTACCCGATTTGATTTGAATGCCCCAGCCGAGGACATAAATGAGTTCCTTTTGACCCAAGAAGATTTTCACATCGATCCTTTGGCACGTTTGGGATTCCAAGTTCTAAGGCTGTTACAGGAATCATTGTATACCAGGTGAGTAAGCATTAGTTCGGGAGATATGAGTATATCTCCCAAATATATAGTCTCTCCTGGTTCATCAACCACTCACACACTCCACTCTTTTTCTTTTAGCGTCACCTATAAATATTACGATCGCTGGACCGATATCGAGTATTCCGGCGGTATTGTGGGTTCTTTAGTTGCCGACACCGCCGATTTGACCTCGGCCCCTTTCTTCATGACAACCAATCGCTTTCGTTTTCTTTCGGCCATAGCCGCCACCGGCGACTTTCGTTCGGTGTGCATGTTTCGTACGCCCCGAAATGCCGGCATGCATGGTGGGGTATTTCTGGAGCCATTCAGCACCCTAGTATGGCTGTTGTTCGGTTGTGTTTTATCGCTGGCCGCTCTTCTGTTGTGGTTCGCCTTTTTTATGGAATACCATGAAATGGAACGTTATATAGTGAGCTTTGTACCCTCTCTACTGACCACATGTTTGATAAGTTTCGGTTCGGCCTGTGCCCAGAGTAGTTTCCTCATACCGCGTTCGTGGGGTGGACGCTTGGCCTTCATTTCGCTGTCGCTTGTCAGCTTTATAATGTACAACTATTATACGTCGGTGGTGGTGTCGTCATTGCTGGGCTCACCGGTCAAATCCAAAATTAAGACCTTGACCGATTTGGCCAATTCGGATTTGGAGGTAGGCCTGGAGCCCTTACCTTATACGTATACCTATTTAAATGTAAGTACAGTAAACGTAGGTAAATAAACTTGAAAATTCTTTGAACTTTTCTGTTTTTTCTTTAGTTTTCTACCCTCCCGGACGTCCAACAGTTCGTTAAGTCCAAAATCCTAACGAAAAAGCATTTCCCCAGTCTCTGGTATTCGGCCGCTGATGGCATAAACAAAATGCGCCAGAAACCGGGCTTTGTTTTCGTTTTCGAGACTTCAACGGGCTACAATTTGATTGAGCGGCTGTATGACGCCCATGAGATTTGTGACTTGAATGAGATACTCTTTAGGTCGGATACTTTGTTGGCCACCCATTTGCATCGTAATTCGAGTTATAAGGAACTCGTAAGACTCAAGTAAGTAAAGATATAAAATATAGGTTTTTTTAAATTAATACTGACTCACCACTTTCAGGATTGTGCGCATATTGGAGACCGGTGTCCATGCCAAGCATCGCCGACAATGGGTGCGCACCCATTTGAATTGTTTGTCGAATAATTTCGTTATCAATGTTGGTCTGGAGTATACCGCTCCTCTTTTTCTTATGCTGTTGTGTGGCTATGCTGTGGTCTTGGTTCTGCTGGCTTTGGAAGTATTCTGGAAACGTTGGGAGTTGAAAAGGGAAAGATATTAGAAGTGAAGTCATTTACAGGAGAATTAACTACTTCACTAGTGTTAGATTTGTTTGGAACAGTAGTTTTTTAGGATATTAAAAGACATGTTTTATTTGATATGCTAGTATTACGAGTACAAAGCAATCAACCGGGCGTTAATGAATTTTAACAGAATGAAATCAATTAGGAAATTTTTATAGGTTGTGTTACGTTAGAATTGTACAAGGGGGCGTGGCAGTTGAAAATGTATGTTAAAACTGAACTCATTTACATGACCAATCAAATCCAAAATGATAATTGAACTCGTGTCTTTTGAGCTTTAATTTGCATTTCCACAGGATTACACAGTTACAAGTGACTACTTATTTTGGTTATAACGACCGTTTTGAATCATAAGCCTAAGCTCTAATCTGAAATAATATAAACTACTTTATAAGGGTTAGATTTATTTTTTGTATGCTAGTATTCCCTCACCCCTATTAAATTCATTCGTATAATCACGTTGTCTTTTCGTTGGCAACTACACGAAGACCCCCACAATTAATGTAAAGGGTGGTTAAATTTTAAGCCCCGATGTTGATTTGTCGCGCAAAAGAACTATTGTTTCGTTAGCTGTATGGCAAGTGGCACCGTTTTGTTGAAACCACTTATCGTCCACATCCATATCTTGAAATTCGGGCCATTAAAAGTTACGATAGCGAACACCATTCACAGTAACTGCCTGACCGGCCTCATTTTGGAAAAAATACGGCCCGATGATGCCGCCAGCCCATTAACCGCACCGAACAGTCACTCTTTGTGGTTGCATTGTTTTTTCGACAATCACTCTTGGATTATCCTTCGCCCAAATGCGGCAATTCTGCTTATTGACGAACGAATCCACTGAGGTGAAAATGTGCCTCATCCCTGAAGATGATTTTCTTCGAAAATTGATTTTTTATTTTCATAATAAGCCTGAATAACTTTAACGCGTTGCTCGCTTGTGTGTCTTTCCATGGTTCAAATTGAGTTCGTTTGAAATTGAAAAATATCAAATGAAATGCAGAAAAAAAACTTGACGTTTAGGTGTGGTTCACATTCAACATCGGCCCTTAAAATTTAACCACCCTTTATATTCTGAATCGTCTTAAAATTCTAAAATGATCTAGCCACGTCCTTCCGCCTGTGGAAAGCAAACTACGGGTCGTTCTAATGAAGCTAGGTGGCTAAAATTTTGTAGAAATATATGTTAATGGGCTGGAAAGGATGGTATTAAATATAGGCCAGATCGGTTAAGAGGTAAACATTTTTCCCACATAAGAACAGAGTCAACATCTGGAAAAATTAACAGCCCTGAATTTAAAAAGACAATGTCTCTTATGGATATGACGATGTTATTTAGGCCATATGGTGTTACCATGGATTGACACATTATGGGGGAAAGTGGGCGGTGCCACGCCCCTTTAAAAAAATCGCAATTACGGCCGAAGTAATGAAACGATCGTTATAGTAACAGAATGAAATCGATTAGGAAATTTCTATAGGCTACGTTGGGTTAAAATTGAACAAGGTGGTGTGGCAACGTCCATACCACCTAGGACTTAGAAAGGCTCATGAACTAATACCGATATTTCGATTTGATATGGCAAAAAACACACCCTGAAAGAAAAAAAGGCTGGTTCTACTCCCACTTGACAAAATTTTCATATTGGGTCCGAATCCGTGATGGAGGGTATATAGCTTCGATCCGGCCGAATTGAATTTATCTATTTTTTCATGTTTTTCTATGGAAGATTTTTTATGACACCCTACTCCACTTTGTATTGAAAATCAGATAGTCCAAAGCTTAAGGTCCAATTTTTATGACTCAGTCCAATATGTATGTCGTTATTCCGTCAACAGCATCTCGAATTCATCCAGAGCTTTGATGTCCACTTTTCGTTTGTATTTTTTATAGGAGATTTTTTATCTGATCTGAAAACAGGTAAAACTAATAAGATGAAAATATCCTAGTATGACACCCTACTCTACCTTGTATGGAAAATCTGATCATTCAAAGCGTTAGGCCCAACTTTAATGAATCAGTCCAATATGTGCGTGATTATTTCGTCAACAGCATCTCGAATGTAGTCCTCGCATTCGTTCAAAGAGTTTGGTTGGCGTAGACTAGGGGGGTTCCAGTCCCTAAATGTTGCCTTCACCATTTATTGAATGACTCTTGTTTAAACTACAGCTCGGCTATACCGTTCATGTCATAAAATCGTTACAACTCAAAATCGAAAACTCGCCTTGTCAATTAATTGTGCAAAATGATCTGTTCTAGGGACTTTTTACTACTCGCGGTACCAAATTCGAACCAAATCAAAAAATCGGGTGTTCTAGAGTGGTAGTTTCTAAAATCGGTGGGAAGCTTTCTACAGAGGCTACATTAAAACGTTAACTGATGTGGCCTATTTTTATTTGAGCTGGTTACTAGTCGATCGTATTGAACTGTACCAACTTGTAGCTTCTGGAGCGGCAAGACCTAAAATCGGTTAAACATATGTACGTGCTGAAGCTATATCTTAATTTGTTAAAAACAACTTCTGCCAAAACTCCTTAAAAACAGGAGTTTTTTTGCGACCTGTAGTTTGAGTGCAAGCTTTATATGGATAGCAGATGGAAGCCAGGTGAAAGGCGGATGGACATCCTTAAATGAAATCAGCGTGTTATTCTGAGTTGATCAAAATTAAATATTTTTTGGTAGTTTCAACAATTTCGCACGAATCTAAGTTATAATACCCTTTATCACATCCTTAAATTAAATCAGCCTGTTATTCTGAGTCGATCAAAACAATTTTTTACAAAGTAGTACTAGTCAAATAAAACACGACGAATACATTTTAACAGGAACAGATTCTGTCAAAATGGCAGTCATCTGAATAGACCCTTATGCTACGTACACACGAGGCAACCGTGGAGTGCAACGAGTTGCGACAACTTTTTTTGTTCACAAAACACCGTGGCAACACTTCTACACACGAAGCAACTATTGCTTCAACATGGCTATAATGCTGAAACTGTTGCCTCGTGTGTACTCGTATCTAGCATTTGGGTATATTTTAAATGTTAAAAATATTGTTAAAAAAATAGCACTTTTAGGCTGTAGATTTTGAGCACTACTTAATATGGATTTTAAATTTACCGAATATTAAAACGGAAAATGGAAATAAACACCGAAATATAAATGCTTGGCATGATTTCACAATTGAAAGTATTTTTATTTATCTATGTTGTATAAGTATACTCTTTATAATTTCTTGATTATTAATGATTAATAAGGGAAGGGACCCGCGTACAGTATTCTAAGTGCTCATAAGTTTATAATCCTATAAATATGGGGAATTCGGAACGTTCACAAATTTGGTTCATGAAAGATACATTCATGGCATTTGACAATTGAAAGCTCAGACAACATAATATTCTGGGAATTTTCTTTGTACGAGGGCTGCTGTATATTTATTTCTGGCCTAATAATGAAAATGTGAATATTTTTCATCAAAAATGGTTTTATTGTTTTTCAAAGTAGTCTCCAGCATGATTTATACACTTTTGCATGCGCGGAAACCAATTGTCGAAGCACTTTTTCCACTCTGATTGAGAAACCTTCAAAACATGGTTTTTGAATGCTTCAACAGCATCTTCTGGCGACGAAAAAGTTGACCACGCATTTTTGGCCGGTCAAAAAGGCGCTGGTTTGAGCCGATGTGTGAGAGCTCGCATTGTCATCGTGCACAATGATTCGTCTTCTCTTGTTCGTTTTTCGAATTTCTCCGAAGACTTCAGGTAAACAAATTGAGGTGTACCACTCAGAATTGACCGTCCTACGTTGCTCAAGCGGAACAGTCGCCACATGACCAGTTTAACCGAAGAAACAGGCGACCATTTGCTTCGAAGTGCTTCTTCCACGAACAACTTTCGTTGGATTTGGCTCGTCTTCGAAGACCCACACTGTCGATTGCTGTTTTGTTCCGAGCTCATACGCATAGATCCATGATTCGTCACCTGTGACGATCTTAGAAACGTCTTTTGCAGCACCGCGATCGTATTTTTTCAAAATTTCGTTGCACCAATCGACACGAGCCTTTTTTGAGCGATTGTCAAATTGTACGGGATTCTACGAGAACAAGCCCAGGTGTTCATACAATATCGAATGTATGCTGGTGGAAGAAATGTCCAAGGATGACTCTATCTCACGGTATGTCACATGACGATCTAGCAATCAATGCTCTCTAGCACAACGGCCGTTTTTGGACGACCTTCGTCTTTAAGCGAGCGTCGGCTATGATTGAATTCATTTAACCAGTTTTTCACAGTGTTATAGGATGGTGCTTCATCGCCATACAAAGATTTAAGTTCATCAATGCACTCTTGTCGTGATAATCCACGTCGAAAGTTGTGAAAAATGACGAAATTTTTCAAGTCACTGTAAACAACACAAATGATGAACGTACCTCTGAGTACGTTTATGCTAAAAAATGTCAAACTTTCCAATGGAAATGACAGATGGCGCCAGGCAACACTTAGTGTTGGAAATGACAGATGGACCAGAAATATATGTAACGCGCAAAATAGAAAGGGACTTAATGTTAAAAACCAGTTTTGTTCAGGAGAGCCATTTTAAAGATTAGGTCCCTTTCTATTTGCGCTTAGAAACGTCGACTTCACTTTCATAAAACCGGCATATCTCTGGGAGGGAACACCTTTGGGGCATGGGATCGGTCTCAGATGTTGTCCACATCAAAAAAAGAAAAAAAAAATGAAAATTGATTTTTTTACCCTTAGGTCCCTTTCTCTATGCACTGTCACATATATACTCGTAGCAACCCATAGGCATTGAAGCTCAAAATATGTCAATTTTTTAAAGAGAAACTATTCGCTTTATTTCTGGGGTTCCTGTGCACGAGCTAGGAATATTTTAATATTTAAATCAAACAAAAGGTCAGACAGTTTTTAAATATTTCCAATATTTCCAAAAGCGATGTATTCATTTAATATATTTCGTTTATTTCTTTGTTTCTTTTTGCCTAAACAATTTAACATTTGAAACAAAGAGGGGCATTTGAATTTTATGGGTTTTTTTTTTGTTTATGTGTGTTTGGGAAAATCGTACCTCTTCTCTATGGAGGTATCAGAAGCCATGTAACTAATAGGTATTTTATTTTTTTCTAATATTGACGAAAACTTCACCTCATGCACATGAGTTTGAATTCGCTATATGGCTGGAATTAGCCGATGATATCTCTTGTTTTTATATTCTTTTTGCCTAAACAATTTAAACACATTTGAAACAAAGAGGGACATTTGAAATATAGAGTTTTTTTATTTATGTGTGTTTGGAGAAAATGATGCGCTTTGGATTTATGTAGAAATCAGAAGTCATGGAACTCGTAGGTATTACATAGTACATTCATGTTTGAAGTACTAACAAAAGTACAATCTTGCACAGAGATTTTACAACATGGCCAATGTCTTTAAAATGAAGAATAAAATAAACCGGCAGCGGATCTGAAAAATGTGTATACATGTTATGTATTTAATGATATAAAATATCTATTTTATTAGCCATAGAGGAATATCATAGGTTTATTAAAAAGTCATTTGAGTTTAAAAAAGGGAAATTTTGTTTCTCATAGTCATATTTAGTATGACCCTAATGTGCGACATAAAGGAACGCTAAGAATGAGGTGAAAACTGACAAAAAACACTAAAAGCAATATAGTTTTAGAAGAAATTAATTTTAGAAGAATTTTAGACGAATCATAAAAGATCCAAAATGGACACAGGGGAACAGAACATTCCCGTAAAATTTTCCTTTAACCATGGCAACTCTACATACATTCTTCTCTCCTCGGCAACATTTGCAGCATGCAACAGCTGAAAACCGACTCCTGCGCCGCAAATGTTTTGCCACGTGGTTTTTGCCGGCTTGTAGGCATTTCAGCAGCCACCACCTGTGGCCGGTATTGAAATTAGTACGCACATGTCGTTGATTGGGTAAATATTGAGGAAATGAGGCACATTGCGGAAGGATACATACGGATTTGTGAACACATGTACGAGTACATGGAGTGACGGAAACGTCGTTCTGCTGAGGGCGCCTAAGGATAGATGCGCGACATGTATTGGAATTGATTTGAAAATGCTTAACAGTTGGAAACTGTAATAGACAATTGGAATTTGGTATTTATGGAGTGGTAAACAGTAGGATCTTATTATCCACTGGCAGAAAAACGGGCTACAAAAATCAGGAAACCGAGTTAAGCAGTATGGGGTTTAGATACATCTAAAATCCTAGAATATGAAGTTTTTATTATGATATAACATTTAACAGAAACTGCGATTCTTAAAATCATAAATAAATAAAATCAGTATCAGAAAAAATCCTCGAAAATCCAATTCTTTAGAAATTTAGTACGATTTGATAAATTTTCAGTTAAGAGACTCGTGTGGGCGCAAAACATTGACCTAGACGAACATGTTTTATATACAAATAGTCAAGTAAAGGAAATCTTTTAGAGATTTGATCTCAACGTATTCCTTCTGCAATTTAATTAGAAAACTCTTTTTCCCATTGGCAATATTGTGGTCCAAAGTATTTAAGTTTAAAAGTATTTTTCACTCCTAAATTCCTGAAATAAAACGCCAAAAAGATACTATTTTGTGCTAGGTAAACTGCTTAAGAACTGAGCCCCTTTCGAAAGGCGTTAATGAAGACCGAGAATCCGCCAAATAGTCGTAGCGAAGAAGGAAGCGAGAATTCCTAATTTTAAAACTTAAAGAAGTACATACCTCGAATATTGTATTGCTTACAAATCATTAAGCAGGGCCGAACAAACAAGAAGTTGTGGAGCCAGCCTTAGTAGGTAGGTAAAAAAGAATACTTCGGATAAGCCAGGATATATATGTTGGTTCAAACAGAAATGTCTACAGACTGTCAGATCCATATCCAGAAGATCAAGGAACCGTTTATAAACAAACGTCTAAGCAAAGCACTACCTCATATCTGC
Source organism: Hydrotaea diabolus (assembly GCA_963513945.1). Taxonomy (NCBI): domain Eukaryota; kingdom Metazoa; phylum Arthropoda; class Insecta; order Diptera; family Muscidae; genus Hydrotaea; species Hydrotaea diabolus. Next base: position 19,120,867 of record OY740719.1, read on the forward strand.
TATGCAAGGAGGCACAAGTGGTATGTAAAGGTTATCAAAAACTAGGAACTTCTTCGCGAATAAGTTCAACCGGTATAGGTTATTCTATATCCCACGGAGGTATTAAGAGCCTTTGGTCATTCCGACCAAATATATATCGATGCGGTTAATATGATGCGGTTCGATTGTAGAATTTTTTTTGCTAATATAAGAGTTAAAGCCGCTACGTCCATTTGAGTGAAGTGATATTCTGAAACCTATGTTCTTGAAAAAAATAGTTTGTATTTTACATAGGGTGATCCATCTAGAGGTATTTTTTCAGAACAAAAAAAAATATAAAAATTCAAATCAAAGTGTTGAATCTTTATTGGTTATTTGAAAGGACATTTTATGGCATTTATTTTTTGAAAATAATTTCCTTCAGATGTTGGCAACTGTATTATTGAAATGAGCGTTCGATCCGCTGTTTTCGACCAAAATTTTGTTTCAGTGATGAGGCCCATTTGTGGCTCGACGGCAAAGTCAATAAACACAATTGCCGCATTTGGACTGAAGAGCTACAAGAAGAGGTTCAAGAGTTGCCACTATACCCAGAGAAAAACCACGGTTTGGTGCGATTTATAAGCTGGTGAAATCGTCGGTACATATTTTTTTCAAAAATTATGAAGGCCGGCACGTAACCGTGAATGGTGCTCGCTATCGCGTCATGATATCGGACTTTTTGCTTCCTGAAATTGATGCCCGTAATCTTAACGACATTTGAGTTTAACAGGACGGCTCCACTTGCCATACTCCACTTGGATCTATTAAGAGGCCAATACGTAGAGCAGCCAATTTCACGTTTTGGACCGGTGAGTTGGCCGCCTAGATCGTGTAATATCACAGCTATAGACTATTTTCTTTGGGGCTACGCAAATTCCAAATTCTATACTGACAAACCAACTACGATTCAAGTTTTGCAAGCCAACATTACGCGTGTCATTAAAGCCATACCGGTCGAAATGCTTGAACAAGTCATTCAAAATTGGACCTCCAGAATGGACATCCTGAAGCGTAGTTGCGGCCAGCATTTAAAGGAAATTATATACAAAAAATAAATGGCATAAAATGCCCCAAATATTCCACATTTTATTTGATATTTTGAATTTTTTTTATTTTGAAAAAATAGCTTTAGATTGATCAGCCGATACTTCCATTCGTCTGATCTTCTTAACATCCCTATCTCGTTTGGTTCCAATGCTTTCGTTCAAAGTGTTAATCTACATTGCAACAGTCAATTTGACAGAAGCTGATGCATATCCCGGAATAGTTCAGTGGCAATTGAGAGTTAATCCGGATAAAACTGTTAACCGAACTGACAATCGGATCGGACGACAAAAATTCTGTTCGACGGAGGGACTATCTGTTGCAATCAAAAAATGATAACAATCTAGATGGATATTCGGTTCGACGTGCCATAAGATAATAGCTATTGTACTTTAATGAACTAGTTGGTTGTACTAATGGAATGAAGTATACATAATCGGTTGCCAGAATCGAGTGTTGTGGCAACTAATAGTTTTGTACAATGGTTCGTTGGTACCAACAATTGGTTATGACAACAAAATATTTTGTTCTTATGACCATCTAGAATTGCCGACCCCAACATAAAAAACCAGAAATATTAAATTAAATAGGAACAGAAGTAAAGGGATTTATATTCTTACTTCCTTTGTAACGGAATAAATATTATCTGTAGGAAAGGCAATAAAAAGATACTCCCCTAAATGTAGTAGACAAAAGAAGAGCGAATGCTAAAATTGGACCATTTAATTTTTCTTTAGACTTGAATTCACAGCTTGTTGGCTTTGCTTAATTCACATTTTAGGAAAGTTAAATCAAGTTAAAGAGAATTTGTTGAATATCTGAGGTTGCTTATGCCGACAATTGCAGAGCGCGAACTAACCTTCGGTTGTGCTGATTGAATATCTGTAGTAGACGCAACCACAATCATTCGGTTGGCAAAAAACTCGGATGTGACAAAGAATCTGTTCTCTGTGTGTTTATTTTCTAACCGCATGCCTCTATCGAAAGGCAGTTACTATCATTTCTTCATTAAATACCAAATTGTCCATTTATTTACCTTGAAATTTATATGTTCATTAAAACTGTCAACGCATCGTGACATGCTGTCAAAACCGTTGTTAAGTTAAAACAAATATTGGCATTGCAGCCATTTGAAAGTAATTTGAATGCTTCGAAAAAAATATAAAATGGACAATGTTTTACTTCAGTCAAACAGTTTAAATCTTAACTTTGAGGAATTCATTTGTAATTAAAATATTTGTTTGGAAAAATGGTGAATATGTCGCTTCTACAATTGATTTTGTACAATTTCCTGGAAAATCACATCAAATGGGCAATAATTTTGAACTGTTGGGATTTGAAGAGTAAGTATACCTTAAGTACTATGGGAATAAATAATTCTAGCGCTTATCTGGATTTAAGCTCAATTTAAATTAACGGAAATGTTAATGGACCAAAATCTATATGTGCAATTGTGGCCTATTCAACGCCTGGATTTGAATGGAGATATCGAAGGCCATTATTTGGTGCATACAAATCCACATGTAGGTGTATTTTTTGATTTTAGTTGTTTCAAATCTGAGGAAGTTCTAAAGAAGGTAATTCTCTTTAAATTAATAAAATTATTGTCATTTTTTTACATCCTTTGCCAGAGTATAAAGTTTATTAAAAATCTGTCATTTCTAACATCTAGAAATGACGACTGGAGACCCTGAAAAGCATACAAGGGCGACCGCAAAAGTAACTGGCCTAACATAAAAAGAACCGTTTTTTTGTTGAAATTATTATTATTTATTTTTCAACATAATCTTCTTCCAACTCAATACACTTCATCAAACGTTTTTCAAGTTTTTTAATTCCACCCGAAAAATAAGATTTTCAAGACCTTCAAAATATGCCTCAGTTTCAGCAATAACCTCGCTATTGGATTAAAATTTATTGCCACCGAGAATTTTTTTTAAATTTGGAAACAAGAAATATTCAGAAGGAGCTAAATATGGATTATATAGTGGAAGCGGAGCAATTTCAAATCGTAATTCGGCCAGTTTTTGTTGAGTTAAAAATGCAGTGTGTGAAGGAGCATTATCTTAATGAAAAAAAAACTTTTTTTTCGAAATGCGGTCGTTTTATCTTGATTTCTGCACTCAACCGATCCAATAATGCACAATAATATTCACTATTTATAGTTTTTCCTTTCTTAAGTAATCAATAAATATTATACCCCTTGCATCCCAAAATACTGTGGCCATTACTTTTCCTGCCTTCTTGGGACCACTTTTACCAGCTTCTATCCATTGTTTTGACTGTTCTTTGCATTCTGGGATGTAGTGATGGATCCATGTTTCATCAACAGTTATGAATCGGCGCAAGAACTCTATTGGATTACGCTGATAAATCGTTAAAAGCTCCTCGGAATTGGTCCAACGGACGATTTTTTGGGGCAAAGTCAAAAAACGCGGCACCCATCTTGCGGATAGCTTTTTCATGTGGAGTTCATCGTGTAAAATACTCCAAACTTGTTTTTCGTGTATTTTAACAATATCAGCAAGTTCCCTGAGCTTTATTCGTCTATCTTTAGTCACTTCATTAAATATTTTTCTAATGTTTTCAATAGTAGTAGCAGTTTTCGGTCTTCCAGAGCGTTGTTCATCTTCCGTACTTGAACGACCCATTTTAAATTGTTGAACCCAGAATTCCACGGTGGAGTATGATGGTGCATTATCACCATGAACAGAATCCAATTCATCTTTGGTTAATTGTGGCGTATAACCTTTCATATAAAAGTGTTTAATTACCGCACGAAACTCTTTACTTTCCATTTTTCAAAAATTATAAACCTTGTTTACTTCAATCACCTGTAACAAAGAAATAATTATTAAATATTTCGGAAATTTTGACAGATGGCTTATAATAGATTGCTTTTAAAAAACAAAAAAAAAAGTTGCTAGTAAAACAGAAAATGTGCCAGGCCAGTTAGTTTTGCGGTTCCCCTCGTATACTACAGGGTGGAGCGCGGAAATTTGCTTATTTGGGAATGAAAAAAAAAATTATGAACCTTAGAAAAATATATTTTATATTTTAATAATATTGAACAGTAAGGAAATTTTTAAATTACATGGTTTTAAAAAGTGTATGTGGCAAATGTCTACCTTCGCTATCCACACACGTTTTCTAAAATTTTCATGAACTCTAACAAGCATGTCAACTGGTATTCTGCCAATTTCAGCCGCAATATTGTTAAATAGGTCTTCCAAGGTGTTGGGACGGTTAATATACACCTTTGACTGCAGGTAACCTCAAAGAAAAAAACCGCATGGGGCTAAGTTTGGTAAGAGTGCCGGCCAGCTCCCATTATCCCTCAAAGAGATAAGCTGTCCAGGAAACATTTGCCACAAACAATTCATGGTAACCCTCGCTGTGCGTGCAGTGGCTCTATCCTGTTGGAATCATGTATCCTCTAATTGCATTGCCTCATGAGCCGACTGAAAAAAGTCACGAAATGCCAAGAGCAAGTGATTGCTTCCGAGCAGAGCGTTTCGGAGATTGCAGAACTGCTGCTCTAACTCTCGCGATGTTTTGTGGCGTTGTAATCCTTCTCTCAGGTCCGCTTCGTACACATGACACATTTCCTGCTGTTCTCAATGAACTTACCCAATTTACAATTGATTGCCGTCTAGAAACACGTCCGCGTGGGGGAACAGCGAATCGTAACCAAAAAGCACGCTGCACTGCAATGATCGAGTGCGCATTTGAATAACACGCTTTAACACAAAATGACCTCTCCTCACGTGGCCAATGCATGAAGGCAACTGAAAGGCAGACGAATACAAATCTCCCGTCAGCCACTACTCGTATAAGCCACGCACACTCTGAACTCTCCACGATCAACAGTGCCGCTACAGCCTGCAGTACAAAAAAGTAAACTACCGCGCTCCAATTTGTATTTATAATGTTTAAAAATCTTTAATAGTAATCGGAACCTTTAACCGCTAGACTTTTACTAAAAGATTTTATTTTATGTTGTTATTCAAATTGAAATACTTTCTCTTAACACATGCTTTCCCTAGGCCAGCGATGAAAAACTCTTTAAACATCATTTCCATTGGCTGATTTACGATGCAAACGCGAATATGGCGAAATTCTATCAACTTTTTTCAAATTTCCATATGGCCGTCGATGCAGATGTAGCCTATGTTTTTCCCAAACGCAGTTTGAATAATACTGCCCAGAATTCCAACTTCATAACCTTCGATGTCTATAACAATGGCTATTATTTGGGTGGTAAATTAAATATGACGGCAGATCGGGAGATTGTATGCACTCCAAAGGAATGCCGATTAGAGCGGTACCTGTCGTCGCTGCATGAGAAAAGTAAATATGAAAATCGTTGGTCGCTGAAGGATATCACCATGAGAGTAACAACAGTGGTAGGTTTAAAATGGGTCAGTAAGCTAAGAAAAATATTCGAAGAGCATCATACTATGTATTACTGGGTATATGGTTGAGGAACTTCAATATTAAGAAACTCACAACAATAGTATGACACACACAATCTTTTTATGATCTCCACCACCATATTATGATTCACTCTCAACCATACTATGATCCCGATAACCATATTATGATCCTCACAACCATAGTCTGTTTCACATACAACCACATTATAATCCTCACAACCATAGTTTGATTCACACGCAACCATATTATGTTCCCTACAACCATATTATGATCCTTACAACATAGCATAAACCCCTTTAATCATACTATGATCCACAAAATTATTTATTAGAATTGGATAATCTTTTTACTCAACAATACGAGTAGGGATTTTATTATTAAAAAGTAAATTAGGTTGAAAGGGAAGTTCGCCATGTTATGTTCCCTACAACCATATTATGATCCTTACAACATAGCATAAACCCCTTTAATCATACTATGATCCACAAAAGTATTTATTAGAATTGGATAATCTTTTTACTCAACAATACGAGTAGGGATTTTAGTATTAAAAAGTAAATTAGGTTGAAAGGGAAGTTCGCCATATTATGGTTCCTACAACCATATTATGATCCTTACAACATAATATGATTGTATAAACCCCTTCAATCATACTACGATCCACAAAATTATTTATTAGAATTGGATAATCTTTTTACTCAACAATACGAGTAGGGATTTTAGTATTAAAAAGTAAATTAGGTTGAAAGGGAAGTTCGCCATATTATGGTTCCTACAACCATATTATGATCCTTACAACATAGTATAAACCCCTTCAATCATACTATGATCCACAAAATTATTTATTAGAATTGGATAACCTTTTTATTCAACAATATGAGTAGGGATTTTATTTTTAAAAATAAATTAGGTTGAAAGGGAAGTTCGCCAGGAAGAATTAGCTAGTTTACTCGGAGGCCTATAAGGCCCATTGTGGAACCCTGATAAAAGGGAAAAAGCGAGAGACAGATGGAGAGTAAAGCGTTATAGAAAGTAGCGAGGATGAATAAATACATAAATACTGTTACAACATTGAACACACCCATTTCAATAGTAGAACTGAACATACCCCGTTAATGTCATATGGGTTTTGAAAGCTAACCTCAATAGCGTTAGTCTGTAACGGGATTTTAAAATTGTTTCAACTTTCATCATGGAGTGGTCAGATAATGAGAACCGTCTCGTTGTAATAGCGCTTTTCAAGTGTGAAATGAAAAAAGCGATATTTTCAAAACGCTCCGGCCACTAGGGATTAGCCCCATGTTCGTCTACCGATGCATAGAACTGTTTGAGGAGACTGGAGATGTAAAAGACCGCCACCGGTCGGGCCGTCCACGCTCTGTTCGAACACCGCATGTCATCAAAGCCGTTAAATCAAGAATTCACAGAAATTCGCTCCGAAAATAGAAAATCATGGCCCGTGAGGTGAATATCATGGAAAAGTCCATGAGTCGAATCATTAAAAAAGACTTGGGACTTGGGGCTTTCAAACGACGTACCGGGCATTTATTGACTGCAGCTTTAAAAAAAAATAGGATTGAAAAATGCAAACGTCTTTTGGTGAAGCACGCTGATAACTTGCACAGAAAAATTTTGTTCACCGATGAAAAAATTTTTTCCGTTCAGGAAAAATTTAACAGGCAAAATGATAGAGTGTATGCGCGGTCATCTAAGAAAGCATCTGAACTGATCCCAAGGGTGGAAAAGGGTCATCACCCAGCTTCAGTCATGGTTTGGTGGGGTGTCTTACGGTGGGGTCACTGACCTGCATTTCTGCTAACAAGGAGTCAAAACATCGGCCAAAGTTTACCAAGAAACCGTTTTGGAATCTGTTGTGAAGCCCCTTAACAATTGCCTGTTCCAAAACCAGCCATGGACTCTCCAGCAGGATTCTGCACCGACCCATAAGGCTAAAACGTCCCAGGCCTGGCTTCGAAACAATTTGCCAGCTTTCATTTCCTCTGAAGAATGGCCCTCAGGCAGTCCAGATTTGAACCCATTGGATTACAAATTTTGGACGGTTTAAGAGGAAAAGGTTTGTCACAAAGGATACCCCAACATTGGATCTCTTAAGACTGCTTGGTTCGAGCTGTGGCCAATTTTCCAATGGACGAGGTTCGTGCAGCTATTGTGCGACTTAAGGCGTGTGTAAAGGCAAAAGCCGGACATTTCGAATAAGTAGATTCTTTTTGGATACAATATACATCAATAAATATATTAAAACATATTTGGTCCAAAAACATTCAGTACTTTTTATTTTACAGCATAAAACGTGTGTAACAGTATTTATATCCCATCTTAGTATTTATAAGAGATATGTTTTGTAGTCACCCTTTTTTATTTTGCTATACGTTATGATTTATCAACTGGTTCAAGTAGTTCGGAACCAGACCGACCGTATAACAATTTCAAGAGTGATTTAAGAATTACATTTTTTTAACAGAATGACATAGCGACATTGATTTTCGTAGCTGCACACTGCTTTTATCGCTGTTTCGGATTCGTGATGACCTTCATCAGAAAGCTTCGCAGCAATGTTTGTGTTATACATAGTATACCTTCCCGGCGGACACCCTGTATTATTCACCCAATTTTATAACAGACACAATCCGCACACGGCCTAAGTGATTAAATTTCAAATGAGATCAAACCGTCATCAACGATCACATGTAGCTGCCGCCGTCGATAATTTCACATTGGCTTCGCACTCCGGCGTTTAAGGCGTTTTCCGGGCGCCTTAATAATATTTTTTTTGAATTTTTTAATTGTTGTTGGTGTTATAGTGACAGTCCTTGTCCGAATTTATCCGCCTTCGTGTCGATCCGGTGCATAATACTAGCTGTCATGGGATCGTCGTTTAACTGTATGGATTTCAGCGCTGTCAAATTCAAAAAAAATATTTATTGCAGTTCTTAAATCCCAAAAAGGATACTTACGAGTAATAAATGGTTGTCTTAATTAATATATTTGCAGGTCACTTACAAACCATTGACTGACCCTGCGGAAAAGCTATTGGAATATTTGGAATCGGTGGAGGACATGCATGTAGATGGCGTAGCACGATTTGGCTTTTCTTTTCTCATGCTTTTGAAAGAGAACCTAGGATGCAAGTAAGTTTTTGTGTTGAATATAAACCCAACCATGAAGCAAAATTATGTTGGTCTCGCTTGCTTACATGTCTTTGTCCCTCACATACTAAAAAAATGATTGTAAGCCCTATAGAGCTGGAGCTATAACACTGTTTAAAGTTGGAGCTAATTTCTGTTTTTTTATAAGCTATTCGCTTCAGAATGGTTCAAAAATCGGTATACAAATTGGGGAGGGTCTCCCAAGCACTATAGAAAATCTGAAAACACAGTCCCCTATATTGGGAATGTCACCTAGGACAGGATAAATTAAATTAAAATTTGAGAGAGCAGTAAATTTCAGAATTATCTACTGATAAGGAAAATCACCACCTAATGGGAGAGAATATCTGTGGGTCATAGACATCCAAAGTAAGGTGCCAAATCCGGAATTTCTGTATGGGTACTCAAGCGTCAGGATATTTTATGAGGGCTTCCGGAACCCCCTAGACGTTCCCTCCCAATTATTGTGGATACTTCAACTATAGATAATTTAATGTGGATGACGAATTTGAAAGGAAATTTGTAGACCATGTCTGCAAAAAATGTGCCAAGCTGGATTTTTCAAATGGTTTGGCCTGTGTCAAAAATAGAAAAAAAAATAATTTTATTTAAAAAGTTTACTTTTATTTAGTTTTCCTGAGGTTTGAGTATCCAGACTTATATGCTGGTCTGTGTTCATTAAAGTCGTCTCTTGTAAGACGTGCGAAATATGCTAGAGTTTTAGTACCTATAATTGGTTTCAGTTTCGTGGTACCCTTAGGGCGTAATTTTATATGGCATTGGTGTAAAGTCCTCCTTTTTTTAGACTGAAGTAATGAAGTTTTTTTTAACCTTGAATTTAAGTAAACAGTTTTACCAAAAAACCGGTTACATTCTTCAATTTGAAAAGCTGCCTAAGGTATCGAATTCCTACATGTGACGCGCATAATAGAAAGGGACCTAAGGTTAAAAACCAGTTTTGTTCAGGAGAGCCATTTTAAAGATTAGGTCCCTTTCTAATTGCGCTTAGAATCGTCGACTTTACTTTCATAAAACGCGCATATCTCTGGGAGGGAACACTTTTGGGGCATGGGATCGCTCTAATTCGATGCTCAGATGTTGTCCACATCCAAAAAAAAAGTGAAAAGTTGATGAAAAGTTTTGTTCAGGAGAGCCATTTTAAAGATTAGGTCCCTTTCTATTTGCACTTAGAATCGTCGACTTCACTTTCATAAAACGCGCATATCTCTGGGAGGGAACACTTTTGGGGCATGGGATCGGTCTCATTCGATGCTCAGCTGTTGTCCACATCAAAAAAAAAAGAAAAAAATTAAAATTGATTTTTTTACCCTTAGGTCCCTTTCTCTATGCGCTGTCACATATGAGGTCTGTCCAAAGCTGAAAGCCTTCAGGACTGGTCCAAGACCGATCTCGCATGCAGTACTAAAAATGGCTTATCGATTTCTACTTAACTGTTCCTCTCTTCTGTGGTTGTGGCATATTTTAGAGTTTTATACCTTTATCACCCTGTTTCAAAGGGTTTTGCCAGTGACACCCAGCAAGATGTGTGGTAGACCCAGTAAAAGGTACCGATGGGCTCAGAATTATTTTCCGAGTTGATGTAGACATGTCCGTCTTTCAGTCCCTATATTCCCTGTAATCAATGTTTAGGTCGCAAATAAAACTACCAATCTTGATGAAACTGATAAATATTGTTTAAATTATCCAGATCGGTCAATAGATTTAAATACATACCCATAGCCCTCGTACAAAAGTGGGTAAGGGGGTAAATATCATTTCATACGTTTCATGACTTTTTAAGTCATTTGATCCATGCCCGTCTGTGCTGCTGGTTCGCACAACCCGAAAGGAGTTAGCAATCGTTTCTAAATTACGCATGTCGTAATATTATTCCAAAACTGCCTATGGCATTAAATATGGGCCATATTGCCACAACCCTTCTGGTACCACCCACACAAATGTACGACTTCGCCTACTTTTGGTATTCTAAAAATATCATTAATCCTAGTCATACGATCTAAACCAAAATCAATACTTAAGAACAGTGTTATAAGATTAACTTATTGACAAATAATTAGATTACTAGCCACGCCCCTTCTGGTACGAGTACCTCCCAAACAAATGACGTTTGTTCAGTGCAGATTAGCACCCAGTGCGTGAAATTCGCTTTAACTATCAACACCGTAACGTTTTCAAAACGGCTTTGTATCTGCTTTAAAAAATGGGTTGACACGCCCCATTCTGGTACCCCCAGCCCCACACAAATGCACCATAGCGCAAACTTTTTTGTTCTTAAAATACGATCTAACACAAAATACTAAAGAAGAGAGTTATAAGCTTAACTTGGTGGCAAATAATTGGATTCCTAGCCACGCCCTCCCCTTCTGGTATCTTCCACACAAATGACAAACGTGTCACCCAGTACGTTAAATTCGGTTTAACTTTGAACACCTTAATATCTTTATAACTGCTTTATACTCGTGTACCAAAAGAGTGGATGACACGCCCCATTTTGTTACGTCCATAGCAAAGGCACCATTCCGCCACTTATGGTATTCGGGGTAATTTAAAAATCAGACATAAATTAGACCAGCTGACGAATGCGCATACGAAAAAAGATGCCACATTCTAGCATCTTCCGCTCAATCGACCCTTTACGAAATTTCTGTAAAATTGGTACTCGGTACACCATTCCGCCACTTATGGTATTCGGGGTAATTTAAAAATCAGACCAGCTGACGAATGCGCATACTAAAAAAGATGCCACACATTCTAGCATCTTCCGCTCAATCGAGCCTTTACGAAATTTCTGTAAAATCTGTACTCTTTAAGCAATGAAGGACGGAACGAAGAAAAATTTAAAATCCATATATGGGTGAGGGTTTTGTATATAAGTCGGATCAACCTACTGAAACTTTTTTAATTGTTTGGATTAATTTTTGAAGATAATGTTTTTTTGGCGTTGATTCCCACAAATCAAAAAACGCACACAACGAAAGGATTTGAAGGTACTACTAAGTAACATAACTCTACAAAATCCAGGGACCAATTAAAGGTGTAAGCAAGCGACCCATGCTTTTTAATATCCCTTTCTCTCACCCTATTTATTTCATTCTTTCAGCTTTTTTCACAATTTCACCAATAGCTGGAGTCGTACTGAGACCACCGGTGGCTGTATCGGTGCCTTGGGCGTTGATCAATCCGCCGATCTTTCATCGTCGCCGTTTCTTGCTTCACCGGCTCGTTTTCATTATGTCCAACCCACTATGCCATTGGGCAATTTTCGCCAGGTGTGCATATTTCGTACGCCTCGCAATGCCGGAATCAGAGGCGAAGTTTATCTGGAGCCGTTTTCGGCGAAAGTATGGCTACTATTCGGTGCCATCATAACACTCATAGGCGTTCTGCTATGGCTTTCCTTTGTCGTGGAGTTTCGTCAATTAAAGTTGTATATGCAATTCCTGCCCTCGCTCTTGGCCAGCTGTTTGATTTCGTTTGGTTCCGCCTGTTGTCAGGGCAGTTTTGTCGTACCCCTGTCCATGGGTGGAAGGATAACATTTTTCTCGCTCTCTTTGCTGACCTTTATCATATACAATTATTATACCTCTATTGTGGTGGCCATTCTTTTGGGTTCGCCCGTCAAATCGGGCATTAAGACCATCGGTCAGTTGGCGGAGAGTAATTTGGAAGTGGCCTTGGAGCCGATACCATATACGAGGACATATTTAAATGTAAGTATTACTAAATGTCTAGAAAGTGTGTGGTTTTTTGGAAATTTATTTGGAGTGAACTAAATTTGAGGTATATGAGACTGCTATATATATTTCTCGCCTAATAATGAAAATGCGAATATTTATCATCAAAAATGGTTGTATAGTCTTTCAAAGTATTCTCCAGCATGATTAATACACTTTTGCATGCGCTCAAACCAATTGTCAAAGCCCTTTTTCCACTCCGATTGAGACACCTCCAAAACATGGTTTTTGAACGCTTCAACAGCATCTTCTGGCGACGAAAATCGTTGACCACGCATTTTTTTCTTGATGTGCGGGAATAAAAAGAAGTCATCAATTCGACGTTTTGGCCGGTCAAAAAGGCGATGGTTTGAGCCGATGTGTGAGAGCTCGCATTGTTATGGTGCACAATGATTCGTCTTCTCTTGTTCGTTTTTCGAATTTCTCCGAAGACTTCAGGGAAACAAATTTTGGTGTATCACTCAGAATTGACCGTCCTACGTTGCTCAAGCGGAACAGTCGCCACATGACCAGTTTTGCCGAAGAAACAGGCGACCATTTGCTTCGAAGTGCTTCTTCCACGAACAACTTTTGTGGGACTTGGCTCGTCTTCGAAGATCCACACGGTCGATTGCTGTTTCGTTTTGGGCTCATACGCATAGACTCATGATTCGTCACCTGTGACGATCTTCTAAACGTCTTTTGAAGCACCGCGATCGTATTTTTTCACAATTTCTTTGCACCAATCGACACGAGCCTTTTTTATGAGCGATAGTCAAATTGTGCGGGATCCAACGAGAACAAAACTTTTTTACGGCCAAGTGTTCATGCAATATCGAATGTATGCTAGTGGAAAAAATGCCCAAGGATGCCTCTATCTCACGGTATGCCAGATGACGATCTTGCATTATCAGTTCACGCACGGCATCAATGTTCTCTGGCACAACGGCCGTTTTATGACCTTCACGACCTTCTTTAAGCGAGTGTCGGTTACGATTGAATTCATTAATCCAGTTTCTCACAGTGCTATAGGATGGTGCTTCATCGCCATATGTGACAGCGCATAGAGAAATGGACCTAAGGGTAAAAAAAATCAATTTTCATTTTTTTCCTTTTTTGATGTGGAAAACATCTGAGCATCGAATGAGACCGATCCCATGCCCCATAAGTGTTCCCTCACAGAGATATGCGCGTTTTATGAAAGTGAAGTCGACCCTTAGGTCCCTTTCTATTTTGCGCGTCACATATAGAGATTTAAGTTCATCGGTGCACTCTTGACGTGATACGTAATCCACGTCGAAAGTTGTGAAAAATGATCGCACGAAAATGTTCACGAGTTAAGGCCTTTTTTGCCAAATTGATTTTTTCAAGTCACTGTAAACAACACAAATGATGGTCGTCAGTCAAAACGTTCTGAGTACGTTTATGCTAAAAAATGACAAACATTCCAATGGAAATGTCAGATGGCGCCAGGCAACTTAGTGTTGCCTAGGCCAGAATTATATATAGCAACCCTCGTGTACAGGATGCCGCACAATTAACTGTGCGGTTTTTGAATTCTTAACACATAACTTTTTAATTTGAACGAGTATTACAATTTGTATGCCTCAAACCACTCAGGAGCGCAATCTTATGGTGTAGGGTATCTTATTGTCCGTCCCATCCGACATAAGCTCTTATTCTATGACCTTTTTTTATTAATCACGTTCTCTTTAGATTTCTACCCTCCCCGAGATACGCAGTTTTGTGCGCAACAAAATTAAAACGAAAAAGAATCCCGACAGTGTTTGGCTGCCCATCACGGAAGGCCTACGACGGGTACGTGATGAGCCGGGCTTTGTCTATGGCACAGAATCATTTTCCAGCTATGCCCTAATCGAGCGTTCCTATAGGGCCCAAGAGATATGTGATCTGAATGAGATATTGCTTAGGCCTCTGCAGATCTTGTATGCCCATGTACATCATAATTCATCGTATTTGGAAATTGTTAAACTTAAGTATGAGCGAGGATGGAGGGAGAATTAGAGGGTTAAATTTTAAAATTATTAATAAAATCCTTGACATTTCAGACAATATCGCATTTTGGAGGCGGGCATTCATCGCCGTCTACAGGGCATTTGGGTCAAGACTAGTTTGCATTGTTATTTGTCCAGTGGATCCTTGGTTCAAGTGGGCCTGGAATATACCGCCCCCCTATTCATAATGCTGGCCAGTGTTTATATGCTAGTGCTAATAATACTGCTGCTGGAAATATGCTGGAGCAAATACGTAAAGGATGTCAACTTTGAAAAGTTCCGCCAGTGGAGAAATTAAGCGAAATATTTGTGAGCAAAAAAAGCACTTAGCCGTTTTGGAATGTACTCAAATTTATATTATATGTAGGCCTTAAACTTACATTAGACTTTAAAGGGGTTTATTTAAATAAATTGTAAGGCCGCAAATATTCACCGCCAGTCGATTTGCGTTTTTTTTTCTCCTTCTTTTAATCCTTCGGTACGTGTATAATTTATTCATCATTTCCTCTGCGTATTTTGCTGCTTACATTACATTTATCATATCTTGATTTTGTGGCTGCATTTACACCTTTTTAGAAACCATTTGCATTTATTTTCTACAGCGCACCAACTGACCCCGCCTTGGCAAAAAATAACAAAAGCCACCCTAACAAATCTGCAGAAATACCGGCAAACAAAAATTATACAATCCTTACGAATAAAATCGTCGTGGCCACGAATGTTTGTGTGTCGCCAAAGCACATTTCCATAGAAATCGCCAGCGTGCGATAAAAGGATAACGAACGTTAAAAAGGATGTTTTACAAAAACCACAGCCCTTCCCCTTTGCTCTCTCTCTCTCTCTCTCTCTCTCTCTCTTTAGAAAGCGATATGAATGCAGTGTTAACAGGATGTTAAATATTGGTGAAAAGAACAGATGGAGAGAAATGTATACTAGGGTGGGCCGATTTAGGAGGACAAAAAATTTTCGATATTGTACCAGCGATTTTTCGATAGCTTTTGGCATGAGGAAAAAAAGTTCCACTACGACATACCCAAAAAATCATTTTCGAGGCGCCCAAATTTAAATTTCTTGACTTTTTCTCAACTTTTATTTTTAAGTTTTTTTTTGTAGGTAACAAAAAAATATTTTTTTTAAGTAACTCCTCGGGCCCGGATGGTATCACGGCACTAATCCTATGTAAGTGCTCCTCGACGCTAGCCCGTCCACTGCGCAACCTTTTCAACCTTGCTTATCGTGCGGGAGTCTTCCCAGCGTGTTGGAAGGTTGCGAACGTCCAGCCGATCCCTAAAAAGGGTGAAGCCAATAGTCCTGCAAATTATCGGCCAATCGCGATTTGCTCTGCGCTCTCCAAGGTAATAGAGAACATGTTTAACCACTATCTTATAGGGTATCTCGAGTCCAACGACCTGCTTAGCGATCGACAGTATGGCTTCCGTAGAAATCGCTCTACGGGAGACCTGATGTCTTTCCTGTCGGAAAGCTGGAGTCGGTCTATCCACCAGTTTGGTGAGAGTAAGGTCGTGGATCTGGATATCTCCAAGACATTTAATAGAGTCTGGTACGGTGCACTCTTATCAAAGCTGATCGCGTTTAGTGTCGGTAATACATTTGCTCGCTTAATATCGAGCTTCCTTAGATATCGCACTATACGAGTTGTTGTAGATGGGTTCTCATCCAATAAACATAGGCTGACCGCAGGTGTGCCACAAGGCTTTGTCCTTTCTCCCTCATTATTTCTCATTTTCATTGATGATCTTTTGGTTCAGACCGTGAATTCAATCTACTCTTTCGCGGATGACAGCAACCTATGTCATTCATAGTCATTCGACCGTAGGCCGAGTCTTTAAGATATTGAAGACAAAAGGCGAATTATGGAAGAGACACTTGGCTGGGATTTGCTGGCCATTTCCGAATGGGGTCGAGTGAATAGAGTAGATTGCGCGTAAGACACAGTGCAGCGATTCATTGACCCGTCAGTATCGTCATTATCTATCGATGGTATGGATATCGAACAATCAGATGCTCTTGATGTTCTGGGCATGAAAATACAATGTGACGCTCCTTGGGCGAGGCATGTATTCGAAGTGTCGAAAAAGCACTCAAGTGTATAGGCTGCCTATAGCGGTACAAGAAATATTTAACTCCTTCTGATCTTTTCGATATCTATACAACCTACATTAGGCCAAAGATGGAACACAACTCCCATATATGGGCAGGTGCTCCAGGTGCTTGGAGCTTCTGGACCGTGTTCAAAGAAGAGCGATGGTGCTGATAGGTAACAGTAGGGTATCCAAAACTATTGTTTCCCTGAAGCATCGTCGGAATGTGGGTTGTGTGTCGCTACTTCCATGGTGTGTATTCTTCAGACATTCGTGGTCTTATTCCTGACGTGTGGATGTTCAGCAGGGATACACGACTTTCCAGAAATTCACACCCATTTGTTATCGAATGGCCGGTTGACCGCACTCTACACTACATATCATATTCGTTTTTCTCCCGTACTGTCCGTATGTGGAATCGACTTCCGGCAAATGTATTTCCCACCAATTACGACATCCAGAAATTCAAGACCAATGTCAATAAACATTACTCACCTACCAACGACCAACGCAATGCATTTCATGTTTAGGAGTCAACCCCTGAGTGTTGGCTAATTAAAAAAAATGAGCGCGTGGGAATAGAAATACGACTGAGAGATTCGAATCAGAGAGGAAGTAAAAAAATTTAAATTCGGGAGCCTCGATAATATATTTTTTTAATGTGTCGTAATGGAATTTTTTCCCTCATGCCATAATCGATCCACCCTAATAGAAACGTTTTTAATCCACCCACAGCTACAGCGAAAAATATGTTCACGGCTTATGGACAGACTGCCAAAGGTGATATTTGCAATTAAAATGTAATGTGGCTTCCCAAAACGCCCCAGACAACATCAAATAAGCGCAAATGTGTTGTGTCCTTCACAAACAATCGCATCTACCAGATTTTATTGTCCCGATTCCACTTAAGTTTGATTTGTTCGAGAATTAAAAGCGATTTGCCACACAAGCGGGTCCTTACAACAACAATAACAGCTACAAAAGAAAGATCCTTCAATTTATCTCTGGTATTAAATGGCATAACAACATAAAGTCAGGGCAATATTGGGCATAATAAGAAGACAATATTTTTTTTATGATAAACTTATCTACAGGGTTTAGGATTTCGTGTCCACGATTCAAGCATGGAAAGTAATGGCAACAGGAAAGGAAATACAAGGTGGGCGATTTAACATTTTCAATTTGAATCGACTACAAAAAAAGTACTAATAATTTTTCAAAATTTTCAGTTTTATTCGAAAGTTTGAACTTTGTCAAACTTGCTTGCTCGGCAGTACGAGGGCTGCTATATATATTTCTGTCCTAATAATGAAAATGCGAATATTTAGCTCGTTTGTTTTATTTTGGTCTGTTGCTTTTACACATTGAACAGGGATTAAGCGGCTCAAGACCTCTTGCTTCTATATTTAAATAGAAGACAAGTTTTTAACAAAATCGTAAAGTGACATTGATTTTCGTGGCTGCACACTACTTTTATCATGATTTCGGGTCCGTGACAACCCTCTTCAGAAAGCCTTGCTGCAATTGTTGAAAGTAAAACCGAACTCTATAAGGCCAGGCTCTCCACAAACGAATGAGAACTACTGAATTAACCCTTACTTTTCAAGTTTTCTTCACACAATTGCCCACGAAAATACAACTCACTCTTGCCACCTCTAAAGAGACTCCACATCGAGAGACATCAATAGATTTCTTTTACAACGTGTTATAAATATTTATAATTAAAAATGGTTTTATTGTTTTCAAAGTATTCTCCAGCATGATTTATCCACTTTTGCATACGCTCAAACCAATTATCGAAGCACTTTTCCACTCCGATTGAGACACCTCCAAAACATGGTTTTTGAACGCTTCAACAGCATCTTCTGGCGACGAAAATCGTTGACCACGCATTTTTTTCTTTATGTGCGGGAATTAAAAGAAGTCATTGGGTGTCAAGTAAGGGCTATACGGCGGATGACCCATCAATTGGACGTTTTGGCCGGTCAAAAAGGCGCTGGTTTAAGCCGATGTGTGAGAGCTCGCATTGTCATGGTGCACAATGATTCGTCTTCTCTTGTTCATTTTTCGTATTTCTCCGAAGACTTCAGGCAAACAAATTGTTGTGTACCACTCAGAATTGACCGTCCTACGTTGCTCAAGCGGAACAGTCGCCACATGACCAGTTTTGCCGAAGAAACAGGCGACCATTTGCTTCGAAGTGCTTCTTTCACCAACAACTTTCGTTGGATTTGGCTCGTCTTCGAAGAACCACACGGTCGATTGCTGTTTTACTTCGGGCTCATACACATAGATCCATGAGTCGTCACCTGTGACGATCTTATAAACGTCTATTTAAACACCGCGATCGTATTTTTTAAATTTTTTTTGCACCAGTCGACACGAGCCTTTTTTTTGAGCGATTGTCAAATTGTGCGGGATCCAACGAGAACAAAACTTTTTTACGGCCAGGTGTTCATGCCATATCGAATGTATGCTGGTGGAAGAAATGCCAAAGGATGCATCTATCTCACGGTATGTCACATGACAATCATGCTTTATCAGTTCATGCACGGCATCAATGTTCTCTGGCACATCAGCCGTTTTTGGAGGACCTTCACGACCTTCGCCTTGAGCGAACGTCGGCCACAATTGAATTCATTAAACCAGTTTTTCTCAGTGCTATAGGATGGTGCTTCATTGTCATACAAAGATTTAAGTTCATCGATGCACTCTTGTCGTAATAATCCATGTCGAAAGCTGTGAAAAATGATTCACGATTTAATTCTATTTTTTTTTTTTGCCAAATTGATTTTTTCAAGTCACTGTAAATAACACAAATGATGGCCGTACGTCAAAACGTTCTGAGTGCGTTTATGCTAAAAAAAAATGTCGGACTTTCCAATGGAAATGTCAGATGGCGACAGTGTTGCCTAGGCCAGAAATATATATAGCAACCCTTGCACCACAACTGGCTCGACAGTACCTCATCCAATCAACCCAATTTGTTATACTTTTCGATTGTTTCGCGTCGAATATCTTCAATGGCATCGTACGTATGTATGCTATAAAATGTCAAACTTTCCAATGGAAATGTCAGACAGTGCCAATGTCAGAACACTAAGTGTTGCCTAGGCCAGAAATCGATATAGATACGATACAGTGCATTATAAAAAACAACAACTATCGCAAGGCAGTATGATGCATTTTTATTGTGTTTATTTTGTTCGGTGGAATACTCTACTGCCGACTGGTTTTCATTTTATTTTTAATCTGCCTGCACTTAAGTTTATAGAAATTGATCATGGTTTAAACACATTCGTCAGTTGGGGTCTAGGGATGGTAAAGAAGCATTCACCCCTTGCAGTCAACACTGCTTACAACTTTCTAAATATATTTTTGTTTATTTAATAAAATGTTCAATAGAAACAATGTCTCAAATCTGGCTATGAACTTATTTTAAAGAAAAACGCTTAGTAAAAATCTCTTATGTTGAACAAGAAAATAATTCAATCCGAAAAAAATAAATTTGGGGATCATAGTATGGTTGAGTGGAATCATATTATGGTTGTAGGGATCATAACATGGTTGCGTGTGAATCATACTATGGTTGTGAGGATCATACTTTGATTGTATGTGAAAGACAATATGGTTGTGAGTATCATAATATGGTTTTGGGGATAATAGTATGACTGTATGTGACTCATAATGTGGTTGTTTTATATTAAAAATTATTTATTTTGTTTATTTCGTTGGGTATATGGTTGTGGTACAACAATATTATGATCCTCACAACAATAGTATGATTCAAATACAACCATACTATGATCCTCACAACAATAGTATGATTCACACATAACCAAACTATGATCCCCACAACCATAGTATGATTCACACTCAACCATACTATGATCTCCACAACCATAGTATGATCCTCACAACCATAGTATGTTTCATATACAACCATAGTATCATCCTCACAACCATAGTATATTTCATATACAACCATAGTATGATCCTCACAACCATACTATGATTCACACGCAACAATGTTATAATCCCTACAACCATAGTATGAACACACCAATATTATTTATTAGAATTTGGTTAAGTTGTCAACAATAGATTTGAATTATGAAAATTATTCAAAATACATTTAATTCAAAATAATAGGGAGTGATTTATTTCACAGTAGAAAAAAATAAGTTTAAATAAACGTAAGCGTTTTTATTAAAAATATTTCCGTTAAACAAAGCCAAAGCAGCTTGTTTAAAAAATTTTAATTTCGATAAAAAAGTACTATAATTGCATTAGATCCGTAGCAATAACATTTGTTCTTAAAGCATATTAAAATGAAGAAAAATTACAATCATACAGTATGATTGCCGTAATCATAATATGGTTAACATAAAACGCAAAATACTTTTGTCGCACCAACCATATTTATATTGTTGCTATAACCATATTTTCATTATTAAATTTGGCAATAAAACTATTGTTACATTTCAACAATATTAATATTGCAGAAATTATAATATTGTCAAAAATAAATTCAGTTAACAATGTTATGGTTGCGACGAACATATTATTATTGCCGTGACCATGTAGTAACCATGTTTTTTCTCTGCGTGTAGTCCCACCTCCTGCACATTAACACTGTGTAAATTTCCTCATATCACTTGCTGTTTGTTTCTTCATGTATGACACCACATCATATCAGCCAAAAAGGCAACAAGATATGCTTGTCATAAACTTTCAAAGTTTTTACTAATGTTGACAGAGTTTAAAATGTTTCTTAATTTAATCCGAGGGTGTGCAAACTTAGTCTCTACAAATTGTGCTAATAAATTAAAGATTTATAATATTCGCGTGAAGTGGCGTGTGGCTTATCTAGAAAGGAGGTAACAAGTTTATACACAATAATACTCGTATCTGTAGAAATTCCCAACTGACATCTGATAATTTGTCGAGGTAAACACTTGCGTGATAACGGAGTAATCACTTAATGATAGCGCAGCCAATTGTTAGCTCTATTTCTATTCATATAAAATGTGAATGAAAAATAAAATGTGATCTGGAAAGAATTGTTGTCGTAAATTTTAATTTCTTTAAAATTGTATAAATTACAATATAAAGGTGTGGTCGAAATGGTGCGGGTTGGTTCCTTATGAGTGTCAATTTGATTGAAGAATAAAGTACTTATAGTTCAATAACCTTGTTTCTAGTGACTTAGGAGAAGGTTTGACATAACTGGGGGCCAATATTTCGTGGAGCATAACCCGATATACTGGAAAACTTCCAATAGTTAGTACTCTCAATTTAAATAGGCTTTTTAAACATTTGTCTGTTTAATCGATTTAAAAAATATATTTACAAATGTGACAGCGCATAGAGAAAGAGACCTAAGGGTAAAAAAATCAATTTTCTTTTTTTTTCTTTTTTGGATGTGGACAACATCTGAGCATCGAATGAGACCGATCCCATGTTCCCAAAAGTGTTCCCTCCCAGAGATATGCGCGTTTTGTGAAAGTGAAGTCGACGATTCTAAGCGCAAATAGAAAGGGACCTTATCTTTAAAATGGCTCTCCTGAACAAAACTGGCTTTTAACCTTAGGCCCCTTTCTATTTTGCGCGTCACATATACTGGGTGTTATACAATTTTTTTTGATCTAACGTTCACGGTACGCAGTTGCATTTACTTTAACACCAGGTTCTAGAAATACGACTGGAAAGCGTCTATCGGCTGTTTCTGCGGCATAAACGATGACGTAAGGAGCAGCTTGAGTTCTAGTGACCATACTTGGCTCCAAGTTATTGTACGATCTCTCTGATAACCATATCCGGTCGTTTTGTTTGTTTCCGTACAGCTCTATTGGGTAATTTTTCTCGTCAGAAAAGACGATACCAAATCGTCCGCTGGCTTTTTATCTTCTTTGCTCTTTGCAGTCTTTGGAGTTTTTGTTTAGATGTAAAACTATGTGCCTTTTAAATCTTGTAAGGCTTCATACCGAGCTTTTCCTTTTAAATATCCCGAACGCTTGAGTGGGATTGCACTGATAGCTTGGCAGATTTGTCGAGTTGAAAATGGTAACACTTCAATCAACGCAACCTGTATAGTCACAGATTAAAGACATGGGCCTTAAAAAAAGAATATAAAATCCTTTGGCTGCTGCTCGGGGACCCTCTAATCGCTTTTAGGCCAATTTAGACTAAGAAAACTAGAAGAGGGCGGTCCAACCATAATGCACGATGTCAATTGTGAGTCACACCAAAACGTCAAGTTTTGTCCAACTTAATAAATTTAACCATGGAGAGGTACATACGAAGGCGACCGCAAAACTAACTGGCCTGGCACATTTTCTGTTTTACTAGCCATTTTTTTTAAAGCAATCTTTTATGTCATCTGTCAAAATTTCCGAAATATGTAATGATTTTTTTCTTTGTTACAGGTGATTGAAGTAAACAAGTTTTATAATTTTTGAAAAATGGAAAATAAAGAGTTTCGTGCGGTAATTTAACACTTTTATATGAAAGGTTATACGCCACAATTAATCAAGGATGAATTGGATTCTGTTCATGGTGATAATGCACCATCATACTCCACCGTGAAATCCTGGGTTCAACAATTTAAAATAGGTCGTTCAAGTACGGAAGATGAACAACGCTTTGGAAGACCGAAAACTGCTACTTCTATTGAAAACATTAGAAAAATATTTAATGAAGTGACTAAAGATAGACGAATTAAGCTCAGAGAACTTGCTGATATTGTTAAAATACACGGAAAACAAGTTTGGAGTATTTTACATGATGAACTCCACATGAAAAAGCTATCCGCAAGATATGTGCCGCGTTTGTTGACTTTGCCCCAAAAAATCGTCCGTTGGACAAATTCCGAGGAGCTTTTAGCGATTTATCAGCGTAATCCAATAGAGTTCTTGCGCCGATTCATAACTGTTGATGAAGCATGGATCCATCACTACATCCCAGAATGCAAAGAATGCAAAGAACAGTCAAAACAATGGAGAGAAGCTGGTAAAAGTGGTCCCAAGAAGGCGAAAACTGTTAAGTCAGCAGGAAAAGTAATGGCCACAGTATTTTGGGATGCAAGGGTTATAATATTTATTGATTATCTTGAGAAAGGAAAAACTATAAATAGTGAATATTATTGTGTATTATTGGATCGGTTGAGTGAAGAAATCAAGATAAAACGACCGCATTTAGAAAAAAAAGTTATTTTTCATCAAGATAATGCTCCTTCACACACTGCATTTTTAACTCAACAAAAACTGGCCGAATTACGATTTGAAATTGCTCCGCATCCACCATATAGTCCAGATTTAGCTCCTTCTGTTCATTTATTGTTTCCAAATTTAAAAAAAAAATCTCGGTGGCAAAAAATGTTCGTCTAATAGCGAGGGTATTGCTGAAACTGAGGCATATTTTGAAGGTCTTGAAAAATCTTATTTTTTGGATGGAATTAAAAAACTTGAAAAACGTTTGATGAAGTGTATTGAGTTGAAAGGAGATTATGTTGAAAAATAAATAATAATAATTCCAAAAAAACGGTTCTTTTTATGTTAGGCCAATTACTTTTGCGGTCGCCCTCGTAATTGCGCACCGAGTTAAGTTGAAGCCTTTCGTCAAAATGCATTTGGTGCACTCCGTGATTTTTTACAACATCACATCAGCATCGACCAAATTATTCCACAATTGGGAGAATTGTGAGCAAATTCCAGCACATCGGGTCTGTAGGAAACCAGTGCATGCTCGCCCAGTTCGTTCTGCCATCGTTCTTCATCTTAAATATGGTAGGTCAACGGACTTCTTGTGGCCAGAAATTGAGGACCTGCACGATATGTGGTTCCAATAGAATGGCGTCACTTGCCACACAGCCAACGAAACAGCTCTTTTGCGCGAGTAATTGAATGGCCGTGTTATCTCTCGTTGTAGCGATGTTAATTGGCCGCCCTGATGATGTGATTTTACACTGTTGGACTTCTTTCTTTGGAGATATTAAAAAGAAAAAGAGTAAGTCAATTAGACAAGAACAATTCAAGAGCTAGAGGATGAATTAATTCGGCAGCTTAACGACATTGAACCTCCATTTTGTCTTAGTCATTGAAAATAACGACAATGGGATAGATGTATGCTACCGAAGCCGTGGCGAGTATTTGGCCGATAGTTTGTTTTATTTACAATTAACATCGTGCGTTCCTGTTGGACCGCCCTTCAGTTTTTGTGCTCGTTTTCTCCATAGAAAAAATGAATAGCCTCATAACGTCCGATTTATATGGGGAAACTATGTGAAAACTAGTTTTACTTTCTTCAAAATTTTGCGTAAAATGTCTTTTGTTAGGTTTTCTATCATTTGAAGCAGCTGCCTGCTGTATCTGTGTGAAATCAATTAATATAAAAAAATATTTGTTTGCTGTTTTCAAAATTAAGATTGTCAGTTTGTCCGCTGCAGCCTGATTGAGTTCAATAAATTGATTTTTGTACCCTCCGTCATAGCATAGAGGATATGTATTTAGTTTCTCATTCCGTTTGCAGCACTTGGATATATTGGTCGGAAACCCCATAAAGTATATCGAGCTCTTATCACAATAAAGACGTAAGTGCCACTTGCTTTTTAAAGAAATTCGATAGAAACTTGTACAACGCTCTTAAGCTTAAATTTTAATATTCACAAATTCAATTCCTCCACATAAATTAGACAAAAAAAACCTTCTGCTGTAAATTGTTATATTTGGCCTTTACGTCTTTTTCGCGGTTAGAGCTCGATATATATTCTGAATCGTCGTAAAGTTCTAAGGTGATCTAGCCATGTCCGTCTGTCTGTGGAAAGCGGGAGCGTTTCTCTTAATACTTTCTTGCATAAGAGGTCCCTGAGCGATAGTCAGGCATGCAGTTGTGGGGCGCCAGTTAGGTTTGGCTTCATGTTCTGTGCGAATGACCTCTCTATGAGGACAAACGGGACCTGGACACCATGAGCATTGTTTCGTCTGATGCTCAGTATGACGTCAGTGGCGTGCTCTCCACAAGCGCATGTCAAGCTAGGATTAGTCAGTTCGCCTGTTAGGCCTTCTCTAGGCGCCGTGTTTTTGTTGATTGATCTTGTTTCCGCTGTATCTGGTAGTTAGTTCCCTTTTGTCCTTCGATACTTGATGCTACGGAAGACTACCAGTCCCCTGGTTACAAGGGACTGAAGCAGGGTGTATCCTTGGTTACAAAACTTGACCGGAGGTTATCCGGTACCACGGAGGACTGGGAATGATGGGATTTTCTCGAGACTTTACCTAGTCGATAAAGGCCCTCGGAACTTGTTGGGAGGTCGGACGGACCTAGCCTTAAAACGAAAGAGGTAGAGATAGACCTTGAGGAAGGAAGCAATATCAAGCATGGTTTTAGACCCTAACATCAATATGTGACAGCGCATAGAGAAAGGGACCTAAGGCTAAAAAAAACAAATTTTCACTTTTTTTTGATGTGGACAACATCTGAGCATCGAATGAGACCGATCCCATGCCCAAAAAGTGTTCCCTCCCTGAGATATGCGCGTTTTATGAAAGTGATGGTACACCAAATTTACACGTATTTAAATCTTTAAAATGGCTCTCCTGAACAAAAATGGTTTTGTGTCTGCATATATCATATCTCTCGGCCAATGCCATTGACTTTGGGTGACCAGTCCCGCGCTACGAGATCTGACCGAAGACTAAAGTCTGGTGCCACGGGTATTCAGGAGCCCCTCAGACTGATGTTCAGGCCTGACTAGCAGGTGCGGCCCTTCGGAGAGTATCGTGGTGGCTGTGCTTTTAACCCAAATCGCGGGGATAGCTTCGGCTCGACGTGAAGTTGCCTTCCAGCGGGGTGATGTGACCATTATATCAGCAGAGGTTTTAGCTAGGCCTCGGCCCCTTACCAAGTTTGTTTTTATAAAGCACACTTCAAATTGGTACCGGCGGTATTGACCTTAAGGGGCGCTGACCGTCGCTTGATAATGGCTCCTGTTGCGATGTCGCACCATGGTTGAAGCTATCATGTAAATCACTTGGACGCTCTCTGTGGAAGCAAATTAAAGGTCCCACTATTGAAGCGTTGTGGATGAAATTTCGCAGAAACATGTGTTGATGGAGTGAAACGATTTGTTTTAAAAGTTGGTCAGATCGGCAATATCTCATGAACTATTAGAGATACGACGATGACATTTACAACATAGTTAATGGTCGGTGTCACGACCCCTTTAGAAACTCGCATTTATGACCAAACTAATAGAGCGGTCTTTATGAAGTTTATACAGAATGAAATTAATGTCTAGAAAATTTTCATAAATTATGTTGCGGTAAAATTGAACAAGGGGCGTGGCACCGCCCACACAACCCTAAACTTAAAAACATGATTATACTTAGTAGGGACATAAATACTGTTTGTTACAGCATTGAACACAACCATTTTTTCAATAGTAGAACTGAACATACCCCGTTAATGTCATATGAGTTTTGAAGGCTTTCCTCAATAGCGTTAGTCTGTAACGGGATTTTAAAATTGTTTCAAATTTCATCATGGGGTGGTCAGATAATGACGGTTCTCATTATAAAGCGATATTTTCAAAACGCTCCGGCCACTAGGGATTAGCCGCATGTTCGTCCACCGATGCATAAAACTGTTTTAGGAGACTGGAGATGTAAAAGACCGCCACCGGATCACGCTCTGTTCGTGGGCGGTCCACGCTCTGTTCGAACACCGCATGTCATCAAAGCCGTTAAATTAAGAATTCACAGAAATCCGCTCCGAAAACAGAAAATCATGGCCTGTAAGATGAATATCACGCAAAAGACCACGAGTCGAATCATTAAAAAAGACTTGGTACTTTTGGCTTTCAAACGACGTACCGTACATTTATTGACTGCAGCTTTAAAAAAAAAAATAGGATTGAAAAATGCAAACGTCTTTTAGTGAAGCGCGCTGATAACTTGCACAGAAAAATTTTGTTCACCGATGAAAAAACTTGTACCGTTCAGGAAAAATTTAACAAGCAAAATGATAAGTATCTGCGCGGTCATCTAAGGAAGCATCTGAACTGCTCCCAAGGGTGGAAAAGGATCATTACCCAACTTCAGTCATGATTTGGTGGGGTGTCTCTTACGGTGGGGTCACTGACCTGCATTTCTGCGAACAAGGAGTCAAAACATCGACCAAAGTTTACCAAGAAGCCGTTTTGAGAGCTGTTGTGAAGCCTCTTAACAATTCCCTGTTCCAAAATCAGCCATGGACTTTCCAGCAGGATTCTGCCCCGGCTAAAACGTCCCAGGCCTGGCTTCGAATCAATTTGCCACGTTCATTTCCTCTGAAAAATGACCCTCAGGCAGTCCAGATTTGAACCCATTGGATTACAAATTGTGGACGGTTTTAGAGGACAAGGTTTGTCAGAAAAGATACCCCAACATTAAGACTGCTTTGGTTCGAGCTGGGGCCAATTTTCCAATGGACGAGGTTCGTGCAGCTATTGACGATTGACCAGTGCAACTTAAGGCGTGTGTAAAGGCAAAAGGCGGACATTTCGAATAAGTAGATTAAAAAATATTTGGTCCAAAAACATTCAGTACTTTTTATTTTACGGCATAAAACGTGTGTAACAATATTTATGTCCCTACTTAGTACAACCCCGACCATTGAAAGGCTATACCTCGTAAACTAATGCCGGTATGACAATAGAAGTTGGTATATATGAAGTTGTGAGGGAAAAGGAAAACACTCTGATAAAAAAAGGAGGCCGATGTCATGCCCCCTTGGCAAAATGTTCATATAAGACCGTATTTCATGATGGAGGGTATATAAGCTTCGGCACAGCAGAACTTAATTTGACCACTTGTATTTTCTGGTTGTTGATTGTTATTGATGGCATTCTCAAACACTGGCAGCTCGAAACAAATGGAGGCGCGTAAACGTGCCTTTTTTAACAAAGGCACGAGACGTCATTAATTGATAAAGAAGAAAAAAACGCGAACGTTTTCTGAGAGTATTTGGGTGATTACTGTGAAATGACGTTCGAAAATTTTCCAATCGTATGTAAAAAGCGGTCTTTTAAGCGGTGTAGCACGAGTTTGATGTTATGTTCTGAGAGCTTCCTGAAAAATAAACAACTTGTTTGCGTCAATAAGTGGCATACTTTTTATTATTAGAAATTCTGGAGACGTATTTTGAGGATTGTGTAATTAAATTATTATGGGGCCACCGTGGTGTGATGGAAGTGTGCAAGACTATCATCCAGTAAACATAGGTTCAATCCCAGAAAAGGACATCTAAAAATATTTCAGCAGCGGGATTTTACCTCGTTAATGCCGGCGATAGATTTAGCTCCAACCCATGTAAGAACATCCTTTTTAAATGCAGTCCGATCATTGAGTATCAAAGTTGAATCGTGCACAGCTCACTGATTTCAGAGAAGTTCCCCTTGATCCAGGAAACCAAATTTGCCGACAATGTCTTATATCAGACAATTTTAAACAATAACTGAACTCAATCGAGAATTCTTACTGATATCGTTTCGAATTCTGTTCGATTTGTCTAAGGATTTTTTATTTATTACGTTCCAAAATATCTGAACGAGTTCGGCCCAAATTCTGTTAGACGTTTCTGTGGGATTTTTATGATTTTTTTGTTCGGACTTAAAGAACTCGCAACGAATTCAGAACTATTTATCAGAGCATATGAGGATTCAAAGAACACACACGTGACTATTGAGAAGCCAATGCATCCACAACAAGTCACTGTTTAGTGTCGATTTTAGTCTGGCGGCATCATTGGGCCACTTTTCTGTAAAAAGGAGCAAGGAGCCGCCGTTACCTTCAACGGTGAGAATTGCCGCGCCATGCTTAACGATTTTTTGTTTCAAAAAATTCAAGAGAATGACATGAACGACATTTTTGTCTTAAAATAGACGGGCCACCTGTCACTCAGCCAGCTCAACCGTGGATGTTTAACGCAATGTTTTTGAAATTCGAGTAATCAGTCGAAATTGTGATGTCAATTGACCGCCTCGGAGCTGTGATTTAAGCCCTTTGGTTTATTTTCTGTGAGAGGCCATTAAGGACAAATCTTACGCAAAGCATACAGAGAAAATTGAAGTGTTGAAACATGAAATCGAAGTTGTCATTGAAGGGATTCGAACCGAAACAATGGAAAATGTACTGAAAAATTGGGTTGATCGGGTTGATTTGAAAAATCGGTACTTTTTTTACAGCTAATTTAAATTTAAAAAGTTAAATCGCCCTCCACTGTACTTACAGCCAGTTATTTTGGATTTGAAATAAATAGCCGACCAACCATAAGGGGCTAATTTTTATTACTTATACATCCAAAGGGTTCTCTGGCACGGCTCGACGTAAAACTCAAACATTCACCAAAGACCAACAAGTCACAAGACACAGTCTGAATTTTGAACTTGTTGAAACTTGACGATAATTCTAACATATATTCTACTCACTGCTGTCTGTAATATGACATCTTAATTATGTCTAAATATTGCTTGGTTTGAATCTTATATATTAGAAACGCGACATCAGAAATAAATGAGTGAGGTAGCGCCTGAAAGGTGTTGAATTCCTCTTTACGAGGGCGGTTCTTAGCCTGGCACAAAAAGCGCGATATAAACAGAAAAAAGTTAAGTGTTTTGGAAACTTCCATCTCTGCTATGAACACATGTTAAATTTTGTTTCGATCTGGCAACTCCTTTATATAGAAACAGGTGTTCACAAAAGACGCATCCGCGATTTTTTTACAATGGAAAAATTAGAAATGCGTGGTGTCATTAAATATATGTGACCCGGTCTACGAAAAGGGACCTTCGGTGTAAAAACAAGTTTTCGAGAAAACAGCTGTTAAAGATAAACAAGTCATGTGAAATGAGTGTAGATGAAGAGGTTAGTTTCGTTCTTTGACAAACTTCTTTACGAGTTGGAAACTTCTGCTTTGCGCCATTAGAAAGAGCACACTTTAGTCTATCCGAATCGCCAAAAAAGTGAAAAATGATATTTTCACACCGAAGGTCCCTTTTCGTAGACCGGGTCACATATACATAAAAAAGGTTTATCGGGACAAAAAATTCATAATCATATGGTGAATGTGTGAGGTGAAAGTGCTCCTTCATATGCAACAGTAAAAAATTGGGTTGCTGAATTTAAACGTGGTCGTACAAGCATTGAAGATGAACCACGTAGTGGACGTCCACAAACAGCAACAACAACAGAAATTGTAGCCAAAGTGCATGATATGGTATTAAATGATCGACGAATAAATGTGCGTGAAATAGCTAATATCATGGGCATCTCAAATGATCGACTCCATTTAATTTTGCATGAAGAACTACAGATGAAAAAGCTTTCTGCAAGATGGGTGCCGGAGTCGACCAAAAACGCATAAGAATGAACATTTCTCAAGCTTGTTGGGATCGCTTTCAGCAAAATAAAATGGATTTTAAGCGTCGTTTCATAACTGCTGATAAGACATGGATCCACCACTATACTCCACAGACAAAAGAACAATCCAAACAATGGACTGAAGCTGGAGGAAGTGCCCCAAAGAAGGCAAAAACAATTCAATTGGCTGATAAGGTTATGGCAACGGTTTTTGGGACTTCAAAGGTATTTTATTGATTGACTATCTGCAAAAGGGTAAAACAAAAATCAGAGTACTATTGCAACCTTTTAGATCAATTAAATGTACAAATTCGAGAAAAACGTCCTGGCTTACAACACAAAAAAATAATTTTTCATCAAGACAACGCACCAGCGCACAAGAGTGTTTTAACAATGGCTAAAATCAACGAATTAAAGTACGAGTTGCTTGACCACCCACCTTATTCTCCTGATTTAGCTCCCAGTGACTTTTACCTGTTCCCAAATCTAAAAAAATTCCTTGCTGGCAAGCGTTTTACCTCTAATGAAGATGCAATTACAGTTGTAAACCACTATTTTGAAGACCTTGAGGAAAACTATTTGAATCAAGGGATAGAATTGCTAGGTAAGCGTTGGACTAAGTGTATTGAAGTTTCAGGAGATTATATTGAAAAATAAAAATATTTTTGAAAAACTAACTATTCTCTTTCATTGATAGGCTAAGATCTTTCCGAACCGCCCTCGGAAGGTAATGTAATATAGAAGTATTTTTCAGAACAAAAAAAAAATAATTTATTTTTATTTATTTATTTAGATATATTTTACAAATAAATTTATAAAATATATATTTTCAGAGGCGCTGGGAAACACGGACCATATGCGCCCGCCGCTGAAAAAAAATATATAAAAATTCAAATCGAGTGTGAAATCTTTATTGGTAATTTGAAAGGACATTTTATGGCATTAATTTTTCGACCAAAATTTTGCCATTTCTGGCTGAACGGCAAAGTCAATTAACATAATTGCCGCATTTGGGCTTAAGAGCAACAAGAAGAGGCTAAAGAGGTGCCATTATAGCCAGAGAAAACCATGGTTTGGTGCGGTTTATAAGCTGGTGGAATCACCGGGCATATTTTTTCAAAAATGATGATGGCCGGAAAGTAACCATGAATGGTGCTCGTTATCGCGCCATGATATTGATCTTTATGCTACCTGAAATTGAAGGCCGTAATCTTAATGACACTTGGTTTCAACAGGACGGTGCAATTTGCCATATAGCTGCTCAAACAATGGAGCTATTGAGAGGTCATTTCGAAAAGCAGCTAATTTCACATTTTGGACAGGTGAGTTGGCCGCCTAGATCGAGTGATATCACACCTTTAGACATTTTTCCTTGGGGTTACGTAAAGTCCAAAGTCTATGCTGACACCCCAGCTACGATTCAGGTTTTAGAAGCCAACATTACGCGTGTCGCTAAAGCCATACCGGTCGAAATGCTTGAACGAGTCATCCAAAATTGGACCCTCAGAATGGAAACCCTGAGGCGTAGTTGCGGCCAACATTTGAAATTATATTCAAAAAACAAAACAATGTCGTCCGTCTGATTATCGCTGTCAACTGATCAGTTGACAGCGATAATCAGACGGACGACATTGTTTTGTTAATTGACAACCCCTGAAGATGATTGACGAAGTCAATCGAAATATTGGGATAAATAAAAATTAAACATAGAACAACGAGTTTAAATAAATGACCTCAAGCCGAAAAATAATTTTATAAAATAACAACACTAAAGGTCAACTATATACTTACAACATATTCAAAAAATAAATGCTAGAAAATGTACTTTCAAATTACCAATAAAGATTCCACACTTGATTTGAATTTTTATATTTTTTTGTTCTGAAAAAATACCTTTAGATGGATCACCCTATATAAGTAGCCTTTTTCATTTTAAATCAATTGAGAAAGGCTAAAAAGTGCGCAGAAGTGCTCAAATCGGGGTTTAAATCGGATTTTCCGATTTTGTGGGTGTTTGGCAAAGTCCACAAAACGATACTTGTTGTACTCGACAAGACCTACAAGAAAATGGTATCACTTTGCAGACATTTTTTACTGTCGCATTAAATATAGGTATAAGTAGTTATAAAAAGTATAATCGTTTTCTATGTATAAGTACAACCAAGTAAGTGCTCCAGTAAAAGTTCTATAACTTCAGAACCCATGAGGAGCCCACTCTGAAATGTTAACAGTCATTAGTAGAGCAAATTACAGTGATACTTTTTAAATAATTTTAGGAAATTTTTGAAACATGTAAAGATCAAGAATATATCCTTGATTGAGTGAATTACATCGAACATGGAGGTGTAATTTTTAAATTATCATAAAAAGGACATCAATACCTTTAAGAGGGCACCTCACCTATTTGTTTCTGATGTCGCGTTCCTAACATTTCTGACCTCTAACGCAGCCATCTTTTCAAAAAAAAAAAAATAGTCCTACAGGCTAACTTTGAAGAATTTTTCTGTACAGAAATCAGGTGCCAGATTGCAGACAACAACGAAAATAATATATGTGCCAACTTTTATTAAAATCGAGGAGTTAACTTTTGTTAGAGAGTTAGATTTTGTTACAATTTTATACCTTAGATTGTTCTCCTTCCTTTTTATACGAGTAGTACCCAAGAATTAGAAATAATTTTAAGTTTTATTTTCGGTATTTTTCCTTATAGCAGTTTTGTCACAATCTCCACCACTTGAAGATAGCCCGAATATATTGCGAACTTTATTTTGCAATGCATTTTAATCAATTTCGTCAGCAGTCACCTAAGCACAATGTCACAAAAGAATTCTATTTTTCTTTTGTTTTAATCAAAATGAACATGTTTTAAGTTAAAAGTTAAGTTATCAGAAACCTCGAGAACTCAAATAAGACAGCTGATAATTTCGTTAATCGTGAGATTATAAAAAAACCTGATGTCTATCGTCAAATTTCTTTCAGTGCAATTTTGCGCCAAATCACAAAAGGTGTTTCGCAAAACGAAAGAAGCCGATAATTACTTTAAAAACAATTGTGTGCCTTTTGTGGAATTATGAAGAAAACCCATATGCACCAAATTCAATCGTACAAGAAAGTAACAATTGTAACCTTTTGGCTAATGGTGACTAAGAAATGAAGCCAGTGGCAGGTAGAAAAAAAGAAACAGTTAACTGTCGATACTTTGTAAAGAAAACCAGTATTTATGTGTAGATTACAAGCACAACGAGTACCTGAGGCGTTTGCCAACGTTTTAACCAAATTTCAAATGTTGCCAAACATGTCCACCAACGATCAAACATAAGTATTGATCGTATCACCTTGACTACGTGAAATCACCTAAACATTTCATATATTGACTAAATAGTTCACAGATATTTTCGAACTCTGGAAAATAAATTATGTTTAAACTTTTAGTGAAACTGACTACGGGTGGAGAGTCCTATCATATTTATGATCTTCTAAAGATTGACCCCCAAAGATGGGTGTTTAAAGAACCAATCACAAAAGTCTTAGGCGAAAATTGTTCTCGCGAGAGACATTTACAAATTATAACAATGCAGCGCAAGAGAGAAAATTTCAATAAGAGAAAAAAACAGGGTTGCCTAATAAAAAGCGTTGAATAACATTTTTGAACAATGAAATTAAAAATTTAAAATTTTTCTTGTTCGGACAATTTCTTCTTTAGTTCTCTGTTAATCAGCAATTCCAAAGTTATTTGAAAAAACTTCAACGAATTACAATGTGTTTCTTGTTGGAGACAGTGTTACCGTTGTCCCACTAAAGTGGAAACTGGCCACTTTTTCCGCTTTGATACTTGTATGCTCATTTTTTATTGTGATACTAATTGTGCAACTTTTTGTCTTCTGTGCCACTTTTTTACTTTTTGAAAAGACCATCGTAATTTTCATAATTTTTCCAAAATTTTTAATTAAATCACAAAAATGCAGCATGCACTGTGATAATGTATGTAGTTCTTTCTATAAGCGATCTGTCAAAACGATTCATTAGCAATAATTTGTAGGGACGAAACTTCTACAATTGCCCAGATAATACGACTAGTTTTATTTTTAATGAAATTAGCAGTAGTCGAATGTTGGCGACTGCAAATGTAATGAAGGTGTTTGTTTAATATCGGCCCATAGACACACTGCATTGTAGTTCAAAAATGTCTTCCTTCATCGGTGCTATATATATAGGGTTATCCATCTAGAGGTATTTTTTCAGAAAAAAAAAATAAAAATTCAAATCAAGTGTGGAATCTTTATTGGTAATTTGAAAGGACATTTTATGGCATTTATTTTTTGAAAATAATAATGTTGGCAACTGTATTACGAAAATGAGCGTTCGGCGAGAAACGGGAAGATCCGCTGCCCATTTCTGGCTCAACGGCAAAGTCAATAAACAGAATTGCCGCATTTGGGCTGAAGAGCAACAAGAAGAGGTTCAAGAGGTGCCATTATACCCAGAGAAAACCACGGTTTGGTGCGGTTTAGAAGCTGGTGGAACCTTCGGTGCATATTTTTTTCAAAAATTATGATGGTCGGAACGTAACCGTGAATGGTGCTCGATATCGCGCCATGATATCGATCTTTATGCTACCTGAAATTGAAGCATGTAATCTTGACGACACTTGGTTTCAACAGGACAGTGTCACTTGCTATACATCTGCTTAAACAATGGATCTATTGAGAGGTCATTTCGAAAAAGCAGCTTATTTCACGTTTTGGACAGGTGAGTTGGCCGCCTAGATCGAGTGATATCACACCTTGAGACATTTTTCGTTGGGGTAACGTAAAGTCCAAAGTCTATGCTCACAAGGCAGCTACGATTCAGGCTTTGGAAGCTAACATTACGTGTGTCATTAAAGCAATACCGGTCGAAATGCTCGAACGAGTCATCCAAAATTGGACCCTCAGAATGGAAACCCTGAGGCGTATTTGCGGCCAACATTTCAAGGAAATTATATTCAAAAAATAAATGCTATAAAATCTCCTTTCTTATAACCAATAAAGATTCCACACTTGATTTGAATTTTTATATTTTATTGTTCTGAAAAAATACCTCTAGATGGATCACCCTATATTTCTGGCCTGGCGCCATCTGACATTTCCATTGAAACGTTTTGGCGTACGACCATCATTTGTGTTGGTTACAGTGACATGAAAAAAATCAATTTGGCAAAAAAAATGGAATTAAATCGTGAACATTTTCGTGCGATAATTTTTCAAAATTTTCGACGTGGATTATCACGACAAGAGTGCATCGATGAACTTAAATCTTGGTATGGCGATGAAGCACCATCCTATAGCACTGTGAAAAACTGGATTAATGAATTCAATCGTGGGCGAAACTCGCTCAAAGACGAAGGTCGTAAAGGTCGTCCAAAAACGGCCGTTGTGCCAGAGAACATTAATGCCGTGCGTGAACTGAGAATGCAAGATCTTCATGTGACATACCGTGAGATAGAGGCATCCTTGGGCATTACTTCCACCAGCATACATTCGATATTGCATGAACACCTGGCCGTAAAAAAGGTTTGTTCTCGTTGGATCCCGCACAATTTGACAATCGCTCAAAAAAAAGGCTCGTGTCGATTGGTGCAAAAAAAATTTTGAAAAAATAGATCGCGTTGCTTCAAAAGGAGTTTATAAGATCGTCAAAGGTAACGAATCATGGATCTATGCGTATGAGCCCGAAACAAAACAGCAATCGACCGTGTGAGTCTTCGAAGACGAGCCAAATCCAATGAAAGTTGTTCGTCGAAAAAGCACTTCGAAGCAAATCGTTCTTTGGCAAAACTGGTCATGTGGCGACTGTTCCGCTTGAGCAACGTAGGAGGTCAATTCTGAGTGGTACACCACAATTTGTTTGCCTGAAGTCTTCGGAGAAATTCGAAAAACGAACAAGAGTAGTCGAGTCATTGTGCACCATGACAATGCGAGCTCTCACACATCGGGTCAAACCAGCGCCTTTTTGACCGGCCAAAACGTCGAATTGATGGGTCATCCGCCGTATAGCCCTTACTTGGCACCCAATGACTTCTTTTTATTCCCGCACATAGAGAAAAAAATGCGTGGTCAACAATTTTCGTCGCCAAAACCATGTTTTGGAGGTGTCTCAATCTGAGTGGCAAAATTGCTTCGACAATTGGTTTGAGGCGCATGTTTAAGTGTATAAATCATGCTGGAGAATACTTTGAAAACAAAAACATTTTTGATGATAAATATTGGCATTTTCATTATTAGGTCAGAAATATATTTAGCAGCCCTCGTACCTTTTTTAAATTGTCATCGAAAACACTAGCACGTGCCTTGAAAATTTTATGACTTATATTTTGAACCTAAATTTGATAAATCACGCAAATCATGACATTTGACGGCATTTTTTCCTTTTGAAAAGAACCCAGCGATAAAATATAGCAATTAGGGTTTTTTTTCTACCCCGGATTTCTAGTTATTTATATTTCCCGGAAATTTAAAAAAACCTACAAATCCGATTTGCTTTAAAAACTTTTAGCGGATGAACATAAAATTAAGAGATATTGTAGCTTGCTGGATTCAGAGATAAATTGGCCAACAATTTTTTTGCTCGTTTAAGGATAAAAACGAAAAGGATTTATTGAATTGTGGTTGTACGAGGGCGACAGCAAAACTAACTGGCCTGACACATTTTCTGTTTTACTATCAACTTTTTTGTTTTTTGCTTTTTAAAAGCAATCTTTTATAAGCCATCTGTCAAAATTTCCGAAATATTTAATGATTATTTTCTTTGTTAAAGGCGATTGAAGTAAACAAGTTTTATAATTTTTATATGAGAGATTACGTTATATGAGATTATGTTGAAAAATAAATAATAATAATTCCAAAAAAACGGTTCTTTTTATGTTAGGCCAGTTACTTTTGCGGTCGCCCTCGTAGAAGAGAAAACTATGAAGATGTTGAAAATCTATTCTTATCGTAGGTTTATTCTCTCAACAAATTTCGCAAAGTTATAATCAAAATATATATTCGAGTTAAAGCCTTTTACGAAAATGGCCGTTCAAATCATTTGGTCAGCAATTCGACCAAATATGTCCACAATCAGGAGAATAGTGCGCCAATTTTTCAAACCGGGTCTATAGGAAATGTGAAAATACCTGTTAAGATTCGCCCAGTTCGTTTTGTTATCGTTCTGTCATCGGACCGTACTTCTTCGAAAATGAGAATATTAACCTGGACGATATGTGGTTCCAACAGAATGGAGCCACTTGTCACACAATCAACGAAACGAGGTCTATTTTGCACAAAAAATGCAATGGTCTTGTTATCTCACGTAGTGGCGATGCTTACTGGTCGCCACCATCATGCGATTGACACCGTTTGACTTCATTCTTTAGGGATATTTAAAAGAAAAAGTATACGCCAATAAGCCAAAAACCATTCAAGTGCAAAAGGATGAAATAGTTGCGCACATCAACGATATTGAAGCTCTATTATGTCTCAGAGTCATTGAAAATATAGACCATCGGAGAGAGTTATGCCACCGAAGCTGTGGCGAGCATTTGGCCGATATTTTGTTTCCAACATAATTGTGATTGATCCTTTTATCATAATAAAAAATATTAAACTAATTCTCTGAAAACTGTTTTGTTTCATTTACAATTAGCGTCGTGCATTTGAGTTGGACCAGCCTTTATTCACAGTTGGATTTTACTATCACTGCCTTTTTTAACGTTTGAGTTGGACCACCCTTTATTCACAGTTGGAATTAACTATCACGGCCTTTTTCAGACTCTACAATCTATTTTTAAAATAAATTCATATTTATTTTATTTTATTTATATTATTTACTTTACATATTTATTTAATTTATTTTATTCATTTATATACAGGAGCATATAACCAATGTTGAGTTTAATTTCAGAAATATTGCTTGAGTTTGTTGCTGTGGCAACCCTATAGTAAACATGTTACCATTAATCCTAAATATTTAACAAAAACAAAACACTTGATACTTTTCACAAAAAAACATCCTAAGTACAAGTGCAAATATATTTAAGAACAATCAAACAAATGTTAATCACTTGGCAATTGTTGATTAAGTCAAAGCCCAAATCATACCGTGACTGAGAGCGTAAACTAGTTTAAATAAGAGAACCGATTACTGGCCATCCACTCTCTTTTGCAGTCATCTGCTAGACATCATCGTTACTCGCAGTATCGAACTCTGAGTGACGGATTGCTGCCCCCTGTGCTCGTCGCACATGATCGCATTTCAGTTGCAATTAGTGACTCGTATCAACGTGTCGTGTTGCGGACGGTGTGAGTTAAAAACGACTTTTCGCGGCGGCATTGAGTGAGTCCGTTCAATATTCACTGTGTCGTCTGTCGTCTTGTGCTACTTTACAAGCCAAAAGCAGAAACAGAAAGTCTCGTGATAACGAATAACTAAAGATACGACACAACAAAAAAATATTTACAAAGAAACGTGAGTGAATGAATGGAGGGACGGACGGCAATAGCTTGTGGGAGATGATTGGAGTGAAAATAAAAGTGAATTAAGAAAAAAGCCAACCAAAACTATGAAACATAGGGGTCATGGAAAAAAAAAGAAATAAAAATAGAAAGTGGAACAATATTTGAATTCGATATTGATAATGTTTGTATTATGAAATTAAATAAAAATTTCAATATAACATATGAAATTTAAAGAGTGTCACGAACCTAAAAAAAAAACAATTTATAATATGATAAAGTTAGCTAAAACTGTCATTTGCGGAAATAAACCAATCAGTTTTCAGAGTTTGTTCATTTATCTTAAGAAAATTGCAAAAAAAAATACAAAGAAAATTTTGAAAGATTTTTATAATCAAAACTTATTAAACTTCAATATAAAAAAATATTGATATCTAAATGAGACCTCCTATTGACTATTTAAACTGTGTGTTCTATTCGCAAAATATCGAAAGGAACTCCGAAATATAAGAAAAATCTTTTAAGTAAAAGAATTTAGTTTCTATAAAATAGGGGGACAATTTTAAATGGAATGGATCAAATTATAAATGAAAAACACTAAATCGGTTCTTTTTATAATTATTCAGCGTGAAATTAATTAAAAAAATAATGATTGACAATAACAAAGCATAAATTTAAACTATTAAAGGTTATTTTTTCTAATAGTTGAAATAAAGGGTGGTCCAGCTAAAACGCACAGTGTTTATTGTTAAGAAAACAAAAATTTTTCATAGAATTATCTTACTATTTATAGTATTATTATGGTAGAAGAATCTAAGGCAATTATGTGTGAACAAAATATCGGCCTTATTTTCAATGACTCTTAGACATAATGCAGGTTCAATGTCGTTAATGAATGCCGAATTATCTCACCCTTTAGCTCCTGAATTGTCCTTTGCCTATTGACGTAAACTTTTTCCTTTAAATATCCCCAAAGAAAAAAGTCCAACGGTTTCAAATCACATGATCGTGGCGGCCAATCAACATCGCCACGTCGTGAGAAAACACGGTCATTGAATTTCTCGCGCAAAAGAGCCTTTGTTTCGTAGGTTTTGTGGCAAGTGCCAATATCCTGTTGGAACCACATATCGTCCAGGTACATATCCTCATAATCTGGCCACAAGAAGTTCGTTATCATCTAGCGATGGCGAACACCATTTACGCAACTGCTTACCCGATTTGATTTTCGAAGAAATACGGCCCAACGATAGAACGAACTGGGCGAGCATGCACAGATGTTTTCACTTTTCCTACAGACCCGGTTTGCTAAAAGTTGCGCACAATTATTTTAAATATGCTAACCCAAAAA
This sequence comes from Hydrotaea diabolus, assembly GCA_963513945.1. NCBI lineage: Eukaryota > Metazoa > Arthropoda > Insecta > Diptera > Muscidae > Hydrotaea > Hydrotaea diabolus. The sequence goes on from OY740719.1 coordinate 19,161,602, forward strand.
AAAAGAAACGCATTTTGATTTAAACGCCCATTTTTGTAAAAAGGCTTTAACAATCTTAATACGCTGCTCAATTGTGTATCTCTCCATGGTTCAATCTTTCAAACACCGAAACAATGAAATGTCAAATTAAGTTGGGCAAAAAACTTGACGTTAAAGTGTGACTCGCAATTAACATCGTGCATTATGGTTGGACCACCCTTTAGTTAAAGCATTAGAAAGGTTATTTTGTGTTTAAACACATAAGATTTGGAGAGACTTAAAACAGTGGGCCTGTTTGTTTTGACAACCTAAAAAATCGCATAGAACCTCGCATACGTTATAATTATAAGCCGTTTTCAAAACTATCAAAACTTCTTTACTTTTTGAGAATATATTGGATATATTCGTAAAAAATCAGGCTTTATTTGTCAAATGTTGTCCTCGAGCTTGTCCCAAGAGATTGCCTTGCTAGTCTGGAGTAAGTGTTGTCGTAGCCTTAGAGAAAGAAATCAGGGGGTCGCTTAAATATCACGACACTGTCACAAATTTTTTCCAGCAAATCTTTAACCGTGGATGTTGCCTAGGTCGAACCTTAGATGGCGGAGAAAAACCAATCAAGGGGGTCAAGTCGCGATAGTCATGAGGTGGCGCAGCCCACAAATGTTTCCTAAACAACTTCGACCGTAGCGCCTTGTTTAACCACAGCCCGGATTTATCGATGTTGTCGAACTTTAACAACATACCACAGGTGGTAACGCTCTATACAGAGGAGCATTAACGGTTATGGTGTCTTTTTCATAAATATCAAGCGATGCCGCCATGACCTAAACCGCATCAAAACCTCAATCCTAGTAGATGCGGTGAAGCTTGATCGAACACTCCCTTCAATAATTGGCATTTTGCTAGTTGACGTAGTCGCTTAGCTAATATAACCTTGATGATTTTGTAACCAAAATCTGGATCTTCGGCCCAGCTTCGCAGTGCCTAATTAGCAAACTCAAGGCGATGACAGTGATCAATCAGCTTTACATCTTGCAGTATAAAAGTACTTACATACGGAAGTAGGTCCAAATCAAACCGCAAAATATGCCGGTTTGAGTTTCGTAATGTCCGATTGAGCTGATCGGTGACGAATCGATATTTCTGGATCTGCTCTGATATCGGTCGCTACATTGTTTTCTTCACTACGCACCGGGATGGAGGCTAAAGGTCCACAAGAGTCTAGTAATCACGATCAAAATGTTTGGTGCTACAGATTTTCGGCTTACAAATGAATGAAATTCACGTTGAGTTTGTATAACTGAGCCGGCAGCCATACGCAATATTTTGACGACTGGATAGCATAAGGAAAATTGTCTGCTTCAAAAATATGACTATTGCTAAATGTACCATAACTACCTGGTCAGCCGAAAATGACCTCAGAGGTCTTGCTCTATACTAGAGTCTTGCTCTATACTAGAGTCGACCTCAGAGGTCTTGCTCTATACTAGAGTCGACCTCAGAGGTCTTGCTCTATACTAGAGTCGACCTCAGAGGTCTTGCTCTATACTAGAGTCGACCTCAGAGGTCTTGCTCTATACTAGAGTCGACCTCAGAGGTCTTGCTCTATACTAGAGTCGACCTCAGAGGTCTTGCTCTATACTAGAGTCGACCTCAGAGGTCTTGCTCTATACTAGAGTCGACCTCAGAGGTCTTGCTCTATACTAGAGTCGACCTCAGAGGTCTTGCTCTATACTAGAGTCGACCTCAGAGGTCTTGCTCTATACTAGAGTCGACCTCAGAGGTCTTGCTCTATACTAGAGTCGACCTCAGAGGTCTTGCTCTATACTAGAGTTGACCTCAGAGGTTTTGCTCTATACTAGAGTCGACCTCAGAGGTCTTGCTCTATACTAGAGTCGACCTCAAGGGTCTTGCTCTATACTAGAGTCGACCTCAGAGGTCTTTCCCTATACTAGAGTCGACCTCAGAGGTCTTGCTCTATACTAGAGTCGACCTCAGAGGTCTTGCTCTATACTAGAGTCGACCTCTGAGGTCTTGCTCTATACTAGAGTCGACCTCAGAGGTCTTGCTCTATACTAGAGTCGACCTCAGAGGTCTTTCTCTATACTTGCTCTATACTAGACAAAATTTCATTGCATATTGCAATGAAATTTAATGAATGGGAACAATAAAAAAGATTAGACTTGCATCGTCTGCTGTTTTTTAATGGACAATGACCATGTACTGTTCGCATGTGTGTATGTGGTTTTGGTGTGTATGGAGCGCGAGGGATTTTCATTGTGTTTACTTTGTTCGGTAGAAAGCTCTACTACCGGCAATTCTCGTTTAATCTAAATTTTTCCAACTCATAAGTATAAAGCCGCTATAGCATATTCGTTGCTTGGGGTCTGGTGATGGAAAATGGGCGATTACCGAAACTGCAGTAACAAATCCTGGCAACTACAACTTCTTCACTGCTTCTTGAATAATTTAGGGATTCTTTTGAATAAAATGTACAATAGAAATCAGACAATGAACTTATCATAATATGTGATTTTTTTAATTGATTAAAAACCAAAATATTTTCGATAAAAGGCTTATAATTTTTTTTTGTAAGTATAAGAATGTTTCGTCACCTCAAAACGATAATATTTTCGATAAACGGCAAACAATTTGTTAATGTAAATATGTGAATTTTTTCATCGCTTTAATATTTTCGATTAACGGCGTATTTCTTTTGTAAATATGCGAATCTGTATTACGAGTATTTTTATGAAAGGATTCCTAATATTTTTTTTTTTTGAAAATTTGAAATAATCGAAAAATTTTACTCTGTGTATAAACTATGCACGAAGCAGCGTAAGCATTTAAATTGTTTACTATCATAGGAAAAACAGGTTTGTTTTGAATTTTTATCCCACAAACTAAACGAATCTTTTAAATTTGATCTTCCTCTATACTAGAGTTGACCTTAACAACAGAGAAACGTAATGAATATTAACAGCCACTGTCTGACCTTTGCCATTCCATATTTTGAAAAAAAAACCATATACATCCAACCGACATATGTTTTCGCTCTCCTTCACGTGGATTTAGCAGTTCATCGTTCCGTCGTCTTAGTCAAGTGCGACTGGTGCGAAAACAATGCAACCAAACAATGTCGCACATTAAAAAAAAAAAACATATTCGATAATCCCTTATCACTAGCGAGTACAACGTCGCCGGCTGTTCACACTGTCATTTCGTTTTGTGATTAATTAAGGCACTGTGAACTTAACCCATACTCTTGGATAAGCACGCAAAAAGCGATTTTGTAATAATTGTTGCTGGTAGAAAATAATGTTGCTACTCGCAACGAAAGATTATTAATAACGCCAGCGCTTGTTACTATTTAATTATGAAATCATTCGATATGGATTATCGTTTATTTATGTGGTTTAAAATCAGCTAGGGGAAAACCGATGCTCGATGTTCAGGGGGCTGTTGTTTGTAGGGCGCTTTATAAAAGTGTTTCTATATCTGTGGTTTTTTGTTAATGTTCTTTAATTGTCAAATGGCGAAAGACCTACGGCAATAAGGTTCTTCCTTGGCCATATCTTAAAAAAAATGTACAATTTTTTTACTGAAACCGTTAACAAGTTTGAAACAAAGCTTTCGAATTATCAAGAACAACTCCTTTTTGAGAAGAACAGATGTTCAAAAAGAAATTGATTTTGGCGTACTCAATGCTGTTATATAGGCTATTATAAACTTACAGTCTTATGCAAAAAAAATCTTTAATGTGGACTTAAAGTGTACTTTAGCTAAAAAGTACTTTAAGCCTAATAAACGTTTATTAAGAAATGGTATGCAAAAACGTTTATTAAGAGTCTTTTAGTTGCTGAAGGTTTATGAGAATGATTTTGTTTTGACCTGGCAATGCTGTGTATAAGTTATGTATTTATGTCAATAGGTAATCGAATTGTAATTGATTTTTGGTATTTGGTAATCAAATATGAATTTGTTTTTATGTTGTTTTTTTCAATAAAAATTAGTTATTAATGTAAATAATTATCAGTTATAACTATTTCATTTGATACTGTCAGAAATAATAAACCGAAAAGAAAATTAGATTACCTATTCAATACCCTATCGGCCTTAATGGGTACATGGTATTCGAATTTCGAATGTGTTTACATTTTATGTACATCACTACTGCAACAATAACAGTTTTTACATTCGAAATGTGGACAGTCATTCCCATTAGCAAGCATCGGAATCGTTGTTTCCATACACCAAAACATCTCTCAACGGTATTCCATGTAGCTATATGAGCTACATTATATTTTTTTTCTTTTTCGTTCTGTGGGTGAAGTAATGGTGTATACAAATAAGGCGTGAGTTTATATCCCGAGTCGCCAAGTAAGCGTCCTTTAAATTCGCCATTTTCAAAACGCTCTTTAATTCTGGATTCGTTAAAAATGCGACAGTCGTGGGTACTACCCCTTCACCTTGCCACAATATCTCGTATTTTTAACTGAGCATCACAAATTACCTGCAAAAAATAATAAAATAAATTTTTCAAAAAAAGGTTATGTTTACTTTGAAAAAAGTTTACCTTTACATTCAGGGAATAATAACCCTTTCTGTTGATATAACATTGTGCCTGTTCTCCGCCGGTTTTTTTTAATTCTGATGTGAGTGCCATCAATAGCTCCGATAACGCCTGGAAAGTTCCGAATAGCTTCGAAATCTCCCATTAATCTTGCTTCTTCCTCGAGAGATGCTGGCATTTTAATTTTGTCTTTACCGTGACGAGCTAAACCTCTTGCAACTCTTGCACAAATTCTCGACACTGATGATTGCGTAAGACCATGGAGGTCAGCGGCGTCGTCTTGATACTATTAATATGTTTAAATTTCTTATTAATCAAAAAAGTTACAATGAATGAATGAATACCTCTCCACGACCCCAGCAACGTAACGCAATCAAAACCTGAAGTTCAGCGGGAGTTCCACATCCTCTCTTGTCCACAGCGATGTCATCCTTAATTAACTCCACAATTTTTCTAACGCTTGATTTTGAAAACCGATATTTCAGCTTGAACTGATGATCTGGAAGAGAAAATGGATTGGCTCTTTCTTTGTATATCCTTCGGGAACTTAAGTTTGCAAGCCGTGCTAAGGTATCTGAAAATGTCAAATGTATATTTAATTAATTTCACTTAATAACAATTGCTGTACTTACCAATTCGTATAATTCCATTTAATGCTTCCATTTTATCTTTCTTTTATTACTTTTTTATTTTAAATTAATTAAATGTTGTGTTTCTGCAATTATTTCAACGTAAACAAACAATATTTTCTGTCAAAATGACAAACTGTCAACTTAAAAAAGGTTTATAGTAGGGTAAAGTGCACTATAACTTTTTCAGACTTATAGGAGGCTTATAAGAGGTTTTTAACGCTAATTTATGTTTTTGCATACACTTTTCATTGATTTTGTCTAATAATGGTTTATTAACCTCTTTTAAGTTTTTTTGCATACGGCCGTTAGTGCTTAGAACCTAGTTAAAGGAGGGGAGAGAGACCCCATTTTTATTAACCCGTTCTAATTTGACTTATTACCTAAGTCAAGACTTCTTTATTCGCCCGCCCGGCTCACATTTTCTTTGTTTTTTTTTCAGGTTGCACGACTAAAATTTTATTTGGAAATATTCAGTATCCTTGGTAATGCCACCCTAATAAATTATCAATACAACTTCCAACAAACTTGTCAGTAACATTCAATTAAAGTATATATCAGGTCAAAATCAATTGTCAACTTATAATCAACCCACGTGGCTTCTTGCGACTAGCCAGTTTTTTCCTTAAAGTTCCCAAACTCCAACAAAGCACACCAATTTTCTCGATAGATGTGTGTACCTTGTACCCCCTCAAAAACGCTTACTTCTGCTTTCAAAAATTCTAACCAGTGTTTTCTTTAATTAGGTATTGTTCTATGAGTGTACTCGTAGCTAAAATACAAGTGGCTTCTGATACCGTTTATTTGCATCGTCGATTATCACAAAAATTAAATTCACCACCTGTGACTCTTGATCCCCAACACACAAAGCAACAAAAAGTGCTAAAACAAAGTCTGCAAGGGGGATTCCACTTAAAAGTTCACCTGAACATACGAAACTTGTTTTTTTTTGTGCAAACAGCATTCCGACGCTGTGTAGGTTAGCAAAAGAAAAAACTATTTAAGCAAAACCAATTCTAATCAATGACAAATTACTAAACGATTTTAATTTGGCATAAACAAATAAATGCTGTTTTTTTGTTTCTTTGAATTACTACATTCGATTGAAATGAAATGTAAATTGAATTAAAACAAATACAGTGGGTTAAGTAATTAATACAGCATATCTTTTAAAAAGCAAATTAGACACAAATTGCTGGTAGAAGTGAAAAAAAAACTTTAGTTCAGTTTTTTTAGTTTCACTTTAAGCTCATACAACATTTGTTTGAATATAAAGTTTGACACAATTTCCTAAGAAAAGGCGAACTCAGTATTAGGCTTTACAAGTAAAAACGTCGTCAAGTTCGGCCTTGGTTAGACCATAAGAGCCGGTTTTTGGGTAAAATAATAAATATACATGGCTAGGCGATTAAAGTGTCTTATGGAAAATATACACTGGCAAACCAATAATTCATACAAATATCGGCTATTTATATTGACCGTGTTCTATTGCAACTCGCTTAGGAGGTCCCTTATGCGATAACTTTGCACCACCGTACAGGAAGATAAAAATTATGACAATTTGTTTACAGAAAACTATACTCGTACATAATTTGCGTTAATGCCTGTATGTTTTAAATAACTTAAACTTTATGGAAGAAAGTTATTCCATCAGTACTACTGAATGTTAGTTTGTGATCTGTTAAAAATTATGACAATTTGTTTACAGAAAACTATAGATAATTTGCGTTAATGCCCGTTTGATTTAAATAACTTAAACTTTATGGAAGAAAGTTATTCCATCAGTACAACCGAATGTTAGTTTGTGATCTGTTATTTTCAAGGGTTGGAACTGAAGAATCGGTGAAACATAGAAAGTATCCGAAATTCCAGAAATGAATTGTGTATCTACAAAATCCACATGACACACTTGTTCAAATAAAAATTTAAGAATTTTCACCAGAGGCAATGACTGCGTGCTTACACCTTTGAAGTACTTCCAACAGAAACAAAAACAGCCTGCTTACACCCTTGAAGTACTCTTAAACATAGGGAGCTTCTTTTCAAAAAGTGGAAATGACGATGAACGATTTTTACTAAAAAAAATAAATTGGACAGTAGTTGGGCATATCAATAATTTCGAGACTTTTCCAACTTCTCTCTTAGTTATATGAAATGCAACACTGCTTTCATCAACTACCATCTGTTAGTAGACTACTGTCAAATTTGGAGAGTTCCGTCATATAGTTTGTGTTTAACAGCTGTTCCAAAAATACAACCTCGTGGATTTTGTAAAAAATTTGCATAATTTTTTGCGAAAAAACCATCAATCAAACCAAGGAAAAGCTTGATAAGTACTATGGGGACTCTGCACCATCGATTTCAATGGTAAAAATGTGGTTTATTAACTTTCGTTGTGGTCGCACAAGTACAAATGACTCTAAACGTTTTGGACGGCCAATTGAGGTCAATACACCCGAAAATGTTGAAAAAATCCACGATATGGTGATGGCCGATCAATGAGTAAAAGTGCATGAGATTGTTGATGCCATACCCATTTCATATGGCAGTGTGGTTTCGATTCTACATAATTAGTTGGGTTTAAGAAAGCCATCTACAATATGGCTGCCGCGTTTGCTCTCAATTTGACCATACACATAACCGGGTGACAACTTCAAAGGATTGTTTTGAAGTGGTTTAACCGCAATTTGTATGAGTTTTTGCGGCGTTATTGAACTGTGGATGAAACATGGATCCATTACAACACTCCGGAGACCAAGCAGTCGCCTAAACAATGGGTTTCTTCGGGTGAACCGGCTCCGAAGAAGGCCAAGGTGATTCTATCGGCCAAAAAGGTGATGGCAACAGTTTTTTGGGATGCACGCGGGATAATCCACATCGATTACCTTTAAAAGGGAAAAAAACAATAAACGGCGAATAGAATGTCAACTTATTGCACCGATTTAACAAGGATTTAACAAAAAAAAAAAACGACCCCACGTGGCCAAGAAAGATAATGCACAAATTGGTACCTCATCCGTCATGTTTGCAAAACTATTAAAGTAGTTGCCACAGCCACCAGTTGTAAATACTTTTTCCGCGTTTCCTTAGTAAGACCGATCAATTAGTTTTGTGTACAATATACTTTTATAATCAAGTGGTATTTATAAGTATAATCTAGTGGTATTTCGAACCAAAGATCCATTACGATTATAAACATTTGGTAATTACAACGGTAATTCTTCTTTTTAACGGTGTTTTTGTGTTCCTACTAACTTTTTCTCTGTGTGTGTCTTTTAAATTTCAGTGAGATTTTTCTGGATGGATTTTCTAAATTTGAATTGATATTGTTTCTCTGTTTTAAAACAAGGCTCTTAGCCACTTGGAACAATTTTGAGCCATTCGGGTGCAGCTATCTCTTGAAAGAAATCGTACTTGGATTCGTTGCGAATTTTGCTTTAATTTGAGTCGTGGCCAAATCTTAAAAATAAATTCTTGTTTGGATTCGTAATTAAATTTGTGTAGTGAAATTTGACGATATAAAATTTTAGTTTTGAATCGGCTATAAAAAAATTATAAAATTGTTTTCAAACTTTTGGTTTTATTTGAAAAGTTTAACAATGTCATTTAATAATGGAACACCATCCCGTGCATTTTCGCTTCGCCCAAAGGGCTGAAGATTGATTGGCAGGATATCAAAAATTTTACCGAAAAATCGTGGTTCCTGATTATGCTCAGTTTCATCTCGGTGGCTATGTCAATAAGCAAAATTGCCGCATATGCTGTTCTCTGAATACAAATTCAAATTTAAAATGTTAAATCGCCCACCCTTTATGTCCGTATTTAAGAGAATGAGATCATACGTATAGACCATTTTTTAGTCCGTTACGGTCATAGCACAATTTTATAAATACGTACTTCGAAGGATAAAATTGTAACAAACACGAATTAACTTTGAATGACTAAAGGTCCTTGTTTATTATTAAACAATTTGTAAGATTTGTGTTTGGGCCCCTAGAACCAAAGGCCAGCAGTTATGCGTCTCATTCGACAGTTCAAGTTTAAGCCATGCTTCGTCCATAAATCATTTAAATCATTTGACAAGTGTAATCAAGGTAATTATAAAAAGATTAACTCGACGATGGAGAATTGGAAACCTAGCCACATTTGTTACTACTTATTTATTTGAGTCTCACATCATCCCATTATGGAACAAGGGGATCATACCAGTGAGCTGTTCACAATTCAATTGTGATCTATTGTGACTGGGATCTATTGTTTAAAGCCGGCTCCGAACAGCTAATGCGATTTTATGGACACGTTTTTACATGGCCTAGAGATTAATCTCTTACTCGGTAAGTCGCCGGAAAAACCGCAGAAAAATTGTTAGATGTTGACTCTGGGTTAACTGACTTGATTGTCCTGCACAATTCCATCACACCACGGCGTCCCACAGACACATTTTTTTAGTATCTGTCAAAGATATACCAGCAATCTATATATATAAAAGAAAGTGTCCGAAGCGATGTAATCCCATAACTCGAGATTGGCCAAACCGATTTTGATGATTTGTACTTTGTTGGAAAGGTATTTTCTCAGCACGGGTTTTAAAAAAAAAAATACAAAAAAAATAAAAAAAAAGAACTTCAAAATATCAAAATTTGAAAATGTCTGATTTTTCAATTTTCTTTTTTCATTAAGTATATAAAAATGATACGTGCTTTGCTACACCGCTTAAAACTTGAAAACGACTGGGGCAAACTGGATACTTCCTTCTGGGGGTTTGTTCATAATCGAAATTTTGGAGTGTGGGCGGAGGAGGCGTAACAAAACTGTTTTTTTAGCTTGAAGGCTGACAATCGGTACAAAATTTTAGGTTACGATGGCCTGTTGATGATTTATGTGTAGTTTGCATGAAACCGGCATTTGAAAAATATTTGGTATGATGGTTTAGTAACAAAACACATTTCATTTATATATTTATTAGGGTGATCCATCTAGAGGACTTTTTTCAGAACAAAAAAAAATATAAAAATTCAAATCAAGAGTCTTTATTGGTAATTTAAAAGGACAATGGCATTTATTTTTTGAAAATAATTTCCTTCAAATGTATGGAAATGAGCGTTAGTCGAGAAACGGGAAGATCCTCTGTTTTCGTCCAAAATTTTGTTCAATGATGAGGCCCATTTCTGGCTCAACGGCGAAGTCCATAAACAAAATTGTCGCATTTGGGCTGAAGAGCAAGAAGAGGTTCAAGAGGTGCCATTATAACCAGAGAAAACCACGGGTTGGTGCAATTTATAACCTGGTGGAGTTATCGGTGCATATTTTTTCAAAAATGATGATGGCCGGAACGTAACCATGAATAACAATATAATATATCGATTTTTTTGCTATCTGAAATTGAAACCCTTAATCTTGACGACACTTGGTTTCAACAGGACGGCGCCACTTGCCATACAGTTAACTTAACAATGGATCTATTTGGAGGTCATTTCGAAAAGCAGCTAATTTCATGTTTTGGACAGGTGAGTTGGCCGCCTTGATCGAGTGATATCACACCTTTAGACATTTTTCTTTGGGGTTACGTAAAGTCCAAAGTCTATGCTGACAAACCAGCTACGATTCAGGTTTTGGAAGCGAACATTACGCGTGTCAATAAATTGAACCCTCAGAATGGAAACCCTGAGGCGTAGTTGTGGCCAACAGTGAAGGAAATTATATTCAAAAAATAAATGCCATAAAATGTCCTTTCAAATTACCAATAAAGATTCTACACTTGATTTGAACTTTTATATTTTTGTTTGTTCTGAAAGATCACCCTATAGATGAAATCGTGAATTGGAACGCGAGCGTTCCTACGACACAATAACTTTGCAACAACAAATACAAACAAATATTCCACTGTTGAATAAACAACAACTGAGTGCGTATGATACACTGATAAAGGCTGTCGATGATGGAAACGCTGGACTTTTTTTCCTTGATGCGCCCGGCGGAACAGTGAAAACGTTCCTGCTATCATTGATGTTAGCAGCAATATGTGCTCAAAGTGGTATTGCTTTAGCATCTACCGGAATTGCTGCAACACTGTTGGAAGGTGGAAAAACCGCACATGCAGCACTAAAGCTTCATCTAAACCAGCACATCAACGAAAATCCTATTGGCAACTTTTTAAAGCAATCAGCCATTGCAAAAGGGTTGAAAAATTGTAAATTGATAATATGGGATGAGTGCACGACGGCGAACAAACGATCATTAGAAGCACTCGATCGAATATTGAAAGATTTGCGCAACCATAATAATCGCTTTGGTAGCGTGAGGATACTGTTGGCAGGCGACTTCCGACAAACACTTCCGTGATTCCGAAATGAGATGAATTAAATGCATGCCTGAAGTCATCCTATTTGTGGCGATACGTGAAAACTATTCCATTGAGAACCGCAGAAGTTTTCTTAAAAGAACTGCAGAGAATCGTAAATGGAGAAATTCCAGTAAATACTTCCAGTGGTTTAATATCGATTGCACCTACCATTTGCCAATTTATTTCAACCAAAGATGAACATCGTAACTACCATTGGTTGAGCGCACGCATCATTTTATTAGCGAAAAATACTGATTTCAATGACTTAAATTGGACGATTTGAAATCAAATTCCGGGAGAAAAGCTTTCATACAAATCGATCGATCACATTGAAAACGAAGACGATGTCGTCAAATATTCAGTGGAATTCGTAAACTCTTTAGATTTGCCTGGCGGCTTCATCATTTGTTTCGTAAAGTTGGATCTGTCATCATTATGCTACGAAATCTGCACCAAAACTGTGTAATGAAACTCGCCTGATTGTGATAAAGCTAATGAACAATGTGATAGTGAAAGGGCCGTTCAAAGGAGAAGAATGTCTAATTCCGCGAATTCCCTTGACTTCAACTGATTTGCCATTTCAGTTCAAACGAATTCAGTTCCCACTGAAACTTGCATTTGCGATGAACATAACAAGTCATTTCAAGATTTATGCCGCTGGAAGTGTGCGGCATAAATCTGGAAATGTCATGCTTTTCACAGGGGATGTTTTCGAGTTGGGAAACCGTCCTCACTATTTATTTATGCAGAAATCAAAAAATGAAGTGTATCGTGCAGCCTTAAATTGAATACATTTATTGTTCTATTCTTTTTTTAGATTTCAATAAAATGATCAGAATACCTTATTCTATTATTTCGGCTCCAGTAAAAGTTATTTGAATAAAATTTGTATCCCGTGCAACTGTCATTTGCACGGTGCAACTGCATTTCTTCATCAAAATATGAATCCACCACGACTTTGCAACTGAACCAGACTTTCAGTGAAAATAAAATTTGAAGGCAAAACAACGTTGGCCGGGTCAGCTAGTTTTACATAAATGAAACTGTTAAAATTAGGGTATATGTCGGCTCAACCGACATATATTTCTGACTTGTTTTCAGTACGCACTTTTTAATATCTTCCAAATGGAACGACGTGCTCCACAAAATTCCAATTCTAGAGATTTCAGATTTGTTATGGAGAGCTTTTAATTTTACTAGTACGATTTTAATGTTATTTCATTGCATTCGTTCTTGTGAAACTCACTGTAAAAATCAGCAAAAAAAACAGAGCTACATAAATGCAGTCTTTTAATGATCATTAGCGTTTATTGAATGTTATGGGTTAAGGCCTTATTTAAGAAAAATCTGTTAAAATGCTTTTAGAAAAATGTAAAAACTAAAGTGCCACAGTTATGTGGGAATAAATTCAAAATAAAACCATTAACTTGGAATTAATAATTGCAAATTTACTAAAATAAGCTCTGGTGGGAGTTTTATTTTCGGTATAGAACATTTCTAGTTTTTGAATGCCAATACTTTTTGGTCACGGTTAATCAAGCTTGACGTTATAAGTATATATTAACTTCACTGTCATAAAATCTAAAGCATGGCTTAAACAATAGAATTTAAAATTCAGTTTATCCCCTAGCTTTGCTTTGAAACCCATTAAAAATGTATAGTACATCGCCTACAATCGTTTGTTTGAGTTACCCATAACAGTTATGACCTTCTCATGTTATACATACTAAGTACTGAATACAAGGTGGCGCAAAAGTAATGGCAGGTGGCGCAAAAGTAATGGCATAATGTGAATTGCCTACGGTTTTGTTAGAAACAAAAATGAGTTCTGTTTCCGCAAAAAGTTTAGTTAAAAATGTAAGATTTTGCATTAAGACATGAATTTTGCGCCACCTTGTAAATAATTTGTACACAAAAAAAAAGACAACCCTAAAATTTCAACGGAAATGTTGGTATGTAAATATAAAAGCACTTAATAAAAAATTTCGTAAATATGCTAAACTATTTATCAGATATTGCAATGATATTTAATGATTAAAAAACAACATAAAAATTTTTAAAATTTATGCACTGTATCGTGCGTGTGGGCGTATGTGTGAAGGATTTTTATTGTGTTCGGTGGAAAACTCTACTGCTGGCAGTTCTCGTTAAATATAAAACTTCCTGCCCTTAAGTGTATAGGCGCTAAACTTATTTACAACACATTCGTTGCTTGGCGTCTTATGATGGTGAAGTGGCGCCTATCGAAACTGCAGTCAACCCTGCTTGTAACTAAAAGTATTTCCGAATGTTTTTTAAAAAAAATGTTATAATTTTTTTTGTAAATATGAGAATTTTTCCATCGCTTCATAACGAAAATATTTTCACTAAACGGCTTACAACTTTTCATGTAAATATGAAGAGATTTACATCGCCTGATATTTTCAACAAATTTTTATGAAAGATTAGAATTTTTCAATGCTACATAACAAAAATATTTTCAATAAATATTTAATTTTGTAAATATGTGAAGTTTTACTTAGCCTGATATGAAAATATTTTTAAAAAAACGGCTTACAATTTTTTTGGTAAATAAAGTATGTGAAGTGAATCACTAGAAACCGGAAATACGAGTATTATCGCTAAACAACGTACGAATTATATAGATACTATGTGAAATCTTTTGTCACAGGATTCCTAATTAATTTTTTTTAAATATTTGTATTTTTAATAAAATTGAAAAAAAAACTTTTTTTTGTAAATATGCGAATTTTCAATATAAATACTTTTAAATACTTTCGATAAACGGCATACAACATTTATTTTGGTAAATATGTGAAAATGTTTATCGCTTGAAATCGGAAATACGAGTATTTTCGATAAACAACGTACGAATATTTTAGTTAATATGTGTAATCTTTTGTCACAGAATTCCAAATAATTTTTTTGTTTGAATATTTCAATTTGTCAATTGAACCGAAAAAATTATGTTTCTGTGTACAACCTGGTTTTCGAATTTTTAATAGGTTTCAGTCCCCATACGAAAACTTTTGTTTTTAAACCAAATATCGATAACACAATAGACAAGACAATTAGACCGCCAACAACGTGATAACAAAGTGGCAGATTGGCATACGTGACGTTTGTAATTGTAAAATTTAAAAATAAATAATCGGCAAATGTTTGAGCATTGAATAAACCAAAAACAAAATTCACAAAATAAATATCGCAAAAAAAACGTATCAATGTGCTAAAAGCTAATTGACACTTTTATCGACGGACAGATGGACAGACGGACAGATAAAAAGTAAACAACAAGTATTAAATTGGTTCCATTAAACGGAAGTCATCAACGATCAGATCGGCATTTATGGGGGAACAGATAAGTGTCATTGCAATTAAAGGTCGTTTTTTCGTAATTGCCCAGAATTTGTAATTAGTTTTGATTCTATTTCGATGTTGGTTAAGGGTCATAACCAAATTTATTAGCTTTATTTGTTTACAATAAATTTAGGTTAGCAGTCGTAGCTTTAATGTACACGAAAGTCTATATAAGGGACATACGGCCAAAGACAAGTTCGAATTTCTCTCCTCCAATTCAGGGCAGCTATATTTTTTTTCTATGAACGAGGACATATACCGGTTGGTCCGTCTAACGAGGACATATACCGGTTGGTCCATCCAATAGTGTATTTGTAAATCATATGATATTGAGACAGTGACAGCTCTTTCTCGCCGATATCTTGACAGAAAGTCAATACCATATCTCCGTGAAAGGAAAAGTAACGCTTTAAGCTTCAACAAAGATGGAAAAGATATGTAAAAGTCAATGCAAACAGTGCGTTTATTAAAAGTTAATTTTGCTGGCAGACAAAAGGCATGATTACTATATGATCACGGTTAGTTACACTGTTCTGTTCTCTGAAATTAAAGTATGTCCGTCGCAACGATAGTATTGTTTTTTAAATTTCAATTTAACAATAGTATGATTGCGCAATATTACCATTGGTGAAATGTATTGTAATGGCCAAATTTAAAAATGAAATGATAAATTTGGTTGGTGCGACAAAATTATTGTTTTTTGGGTTTTATGTTTATAATAATATGATAATGGCAATCATACTGTATGATTGCAATTTTTATAAATTTGAATATGTTTTTATAACAATGTTATTGTTACGAATCTTATGCAATAATAGTCCTATTCACCGGGTGGGCGATTTAACATATTAAATTTGAATCGGCTATAAAAAAGTACTGAGAATTTTTTTCAAATTTATGGTTTTATTGGAAAGGTTGAGCTTTGTCATTTAATAAAAGAACACAATATCATTCATATGGCAAGAACTTTTGTGTCAGAGTGCTTAGGCGTGAAAAATTTCTTCACGAACAACGTTAACGTTCAAAAGTTCTTGCCAGGGGAAGTAAGGGCTTTCGGTCGCCTGTCCCAACTCTTGTTAAAGACGACGAGGCATTCACTAACCCGGTTGATAAAGCTAACCTATTGGCTGAAATGTTTGCAGGAAATACTTCCTTGCCGGATAACAAGGAACCAAGCTACCACTCCCCGTGATCGAAAATGTATCTAGTTCCATGCCTCAGATATTTTATCAAACACGTGAAGTTAAAAGGGTTCTTGTGAATCTCGTTGTAAACAAGTCCCCGGGCCCGGATGGTATTTCGGCTCTTGTCCTATGGAAGTGCTCTTTGACGCTACCCGCCCATTTTCAAACATGCTTGCCGTGCGAGTGTCTTCCCAGCGTGTTGCAAGAACGCCCAATTATCGTCAATTGCGATTTCCTCTGCGCTCTCCAAGGTAATGGAGAGCATGGTTAACCAACATCTTTTTAGGTATCTAGAGTCCGACGACCTACTAATGATCGATAGTATGGCGTCCGTAGAAATCGTTCTACGGGAGACCTCATGGCTTTCTTGTCGGTCTGTCCAACAGTTTGGTGAGAGCAAGGACCAAGGCCTTTGATAGAGTTTGACACGGTGCACTTATATCAAAGCTGATCGCATTTGGTGTCGGTAATACTTTTGCTCGATTTATATCTAGCTTTCTTAGAGATCGCACTATAAGAGTTGTTGTAGATGTGTTCTCATCCAACAAACATAGGCTTACCGTAGGTGTACCACAGGGCTCTGTCATTTCTCCCTCTTTATTTTTTATTATCATTGACGATCTTTTGGGTTAGACTGTGAATCCAATCTACACTTTCGCGGATGACGACAACCTCTGTCATTTGTATTCATACGACCGTAGGCCGAGTCTTCAAGATATTGAGGACAAAAGGCGAGTTATGGATGAGACACTTGGCCGGGAATTACAGGCCAATTCCGAATGGGGTCGAGTGAATAGAGCGCGTAAGACAGTGCTGCTTTTTGTCCCACAAGCGATTCATTGATCCATCAGTATCGTCACTATCTATCGATGGTATGGATATCGAACAATCGGATGCTCTTGATGTTCTGGGCATACATATACAATGGGACGCTCGTTAGGCGAGACATGTATTAAAAGTGTCTAAAGATGCACTGAAGTGTATAAGTATAGGCTTTCTAAAGCGGTGCAAGAAATATTTCACTCCTTCTGACCTTTTCAATATCTATAAACCTATATCGGACCTTAAATGGACACAACTCCTACATATGGGCAGATGCTCCAAAACATCCTTGGGTCTACTTAACCTTGTTCAAAGGAAAGCGATGGTGCTGATAGGTGACAGTGGGGTATCCTACTCAATTATCTCTCATGAACATCGTCGGAATGTAGGTTGCGTGTCGCTGTTCTATCGTTACTTTCATGGTGTGTGCTCGACGGACATCCGTCGACTTATTCCTGACGTAAGGATGTTTGGCAGTAATACGCAACTTTCCAGGAATTCACACCTGTTTGTTATCAATTGGCTTCAGATCAAATTCGTTTTTTACCTGTACTGTCCGTATCCAGAAATTGAAGAAAAATGTCAATAAACTTTCCCCTCTGATCTTCCTTTCTTTTCACTTACCAACGCTCTGTCTACAGGAACAATGAGTCGCCTAAACAGGTTCCTTTACGACCTCGAAATGGTTGTCCGTATGACTAAGTACAAGTCTAAAGGAACAATGACTCGCCTATTTTGGCAACAGGTTCCTTTACGACTTTGAACAGACTGCCCATACGCCGATAATTTATTTTGCGAAACATATCTGACTATTAAAGCAAGATTTATCGACAGTAACAAATTATTTTAAAGTTCTTTACTAACTCGTCCTTATTTATTCTTCCTCTTTCATAAACCCATTTTCCTTCTCCCTTTTTTATTTAAATGCTTTCATAAGGGTCCTACTCATCACCTCTGAAAGAAGCACACCCATAAGAGCAGACAGCTAATCCGTTCAACCTAGCCTCCTATCGTCTAGTTATATTGATAAAGGAAGGTTTTATTTGTAGAAAGCAGAATTATATTAAAAGGACCTTTTATGTTTCATTGTTAGGAGAAAGTGACTAAGCTAAACTTATTAACCTTTTATTTGTCAATTCGAACTGAAGCTTGCAGTTCCATATTTTCTAGTTAGCCAAGAAGATTTTACCCAGTAAGCAACGGATATAAGAACATCTTTTGTAAGGAAAAAACACATATAAGAAATTTTTGCAAAACATCGTGCAATTAATTACAAATGTTTTTAATTGCTTATAAGCAAATAACGCATATAAGAAATTACCTTCTTATATCCGTTAACTACTGTATCTATAGTCGAAGACTGGGTAAAATCTTTTTGATTAACTAGAAAATCTAAAACTGTACGAACAAAATCGACTATAAATGGATTTTGTAACAAAATTACCATACAAATTAAAGTAGATTTCGATCTAAAATCCTGTAAATTCGAATTCCGTTTGTATATGGAGTAGAGATTTCGTTCTTGGTTACCATATCCAATATAGGTTAAAGTTCTGCTCGGTCTAATATTATACCCCTAGCATATTCAATTCACTTTTATTTAATGTTTCTTAAATCGATGATAATCCTCTTCTCTTAATATCTTCCATTTACAGTAAAACCTCTCTACCATGGCTTCCACATCACAAGAAGTGGTGGTCGCTCAACCGGTCGAACCCCATGGCCTGCGTAAGGATAAAAGCCTATGGCGAGATCTAACAGCCTATTGGATTTTGGGTCTCTGTAATAACTATGGCTATGTGGTGATGTTGAGTGCAGCCCATGATATCATAGGACAATTTCATGAGGTAAGTGTGAGGGAGCAGATAACGAAATTATATGAATATACCAATACAGGAGATACATTTTTCATAGGACTTACCCTCAGATGATGGTACAGGTGAGAATGGCCGAGAATGTCATATTGTCTCAACGGGAGCCATTCTATTGGCTGATATTTTGCCCTCGCTGTTTGTCAAGATCATAATGCCGTTCTTTCCCTTTTGGGTGCAGTAAGTTGAAGATGAAGGAGGAACTCGGTAACCAAAATCGCTAATGTTTTGTTGTGATTTCTATTTTAGCTTTCGTATTGGCTTGGCTATATTGTTTTCGGCTGCTGGTTTCCTGCTGGTGGGCTTTGCCAATGCCGAGTGGATGGCTTTGCTGGGTGTCATCATAACCTCGGCCAGTTCGGGCATAGGAGAGACTACTTTCTTGGCTTATTCTTTGAATTTTAATAAGTAAGTAGATAAGGTTTAAAAGAAATCCACAGGATATATCATAAATTACCTTGTTTTGTCTCTTAAAGGAATGTTGTGTCCACTTGGTCTTCTGGTACTGGCGGTGCTGGTGTCATCGGCTCTTTGTCTTATGCCACCTTGAGATCTCTTGATGTCAGCCCTCGAGATACTATGCTGATTATGTTAATCTTCCCCCTTATAGAGGGTCTTTCCTTTTGGCTGCTCCTCAGAAGACCTTCGATCTTGCCTGTCACTGCTGTGGAGTCGACCGAAGAATTAATTGTGGATGACAAACCGTTGGTGACCTTTAAGGAGAAATTGATCTATATTAAGCAGTTGATCAAATATATGGTGCCCTTGGCCTTGGTTTATTTCTTTGAATATTTCATTAACCAAGGATTGGTAAGTTGAACCTAGGTTAAGTTAAATGAAAACTAGATTCCGTCTGTCTGAATAGGATCGTATACTTGTTGATTCTATTCAGACAGTTTTTATATAAGACAACTAACTCAAAAATTATCAGAGCCTAATCAAACTGACGAAATCAAGTATTTTTCAGAACGCTTTGCATATAAATTCCACAATTGGTTAGCAACTCTAGCACGAAAAACACTAGTTTTGTCTATCCAAAAAGAACCTTAGTGAATTTTTTAATCTTTACTTATTGAAACCATTTTTTTTACTTACAGTTTGAATTGGTATACTTCCAAAACACCTTCCTGGATAAGGCCGCCCAGTACAGATGGCTGAATGTGGACTATCAAATCGGTGTCTTTATCTCACGTTCATCGGTCAATATCTTCCAGCTGGATAAGATTTGGCTTATGTCTGTCTTCCAGTTGGTTAACGTGGCGTATTTCCTCACCGAAGTCATTTACTTCTACACCCCGAGCATATGGATCACTTTTGTAATCGTGCTGTGGGAAGGTTTGCTGGGTGGTGGAGCCTATGTCAACACCTTCTATAGAATGTCCAAGGAAATACCGCCCGCTCGTCGACAGTTCGCCATGGCGATGGTGGTGCAATCGGATTCCTATGGCATAGCCTTGGCCGGCTTCCTTTCGATTCCGGTGCACAATGCCATTTGTTCTCTGCCTGCAGCTGTACGAAGTCTGGCATGGTAATTTCAGGGATACTCTCTCTTTTTGTATGTGTAGTATTTTTTTCTGTTTGTTTAATTTTAAGACTGCCCCGAGTTTTGTAATGATTTTAAACCGAGTTTAACAACAGGTATTGCTAGTTAATGTACAAAGAACAGATATAAGCGTTTATTTTTAAGAGAAAAAGAAAGAAAAAACAATAGACAATTAATTAAGAAAACACTTAATCCAATTTAGAAAAAAAATAAAAAAACAAAATTTTCAGAAAATAAAATATTGAAAAAAAATCCAATTGGTAACTAAAAAACAACTTGGTTCCGTCTGGTTTTTAACGGTGATAATTGTTTATTAAATTTTCGTTTAAAACAAAAACATCGAAAGTCTCAGACCAAAAATCAAATTCTGATCTATAAGAACTTATTAGACGACAGAACTGCGAAATCTGATCTGTGGACTAAGTCAAATGTTACAGTTGTACGACAGGCCCCCTACCATATCAGTTTATTCGAAATTGATAGTTATCAAATTCGAATTGCTATTGAATTGCACTAAGAATCTGGAATTCGTTTCAAAAATATTTCCGTTAATTGGTTTAACTTTCGATATTTTAATGTTTACCGATTATGAAAATCAATTTTCAACGTCAAACTCATTTAAATCGTTTGATGTTGTGTTATTTAAAAGCTGAAAAACTTAATTTTTAAAGATTGTTTTAGTTTTAACAGCAAAAATCAGCTAACCATAAGTCAGTTTAATGTAATGAGTCGAAAATCTCAGACTTAGAATTTTTGCTATGGGCGATTTTTATGCAGCAAGAAATTTTGAAACAACTACGATTACCGAAGGGACTTGAAAAGATAACGACCAACGAATTTTTTTAAACGAGATTGGTGAGGCAACCGCGCCGTCTTCCATGCCCTAATGCCTAATAAGAACCTGTGAGGCGACACAACAGCGACATCTGATCTGTGGACTGATTTAATGTTAATTTAAAAGCCATTTCTGGCATGGACCCCTCAATTGTTTGTTGTTGTAACAACAATATGTTTATTTTGAAGTCTTGTTGGTCAATGGGGGATCTGCTTTGATATCCAGGTGGAGGAAACGCACCATTTGAACTGGATGCGTCCACAGACACCTGGGGGTCAGCTGAGTGGACAATTGAAGAGGTTGGTCGGACTATTGAAGAGGTGCAGTACATCAGGTGGTCCCTGATGGCAGGTGGTATTGAGGCGCTGCGGCATTCTGGCTAGTCTGAATTTTCTTCCACTGTGTCGTACTCACGCTCGCCGACCTATCGCTTTGTAAGAGGTCCACAAGGTTTCTTTGTCGGCTCCCCCAGTACTGCCGGCAAGTAACATGAGGACCTTGTTCCTAGTTGAGGGCTTATCACAGATAGCTGTAGCATGTGCTGAGGATTAAAAAAGGCTGTCCAATGTCCCAAGGAGTTTGGGGTAGTTGGTAGTCGGGATGTTCACGTCATCGACTTTCACATTGAGTGACAACCGCATCTCTGCGGTCCATGCAGTAAACAGTGTGGCTGATGATTTGGAGGCGGATATTTTCATATTCCTCGCAGTAAAAATGTGTGATAGGTCAGTGAGGTAAGAGTTTATTTTCTCGCATATGTCATCCACTTTAGGTCCTGACGCCAGAATTGTGCAGTCATCAGCGTACTACACAATATCAACGCCGTCTGGTGGTGCAGGAATTTTAGAGAGGTAAAGGTTAAACAGAGGAATGAATGAGGACGCCCCCACGCGGATTATGGGCGATTGCCATAGCTCGCCAGACATTACTATTACATCGCCTGGCCTGATCAAAGACGTCACCAGGAAACCCATCATCTCACTAGGATCGGACCACCTTCCCATAATTCTCTTCATAAATAGATCATCCGAATTCATAACCTCTGAGCGCCGTACGTTTCTCAATCAATAAAGGCTGATTGGGAGACCTTCAGAGAAGCCACCAACCGCAGCTTGAATAATTTAGCTATTCCGTCGGATGTTCGGGTAGCCGAGAAAAAGTTCCGGGCCATCATCATCAACCCCTCAATTGGTCGACCACTAGGGTGTTTGTCTTGCAAGCTCATGAGGCCCCGTTTAAACTCTGCCACCCAATTTACTTAAAAGTTGTATACAAAGGAGCAGACATCCAGCTCGGTGTTGGACTATGACCTTTTAAATGGGAGTATTATATTACAAATTGGTGACAATTTTTTTTAAAAAATTCACTTAAAAAAAACCGAACGACGTGACGCCTTAGAACTTAAACATATAGAAGGTTGTATCTCTTCTTGAAAGAAATTTGTTTTAAAAATACTAGCGCCATCTATATGTGATATAACGGCGCCACGCCAACATATCCTTAACGCCTCCAGATTGTATTCTGTTTAGACTTTTTTTTTGACACTTTCGAAAATATAGGATTTGTTTCTTTTCGATGACAAAAACGCCATTAAATTTAAATTCGTTCTATAGCAACTCGATAACGTTATCAGTGATGCAAATAGCTTACGTTTCGAGTAAAAAGTACTCGTAATCGAATGCAAAGATAAGCGCCATTCAAATGGGCGAGAAGCCTTTACCGAGGTTCCCCTGTTGTATCAATTAATAATTACGTACTTTGCCTTAAGGTATACTCCAAATTATTTTGTAAAAATGTATTTGAAAAAACTATCAACTTTTCTGATACCCTCCACCAAAGGGAAGATGGTATATTAATTTGTTCTTTCGTTGGCAATGGCAAGAAATATTGATGAGAGTCGTAAAATTCTGAGATAAGAGACGGACGCATTGGCCGAAAAAGACCAAAAATCCGACCTTTTGCGCCACCAATGCAATGCGCCTTTGGCCTTCCGACCATTGCATCCGTCCCTAGTCTCAGCCAAAAGTTAAAAATTACTCTAAATTCTAATTACTTTGAACTCGTGGCAATTTCTTTTAATTTAGTGCCGATATGGCCGTTTTGTTCCATGCGGATAGGGTACCCGATCAATATTTCGTGGTGCTGTAAACGGAATGACAAATTTAGTATACCATTCACTCTTCGAAGAGAGTATAAAAACATTAAAATGATCATATTAGTTTGCAGAGTAATTCCTCTTTCAAACAAAAAAAAATTAAAAAACTAAGTTTTTTAACTAAATGTTTTAAAAATATATGTCGAAAGGCAATTAGAAAATCTTTCCCTAAATGTCAACCATTTAACGGGCCTGCTTGTTGTGGATCAAATGCTGAAATTAAATTATATCTATATTTAATTTATTAAACATGAGTGTCTTTGCTTAATTGATTTGTTTAACTGAATTTATTTTATATCTGTGGATCCTTGTACTAAAATTCTAGTGAACGAAGCAACATTAGGTTATATTGATGGTACACTTAGGCCGTGTTCTATTGGAAATCGTTTAGGTGGCCGCTAAAGCGATAATTCCCGTTTGTTTTAAATAATTAACCTTTATGGGAAGAATTTACTCGAGAATTACCTTTAACTAGTTTAAACGATCTCGTTTATTACTCGCTTCTATTATTTTTTGAATAACCTTTTTTTTTACAAATTATAAACTTTCAAATCAAGCGGTTTCTATGATGCATAAAGCCAAACAATTTTTGTATACAAAGAGATTTTAAAAGTTTTGAAGTTATCTCCTTATCGACCACTTACTCATTTGATAAGCGGGTAAAAAAGATTCGGATACTGTATTTATCTGTTCTCTTTGTGCAAGTTTGACACTGCTACAATTCCACTGCTACAGACCCGGCCCAACTTTAGCTTATTTTACTTGATTTATTTGCCTTAATTTTTTTTTTAGCACATGTAAAGTAACACAGACCACTGTGCACTGCTCCTAATGACAACTGTTCAGCCTTAAGGTATGCTACAGTTTCTGGAAGTTCGGATGCTTATCATTTGAATAACAAATCGAATTTAGATCGTTTTTACCTGGTGGAAAAGCACAACGACAAACTCACTTTAAAATCACATCAACCATTAGGTAGAGGTTTAATTGAACTCAAAACCAAACAAATATAGAGAAATTAATTAACATATTGTCGACACCTAAAGCCGTGCAATGTTAACTTATATATAATAGTTCTGTTCGGTTGGGCTTACTAGCTAGTAAGTTTGTAATGTGAATAAATGGATACAGAAGTCAAATTCATACATATATATGAATTTCTGGCCTAGGCAACACTAAGTGTTGCCTGGCGCCATCTGACATTTCCATTGGAAAGTTTAACATCTCTGAGCAATAAACGTACTCAGAACGTTTGTACGTACGTTAAACGTACAATAAACGTACAGTGACTTGAAAAAATCAATTGTGCAAAAAAAAAATGGAATTAACTCGTGAACATTTTCGTGCGATCATTTTTCACAACTTTCAACGTAGACTATCACGACAGGAGTGTTTTTATGAACTTTAATCTTTGTATGGCAATGAATCACCATCCTATAGCACTGTGAAAAACTGGTTTAATGAATTCAATCGTGGCCGACGCTCGCTCAAATACGAAGGTCCTAAAGGTCGTCCAAAAACGGCAAGTGTGCCAGAGAACATTGATGCCGTGCGTGAACTGATTACGCAAGATCGTTATGTGACATACCGTGAGATAGAGGCATCCTTGGACATTTCTTAAACCAGCATACATCGATATTACATGAACACCTGGCCGTAAAAAAGGTTTGTTCTCGTTGGATCCGGCACAAGTTGACAATCGCGCACAAAAAGGCTCTTGTCGATTGGTGCAAATAAATTTTAAAAAAATACGATCGCGGTGCTTCAAAAGACGTTTATAAGATCATTACAGGTAACGAATCATGTATCTATGCGTATGAACCCGAAAGAAAATACCAAACGACCGTGTGGGTCTTCGGAGACGAGCCAAATCCAAAGAAAGTTGTTCGGAAGAAGCACTTCGAAGCAAATAAACGCCTGTTTCTTCAACAAAACTGGTCATCTGGCGACTGTTCCGCTTGAGCAACGTAGGACGGTCAATTCTGAGTGGTACACCATAATTTGTTCTTCGGAGAAATTCGAAAAACGAACAAGAGAAGACACCATGACAATTCCAGCTCTCACACATCGGCTCAAACCAGCGCCTTTTGGACCGGCCAAAACGTCGAATTGATGGGTCATCCCCCTTACAGCCCCGACTTGGCACCCAATGACTTCTTTTTATTCCCGCACATCAAGAAAAAAAAGCGTGGTCAACGATTTTCGTCGCCAGAAGATGCTATTGAAGCGTTCAAAAACCATGTTTTGGAGGTGTCTCAATCGGAGTGGAAAAAGTGCTTCGGCAATTGGTTTGAGCGCATGCAAAAGTGTATAAATCATGCTGGAGAATACTTTGAAAAACAATAAATATGATTAATATTCGCATTTTCATTATTAGTCCAGAAATATATATATATATATAGCAGCCCTCGTAACTAGCTTTATACTCGTACAAAGCTTACTCGTGCTTTAAAATAAAATCACACCAACATTTTTTTTGGATTTGTATAGTTTTCTTGGAAGTATTTTATAATTAATAGATAATTAATTATTTTGCTATTTTTTGTTTTCCCTTCGATAACAAAATAAAAATATTTCAATCAAATATGATTAATAATCGATAGCAAAATTACATGTTTTTGAAATCGTAATAAACACACAGGGTGTTTCATGTAAGACTGTTTGTTCAGAACTGAACATGTGCTTTTCAGAGACACATTTAAATTCCGTATACGTCTTTCCAAAATAAATTTAGTATCTCACATAAAACTCAATCTGTGCCACCTTACTCTGGTGACAACTTACTCACTTTGTTAGCGCCTAAAATCAAACTCGCTTGCTAATCAAATACATGCTAGTTTTGCAACCTCAATCGAACAGGCCTAATACGTGCAACAATTTTAGAATGCGGCATAATTTTAAAAGTTTTTTTTATTAAACCAGGTCTAATATCTGACAATTTTATAATGCGGCAAATTATAAATGTTCATTAATTATACCAGTACAGAATGTGTTTCATAAGACAGAACTGCTAACAGTATTTTCGATTTTTTTTCACGCTTACGTACTTTCATTTGTTGTTATCTTGCCTAAAATACGTTTTTTTTAAATATATTTTTTTCTAGGGTGACAATTAACACTGTCGACAGAAAAAAATTTTCTTTCTATTCAATAATTTTCATTATAAAATGGCGACATGTACGTGAAGTTAATTGAGACAAGGCAGTCTTCTTGGCTTGTGAGCTCATTTCAATGCAAGGTTAACCAGTCGAAGCCAAAGTTCTCATACTCGTGTACACAAGTACAATCACCGTTTGTTATTTGTTTATAATTTTGTTACAAAACCCATAAAATTTTGTGAAAAGATTAAGGAAGATTTAATTTAGTGAATATCCGTGTAAAGTGCTCAAGTGATGATGAGAAGAACAACTTTATTGCTATCGGCCATTTTTTGTTTGGCCTGTTTAGGTCTAGCCCAGGCTAAGGAGAATTTTGTGCCACCGAACATCGTTATAATAATGGCCGACGATTTGGTATTTATAAAATTTTGTTAAAACGAATTATAATAATTACCCAGAGAAGTGTATAAAATTTCATTCAAAATTGATGAAATTGATTGAAATTGTGATATTTTTCGAAGAACATTTTTTGTAAGGCAAAAATAAGTGAACGAATTTGAGATCAAAAAAGTGAATAACGTTCAGGGGGTAAATAAAATTCCGCGTAAAAAACTCCCATATTTACGGCAGAAAGTGGTTGTTTTTGGGTAGACTTCACACAGTGGGATAAGATTAAAAAAATAGACATAATTCTGGTGTTTCTAAACTAACAGTCGGAGTTTGATGACATTTCACACACTTATAGTTAATTTGTTTTCGATCTCAGGTTATGGGCAGAGCTACAGGGCCCCCCAAGTAAGGCACCTCTAGTACATACAATTTTAAAAAGCTTGTAATGTTTAATGATTTTTTCCTATATAATCTACTCACTTTCCCTTCCCCCAACGACAGCTGCTATATATATTTCTGGCCTAATAATGAAAAAGCGAATACTTAACATCAAAAATGGTTTCTTCAAGTATTCTCCAGCATGATTTATACACTTTTGCATGCGCTCAAACCAATTGTCTAAGCACTTTTTCCACTCCGATTGAGAAACCTCCAAAACATGGTTTTTGAACGCTTCAACAGCATCTTCTGGCGAAGAAAATCGTTGACCACGCATTTTATTATTGATGTGCGGAAATGAAAAGAAGTCATTGGGTGCCAAGTCAGGGCTGTACGGCGGATGGATGACCCATCCATTTAACGTTTTGGCCGGTCAAAAGGGCGCTGGTTTGAGCCGATGTGTGAGAGCTGGCATTGTCATGGTGCACAATGATTCGTCTTCTCTTGTTTGTTTTTCGTATATCTCCGAAGACTTCAGGCAAACAAATTGTGGTGTACCACTCAAAATTGACTGTCCTACGTTGCTCAAGCGGGCAGTCGTTACATGACCAGTTTTGCCGAAGAAACAGGCGACCATTTGCTTCGACGTGCTTCTTCCACGAACAACTTTCGTTGGATTTGGCTCTTCGAAGACCCGCACACACGGTCGATTGCTGTTTTGTTTCGGGCTCATACGCATAGATTCATGATTCGTCACCTGTGACGATCTTATAAACGTCTTCTGAAGCACCGCGATCGTATTTTTTCACAATTTCTTTGCACCAATCGACACGAGCCTTTTTTTTGAGCGATTGTCAAATTGTGCGGGATCCAACGAGAACAAACCTTATTTACGGCCAGGTGTTCATGCAATATCGAATGTATGCTGGTTGAAGAAATGCCCAAGGATTCTTCTATCTCACTGTATGTCACAACACGATCTTGCATTATCAGTTCACGTACGGCATCATTGTTCTCTGGCACAGCGGCCGTTTTTGGACGACCTTCGTCTTTGAGCGAGCGTCGGCCACGATTGAATTCATTAAACCAGTTTTTCATCGCCATAAGAAGATTTAAGTTCATCGATGCACTCTTGACTTCTTCCACGAACAACTTTCGTTGGATTTGGCTCTTCGAAGACCCGCACACACGATCGATTGCTGTTTTGTTTCGGGCTCATACGCATAGATTCATGATTCGTCACCTGTGACGATCTTATAAACGTCTTTTGAAGCACCGCGATCGTATTTTTTCACAATTTCTTTGCACCAATCGACACGAGCCTTTTTTTTGAGCGATTGTCAAATTGTGCGGGATCCAACGAGAACAAACCTTTTTTACGGCCAGGTGTTCATGCAATATCGAATGTATGCTGGTTGAAGAAATGCCCAAGGATTCTTCTATCTCACTGTATGTCACAACACGATCTTGCATTATCAGTTCACGTACGGCATCATTGTTCTCTGGCACAGCGGCCGTTTTTGGACGACCTTCGTCTTTGAGCGAGCGTCGGCCACGATTGAATTCATTAAACCAGTTTTTCATCGCCATAAGAAGATTTAAGTTCATCGATGCACTCTTGACGTGAATCCACCTGAAAATTTGTGAAAAATGATCGCACGAAAATATGCACGAGTTAACTCAATTTTTTTGCTAAATTGATTTTTTCAAGTCACTGTTAACAATGCAAATGATGGTGGTACGTCAAAACGTTCTGAGTACGTTTATGCTTAAAAATGTCAAACTTTCCAATGGAAACGTCAGATGGCGCCAGGCAACACTTAGTGCTGCCTAAGCCAGAAATGTGTATAGCAACCTCGTATTATATTTGTCATTCCGTTTGCAACTCCTCGAAATATTAATCAGAGACCCTATCAATATTTTTTTATAATATATATTTATATTTTTATATATAAATATATGATCTTCGTAAAATTCTAAGACGATCTAGCCATGTGCGTCCGTCCGTGTGTTTGTTGAAAGTACGAGAAAGAATAAACGAATGATCCTTGGACCCTGAAATTTTGCACGATGATGGCTTATGGTCGTACGCTGTTTGAATTTGTAAATGGGCTAAATCGACCCAGGATAAAAAAGTTTCCCTTGAAGGGACTAAAGGATCCTCGGTAAAAAGTACTCTTTTGTTGATTTTTTGCTTTGCTAATAAATTTTTTTTCTTAACGGGCAATTGTTAAAATGGGTACTGTTTGTTAGGACGCACTTAATACCTCAAAATAAGGCAGTTACTGCCCTTTTTGGCTCATAAGGCATAAAAAACGTTCCGCATGGTCAAAACGGGAGATTAATAGTAAATATGGATACTAAAATTTAAGCAAATTCTACCAACAATTCAAATGTATATCAACTAATAAAATGTGGAGTCCGTCCCTGGGAGTAGGAACGGACGCAAGGGACGAAAGAACCAAAAACAGGTTTTTTTTGCGGGTATATAAGGTTCGGCCTGGCCTTAACCTTACGACGTTTTACTTTTTTTATTTTAGTAAGGCAATTTTATAATTGATTTATTTAAAGACTGGAAACCACAAGAGGGCGGTGCCACGCCTCCTTTAAAAATCGCATTTACGGCCAAAGCAAAGAACTGATCGTTGTAAAATTTTGACAGAATAAAATTAATGACTAGAAATTTATTATAAACTATGTTATGCTCAAATTGATCATGGGACGTGGCACCGCCTGCACAACGCTGAGCTTAAAATGACCATATCTTATGAACTGTTAGAGATATGACTATCTTACCTTATCGAGTCTCTTAAGGTACAACTAAAAAAACGTCATTTCCGCCCCCAATCAGATGATAGAGGTTTCAATGCTCCATATGACGAATCGACTTCCATTCTAAAGACAAATTTCAAGAAGACCCTACATATCATTGAGTTATAGAATTTTCTTGGCAAACAAGCAATATTTTTAATTGGTTAATATAATTTATTAACTTAAGTCTCTGTCTTTTCAGGGCTCTGCGGATGTCAGCTATCGCGGTGGCAATGATTTTCTAACTCCCAACATTGATGCTTTGGCCTACCATGGAAAAATCTTAAATCGGTATTATACGCCCCCGTTGTGCACGCCTTCGAGAGCCACGCTACTGTCGGGCGTATATCCCATACATACAGGTTAGATCTAAAATTTTCTGCCCAAGTCGAAATTATTTTCTAATACCGCCATAGGTTCCCAGCATTTAGTAATTTCTAACGCGGAACCTTGGGGTATTTTGGAAAATCAAACTTCCATGGCTCAGATCTTCCAGAAGAGCGGATATTCTACCAACTTGGTGGGTAAATGGCATTTAGGTATGGGTAGTAGGGACTTTACGCCCACCTACAATGGCTTCGACTATTATTATGGCTATTTGGGTGCTTATATTGACTACTTTCGAAAAAGATCACAAATGGTGGTAAGTTTGAAAAATGAGTTATGAAAGTTACAAAAAAAAATTAAAACTTCTTTAAATTTCAGACAGATTTAAGTTTGGGCTATGATTTTCGCAAAAATCTCGAAATTGAATGCACCGCCCAAAACTCGTATGTCACCGATTTGTTAACCTCAGAGGCAGAAAGGATTATTTTGAAAAACAACGGCTCTAAACCTTTATTTTTAATGGTTTCCCATTTGGCCCCACACACGGCGAATGATGAAGATCCGTTACAGGCTCCGGCAGAGGAAATCGAGAAGTTTTCTTATATAGGCGATTTGAGAAGAAGGACGTATGCTGGTAAGTTGTCGATCAATTGGTCAAAAATCTTAGGTCCATGTTTAATATATTAAATCAAGCTTTAAACCTAACGAGGACACATTTTCACAAATCGATTAATAAGAATAGCTACAGATTCCCCCTTTATACGACAAGATTCCTCATTAGGTACATAACTATGTCTGCCAGGCGATGCTTGTCTCCGAGACGACATGTAACGCCGCTACAGGATTAGAAATTCTAACTTTTGCAAAAAACTGATATAAGAAGTTATTTATTTACAAAGTCTGTTTAGAAGGTTACATTCTTGGCTATACAGTTTCCGGAAAAACCCAGTCTGAAAACCATTGTTCTAGAAGCCCCATGTCCCTTCTACTGATAGGAAATTGGTATGTTTATCCTTATCTTATAAGATCCTTAACAAGATTCTGTTCCTAACTATGGCTTTGATTGCTATTAAACATGGTGGTTGTCTTTTACTACGAATTTACTTACGACTGCTCTTGCTTTAGAGTTAAAAAAGGATGAGACACAGATAACTAATGTTGGGATTTGGTTAGAAGAATGGCTAGAGAGTGACATGCTTTACTAATCACTTTCTACACATTTTATAAAAACTACCAAATCTGAAAAAATGGCCCTAGAAGCCCCACTTTGCCCCTACTGATAGGAACTGGAAAATTTTATACTTATTTCAATACCATATATTAATAGGTGATATATACTCTTAGGTGATTTGAGTCATCATTCTTATTATACAACTTCCTCCAAATGATACAGTACATGTTGTTGTAGCGGCAACTGTTTGCCGGGGTGACAGCTCTTGGCCGAAAAATTGTTCTTCGGGCTAATACGGTCCGGTCCATAGAACCGCCTGTCGTAGGATTGATGCTACTGGTCATAATTTTCTTAAGCATTTGCTGCTAATATAGTTACCCTCTTCACTTTGATTACTACTCCAGCAGGACTAAAAAAACGATCGGTCGCGAAGAACAAATACTAGACTAGTTCTTGAGACTGCCAAGAGAGTTACAACCTGTACTTTTGATTTCAAAAAGGGACTATAAAAATCACGTACTTAAAGGCCATCAATTGTCGATTATCAATTAGGCCGATGGTTGCCGTCTAAGCGACGAAGAAAAATAGTTATAAAGTCAGCCCAAGAGGTGCCATCTATTACTAAAAACTAAGGTACTAAAGTTTTGAAACCACAGTTTCAAAAGTCCCATTACTCTACTACTGATAGACGAGTGGAGCCGACTCATACAGGACTAAAAAATCCATCGGTCGCAGAAAAAAAATACTACTTACAAAATGTGACACAGAGTTTCTATTCTGCACTACCCACAGATTAAAGTTTCTATTAAAACCAAGAAATCGGAGAACCTCGGACTAAGAAGCAATATTTATCTACTACTAATAGGACATTTGGTAGTGGTTTCGACTAATGCCGAGACTAAATATTATGTTATTTATAAAGCCTGTCTAGATGACATTTACTTTCCATTTTCTACAGTTTCTATAAAAACTAGATCGTTTGAACCCACGGGTTTAGAAGCCCCATTTCTCTACTACTGAAAGGGAATTGAGTAGTTCATCCACTTTCCATTTTCTCCATTTTGTAAAAACTAGTCTCAACCCACGGGTTAAGAAGCCCCATTTCACTACTACTGAAAGGAAATTGAGTAGTTCATCCACAACTTTCTGCTGCACAAATCTTGTCTTTATTTAGTTATAAATTCTTCGGATGTTAGTTCAGTTACAAGTTCTGACAGGAGTTGAAAATCGGAGATGCAGAACCCCCATTTCCTTTCAATTGATATGCAATTTTATTTTCGGTTTCATGGAGGGCTGAAAATCAAGAGCCCGTTTAACAATATTTTGTAGCCAAATGGTAGGTATAACCGTCCTATTTGGAGCGGGATAAATAGGAGCTGTATATTCTTCAAGTCTTTGCGAACAGGAAATAGTTATACCCGAACTCTTGCACCGATTTTAGTTTAAGTATTTAAGCACGGTGAGGAAGTAGTTACTTTCAACGGGAGGAAATGCGAGGCGAGAGTAGTAGCAGGAGAACTAGAAGCCTATTTTGAGCCGGATAAAAAAGGAGCTGGATATTCTTTCAGTCTTTGCGAACAGGGATAAGTTACACCCGAACTCTTATACCGATTTCGGTATAAATACGAGTATTTAGGCACGGTGAAGAAGTAGTTAGTTTCAGTTGGAGGGAATGCGAGGTATGTCTCTTTTACCGACATACGGAAGGATTTTGGTCTCTTTTACCGACTAGTCTCTCGATGATAGTCTCTAATACCGGCGGATGGACGGCTGTTGTTCTTTATTACCGACGGGAATTTGTCTGTTGGTCTCTTACGGCCATACGGACGCATACGAGTAATTAACGTCGGCATAAAGATGAAGATCACCGATTCGTAGGCATACTCATACTTGCTGATAGCTAATTAGAGTTATGATGACAATGAGTTGTATGCTAATTTGTATTGCAATAGGTTCCCGAGAGAGTTAACCAAGTTAACATAAGAAGTTTGATTAGCATAATGAACTGCTGATCTAGCAGACCCATTCCCTTCTACTTATTAGAAATTTGGTACCAGAAATGGGCAGGTAGTCTTTAAATACAACTGCAGCCGACACTCAACCATAGATAGACCAAGGTGTTATTTTACTTAAGAAGTTTGATTTAAAAAACCCACTCTCTTCTACTGATTGTAAATCTGGAGTCACTGGGGGAAAAATGTGTCTCTAAATGCAACTACTGCTAGATTTTGGGCAACGCGCTTGTAAGAAGTGTCGAAAGGGCATAATTAAGCCAAAGGGCTAAGTCATTGTGGGGAATAATTTCATTTATAAAGATTGATTGACAACTGATCTAGAAGCCCCATTTCCTTCTACTGATTAAAAATGTGTTGTCACGAATTCACAAGTAGGGGCTATAAATGCAACTAAACGGATTTTTTGGCAACGGGTTAATAGGAGTTGCCGCAGGGGCTAGTGTGCAATCATCAAAAATTAAACCCAAGCTATGAGCCATTGTTATTTGACCTACGATGATGGTCCAGGGGAAATACAATTTTCCTTTGAGAGACTAATGGAACTAATGAAAAGTAATTTTTGTTGAGTATTTTTTTAACAAATAATAATTTTTTGTGTACAGAAATAATTAAAAATGGGTACTGTCAGTTGCTACGCACTTAATACTTCAAAAAAGGCATAGTTGCTGTACTTTTTGTATCATGTGGCCCAAAAAATGTACCGCATGGTCAAAACGGGTATGGGTACTTATATTAAAACTGATCTGAAGGACCAGGTGATTGGGATTGATTTAGGGTCCTATCCGAGGCTCATTACTTTCTCTGTGTATCAGCACTGGTCTATAGGATCCATAAGCTCCATTCCTTCCTACTGGACAAACAATTTTATTCTGGTGCATGTTGGTGTCTGGAGTTGCAACTTCTGCCTGCTTTTTTGTAAATTTAACCAGAGATTCAGAATAGGATTCAGCGATTGTATGAATTTCGAAACCGAATTATGTTTATAAAAATTTCGAGCTTTAGAATAATAATCTTGTTTCTTTTCCTTTTCCAGCCATGGTCTCCAAAGTAGACGAAAGCGTTGGCAGAATAATTAAATCCCTGGACGAGGCCGACATGCTAATGAACTCCATTATTTTATTCTATTCCGATAATGGTGGACCAACTGTGGGTTTGTTTAACAATACCGGTTCCAATTGGCCTTTAAGAGGAGTAACTATTTAAAATAAACTAAGCAAAAAATTAAATAATGACAGAGGAAACATTTCTTTGCAGCAAAAAAATTCACCCTGGGAAGGAGGCATACGAGTGCCGGGCGCTATATGGAGTCCTTTGTTGAAACATCGTGCATCCATTTACCAACAGCCGATCTACGTGGGAGATTGGTTACCCACCCTGGCAACAGCGGCCAAGATTAATCTGGATGACTTCAAACTAAAATTGGATGGTCTTAATATGTGGTCAGATTTGGTGGCAAGCAAAACGGACACCCCGCCCATTGAACATAAAGAACGTGAAATTCTGCATGTGCTAGACGAGATATCGCAGGTCAGCTCTTATATGAAGGGACAATACAAATATATTAAAGGCACCACTTCAAATGGCGAATATGATAGCGTTTTATTGCAAATACATCCAAATAATACCGATCCAAAAGAAAGTGACTATTGTAAAACTGTGAAATCTTCTTTGGCCTCAGAATCGTTGCATAAATTCGACAAAAAACCTTTAACGTGTGTGGGAATTCAAAACTTACGATTAAAGTCAGCCATAGAATGTGGCAAGCTGAAATCTCCTTGTAATCCTTTGATCGAAGAATGCCTCTTCAATATTTGGCTCGATCCTTGTGAACAAAATAATTTGGCTCCTTTGCCGGAATATGAAAATATTTTGAGGGAAATGCAGGAAAAAGTAGAAATGTTGAGAGGCACTGCCGTGAAGCCAAAGACTGGCGGTGGCAAGTTGGTTTATGATCCCTCGAGACATGATTGTACGTGGACCTATTTTTTGGAAGAGAAGCCGACAGATGGTAGGTGTAGATTTAGAAAGTTTTATAATTGATTTTGTGATTTAATTTCATATGTTTTTTCTATCACTTCTTGCAGATATTTTGAAATGTGATTACAGTTCACCTCCCTGTCAAGAGTTTTCATTGAATAAAATGTAACTTATAAAATGAAAAAATAAAAATCGATTCTATTAAATTAGAAGAGGTCTAAAATAAAACATTTCTGCGATTTCTTCGCTAAATCTAGAACTGGCATATTCACTTATACGTTCCATATTAAAGCAATGCTATTTAGCTTAACTTCTTTCTTGGGCCACGACGAAACGCTACACAATCGTGGTTTTAAAAACGATGTCACAACATTATCCTGCAGCATCCGCTGTTGTTTTCTGTACCAAAAAAGGCTATCTCACTTAAGTTCTTTGTCCAAAATAACCATTTTAATTGGAACCTTAGTTGTACGAGGGCTGCTGTAAATATTTCTGGCCTAATAATGAAAAAGCGAATATTTATCATCAATCTATGATTTTTCAAAGTATTCTCCAGCATGATTTATACACTTTTGCATGCGCTTCAAACCAATTGTCGAAGCACTTATTCCACCCTGATTGAGACATCTCCAAAACATGGGTTTTAAACGCTTCAACAGCATCTTCTGGCAACGAAAATCGTTAACCACGCATTTTTTGCTTGATGTGCGGGAATAAAAAGAAGTCATTGGGTGCCAAGTCAGGGCTGTACGGAGGATTACCCATTAATTCGACGTTCTGGCAGGCCAATAAGGCGCTGGTTTGAGCCGATGTGTGAAAGCCCGCATTGTCATGCACAATGATTCGTCTTCTCTTCTTCGTTTTTCGAATTTCTCCGAAGACTTCAGGCAAATAAATTGGGATGTACCACTTGCTTCGAAGTGCTACTTCCACGAAAAACTTTCGTTAGATTTGGCTCGTCTTCGAAGCCACACGGTCAATTGCTGTTTTTTGGGGGCTCATACGCATAGATCCATAATTCGTCACCGGTGTCGATCTTATAAACGTCTTTTGAAGCACCGCGATCGTATTTTTTCAAAATTTCTTTGCACCAATGGACAAGAGCCTTTTTTGATCGATTGCCAAATTGTGCGGGATCCATGAACAACTTTCAACTACCTTTCCAAAATAACTATATGAATCGTTATTTTGGATAAAATAATTATTTAAATACTAAATAAAACGCTTAGTCCAGTATCTACTTATAATTATGTCTTTAGGGTTACGTACTGTACCATCCAGCCATTGGTACCCAACTTATGTTTTTTGTCGTTAGTTTCATGATCTGCGAAATACACAAAGTCTTTAAAACACTGTTCTAGTACCCCATTTCACTCCTACTGTTGGGAATTTTGAATTCTAGTACAAATGGATAAGTGACGGGATATAAGACCATTGTAGTCCTCTAACCTTATTTTGTGCATTTCTTATTTCTATCGTTAGTTTCTGCTTTCAGTTCTATAGGATGTAGAATTCCCATTTTCATCCTACTCTTCATGGAAGTTTTAAATTGAATTTGAAGGATTTCCGACAAAGAACGGAAACATGGTACCCCTACTTAATTAACTCCATCTCTAAAGAACGGAGTGTATACTTAATTTGTCATTTCAGTTGCAACACCTTGAAACATTGGTTGGAAACCAATAAAATTCCATGACGTATCAGCCCTGTCCGGTCGTCCATGTGTGATCAAACGAATAATGCTAGGGCCTTGCAATTGCGCACAAATATGGCTAATAGTTTGGGATTGTGATTGGAAAGGCATCGGCCAATGGACTAAAAGGACCTTAGACAAAAGATAATCTGCTCAACGGTTGAGGGAATAAATTATTTGGCCTACACGAACGATATAACTTTTATCAACAGTAATTTTTGAGTTTGGGAATATACGAGGACTGCTATATATATTTCTGGTCAAATAATGAAAATGCGAATATGTACCCCATAAATTTATATTTCAGTTATTGTTACGAACTTCCATCAAATGTATCCCAAGTGTACAGTAATTCTCGACCTTGCAAATGTTTCGCTGAACTGCATTCTGTCGAAAAGATACTAAAGCAAAGGGATTTAAAATTTTTTAACCCAACTTTGAGGTTCTTAATATTAATAAATTGGCAACACTACACTGTCGTTCTTTACGACTTGTTGCTGAAAGTGTGTTGAAAGACCCAAAACTTTTGATTCTTCGCCGTATAAAAGCCGATTTTGTTATGAAAAGTCTTATGCATGCAGACAAGACAAACATAAGGCCAGACCAAATTCTTGTTGTACTCAGTAGCAGTTGGAAATAAATCAAAATTTTGACAAAAAAAATCCTCTTCAGAGTACAATTTTAATCAAATGGTTTTACAAAAAAAAACTTGCCTCTTTCCAGGGAATATGATCTAAATAAATGCATATTTAGATTCGTATCAAAAAACAAACAAACAAAATATAAAGCAATTTTTTTAGGCATTTGCATTCTTTGGCAAACGTTTTTAAATCTAATAGAAAAGTCGATACAAACGCTAACCCTTTCAACAAAAAAAAATGTAACGACCTTCTCTAATGTACCCAACCTTACCCAACACGACCCACAAAAAATAACGCTGACCTTTTTTCTAAGTGAAACAACAAAATCTACATTTTCAATTGTAAAGAAAATGCAATGGGTTATTTAAATTGATCTTACCTGTCAAGAGAGCACTTTTTGTGCTCTTCCACCTCACTATCTCGCACACTTCTCAGCCTCTCCTCAGTGTTGCCAGCTTGTTGTTGTTGATAATGTAATTTTGACACTTTTCTAGAGTGAACAAATTTGCAATTTTTGAAACAAGCGGGTAATTCAAGCAATCTACACTTTTTTTAATCATTAGGGCAATCAAAAAAACACAATAAAGGACCAATGAAAAATGCTAGTGGCTTAATTTAAACACTTATTCGAGGAAGAATCAATTGTACGACACGTTTTTAATTTCAGTTTTAAATTCATCCA
Source organism: Hydrotaea diabolus (assembly GCA_963513945.1). Lineage (NCBI taxonomy): Eukaryota > Metazoa > Arthropoda > Insecta > Diptera > Muscidae > Hydrotaea > Hydrotaea diabolus. The sequence continues at coordinate 19,200,079 of OY740719.1, forward strand.
GTACATACTTAGTAGGGACATAAATACTGTTACATGGAACACACCCATTTCAATAGTAGAACTGAACATACCCCGTTAATATCATATGGGTTTTGAAAGCTAACCTCAATAGCGTTAGTCTGTAACGGGATTTTAAAATCGTTTCAACTTTCATCATGGAGTGGTCAGATAATGAGAACCGTATCGCTGTAATAGCGCTTTTCAAGTGTGAACTGACAAAAAAGCGATATTTTCAAAACGCTCCGGTCACTAGGGATTAGCCGCATGTTCGTCTACCGATGCATAAAACTGTTTGAGGAGACTGGAGATGTAAAAGACCGCTCACGCTCTGTTCGAACACCGCATGTCATCAAAGCCGTTAAATAAAGAATTCACAGAAATCCGCTCCGAAAACAGAAAATCATGGCCCGTGAGATGAATATCACACAAAAGTCCATGAGTCGAATTATAAAAAAAGACTTGGGACTTGGGGCTTTCAAACGACGTACCGGACATTTATTGACTGCAGCTATAAAAAAAAATAGGATTGAAAAATGCAAACGTCTTTTGGTGAAGTACGCTGATAAAAAATATTTTTTTTCACCGATGAAAAAATATTTACCGTTCAGGAAAAATTTAACAAGCAAAATGATAGAGCGATGCGCGTTCATCTAAGGAAGCACCTAAACAGATCCCAAGGGTGGAAAAGGGTCAGCACCCAGCTTCAGTCATGGTTTGGTGGAGTGTCTCTTACGATGGGGTCACTGACCTGCAATTCTGCGAACAAGGAGTCAAAACATCGGCCAAAGTATACCAAGAAACCGTTTTGGAAGCTGTTGTGAAGCCTCTAAACAATTCCCTGTTCCAAAACCAGCCATGGACTTTCCAGCAGGAATCTGCGCCGGCCCATAAGGCTTAAACGTCCCAGGTCTGGCTTCGAAACAATTTGCCAGCGTTCATTTCCTCTAAAGAATGGCCCTCATACAGTCCAGGTTTGAACCTATTGGATTACAAATTGTGGACGGTTTTAGAGGACAAGGTTTGTCACAAAACATTGGATCTCTCAAGACTGCTTTGGTTCGAGCTGTGCCCAATTTTCCATTGGACGAGGTTCGTGCAGCTATTGACGATTGGCCAGTGCGACTTAAGGCGTGTGTAAAGGCAAAAGGCGGACATTTCGAATAAGAAGATTCTTTTTGGATACAATAAACATCAATAAATATATTAAAAAATATTTGGTCCAAAAACATTGAGTACTTTTTTATTTTACAGCATAAAACGTGTGTAACAGTACGAGGGCGACCGCAAAACTAACTGGCCTGTCACATTTTCTGATTCACTAGCAACTTTTTTTTTGTTTTTTAAAAGCAATCTTTTATAAGTCATCTGTCAAAATTTCCGAAATATTTAATGATTATTTTCTTTGTTACAGGTGATTGAAGTAAACAAATTTTATAATTTTTGAAAAATGGAAAATAATGAGTTTCGTGCGGTAATTAAACACTTTTATATGAAAGGTTATACGCCACAATTAATCAAAAATTAATTGGATTCTGTTCATGGTTTCACGGTGGATAATACTCCACCGTGAAATCCTGGGTTCAACAATTTAAAATGGGTCGTTCAAGTACGGAAGATGAACAACGCTCTGGAAGACCGAAAACTGCTACTACTATTGAAAACATTAGAAAAATATTTAATGAAGTGACTAAAGATAGACGAATAAAGCTCAGAGAACTTGCTGATATTGTTAAAATACACGAAAAACAAGTTTGGAGTATTCTACATGATGAAATCCACATGAAAAAGCTATCCGCAACATGGGTGCCGCGTTTTTTGACTTTGCCCCAAAAAATCGTCCGTTGAACCAATTCCGAGGAGCTTTTAGCGATTTATCAGCGTTATCCAATAGAGTTCTTGCGCCGATTCATAACTGTTGATAAAACATGGATCCATCACTACATCCTAGAATGCAAAGAACAGTCAAAACAATGGATAGAATCTGGTAAAAGTGGTCCCAAAAAGGCGAAAACTGTTAAGTCAGCAGGAAAAGTAATGTCCACAGTATTTTGGAATGCAAGGGGTATAATATTTATGGATTATCTTGAAAAAGGAAAAGCTATAAATAGTGAATATTATTGTGCATTATTGGATCGGTTGAGTGAAGAAATCAAGATAAAACGACCGCATTTAGAAAAAAAAAGTTATTTTCCATCAAGATAATGCTCCTTCACACACTGTATTTTTAACTCAACAAAATCTGGCCGAATTACGATTTGAAATTGCTCCGCATCCACCATATAGTCCAGATTTAGCTCCTTCTGATTATTTCTTATTTCCAAATTTAAAAAAAATTATCGGTGGCAAAAAATTTTCGTCCAATAGCGAGGTTATTGCTGAAACTGAGGCATATTTTGAAGGTCTTGAAAAATCTTATTTTTCGGATGGAATTAAAAAACTTGAAAAGTTTATTGAGTTGGAAGGAGATTATGTTGAAAAATAAATAATAATAATTCCAAAAACGGTTCTTTTTATGTTAGGCCAGTTACTATTGCGGTCGCCCTCGTATTTATGTCCCTACTAAGTATATTGTTTGAACTGTTTACAAGGATTTTGCTATTATTTTTAAGCAACTTTTTTTGCTCAACATCTGGCAACACTATTGTTTCACCGGCTCCGTATTAATATCAGCAGTACTCACTTCCTCAATCAATGAACTCACACGTTTCATTCTGTGGCGGCATTAAAACCTCTATCATCTCTGCCATGGGTGTCATTGTTGGACGAGAGTTTACAACGCGCGCATCGCGAAACGAAGCGCAGAAGAGACGTCGTAACGTTCTTTGTTGCTGGTTGGTGGTTAGTCAACGTAAACGCTGATCGCTGCGGTGTTAGTGGGTGGGTGCGTGTTGTTAAAATCTGATTAGATCGGCAGAATTAATAAGCAACAACAAAAACTGAACAATTGGTGATAGTGATTATTTTTCGCGTTTTACGTTTCCTCCGCCTATTCGTCGTTCCGCTAGTTACAACTGTCGGTACCACAAAAATGCTGACACGGAGAAAATCGATAATCGATCGATAATCAAGAGTAACTAAAAAAAGAATAGGGGGTTTAAACCAAAAACAAACAGTCGTAGTTAATTGTGCGCTATAGTAATCTATGGTTAATGAATTTAAATAAACTAAAACAATACGATTTACAATGACTAGACAACGACGACGATGGGCGAGACTAATGATGTTATCGCCCGTTAAATAAATATTTATCCAGCCATTGCTAAATATCGCAAATGTTGAGAATTAAATGAGACGAGGGGCGCCAGCACATAGACAATCCAAACGAAATTTAAAAACAGAAATTGACATATTCAAATTGCCTTAGACCGAAATCCTTAACGGAGCGGCAAACAAGAAATTACCGCAAAAACATTTGGTGGGAAATTTTCAATATCTGTTCTGTTTTATTCGGCGCGTCTAATTAAGTCGGTCTATTCAATTATTTGTGTTTTTAGCCAAACTGCTAATTAATTCGGCAAATATATTTTATTCAAACATACTAAAATAAATTGAAATATTAAATAAGAAAGTCATCGAAATTTCCAAACAGCATATATATGTATGCTCCCGCCCGTGTTTCATAATATTCAGACTTAGTACATACCGATATATGTACGTAAAAATTGTAATCTACGTAATTAATTTTTGAAAAAAAAAACAAAAAAAATAAAGAGTATTTATACAATAATTGCTATAACGTGAGTTTTACGTGTTGTTAACCAAATTTACGTGTTATAAACAAAACACCAGCGCTATGAAAACGGCAGCTGTTTTTTTTCTGTAAAACAACCTTAAAAAGAAAAAAAAGTTGAAATAATTTTAATGAGTAATCTTTGGTATTTTTTTTGTTCTCATCGGAAGTAAAATGCAATCTTAATCTCGTCGGGTACAAATTACGAAATCTTTTGTTTTTGAACTTTACAAATGGGCTGTTTACTAGCATCAATGGTTGAACAGCACATCGCACAGTGGGAGGATTTGCAATAATATTTTTTGGAAACAAATGAGTAGGCACGCTAGCGTTCGAACCAAAGTACAGGTTGCAAATATAAACCCATCTCGACGAATCATTACACATTGTGTAGGTTGGAGCGAAGTATAAACCCTTTCGAAATTAAAGCATAACGGATAATGTTTGATATAATGCAAAGATCCCTCCCAATTTAAGATGTTGTTGCCTTTAGGCCACATGGAAATTCAGGAATCTAAAATATTACCAATAGAACATTCCTAAGAGGTGTGTATGCGATACATTCAAAACTTTAAGGGAGTTTTTATTTTTAATACACCTTAAACATACACCTTAATAATACAACATAAACAGTTTGATTTGAAAAATTGTAATTCGTAGAAAAAGTTATTCAGGAAATACTACAGGTTTCAAAGTTCAACCTTTCCAATAAATCCAGAAATTGGAAAAATATATTTTTTTTACAGCCGATTCAAATTTAAAATGTTAAATCGCCCATCCCTTATTAAGCGAGTAATAACCGAGCCCGCCTAAACACGCTTAAGGTTATTCTGGGATAACTTTCTTCCTTAAAACGTAACTATGTTAAACTAATGGGTTTTAACGCAGATTCTCTTTAATGTTCTGAAAACAAAATCATATTATGTTTATATTTTTACCAATTATGTGAATTTATCGCGTTAGCGACCTCCTAAAGCAAGTTACCATTGGAGCACGGCCAATGCTGGTGGACCTTATCGGACTATGATTTTGAATACTCCAATGCCATGGTCTCTACCGGGTTTAATTTATGTACAGGGTGGAGCGCGGTAATTTGCTTATTTTGGAATGAAATAAAAAAAATATGAACCTTATTAATATAATTTTATATTTTTATCGTATTAAACAGTAGTTTTTAAATTACGACCTTCGCTATCCATACACTGCTGCTTGCGTAATCTGAAGTTTTCATGAAATCTAACAAGCATGTCTGGCTTTCAGCCAATTTTATCCTTAATATTCTTAATAAGGTGTTCAAGGTGTTGGGCGGTTGATATACACCTTCGACTTCAGGAAACACAAAAGAAAAAAATCGCATGGGGCTAATTCTGGTGAGCATCCCGGCCAGTTCACATCACCCCTCAAAGAGATAAGCCGTCCAGGAACCATTTGCCTCAAACAATTCATGGTAACCCTCGCTGTGTGTGCAGTGGCACCATCCTGTTTGAACCATGTATCCTATAATTGCATTGCCTCAAGAGCCGGCTGAAAAAAATCCTGTATCATAAGCAAGTACCGTCCGGAGTTCACAGTTACGGCAAGACGTGATATGGCGCTCCAAACAGTGATGCGGTCCGAATGCACAGGTCTCTGGCGAAGTTCTCTGGGTTTGTTTTACTCCTGTACCGGAACAGCGAATCTTGAACGAAAAGGACGCTGCACTGCAATGATCGAGAGCGCATTTGACAAAAAAGCTTCAACACAAAATGACCTCTCCTCACGTGTCCAATGCATGATGACAACTGAAAGGCAGGCGAATACAAATCTCCCGTCAGCTACTAGTTATAAGCCACGCACACTCTCCACGCTTCAACACCAAATGACCTCTCCTCACGTGTTTAATGCATGATGACAACTGAAAGGCAGGCGAATACAAATCTCCCGTCGGCCACTATAAGCCACGCACACTCTCTTCAACAGTGCCGCCACAGCCTGCAGTGCATAAAAGCAAATTACCGCGCTCCACCCTGTACGTGTAAACGCACTGTGAACTAAAACATAAAAAAAATCTCAAAAATTTCAATCTCCGTTTCGCTTAATAATTTTAAATCTGATTTTGTGCTTTAAGAAATTGTTGGTCAAGTGGGTGTAGGATTTTTTTGTTCTTAAATAAGCTGAATGATATTAATCTAAATATATTGATATATTCTCTTTGAGCAAAATGTTTCCCATCTTTATACCCTACACTATTCTGTGATAACACCTTAAAGGAAAGTAGATCATGAACCATATCGGTAGATGTTTACGAGAAAACGATGGTGTTTTCCGAAATGAGGTCCACACAGCCAATCGTACTAAATTTTTGGTAAATTGAACCACATCGATGCATATGTGTAAACATACCCACATAGAGGTCCCTCCCAATATGAGATCTTGTAGTTCTAAATATCACCAATAATCTCCGAGTTCAAATTTCGCATAAAACGTTTTGGGCAACCAATAAATGACTCTAGTTAAAACTGGCCCATATCAGTCCTTGTTTTAGGTTATCCACCACACAAAGGTTCCGCACGATTTAAGGTCCTGTCGTTCCAGAAGACACAAATTAATTTTGATCGTGGTCAGATTAAACCTTGTCGGTCTACGTTTTCAAATAGCGCCCACAAAAAGGTCTCTCCCGATTTTAGGCCCAGCCCCTCTAAAAGCCACTAATTAAAAAACTCATCGTTCTCAAATTGTACAATAGCTAGTAAAAAAACAGCAGCTAAGCACCATCATCACACTGGTAAAATATTTCTAAATCAGCCTAATCTGCCTCCATTAAACTTTTTCGAAAATGAAACGATGTTGCTGTAGCGGCACACACAGTATCGGACTGACAGCACATGGCCGAAGAATAGCTGCTTTGGGTCAGTCCGGTACAATAAACAAGCTATCGATTGAACATTCACAACAAGAATGTTGGGGTTTCTTAGGCGGATATTAACTTTAGCTGCACAATCTTATACAAGGACGTCTAATTTAGTTGCTGGTCCCATATCTGCCGAAGGCCGTTATAAAGGGTGATCCATCTAGAGGTATATTTTCAGAACAAAACAAAAAAATAAAAATTCAAATAAAGTGTGGAATCTTTATTGGTAATTTGAAAGGACATTTTATGGCATTTATTTTTTGAATATAATTTCCTTCAAATGTTGGCCGCAACTACGCCTCAGGGTTTCCATTCTGAGGGTCCAATTTGGATGACTCGTTCGAGCATTTCGACTGGTATGGCTTAAATTGCACGCGTAATGTTGGCTTCCAAATCCTGAATAGTAGCTGGTTTGTCAGCATAGACTTTGGACTTTACGTAACCCCCAAGAAAAATGTCTAAAGGAAATGACCTAAATTCGAAATGACCTCTCAGTAAATCCATTGTTTGAGCAGCTGTATGGCAAGCGGCACCGTCCTGTTAAAACCAAGTGTCGTCGAGATTAAGCCCGTAATTTCCGGTAGCATAAAGATCGATATCATGGCGCGATCAAGGTTGCGTTCCGGCCATCATCATTTTTGAAGAAAATATACACCGATGATTCCACCAGCTTACAAACCGCACCAAATCGAGGTTTTTTCTTGGTATAATGGCACCTCTTCTGGTTGCTCTTCAGCCCAAATACGGCAATTCTGTTTATTGACTTTGACGTTGAGCCAGAAATGGGCCTCATCACTGAACAACATTTTGGTCGAAAACTGCGGATCTTCCCGTTTCTCACCGAACGCTTATTTCCATAATACAGTTGCCAACATTTGAAGGTAATTATTTGAACAGGGATTAAACCGGCTCAAGACCTCTTGCTTCTTTCTGTATTTAAATAGATAACAAGTTTTTAACAAAATGGCAAAGTGGCATTGATTTTCGTGGCTGTACACTACTTTTATCATGATTTCGGGTCCGTGACAACCCTCTTCAGAAAGCCTTGCTGCAATTGTTGAAAGTAAAACCGAAATCTATAAGGCCAGGCTCTCCCCAAACGAATGTGAACTACTGTTGTAAACCTTACTTTTCAGGTTTTCTTTACACAATTGCCCCATTTATTTTTATTTTCAAAAAATAAATGCCATAAATATCCTTTCAAATTACCAATAAAGACTCCACACTTGATTTGAATTTTTATATTTTTTTTTTGTTCTGAAAAAATACCTCCAAGTGGATCACCCTATATTATTTTTATAAAAAGTATCACTAAGATCCACGTAATATAAAAGTCTCTGCTTACTGCTCCGTCGCGCAAGCTCGGATTCTAAATCAGATTTTTAGCGTATGATCGAGCTATTGAGTTATAGGCTGTTTCGACTACGGTCGCGTCCACGTCCGCGTCAAAGATTTATCGAAAATTTGTAATGGTGTTTCCATTGTGTTTTGCGTCCACGTTTGCGTTCAAACAGCTGTTTGTGTTTATTTGTTTTTTTTTTGCGGTGCGAAAAGTTTAATATTTCTGTGTTGTGACATGGAGTTAAATGATATTGTTTTGCTAACCGCAGTGGAAAATAAGGATCAAATGGTATTGCGCCTAATGAAAATGTGCAGTAGCAACAGCGCTTTATGTTTATGCTGATAAACAGCTGTTTTAAAAGGGATGTGCAATTTGCGGTGTTGCCATTAATAGGTATGGGTGGGTTTCGATTGCAAAAATAGTCGAATTTATAGTAAACGCGACTTATCGGAAAACGCGTCGAATATGAACGCGACGTTTTCCCATACCTAACTGCCTATGTTTTTTGTAAAGGCTTTAACGCGTGTTTTTGGACGCGACCGTAGTGGAAACAGCGTATTAAACTTGCTTAGTTCAGTCAACATTCCATGGATCACTGATTGGCTTCTAACAGCTATGGCATTTATAAGAGGAACATTTTACCTGGCTTAACCTGCAGATCAGACACACATGCATTCCCTTTCACAAAAGGACTGCATGATGCTGTATGAATGGCTGTTGGACCACAGAAAACGCACCTAAACGATGATGGCAATTCAAGATATCGCACTTGTACAAGAAATATGGCATTAGCTCATTTTTTTTTATTTTGTAAAAGAAATGCATTTACTTTCCAAAACCACCAATTTAATGTATATAGAGTTCGGTTTAACCTACTGATTATTTTTAAATGGTTTATAGTTTTTTATCACATATTTGTTCACTGTTAAAAAACCGATTAATTGAAAGTTGCCAGACACTGTGCAAGCCATGTTAACGCAGATGATTTATCTTTAATTGCCCATGAGAATTCTCATTACATGAACGCTATCTTGCTTCCTCTGACAGATCCCTCGTAGATGGTCCCTTTCATAATCTGTGTATATATATATATATATTTTAATTTCTAAAGACAAGCTACGCTAAATATTTTTATGGAAATAGCAATCTATTCAGATAAAAAACAGTACAATGAAAAATCTTGAAAATACCATAAATGTCAATTCATTTGTTTCCCTTCTACAGCTACCGCAAAAATCACTTAAAACCCCATTATTCACAACTTAAACTTTACATTATTCCCTTTTTGTTTTGCATTATTTTTTTGTTTTGTCTCCTTATCAGTGAAGCCTAACAAATGGACAAACAAACAAGCGAAAGAAATGACAAAAAAAACAATTTAAATATTTACACAAATTGCTGGATAAACATTTAGCAAACGTGACTTAATTGTTTTCTATATTTTGTTTTATTTCATTTTCAGGCGCCGCGTAATGAATTAGCCTCCGATCGAGCATTTCCAGTTAACACAAATTTGAATAAATCTTTGTAATACAACAACACAAACTTTTACAATATGATTAAGCTTTATCTGATATTGGCTGTGATCACGGTATGCACAGCCTGGGAAGACAATGCAAAACCCAATATCGTTATTATAATGGCCGATGATCTGGTGAGTACTTTTTAGAAGGCATTAAAAATAAATAAATAAAGAGTCAATAACAATAAATTAAAATAATGAGGATTTGATATCTAAGAACTGTAGGTCAACTGATACTAATCATAGGTCACAGCCCAATTATACTGTTATACAATTATACTGTTATCGATAACTGTTGTTCAGCTCTAGTTTTATTGACATTAGACATTTTTTATATAATTTTCCTATAGAAAATTTTTGTTCAGACCCTCTGACCATAGATTTTCTTAAAGAACATGTTTGCTAAGACCCTCTGAGCAGAGATTTTCTAAAAAAAAATATTTGCTGGATGGATTTTCTAGCAAAGATTTTCCTAAAGAAAATTTTTGCTCAGATCCTCTGAGCATAGATTTTCCTATAATTTTTTTTTGTTTATTTCTATAGGACAATCTTTGCTCAGAGCCTTGATTTTCTTAGAGAAAATGTTTGCTCTCACCCTGTGAGCAAAGATTTTCTTAGAGAAAATTTTTGCTCTCACCCTGTGAGCAAAGATTTTCTTAGAGAAAATTTTTGCTCTCACCCTGTGAGCAAAGATTTTCTTAGAGAAAATTTTTGCTCTCACCCTGTGAGCAAAGATTTTGATAGAGAAAATTTTTGCTCTCACCCTGTGAGCAAAGATTTTGATAGAGAAAATTTTTGCTCAGACCCCTCTGAGCATTGTATTTCTTTTTGGTCAGATCCTCTGGGCATAGATTTTCTTTTAGAACATTGTTGCTCAGACCTCTGATCATAGATTTTCTTAGAGAAAAGTTTTGCTCAGACCCTGTGAGCATAGATTTTCTTATAGATAATTTATGCTCAAACTATTTGAGCAAAGATTTTCTTACAGAATTTTTGTTTTCTAAGCATAGATTTGCTTAGAGACAATTTTCGCTCAGACCCTCTGTGCATAGATTTGCTTAGAGAACATTTTTGCTCGAAACCATAGATTTTTCTAAAAGAACATTTTTATATTCACTGCGATAAAGTCTGAAATATTTCCTTTTAAAATTCCAGGGGTTTGATGATGTTAGCTTTCGTGGTTCGAATGAGTTCCTAACGCCCAACGTCGATGCCTTGGCCTATAGTGGCGTCATATTAAATAACCTTTATACACCGGCCATGTGTACTCCCTCACGGGCGGCCTTGTTGACCGGCAAATATCCCCTACATACTGGCATGCAGCATTATGTGATTGTTAACGATCAACCCTGGGGATTGCCTTTGAATGAGACCACCATGGCGGATACATTCCGCAAAAATGGCTACTATACAGCGCTAGTAGGCAAATGGCATTTGGGCATGTCACGCCGAATCTATACTCCAACATTTAGGGGTTTCGACCAGCATTATGGCTATCTGGGAGCATATGTGGATTACTACGACCAGACTCTGGAACAATTGGTGAGTATAGGACCTGAAGGGATATGAAATTTAATAAAAAATACTTTCTTTTAGAATGTTAACTATTCGCGAGGGCATGATTTTCGTGATAACTTGAAACCGGTATGTGATCGCAAAGGCATATATGTCACAGATCTACTGACCGAGGCCGCCTTGAAGCGCATCGAGGATCACAACTTTCAGCAGAAGCCTTTATTTATGTTACTGAGCCATTTAGCACCCCATAGTGCTAATGACGATGAACCCTTGCAGGCTCCTGACGATGAAGTGGCGAAATTTGCCTATATCCAAGACCCGGATAGAAGAAAATATGCAGCCATGGTTTCGAAATTGGATGAAAGTGTGGGCCATGTCGTGGAATCGTTAAGTAAGAAAGGAGTTTTGAACAATACGATATTGCTATTCCTGTCTGATAATGGGGGACCCACCCAGGGAATGCATGCTACAACGGCCTCAAATTATCCACTGAGGGGGGTAAGTTTTGAAATTTTAATTTCTGCTTCTTGAACTTTGATTGATTTTTTTTCTCTGCAGCAAAAGAATTCGCCCTGGGAAGGAGGACTGCGATCTTCGGCAGCCATTTGGTCTACAAAATTGGAAAAGCTAGGCACCATTTGGAAACAGAAAATCTATATAGCTGACTTGTTGCCTACGCTCGCTGCCGCTGCAAATATACACCTAGACTTGGAAGCTCTCAAGCTGGATGGCTTGAATCTCTGGCCTTCCCTCAAGTACGGCTACGAATCGGTGGAACGTGAAATCATGCACAACATAGACGATATCTTCAATTACGAAGTTTATGCCAAAGGAAAATGGAAATACATCAATGGTACCACCCTATCTGGCCAATACGATGGTTGGCTTTCGGCCCGACCTTCAAATGAGACGCACCAAATCGATCCTCGTTTTGAGCACTATGAGCAGGTGATCAAAAATACACCGGTGTGGAAACATTTACACACTATCACCGGCGACAAGCCCATAGAGCTTTTAAAACACCGTCAACATGCTGTGATTAAGTGTATGTTTGAGAATTCTACAGAGGGCGCTGCCTGTAATCCATTGGAGTCACCCTGTCTTTTTGATCTGGACACGGATCCTTGTGAACAGAATAATCTGTATGAGAAGCATAAAAATTCCACTATTTTTAACAATATCATGGAGCGAATTGAACATTTCCGGGCAACTGCCCATGCCATTAATAATAAACCAGCCGATCCTCGTTGTGATCCGGCAAATTTCCATAACGAATGGACCTGGTGGGAGGATGTCATTGAGGGTAATTCGGTAGCCAAAGCTAAATTAGACTTTAATCTCCTGATATTATTAGTATTGTCTAGTATTGTATTAATTCTAAGGCCTTTTGTAGTTTAAACCAAAGGAATTATCAAAACGATAGTTGTCTAAGTATACGAGTATAATTATTAATTACAAATATTAAACGAACACAGATATTGTAATCATGCAGCTTACAACCATCTCTTCTTATGGAGGCCAAGTATTTTAAAAGACTTTCTATAAGCATATATATGTTCAGAGGCCTTTCTATAAAAAAAATAATTTAATCAGAGGTCTGAGCAAAAATTTTCTAAAATAAAATCTCTGCTCAGAGGTCTAAATATTTTAAAAGAAAATCTCTGCTCAGAGGTGAGAGAACAAATTTGCTATAAGAAAATCTCTGCTCAGAGGCCTGAGCACAAATTTTCTATAAGAAAATCTCTGCTCAGAGGTCTGAGCACAAATTTTCTATAAGAAAATCTCTGCTCAGAGGTCTGAGCACAAATTTTCTATAAGAAAATCTCTGCTCAGAGTTCTGAGCACAAATTTTCTATAAGAAAATCTCTGCTCAGAGGTTTGAGCACAAATTTTCTATAAGAAAATCTCTGCTCAGAGGTCTGAGCACAAATTTTCTATAAGAAAATCTCTGCTCAGAGGTCTGAGCACAAATTTTCTATAAGAAAATCTCTGCTCAGAGGTCTGAGCACAAATTTTCTATAAGAAAATCTCTGCTCAGAGGTCTGAGCACAAATTTTCTATAAGAAAATCTCTGCTCAGAGGTCTGAGCACAAATTTTCTATAAGAAAATCTCTGCTCAGAGGTCTGAGCACAAATTTTCTATAAGAAAATCTCTGCTCAGAGGTCTGAGCACAAATTTTCTATAAGAAAATCTCTGCTCAGAGGTCTGAGCACAAATTTTCTATAAGAAAATCTCTGCTCAGAGGTCTGAGCACAAATTTTCTATAAGAAAATCTCTGCTCAGAGGTCTGAGCACAAATTTTCTATAAGAAAATCTCTGCTCAGAGGTCTGAGCACAAATTTTCTATAAGAAAATCTCTGCTCAGAGGTCTGAGCACAAATTTTCTATAAGAAAATCTCTGCTCAGAGGTCTGAGCACAAATTTTCTATAAGAAAATCTCTGCTCAGAGGTCTGAGCACAAATTTTCTATAAGAAAATCTCTGCTCAGAGGTCTGAGCACAAATTTTCTATAAGAAAATCTCTGCTCAGAGGTCTGAGCACAAATTTTCTATAAGAAAATCTCTGCTCAGAGGTCTGAGCACAAATTTTCTATAAGAAAATCTCTGCTCAGAGATCTGAGCACAAATTTTCTATAAGAAAATCTCTGCTCAGAGGTCTGAGCACAAATTTTCTATAAGGAAATCTCTGCTCAGAGGTCTGAGCACAAATTTTCTATAAGAAAATCTCTGCTCAGAGGTCTGAGCACAAATTTTCTATAAGAAAATCTCTGCTCAGAGGTCTGAGCACAAATTTTCTATAAGAAAATCTCTGCTCAGAGGTCTGAGCACAAATTTTCTATAAGAAAATCTCTGCTCAGAGGTCTGAGCACAAATTTTCTATAAGAAAATCTCTGCTCAGAGGTCTGAGCACAAATTTTCTATAAGAAAATCTCTGCTCAGAGGTCTGAGCACAAATTTTCTATAAGAAAATCTCTGCTCAGAGGTCTGAGCACAAATTTTCTATAAGAAAATCTCTGCTCAGAGGTCTGAGCTCAAATTTTCTATAAGAAAATCTCTGCTCAGAGGTCTGAGCACAAATTTTCTATAAGAAAATCTCTGCTCAGAGGTCTGAGCACAAATTTTCTATAAGAAAATCTCTGCTCAGAGGTCTGAGCACAAATTTTCTATAAGAAAATCATCTCAGAGGTCTGAGCACAAATTTTCTATAAGAAAATCTCTGCTCAGAGGTCTGAGCACAAATTTTCTATAAGAAAATCTCTGCTCAAAGGTCTGAGCACCAATTTTCTATAAGAAAATCTCGGCTCAGAGGTCTGAGCACAAATTTTCTAAAAGAAAATCTCTGCTCAGAGGTCTGAGCACAAATTTTCTATAAGAAAATCTCTGCTCAGAGGTCTGAGCACAAATTTTCTATAAGAAAATCTCTGCTCAGAGGTCTGAGCACAAATTTTCTATAAGAAAATCTCTGCTCAGAGGTCTGAGCACAAATTTTCTATAAGAAAATCTCTGCTCAGAGGCCTGAGCACAAATTTTCTATAAGAAAATCCCTGCTCAGAGGTCTCAGCAAACATTTTCTACGAGGAAGTGTATTCTTTTAACATAATTTTTTTTCTTTAATGGAACGTGAACTTTGTGAATGCTGGTAGCGGTATGAAAAAATATTCGACTACAAATATTAAAATTAATCTCCAGTATAAATTTCTTTATTATTTTGAGATGTTTCGACAATATAGCATCTATCCTAAGTTCAAAAGTAAAACAGTGGGTTGTCATACCACTGTGCCCTGCTTTCATACTTGTTGCAGTTCGATTCAAACCTTAAGAATTTCATATTCAATAGCGTTTATTTGTTTAACAATCGCTCGTGTTTTTAATCTGCTCATCTGACTACACGTGCTTACTGTCTTTTTGGCAAGATTTGATAATTAAGACGTCATAAAAATGTGTTGATCTGTATTAAACTTGTTGGGTATAACCTGCTGATAATTTACGAGGGTCCTTTACAAAGTATTTGGGAGTTCACTCAATGTTTGGTTAAGCTCGTGGGCATGGTTTATCAGTAGTAGTTTAAAATTTAAACTACGCTTGTGTTTAAAACAGAGTTTAATGGTGAGAAACTACCGCTTATTAGCCTCTAACTAAAATTTAATAAAAATAAAAGAAAGTCTTTTATTGCTTCTTATAGGGAACACCGCGCACTAATGGTTTGACGGGTTCATATATCATCTGCATACACAATAACAGAAAAATCCAGTTCAAACTATTGCTTTAAATTACTTGCTTTTATCAGGCAAACCCAAAAAAAAAGATTGCAATTATGGTTCGCTCAATTGTTGTTTGAAGAAATTAAGGCAAAATGTCTTCGTTATCTTTCATGGTCGACTTTTGTTTGCCTCGTCAATAAACACAGTTTGTAGAACAGAAAAGCAATAACCAAGGCCAATGTATTTATAAAGAACCGAATGTTAATGAAGTCTGAAAGAATAAATTGAATGCATATTAACAAAGAAAGTGTTTCCCAAATCAAAAATTTTTAACGCATTTTATGTCGGATATAGTAGGGGTTTCCACTTTAATCCAACACTCATTAAAATTTACCCGGGATATTTTTTAAAAAAAATAACCCGATTATTCATTTATAGTTATTGCCCAAGGTTGTAGGTTAAACTATAGATAGTAAAATTTAAATTTTAGGTTATTTATTATGGATTATTTTTATAAGGCCGGCCATTAAACTCTTAATACTGAAATAAGCGAATGAGCGACTGTCAAAGGATACAAACTAACAGGGTATCGTGCAGGAGTCCAAGCTTAATTAGAACGAATTATTGAGGAATGAATGGAGAATGCCCGCACGAAAATGCAACTCCTTGCACGCAGAAAAAATATGGTTGGGTGCGAAATTCGAAGAGCCACACACTTGGTTGTGCCACAACAATATTATGATCCTCACAACAATGGTATGATTAAAACACAACCATAGTATAATCGTCACAACCATAGTATGAAGCCGCTCATCCATTGTATGATCCCCAAAATTATTTATTAGGATTGGGTTATGTTCTTATTCAATAATAGAGATATTCATTAAGTGAATTATTTACGAGGGTTGCTATATATATTTTTAGGGCGAAGCAAAACTAAGCGTTGCCTGGCGCCATCTGGCATTTCCATTGCAAAGTTTGACATTTTTTAGCATAAACGTACGACGTAGTTTTGACGTACGACCATCATTTGTGTTGTTTACAGTGACTTGAAAAAATCAATTTGGCAAAAAAAATAGAATTAACTGGTGTACATTTTCATGCGATCATTTTTCACAACTTTCGACGTGGATTATCACGACAAGAGTGCATCGATGAACTTAAGTCTTTGTAGGCAATGAAGCACCATCCTATAGCACTGTGAAAAACTGGTTTAATGAATTTAATCGCAGCCGACGCTCGCTCAAAGACGATGGTCGTGAAGGTCGCCCAAAACGGCCGTTGTGCCAGAGAACATTAAAGCCGTGCGTGAACTGATAATGCAAGATCGTCATGTGACATACCGCGAGATAGAGGCATCCTTGGGCATTTTTTCCACCCGCATACATTCGATTTTGCATGGAGACCTGGCCGTAAAAAAGGTTTGTTCTCGTTGGATCCCGCACAATTTGACAATCGCTCAAAAAAAGGCTCGTGTCGATTGGTGCAAAGAAATTTTGAAAAATACGATCGAGGTGCTTCAGGAGACGTTTATAAGATCGTCACAGGTGACGAATCATGGATCTATGCGTATGAGCCCGAAACAAAACAGCAATTGACCGTGTGAGTCTTCGAAGACGAGCCAAATCCAACGAAAGTTGTTCGTGAATGAAGCACTTCGAAGCAAATGGACGCCTGATTCTTCGGCAAAACTGGTCATGTGGCGACCATTTCGCTTAAGCAACGTAGGACGCTCAATTCTGTGTGGTACACCACAATTTGTTTGCCTGATGTCTTCGGAGAAATTCGAAAAACGAACAAGAGAAGACGAATCATTGTGCACCATGACAATGCCAGCTCTCACACATCGGCTCAAACCAGCACCTTTTTGACCGGCCAAAACGTCGAACTGATGGGTCATCCGCCGTACAGCCCTGACTTGGCACCCAATGACTTCTTTATATTCCCGCACATCAAGAAAAAAATGCGTGGCCAACGATTTTCGTCGCCAGAAAATTCTGTTGAAGCGTTCAAAAACAGGGTTTAAAATGCTAACGCAATTTTAGTCAAAAGTACAGAATTTGTCAATTAGTTTTAGCATAAAAAAGTCCAAACTTATATGCGAACAAATGCTAAAACTAAATTAGTCGTAATATTCAGTTAGCGTTAGCAAAATAAACTAACGCTAACCAAAATATGCATATATTATTAGCAATGGAAGAAGAAGCAACTGCTGATTTTGCTAACGTCTTTGCTAAATTGTGCTAATTTGGTGACTAATTTCGACTTGTGTGTTTGGTTCGGTTTTTGTGTGTAACCGAAAATTGTGTTCGGCTCGAGTACGGTGTTGCCTACCTTTGATAGACAATAAGTTGTGTTTTTAAAAAATCGCATGAAACAATATTGCTGTGCGTTTCTGTAGCTGTTAAAGGGGTATATATAAAAACAAGTGAAATTAATAGCATAGAAATAATTCGAGGTAGGTACTCATATATATTTACATATTGTTTATACATATAATATAATGTTATGTACAATGACTAATAAATCACTGCATAATGGAGTCCACATGGTTAGATCCGTTTAACTTCCAACGGGAATGTTATATGTTCCACATTTAACATTGGATTGAGGAGATGCATAACGAACTATGAAAATGCTGAAATAATAAATATTCGTAGAATAAATAGTATGACTGTTTAACCTAATATTCTCCATATTTTTCAAACATACATATTGAGCGTTTTAATAGAAAAATAGTCCATCATTTCGCGTTTATTTAGGGCATTCGTTCAGAAGTTATTGACACTGTTCGAAAACGGACAAAGAGAGAAAATAGAAACACTACGAAAGCGTGCTATTGCTCTTTTGGCTCATTCACTCATTGACACTCAGATACTCTGGAAAATCTTTTATTAGTAAAGCTTAATCCTGAGTTTCTGCATACAGCCATATCCGAACTTGACCTTTGTGCTGATGAATAAATATTCTGTACAATAAGATTCCGTTTATTATAAAAAAATGAATTATTTTTATTTTCCATATTCAACTAATCTCATTTCCTTTTGAATGTTCTTTCAAACTAAAATAAATTTATATTTTTTTTCAACTAATGTGTTTAACAATTTTTTAATTTTTGAAGGCTATTTATTTAAAAAATCTTGTATCAGAAATCCCCACTACGGTACCACTATTGGATACTTTGCGTCATGTTCCATTGACAACACTGAAACCAGCTCAAATTTTTTGCTAACGAAAAATGGTAAGTCAAAATTAGCAAATTTTTAGCAGCACATTAGTCAATTGTGGTTAGCAGAGGTGTGTCATTTTTTTGACTAACGCTAACGCGAGCTAACGTTAGTCGGACATTAGTTTTAGCTCTGGCTTGTGGAAAAGATTGTTAGTATTAGTTTAGCAAAATGATGCTAATGGTTAGCGGACTGGTGCTTTTAAACCCTGTTCAAAAACCATGTTTTGGAGGTGTCTCAATCGGAGTGGAAAAGTGCTTCGACAATTTGTTTGACCGCATGCCAAAGTGTATAAATCATGCTGGAGAATACTTTGAAAAACAACTGTTTTTGATGATAAATATTCGCATTTTCATTATTAGGCCAGAAATATTTATAGCAACCCTCGTATCAGTACTTTTTTTGTACAGCCGATTCAAATTTTAAATGGCCTGCACTTTACAATAGCTTTTTAAAAAAAGTGGTCGTTAAGGCGATATATTCAAAACTTTACTAGTATTTTTTTTAATTTTTTTTGTAAACAATAACTGATTGGCTATAGGTGACAGGGCATAAAGAAAGGGACCTAAGGTTAAAAACAAGTTTTGTTCAGGAGAGCTACAAAGCCAGGAAGAACGAATTTGAATGTCCCCGGCGAAAAATAAATGTCTACCAATGAAGTTAAATTTGTCAATAAAATGTTAACAAAACAAGAAACTATACGACGAAATAACAAAATTCGTTTATCGCAATTGGCTTTGCTTTTTATTTATGTTTGTAAACAAACTTTTGTTGAGCTTATGTTGCCATCTGATTCAAAATGTTTTTGAATGTTGCCAGAATACTACTTAGTAGGGACATAAATACTGTTACACAAGTTTTATGCTGTAAAATAAAAAGTACTGAATGTTTTTGGACTAAATATTTTTTAATATATTTATTGATGTATACTGAATCAAAAAAGAATCTGCTTATTCGAAATGTCCGCCTTTTGCCTTTACACACGCCTTAAGTCGCACTGGCCAATCGTCAATAGCTGCACGAACCTCGTCCATTGCAAAATTGGCCACAGCTCGAACCAAAGCAGTCTTAAGAGATCCAATGTTGTGGTATCTTTTGTGACAAACCTTGTCCTCAAAAACCGTTTACAATTTGTAATCCAATGGGTTCAAATCTGGACTGCCTGCGGGCCATTCTTCAGAGGAAATGAACGCTGGTAAATTGTTTCGAAGCCAGGCCTGGGACGTCTTAGCCTTATGGGCCGGCGCAGAATCCTGCTGGAAAGTCCATGGCTGGTTTTGAAACAGGGAATTATTAAGAGGCTTCACAACAGCTTTTAAAACGGTATCTTAGTAAACTTTGGCCGATGTTTTAACTCCTTGTTCGCAGAAATGCAGGTCAGTGACCCCATCGTAAGAGACACCCCACCAAACCATGACTAAAGCTGGGTGATGATTCTTTTCCACCCTTGGGATCACTTCAGATGCTTCCTTAGATTACCGCGCATACACTCTATCATTTTGTTTGCTAAATTTTTCCTGAACGGTAAAAATTTTTTCATCGGTGAACAAAATTTTTCTGTGCAAGTTATCAGCACGCTTCACCAAAAGACGTTTGCATTTTTCAACCCTATTTTTTTTTAAAGCTGAAGTCAATAAATGTCCGGTACGTCGCTTGAAAGCCCCAAGTCCCAAGTCTTTTTTAATGATTCGACTCATGGTCTTTTGCGTGATATTCATCTCACAGGCCATGATTTTCTGTGAATTTTCGATTTAAAAGCTTTGATGACATGCGGTGTGGGCGGCCCGACCGGTGGCGGTCTTTTACATCTCCAGTCTCCTCAAACAGTTTTATGCATCGGTAAGCGAACATGCGGCTAATCCCTAGTGACCGGAGCGTTTTGAAAATATCGTTTTTTTTTTCATTTCACACTTGATAAGCGCTTTTACAGCGATACGGTTCTCATTATCTGACACTCCAAGATGAAAGTTGAAACAATTTTTAAATCCCGTTAGACTAACGCTATTGAGGTTAGCTTTCAATACCCATATGACATTAACGGGGTATGTTCAGTTCTACTATTGAAATGGGTGTGTTCAATGTTGTAACAGTATTTATGTCCCTATTAAGTAACTAGATAACTAAGCTAGTTAACTGAAAAGAGCAGGACTATTGTTTCCCTTATACCATTGTGACCCGGGATTCAAGATTTGGTAAAGGGATTTAAGGCATTTATGAATAACATCGTGCTCAAGTAAAAATCCATAAAATCTCCGCGTAGATTTGTTAAAACCGATAGCGACGATATATTTAAAAGCCGAAGAGCTTAAATTTTGCTATATCGCTGATTCTACTCTTCCACTGATTAACGTTCTGACTTAATTCGTACTACAGACACATAAAAATAGGTAAATTTGTCAAAAGCTTTAAACATTGTCTTTATAAAACCGGCACTAAGAATTTCTGCTTAAATTACGACTAATTTTGGATTTTGCGATTCAGTGTCATATCAGTTATCAGAAAAAGAGCAAAAATAAAAACAATAAACGACTGAGGAAGGCCAGCTTGACTAGGCCGTCTTAATAAAATTTAAATTGTCACACCTTTAGTAAACAAACTGAAGTCGTTTAGTTCAAGCCATATTTTGGCTAATACCGCAAGTCTGTGCGCGTTGTTATAAATACTGTGAGTGAAAATAAATATTTAAATACTGTTTGTTTTATAAACTGGAGCACAATAAATAAAATCCAACTATAGAAAAAAGTGCGACAGGTTGGAATATGTTAAACAATCTAAAATGGTTTGAGAATGAGAGTATAATCGCTACACCTACTTTATTCCCACCAAAGGGTGATAAAACTTTTTTTATATTTTTTTAAATGTTTATACCCGTTAATTAAAAACTATGCACAGCTCTTCTGCCAGTATGAAAACATTATACAAACTCTTTCTGTTAAAACTTTTTGTTTATAATTTCTAGTGTAATTGCATTTAATGTATGCAAATTATATAATTATATAAATTATTAATATATTAAATCCCTATTAAGCAACTACATAAAGATGTTATCATATTTTATAGTTACTGCTAACAAAGTATTGGCCTTATGGAATATTGATTAGTATTAATAATAACTTAGCTAGCAATTTGTTTGAAGGCAGAAAGTCTTTGACTTCTGAACTCATCATCATAGCCTTCAGTTTATATAAAACGTTACAAGATGAGGATTGTCTAGCTCTGCCTCTCGAAGAGTTTTATTTTATAGTGAAAAAATGGAGAAAATACAGATTTTTTCTATGAAAATGAGCCGCTGCACTCCTTTGTAATTTTCTTAAGCAATGCTCCACACGCCGAGAAAAGATACATGGAGCGGGGATCGAAGTGTTACCAATTAAAAGTGTTATAAACATTTTTTCTTGGCATTTTAATTAACAATTTTTTCTCTTATTTAAAACATAGTACTCGAGAGTATAGAAATTTATATTAAATTTTCAATATATCCCCCTTTAGCTTCGATAATTCGATCGATTGTCTAGCTCTGCCTCTGGAAGAGTTTTTTTATAGTGAAAAAATACAAATACTTTTATAATTGCCATTCCATAGAAATAATAAAGTTTTTTCATATGAAAATGATCCGCAAAACTCCTATGTAATTTTCTTGAGCAATGTCCCACACGCAGAGAAAAGATATAGTTACTACGATACATGGGGGGATTAAAGTGTTGCCAATTGAAAGTGTTATAAGTACAAAAAAAATGTTTGGTGTTTTTTATTTTTTTAATTTTATTTTCAAAATGCCTAGGTGACATTGACATTCGTGGCTATACACTGCTTTTATCACGATTTCAGGTCCGTGACAACGCTCTTTAGAAAGCTTTGGAAGCAATTGTTGAAAGAAAAACCGAACTCTTTAAGACCAGGCTCTCATTAAACTAATGAGAACTACTGCTCTATATCTTACTTTTCAAGTTTTCTTGACACAACTCTCTACGAAACTTTTCTTCTATTTAAATATAGAGGCAAGAGGCCTTGAGGCAGTTAATCCCTCTTCAAGGTGTAAAAGCAAAAGCCCGAAATACTTAGTAGGGACATAAATACTGTTACAACATTGAACACACCCATTTCAATAGTAGAACTGAACATACCCCATTAATGTCATATGGGTTTTGTAAGTTAACCTCAATAGCGTTAGTCTGTAACGGGATTTTAAAATTGTTTCAACTTTCATCATGGAGTGGTCAGATAATGAGAACCGTATCGCTGTAATAGCGCTTTTCAAGTGTCAAATGAAAAAAACGATATTTTCAAAACGCTCCGGCCACTAGGGATTAGCCGCATGTTCGTCTACCGATGCATAAAACTGTTTGAAGAGACTGGAGATGTAAAAGACCGCCACCGGTCGGGCCGCCCACGCTCTGTTCGAACACCGCATGTCATCAACGCCGTTAAATCAAGAATTCACAGAAATCCGCTACGAAAACAGAAAATCATGGCCCGTAAGATGAATATCACCCAAAAGTCAATGAGTCGAATCATTAAAAAAGACTTGGGACTTGGGGCTTTTAAACGACGTACCTGACATTTATTGACTGCAGCTTTAAAAAAAAAATAGGATTGAAAAATGCAAACGTCTTTTGGTGAAGCACGCTGATAACTTGCACAGAAAGGTAGTGTATAACATTGTCACAGGTGACGAATCATGGATCTATGCATATGAACTCGAAACAAAACAGCAATCGACCGTATGGGTCTTTCAAGACTAACCAAAACCAACAAAAGTTGTTCGTGGATCAATATTTTGTGGTATTACAAACGGAATGACAAATTTAATATACCATCCTTACCTCTATGAAGGGTACACCAACTTTATTATTTCGGTAAGATTACCGAATACATAAAATTTAACCATCAGTTAGTCCGAATTTAAAGAGTTCTTATCGACAATAATCTATAACAGCCAATATATATGACAGCGCATAGAGAAAAGGACCTAAGGGTAAAAAAAAACAATTTTCACCTTTTTTTGATGTGGACAACATCTAAGCATTGAATGAGTCCGATTACATGCCCCAAAAGTGTTCCCTCCCAGAGATATGCGCGTTTTATGAAAGTGATGGTACACCAAAGATACACGTATTTAAATCTTTAAAATGGCTCTCTTGAACAAAACTGGTTTTCACCCTTAGGTCCCTTTCTATTTTGCGCGTCACATATGTAGAAATTCAGTTTCAATAATCAAACTAATTCGTTAGGGCTACCAATACTTTATCTGTTCAACCGATACTGTCATTTCCCTCTACTGAAAATTGCCGTGTATCCAATAAACATTCGGTTGTAGCGATGGAATACATTAATAGTACGTAAAACCACCAACATTTGGTTTGGAAAAAAATCGTGTGTGACAACAAATCTGTTCTCTGTGTGCATGAAGCGTGTGTCAGCGATTTTAGTTCCAATATTGCTAAATTTTAAAGAAAAACCCCGTCGCTTTATCAGAGTATTTTAATTGAAGAGACTAATAAAATGACAGCGTTTTTCAAAGATTGAGGAGATAAAAACCGAAAGGCCAAACAAGCAAAACACATCTTTTATGCCTGTCACAAACAAACTAAACTAAATCCAAACAAACTCAACTAAGAACATATGTTCAAGACAAGTGTGCCAACATAAAAAAACCTAATCGACCGAGAAATTACAAAATTTCACCTTTTCTATTGAACACACCTCGTATAGTAGGATGTGCTCGGTATTTATATTCATAAATATCAGGCCATATCTGTTTCATAGCCATGAGCATGTGTGTCAGTTGGTTAATGTCGTCTGCTTGGTTTAGATGTTCCAGACGGTCATTTTCCTTTGCCCCGTTTTAAATCCTTAAAACTTAAAAGTTCAAATTATCGCTAGCTTGCCATACATAGTTCGACATTCTACATTTCTAAACTCGTGCCAAATGGTGGCTGCCTATACCGATTACTCTACTCGCAATTACAAATCGTACTACAAACATATTGAAGATCACTTCATTACAGGTAATTATATGCATTAGCGTATCGTAGCCATGCTCGTAGGATCAGCTGTCTGTGGCGGCCTTAGCTTTACATTTAGCCACTGTCGACGAGTGTACGATATTCTGATGTGTTTTGTGGCAAAACTCGCAATGTTGTTGGCTTTGATAGGCATTGTTATTGTTGTTGCTGCTGTTGGGTGTTATCGTGTGTTATCGTAAATATGAATTTTATGAATGAAATCTTGTTTTAAAAAAGAAACACAAACACACTTATTTTCGCTGATTGTTTTTCGATTGTTTCGCACAACCGCACTTGTTCGTCACCAGCGTTAGAGCCACCAACACCGCCGTCGCGGTTTTATTGACTTCGATCAAAAGATCGAAACGATCATTGGTTGTACGAGTGTACCAGGTTAGCTGCTTGTCTGCTGATATCTTCAGCGGTACAAAATCAGCTCCCTCTGTCTGGCTGTGTGTCTCACTAACGGCAGCCGCAGCAGCAGCAACTAACGACATGGCCAAGAAGTCAACAACAGATTGTTGTTGTCGCTGGCTGGCTGGTTGTTGTCTGTGTTAACATTGCAAATGTTGGCAATTGTTGTCAGTCAATCAGTCGTTGCGAGTTAATCAAACAGGAAGGATCGTTTGGCGGAAAATTTAAACATTTAAAAGTTATTTTTTGTTTTTCTCAATTAATTTTTTTTTTGAAAACGGAAGTGTTTTTTTATCGGATTTTCCCAAGCTTAAGGCGAAGAGAAAACTGAAGTGAGTTCAAGATTTTTAAATGGAAAAATTAAAAAAAAACGGAATAGTATTGAAAAAAAAACGGAATAGTATTGAAAAAAAAACTATCTCAAATTTGTCAAAAATTAATATAAAAAATAGAAAATATTTACATTACTTATGACGATGAAGGACTCTGCAGATTTTTTAGTGAATAATGAATACAAAAAATAAGTTAAATTTCTAAAAAAAAAAGAAATCCAATTTCATTTAAAGTTTCACATCTTAAAGATGTTTTTTATTTTCATTCCGGCACAAAGGTTTCAAGTAAACATGATAGAAAAATCCTGACTATTTTTGAATCAATCCTGAAGGGTCTGAATTAGTAAAAAGAGATAGCAAATTGGAGCCTATTTATTCTATTGATAACAAAACTATCCTTTGATACCAAAACTATACTTATAGAATGATAAAGAGTTCGAAATAATAGATTATTTGAAATCTTTTATTTCGAGCCTATATTTTTTTAATTGAGTTCAAGACAAAGATAACCTAGGAGTTGTGACTATCATTTTAAAAAATCACTATCATAAAAATCTCTCAAAACTAGTATTTCGGACATCTAAAAGAAGGACCGATGGACTCAAAATCACTATGCGAATCAATTATCCTATGTTCGTCCGACTGAATATATATTTTTGCAACTTGCCCATTGTAAAGATAAAATTCGGATACGAATGCTTTCGGAAATGTTCCACAACGGTCCAAATTTGAAAAAATAAAAAAATGGTCTCGATTAAAAACCCTGAAGATGCATTTAGCATATATTCAGTCCGATCGTGCTGGATATAGTTCTGTCTTGATTAAGAAACCTAAAGATGCCTTTAGCATATATTAAATCCGATCCTGCAGGATTAAGTTCGGAGACGAATCCTTTTGGAATAGGTCCACATTTTAAAATACAAAAAAAATCTGTCTCGATTAAGATCTCTGAAATTGTCTTTAGCATATTTTAAGTTCGATCGTGACGAATATTCGACATGTTATTGTACCCCCTATCGTAGGATGGAGTGTATACTTAGGTTGTCATTCCTTTTGCGATACCCCGAAATATTAAACGAAGACGCAAAAAATTATAAATGAATTATATATTGAGTTCAAGACAAAGATAACCTAGGAGTTGTGACTTTCCACATTTTAAAATACAAAAAAATCTGTCTCGATTAAGATCCCTGAAATTGTCTTTAGCATATTTTAAGTTCGATCGTGACGAATATTCGGCATGTTATTATACCCTCTATCGTAGGATGGAGTGTATACTTAGGTTCTCATTCCTTTTGCGATACCTCGAAACTTTAATCGAAGACGCAAAAAATTATAAATGATCTTCGTAAAATTCTAGGACAAACTAGACATTTCCTTCCGTTCTTGTGTCTGTTGAAAATTCGATAGCGATCGAACTAATAAGCTAGGAACCTTAAATTTTGGACTATAATGACTTAAAAGTCATAAGCTGTTTGAGATTGCAAATGAGCGTAATCGGTCCACGTGTTTAAGAGTTTTCCTCTAAAGGACTAAAGGTACCTTGAAAAAAGTACCCGTTTCTAAGTTTTAAGGCCGGACCTAACATAAATCAGTGCTTTAAAATTTTAGCAAATGACAATATGAGTGGTATTTAACAAACCTCTAGTGAAATTAAACCATATGTGTTAATACACTGTGGAACATTTTTGAGGTTATTGTCTGGGGGGTGAGAAATTCCAAGTCAGGGTGATGGTACTAGGTCAGTATATTAAAACCCTCAAAGGGTTTTGCGTTCGTATGTGCCAGTTTTTTTTATGACCTTTTACATTTTTTCCTTATCTTGATGTTTTTCGCTTAGTTGTAAAATGTTGGCAAAAACGTAGTTTGACATAACTCGAGAACGACTAGTTCGATTTTGCTGAAATAAATTGAGAAAAATTAATTACATTTTCTTTAATCCATTAATATACTGTTTCTCTACCAAATCAACATTTTTGCAATTAGAAATAAATTTATGAAGAAAATTTTGCCAAAAAAAAAAATTTTTTTTTTAAAACATATAAATCCCAAACGGAAAAACGTGTAGAGTCTTATAACTTTCATGTAAAGTCACATAACCTATAAACAAAATGCGACATAGATCATAGAAATCGATTAACGCGTTCTGCTTTTATTTACAATTAAGTGAAGTTACTTAACTGGCACATACGAACGCAAAACCCTTTGAGGGTTATAATATACTGACCTAGTACCATCATCCTGACTTGGAATTTCTCACACCCCAGATTGGCTGTTCTACTGTGATATTAATCTGCCTGCCATTCTTATTAAACTCAATTTTGCACAAATTTTCTACCTGCCAGAATGATAAAGGAAATTAAATGTTTGGTTGATTTTTAAAGGATCAAAAACCCCAAATACTGTTGTTCCCGATATCACAAGTACCCGTAGTGTGGGCGTTTTAACATTTTAAACTTGAATCGGCTATAAAAAAAAAAAGTGTACTGATAATTTTTTCAAATTTCTCATTTTATTGGAAAGGTTGAACTTTTTTAATTTAATAACGGAACACCATCCGATGCGTTTTCGCTTCGCCCAGTGAGTTGAAGATTGTTTGTCAGGAGACGAAGAATTTTACCGACTTATCGTGTTTTCGGATGAAGCTCATTTTCATCTCGGTGGCTATGTCATTAAGCAAAATTGTCGCATTTGGGGTTCAGGGACCCACACGTGACTGTTAAGAAGCCAAAGCATCCACTACGAGTCACTTTTTGGTGTGGAGCACAGGTAAATCTATTGTAAGTGCACAATACAGAGAACTTTGTGTATTTCGAGAGAATCGAAAACAAAACTTTTTAAAATTTGTGGTGCTAAAAAATATTTTTTGTGCAAAAATAAATAACATCGATAAATTTATCTAAACCGGTTGAAGTTTAAAACACATTTCTCGTTTCATTAAAACTCTCAACCCCTCTGCAATATAAATTTAAGTTATTTCTAAGCTTAAGTAAAAAACGAAAAAAATCTGAAAAAAGCTATAGCTTTTGTGAAGAAAAAATATATTTTAACTTATTAACCAGTTTTGTCATATATTCGGCAAAAGCTAATACGCCATCAATTTAATTAGGTTTTATATAGAGTTCAATAACTGATTGCAATACATACTGTTTCTACTGCTGTTCTACAAAGTACTGAAGCTGTTAAAATATCTTATTAAAATGCATCTTCTGGTTTTAACGCCAAACGTTTCGTGAAGTTCAAAATTTCATAAACTTCGAGCAAAACCGTTCAGTTGCAAATCAATAAGCCCAAAGGCTTAAAATCGAAAGATCGAAAGACTTTAAAACCGAATAAATATGACAGAAGGTCGAAATGTTTTTGCAGCGATTTCTGTAAAATGCCTAAATGTGCGATTAAGCAAAAACGCTCTTTTTCATCCGAAAAACCCGACTTTTTGTAGTACAGGGTGGGCGTTTGAACATTTTAAATCTAAATCGGCTGTAAAAAAAGTACGGATAATTTTTTTCAAATTTCAGGTCCTATTAGAAAGCTTAAACTTTGTCATTTAAAAATGGAACACAATATCATTCATATGACTACCACAACTAGATCAGCAGTACCTCAGCCGGGCAATTTTTCTGTACATTTTCGATTGTTTCTTGTCGAATTTTTTTGAATGGCAACTTTGATTTTATGTTTTAACGCTTCAATTGTGTCTGGATGCTTTGCGTAACATTTATCCTAAATGGCTACTTACAGAAAATAATCCAAATAAGTCAAATCACAGCTCCGAGGCTGATCATTACATTTTCGGCTGATTATTCGATTTTCAAAAACAATGCGTTTCGTTGGCTGTGCAACATGTGACCCGTCTTGTTGAAATCAAATGTTGTCCATGGTTCTTTGCTTAAAATTTTGGCAACAAAAATTCGTTGAGCAAGGCGCGGTTGCCGGTATGGCAGCTCTTTGCTCAATTTCGATGAAAAACGGCCCAATAATGCCGCCAGCCCAAAATCCCACTCAAAAGTCACGTGTGCGTTCTCTGAACCCCATATGCGGCAATTTTGCTTATTGCCATAGCCACCGAGATGAAAATGAGCTACATCTGAGAACACGATTTTATGGTAAAATTCTTTATCTCCTGCCAAACAATCTTCAGCCTATTGTGCGAAGCGAAAATGCATAGGGTGGCATACCATTATTAAATGACAAAATTGATCCTTGCCAATAAAACCAGAAATTTGAAAAAATTATCAGTACATTTTTTTAGTCGATTGAAATTTAAAATTTTAAATGGCCCACCCTTTAGAATTACATCGGGAAACATTATACTTATAGATCTTCTGACACGCATATTTACAGATGCTGGCTGTCTCTGGCGACCGGTATCAAACTTTTCTAACTTATTTCTGTGAAGTGACATGGACATGTGGCTCCAACAAGGCTGGATAACACTTCACACATAATCTCACAATAAAATTATTGAAAGAAATGCTTCGGTCTTGTTATGGTAGCAAGATTGCCAGACTATCACACAAGAATCATATACAAGCTAGATTTAAATTTCATTTCATTTGTGCAATGTTATTGAATTTGAAACATTCGGTCTCGAAATTCAAAACTGGAGTGCATTTTTGGCCTTGTGGCAATTTTGCTTCATTCGAGATTCGGCCAGAGAAATTGGTCTAAAAGCTCTACCTTATAACTTCTCTCAATTAAATCTGAAGATTGACGACCGCCAGTTATTTTTTTAGAATCTCGAACAAAAAACAATCAAAAGAACAGATGACCTTAGTATGTTTGTTTGAAGTTTCAGTACATCTGCAAACTCTAGATGTATCTAATCCTCTCATAGGAAATAAGTTCGGAGTTTGCAAAAGAAATGTCCACATTAAGCATTGTAGGTGATGTCTAACCTACATTTAATCCTGATATAATTGGTCCTACCAGTGAGTGTAAGAATATCCAAAACATCTTACTCATTTGGGTGTTACTAGAAAGGGCGTTGATAGAGTTAAGTAAGAAGGTCTCTCCGGAGTTGGTGTCCTGCCGCTGTAGAAGAAACATTTTAAATTAGAAATAGTAGTCTTATGTCGGCAATACATTTTAAACTTACTTTTTATAAAAGGGTTTGTGTAGGGCTAAGATAGATAAACTGGTCAATGTTTGCATACAGAAAAGGTCTCTCCAGATTTTAGGACCTGCTGCTGTAGAAGATACATTAAAAATTTGAGCTAGAAGTCTTATGTATACCACAGTAGGGTAGCACATCATTTTATCGGCAATAAATTCAAATTTAACCTTTCTTTTTATAAAAGGGTTCATGTAGGGTTTAGATAGAAAAAGGTGGCTAGCTAGGTCTATTAAAATTATACGTCATTACGACGGCTGCTATATATATTTCTAGCCTAATATTGAAAAATGCGAATATTTATCATCAAAAATGGTTTGATGGTTTTTCAAAGTATTCTCAAGCTTGATTTATACACTTTAGCATGCGCTCAAACCACTTGTCTAAGCACTTTTCCCACTCCGATTGAGACACCTCCAAAACATGGTTTTTAAACGCTTCAACAGCATCTTTGGGCGACGAAAATCGTTGACCACGCATTTTTTTCTTGATGTGCGGGAATAAAAAGAATTCATTGGGTGCCAAGTCAGGGCTGTACGACGGATGACCCATCCGTTCGACGATTTGGTCGGTCAAAAAGGCGCTGGTTTGAGCCGATGTGTGAGAGCTCGCATTGTCATGGTGCACAATGATTCGTCCTCTCTTGTTCGTTTTTCGAATTACTCCGAAGACTTCAGGCAAACAAATTGTGGTGTACCACTCAGAATTGACCGTCCAACGTTGCTCAAGCGGAACAGTCGTCACATGACCAGTTTTGCCGAAAACACAGGCGACCATTTGCTTCGAAGAGCTTCTTCCACTTTCGTTGGATTTGGCTTGTCTTCAAAGACCCACACGGTCGATTGCTGTTTTGTTTCGGGCGCATACGCATGGATCCATGATTCGTCACCTGTGACGGTATATAAACTACATCTGAAGCACCGCGATCGTATTTTTTCAAAATTTCTTTGCACCATCAACACGAGCTTTTTTTGAGCGATTGTCAAATTGTACGGGATTCAAGGAGAACAAACCATTTTTACGGCCAGGTGTTCATGCAATATCGAATGTACGCTGGTGGAAGTAATGTAATAATATGGAAGTAATATGGATGCCTCTATCTCACGGTATGTCACATGACGATCTTGCACTATTAGTTCACGCACGGCATCAATGTTCTCTGTCACAACGGCCGTTTTTGGACGACCTTCACGACATTTGTCTTTGAGCGAGCCTCGGCCACGATTGAATTCATTAAACCAGTTTTTCACAGTGATATAGGATGGTGCTTCATCGCCATACAAAGATTTAAGTTCATCGATGCACTCTTGTCGTGATAATCCACGTCGAAAGTTGTGAAAAATGATCGCACGAAAATGTTCACGAGTTAATTCTATTTTTTTGCCAAATTGGTTTTTTCAAGTCACTGTAAACAACACAAATGATGGTCGTACGTCAAAACGTTCTGAGTACGTGTATGCTAAAAAATGCGAAACTTTCCAATGGAAATGTCAGATGGTGGCAGCCAACACTTAGTGTCGTAAATGGATCCATCAAAAGATCCCCTAATGTTGTTCCACTCACTGTATAAATCGTACATTGACCCGAGTTTCTCCACTCTTTTATCAAATAAACTACATACTTAGCACTCTCTATGTTTTAGATAGATCAAAAGCATGAGCAAACTGTTGAAAATCTAAACTCATAAAGGTGCTTAGCTAGGATTCAGTTAAAAACGATTTATCGCAACCATAAATTGCAAAGAATATTTGATCATTTTAAAGTTTAACATTGAATTAAACAAAAACTGGTATTCAGAAAATTATAAAAGGCAAATCTCATTAATTAGTACTTTCACATTAAATGTGTGCTTAAGGGGATTTCAATTAGTTAATTGGTAATACTGCAACAATTACACGCATAATACTAAATATAATTAACTAAATCAACCTAGAGTATTTGCATTTATTTTGTACACAATAAACCTCGAACTTGTAGTTAACTGTAAAGATCTGGACATTATTATCAGGAAATCAGAAATGTATTTACAATTAAGGTTTGCTTTACAAAAGTAGAATTGTGAAAATGGTCAATTTTAATAACAAAATAAACCAGTAAGGAAAGACGTAAGGCGGGCTTAGCCGAGTATGAGATACCCTAGAGCATTTGTTGTCGCTCATAACGCATTATACAAAATTTTATCGTAACGTCAGAGTGATTTGTATTTTCGTGGGCAGTTGTGTGAAGAAAACTTGAAAAGTAAGATTTACAACAGTAGTTCTCATGTTTGGTGAGGGCCTGGTCTTAAACAGTTCGGGTTTTCTTTCAACAATTTCTGCGAAGCTTTCTGAAGAAGGTCGTCACGGACCTGAAATCGCGATAAAAGCAGTGTGCAGCCACGAAAATCAATGTCACTTTACCATTTTGTTAAAAACTTGTCTTCTATTTAAATATAGCTACAAGTGGTCTTGAGCCGGTTAAGCACTGTTCAAAATTTTAACGTAAAAAAGTGTAATTTCTGGCTTCTAGATCAGCAAGAGCCTAAATCGGGAAAGATCTTCGTGTGAGGCTATTCAAAAATATAGACCGATATGGTCCAATGTTGCAGGCCACGTGTGCTGGTCGCTCTTAACGCTTTATGCGAAACTTAGTAGAAATCGGATGAAAAATGTGTCTTCTAAAGCTGCAGATTCTAAAATCGGGAAGGACGTCTGTGTGGGGGCAATAGGCAAATATAGACCTATGTGGTGCAGTTTCACCATATTTATTTAATAGTCTCATAAAGCAAAAATGTAAGCGTGATCAGGTGTAATGTTTGGCTTTAAGAGCTGCAGGGAGGGAGCTTTGTGTGTGACCTCTTCGAAAACATGAACCGACAATTTCACCAGGGATGTGTGTTGGTCACTCGTCATGCTATGTGCGGAATTTGGTAGATATCGAAAGTAAAATGTGGCTTCTAAAGCTGCAGATTCTAAAATCGAGGACATATGTGTGGAGGTTATAGAAAAATACGGATACATGTGGTCCAGTTTAACCATATCAATTTAATGATCACTCATAAATTGGGACCTATTCGAAAACTTCCAATTTACTGGGGATTTATGGTGGTCACTTTAGTCGGAATCGGTTGTAATATATGCCTTTTAGAGCTGTAGGTTTTGAAGTCGGTAAGGACCTTTGTGTGGAAGCTTTAGGAAAATATATAAGTAGAACTATGTGGTCCAGTTTTACCATAGTTAATTAATATACGCTCATAAATTACCATGAAGAATTGAAGCTTGATCGGATGCAATTTGTGGCTTGTACCGATATGATCCAATTTCACCAGGGATATGAGTTGGTCACTCGAAATGTGCGTTGTGCGAAATTTAGTCGACCTTTAGAGCCGTAGGTTTTTAAATCGAGAAACACCTATGTATGATATCCAAATATGGACCGATGTGAACCAATTTCTATATGATTAATCCTTTTCCCAATCTTAGAGAATGTACCAATTTTCCTTTGATTACAACGATAGATGGACAGGCGGACGGATGGAGGGAGAGAGGGAGTCGATTGATATGTTGGACATAGTTCTATCTGCATTCCTTTAAGATGTTGCAAACATCATCACTAAGTCTTAATATCCTGTACCACAGTGTGGTGTAGGTTATAAAAAACAAAAGGTGTATCCAAAGTTGGAAAACTCAGGCGTGAAAAAACTTTAAATGCTTTATCGATTCGGATGACAATAATCGTTTTGGAAAGCGCTAGTTATTACCTAGAGAAAATATATCTAAATGTTTTGTAGCATCTCCTATAGTTTAAGAGTTATGCGCACTTTTTTTTAATTTGCTCCGAAACTTTACGATAAATTTATGGTTAAATTTTAAGGGCCGATGTTGAATGTGAACCACATCTAAACGTCATGTTTTTTTAGGCATTTCATTTGATATTTCTCAATTTCAGACTAACTCAATTCGAACCATGGAAAGATACACAAGCAAGAAACGCGTTAAAGTTATGAAAATCAAAATTAATATTCGATGAAAATTATCTTCAGTGATGAGGCACATTTTCACCTCAGTAGATTCATCAATAAGCAGAGTTACCGCATTTGGGCGAATGATAATCCAAGAGTGATTGTCGAAAAAACAATACACCCACAAAGAGTGACTCTTTGGTGCGGTTTATGGGCTGGCGTCATCATCGGGCCGTATTTTTTCCAAAATGTGGCCGGTAACTTTTTATGGCCCGAATTGGAAGATATGCTTGTGGACGATATGTGGTTTCAACAGAGGACGGTGCCACTTGCCACAGCTAACGAAACAATGGCTCTTTTGCGCGACAAATCAACATCGGCCCCTAAAATTTAATCACCCTTTACAAGAACTGATTGTGATTATGCATCATAAATCGTTTGAATTGAAAAAATTTAATTTGTAGAAAAAAAAGTTATTTAAAAATACTGTAAGCGAGCTTTAACCGAGCTCGCTAAAGGCAATTCTTGAATTACTTCCCAAAAATTTTTATGACGGGGTTTCTTTAAACAAAATCAATTCTCTATTCTTGTAAAATGGTGTGAGTTAGTTAAAAAAGTTAAATTCAATAATTCTGCAAATAATCATATTCGATTAGTAGGGAAATTCTTTAAAAGACTGGTTTAAGTTTGGGGTAAAAATATGAATCCAGTTATAAACGTTTAAATTTCAAATATGAACAACATTATTAAGTTTCGGAACCATAGAGGTAAATACAAAAAAACCTCTTGGATTACTACATTTGATCTAGCTAAACTAAAAGCTCAAATGGGTTAAAGATTTTTAAAAGAAAAAACTAGGTGATGCACCGTTAAATTTATTTCAACAAATTTTTATTTTTTTCGATTTTAGATTTCATTAAGACGAATGGATTAATTTGTTTGAAACACTCTAAGTACTCGTACTATAAAATTTGGCTCTCGCATCTCATCTATATGAAATTATTTAGTCTTAAACACTTTTAAAGCAATCGCTTTTGAACTCATCATACCCGTATGTTCTCTATCAGACTGTAATTCTTAACTCACGTTTAACATTGACATTTTGTTCATGGCTTGATATTGACATTGGATAAAAAACACCATGTTCGATGGTGTAAACGCCCCGTTTTTCCCTATACATTCTTACAGCGTTCTGTAGACTTGCTTAGAAACTCATATTTACTTATGCACTTTTGGTACGTTTAAGATTTTCAATGCCTCTCATTGCTGCTGGCCACATCTTGTGATAAGAAACAGAGTTCGTGCAGCACGTTTTTTGTTACAAATTAAAATTACGATAATTGACCGCCAGTCAGCTCGGTCTTAATTTTGAGTGTCGACTTAAACGATTGGCTTAAATGTTTTGTTTAAATGTTTAATTTATTGTTAAAAGATTTAATTTCATTTAAATATGATCATGAAAGACGAAACGTGCAGTTAAAGTGAATTCACCTGGCGCTGGGCTTATTGTGTGGGAATTAAATGTTAAAACATAAGTGAGGACATAATTGAAAAAAAATAGAAAATTTATTAAGACTTGTGTTCAATAGTGACGGTTTTTTTAAATTTGTTTTGTAGTTTTTGTATTTTTGGAGGGTTTTTTTACCTTTTCATTGTATAGGGTGCTCCATCTAGAGGTATTTTTTTTAAATCAAAAAAAAATATAAAAATTCAAATCAAGTGTGGAATCTTCATTGGTACATTTTACATTTTATGGCATTTATTTTTTGAAAATAATTTCCTTCAAATGTTGGCAACTGTATTATGGAAATGAGCGTTCGGTGTGAAACGGGAAGATCCGCTGTTTTCGACCGGGCTGGTTAAATAGGGACTGTCTCGAAATAGTCTTAAAGTTTCAAACTGAATTTCGAGCCAACTGGGCACATTGCCTACTTAATGTTTCTTGTAGCGTTCCAAGTAAAATTTGTGCAAACCCGAATTTTATTTATGGCTTGAAGTGCAATATGATCTCATCCCTATATAAGGGAGGATGATCCTTGATGATTCTTATTACAAATAGAAATAATTTCCTCAATGAGTCTGAGCCTTAACGCTGGTGTGTTTAGAAGATTCCCATGCCTTTTCATAGCACTCCAGTTTGTCCGTAGCATCGCCAAGTAGACAGCAAAGCAGCACGGTAGCATTATTTTCCAATTCTTGGAAAACAAGGATCGATATGGTCTAGCTTTACCAAACTTGATCGGAGAAATTAATAGACTAGGGTAAATTTCAGAAAGATAAGATCTAATGCTGACATAAAATACAAGGCGTGTTATTGTCTAGTTTTGGCACAGCTGGTCAGAGATTAATGCACTAGGCTAAAATTCGGAATTTTAATGTGGCTTACGGAGTGGCAGATTATCAAATCGGGTGCACCTTCGTATGGGTGATACAGCAAACCGTATACCGATCATCAGACTTGATAAAGGATCACTAATAACTTCGTCAGAAATCATCATCATTAACAAAGAAGAGCAGCAGGTTGTGAAATCAAAACATGGACCGATATAAACCAATTAAATGTTCCTCCAAAGTTTTCGCGATATCCGTTTATATTTGCTAGCTATATATAATTTGATTTACGATAGATGGGCAGGCGAAGAGACGGACATTGATCATTGAAATCAGATAGTGATTTGATATCGATAAGATCTATCATCTTTATTTGAGGATAAAAATACCCCACTAAACGAAAAATATTTCAAAAAGTTGTTCAAAAAAAATTGTGGATAAGGGTTTCCAAAGAGAGAAAGAATTAATTTGGATATTTAATATTTCCGATAAAATATAAGTTTTTTTTAATGAAATACCGGGTGCGATCAAGCCAAGACAGCGACATCAATGAAAATATGTTCCATAAATAATAGGAAGGTGTGCTTTTTATCAGGTTTTGTTGACTTTAAAAATTAAATTATAGGGGGCCCAGCCCTAAAAACCGATTAATAGAAAACACGCGAATTGAAATTTATTATTTAACCTGTATAATTGCAGCAACATAAATGTAGGTTTATGATCCTTTTTAACCTCGACAAAATTAAATATTTACCTAAAGTTTATGATTTCCTAAAAATAGATTTGCCTTGAGGCGTTTGTGAAAACTCCTCCAAAGTAATCTTTAAAAGGAAATTAAGCGACGAAACAAACAAAAGCCGAATGTGTCATAAAACAATATTGTGGCAATTATGCTCATTAAATAATAGTCAAACCATTATGCGAATATGATTTAATTTTGTTAACTACTTTAAATTTTATGCTGTCAAAACTTTAATGGGCTTGATAGAGCAATCAAAATTAAAAAATCATAATTATGGATTTTGTGATTCTTTATTTAACTTGACAGACGCGCAATATCGCCTTTTTTGAAATATGCCGCAAAAAGATAGCGATAAGAACATACCGCGATAATTATAATCGTTAACATATGCCATTAATTCAAGAGGGTTTCTTTTATTTATCTTTAGTCTAGGGAATGTCAAATTGATGAGATTTCTTTTTATTTGTTCTGCCCATAAAACATTCAGAATTTAAATCATAAACAAGTTACTGCTCTGGTTTCGTTCGGAATTCTTTTATTTTTAGTTTTCTTTTTTTGTTCTTAAATAGTGCAACCCCCTTAAGTGTTTGTTAACAGATGTAACTAACCGGTTTTCGGCTGATTGGCTATTGTCGTTTTAGTTTTTGCGGTCAAAGGAAAAACCCCAAACCGTTATTGAACTTGAAATCTGCTGTAGACGAGCATGCGTCAGCAGTATTATCACCGGTTCACGTGTAGTTCTTTAGGGGGCTTGTGGCGTCTGCTGCTGCTGAGGCTATTTCTGATCACCATCACATCGCAAATCACCGCATATGGCCAGGAGGCGAAGGACGACATGAACAAGTTGAAGTCAAGCGTTAAACCCAATATTGTTATTATTCTTATAGATGACATGGTAAGTTGGCCTACACATGATGATGATTTCATGCAAGACTGTCTCAACTCAATATTTGTCGGTTATAAACCAAGTGAAACGAAACACTTAATACAGAGAGATTTTTCTAATGAGATAATGAACGAATATCTTTTTATTTTAAATAATTTTCAGAATTTTGCCTTCCATACAAAATGCAAACTTTAAAGAATAGTTACAAGGTGTCCGACGGGTAGGTATACTACAGTGTGTCCTTCAGGAAGGTATACCACTTTGTTTGTTTCTCATATTGATAAATGTTTTTTTTAATGTCGGCAATTACGTAAGGAATACAATATAAGATTAATGTCCGCCTCTATAAGTCTCAAAAATGCGAGCCCTTTTGAGCACATTTTTCATTACATTCAGCACAGCGTCGAATTAAGGTTGATGGATTGTTTTGAACACTTTCTTGAGCAGCAGTAATGTTTTCAGCCGATCTTGCAGTACGTTGTGGTTGTGTCGTTGTGGTCTATGCTTGGGCCTATCAGCTACAGACCCTCTTTCTTCGCAATCATTCAATATACGATAAATAGTGCGTTTTGTTGACACGTTGTTTTTCCCAAAATTTATACGTAACTTTCTCATTGTCACAGTAATCGATGATTGATTTTGATAAAATCTTTAACGATTTATCGATTATGTTGCCATAATAAATTTACCACGT
Organism: Hydrotaea diabolus; assembly: GCA_963513945.1. Lineage (NCBI taxonomy): Eukaryota > Metazoa > Arthropoda > Insecta > Diptera > Muscidae > Hydrotaea > Hydrotaea diabolus. The sequence goes on from OY740719.1 coordinate 19,238,967, forward strand.
CTCTACTTCATGACCGCCAAACATGAACTGTCAAGACTAATGTTTACCAAAATGTATTTTCAAAAAATTTGTTATTATCTTTTTTAGAATGAACAAATCATCTATTGAAGATTCCAATAGTTTAATAATAATATTATCATGACCACGAAAACGGTTATTTTCGATTACATAACGAAAACAGCCACCTTTTCTAAGCTATTCAGTACCTACAGAAAAAACCTAACAATTTTTAAGTATCTCCTATCGTTTAAGAGTTATTCGCAATCAACAAGTTTTTATTGTATTTTTTATATATCATCTTGGCAGTACATTCAACAGATCTTCAGTTAAACTTTGATTGCACATAACTCCTAAACTTTAGGAGATACAAACTAATATAAAGGTAGTGGCAAGTCAAATGTGTCCCATATTCGAGAAGCATTCTAAGTTATTTTACACCCGCGGTTGCCAACTTCGAAACCGCGATACAAACCCCGTAACTATGTGCCTCTGCAACAACAACAATACAAGTATTACAACACAACAATGACAATCCCACGACTGTCGGTTTTTGTACCGGTTTGACCCGAAACAAACACTCTTCGGCCAGGGTCGGTCACCTTAAAAATATGTGTGTAGTATGTATACAGTTGGTTGGTTACACTACATCGGGCACCGACCTACGCCAGCGTTTTCTAACTCTAGCTTCAACAATAATGGCGACCCCAAAAATCTAATTGCAATTTAAATTTGTTAGATCTATGAGCGAATACCCACAAGTTCTTAATAGAATTGAGATCGGGGGATTGAACGTGCCAACCTAGAACTTCAATCCTATTGCCCTGCATCCAGGCTTTACACACTTTAGAGGTGTGTTTAGGATTGGTATCCTGTTACAATATCCGTTGAAGTGAGCATACGACAACATCACATCTTTTAATATGCCACGGTACATGAACCCATCTATAACTTCATCAATCATATTTTCCGTGTTTTTATCGTGGATTTTACTATTCTCTAATTGGTCACGCCATTTCCTTCTGAATCTTTTATGTTGTACTACACAGTATTCTATTTTTCGACACTCCAGTCAATGTGGGCTTTGGCAAACAGAAGTCTGGCTTTCACATTCGTTGGTGATACGAAAGGCATTTTTGCTGGTCGTCGGCTCATCTACGGATCGTTCTTTTACTAAGGTCCAAGCTCAAACATGTTTTTACTTGACTGGAAGACGCAGTGGAATCCTTTTGCATTGTCCTATGAATCAAGGATTTACGTGAACGACCTCCAGAATATACTGGTGATATGCGACCTGTCTGCAAAAACTTTGAAATCAGCCTACAAATTACTGATAGGTTGATCGAATATTTGTCTCTAAATTGATGTCGTGATAATCCAGTCATCGATAATTTTAGATTTAAATTCACTTGAATATTTGTTTCTTGCCATTATGCTTATCTCACCATAAACTATACAAGGCTGAAGTTGCATTCTTCTGATAATTTCAGATTTTTAAAAATTGCTATTGTTTTGTCCGTTTTGTTTTGTGGAGTAAAGTTATTTATCAATTTTAACTTACTATTTATAAAACGATTGATTGCAATAACGGCGATTTAACAACCATAACCATATAAGTTATTAACATTTAAAAACATATCATCGTTTTTATAAAAAAAATTAAAAAAAGAGTACCAGGGGGTTCTTTAGTTATGACCAATACTGTATACAGGGCGATTCATTCCCGGTAATATACAGGGTGATTCATTCACGACTGTACAAATTTCACCAGCGTATTCCTGGGCTCACTTCATGAAAGTATGTCCATATACGATCATGCCGGAAAATGCAAGAGGCGAATTGGCAGCGATTTAAAAAATTTGGGGATTGGTGGTCGGAGGGCACTAGGGTAAATATGCCTAAGTGTTGAACCAGTGATCGGAGTTATGACTATTTGACTGAAATGCAAAAAAAATCATATTTTTGTTATATTTTTATGAAATAAACCAAGCATCACGCTGGTGAAATTTTTTCAGTCGGAAATGAATCCCCCTGTATAGACCGTTCTCCTTCATAAATTTTTTGAAAAAAAACTGCGACCTCAAACTTAAAGACAATGAAAATTTTCCCCTTTTTCCATTACTTCAACGATTAAGCCTGCCCCACAAATCTGATAAATGTTTTGGATTTGAAAGACTTTTGCGCAAAGTTCGAAAAATAAAAAAAACAAAGATTATGAATCAAAATTTCAATAAAAAAAGAATGTTAAAAAGCAAAACATAATAGTTTTTAAAACAAAAATATAATTTGTTTTTAAGAAAATATTAATTACAAAATATGTGTAGACCGGTTGTCTTTCATTTGGCTCAGGTTTTATACAATTTGTAATTTTTAATTTTTGTATTCGGCCTTTAATTTAAATTTTACTAAATAATTAATATATCGATCTCGAGTTCAAGATTTTTAGTAAATTAGTTTCTAGTTTTGACCACAAAGGCTCTGTCCAATGTAAATCAAGCTCCATAATAAATGGAGAATTCGTTTGATATATTAAACTTTTTTCATTAAGTTAAATATTCTTTTCTCATATCGATAGAAGGTCACCCTTTAACATCTTTTATATTTTTCTCCGATATATTTTATGAAGTCAATTCGCCTAAATAAATAAAATGAAGGGTGCCTAAATAATGGCAGCATTAGCTACACAATTTTAATAATCTTCTGAAAAATCATAAATTATTTATGCTTCCAACCTGATTTTGAATAAACTGGCATTTATTTTACAGGCATTTTAAAACGAAATATTCTTTACTTTGCAGAACCATAAAAACATTCCATGTTTATTAATAAGTACTTTTTCGAAGCATAGCGAACGTTTTTGGGCCACAAGACCCAAAAGCACCTAACTCTAGGAGAAGTAAGTACCCATTAAGCCATGGTTTGTCAAAAAAAATTATAAGTTGACCAAATAATTGTTTCTCAGTCAACTTTAGTGCCTAAGGGAAAGGGATCGAGTACCTTTTTTCCAATTTTTCTTTAGTGCCTTAGAAAAATTGTATCTGCTTTTCTCTATAAGCCATTGTCGTTCAAAATTTCAGGGTCCTAGCTTAATTCGATTGACCGCTATTGCGCAGAGACTCGGGCGGACATGGTTATATCTCCTTAAAAAGATAAGACGATTAATAATGTAGGGTGATCCATCTAGAGGTATTTTTTCAAAAAAAAAAATACTAAAATTCAAATCAAGTGTGGAATCTTAATTGTTCATACGAAAGGACATTTTATGCCATTTATTTTTTGAATATAATTTCCTTCAAATGTTGGCAACTTTAATATGGAAATGAGCGTTCGGCGAAAAACAAGAGGATCCGCTGTTTTCGACTAAAATTGTGTTCAGTTATAAAGCCCATTTGTTGCACATTGTGCAACAACAACAAATTTAGTATACGATCTAAACTTAAGTAAAGGCTATACAAACTTAATGTGTAAAAACATTTGGTTTCAGTTTGTGCGAGACACACCTTGATTCAAAATAATTTACTGATAAAAATTCCCACAAGATCCCATTTAAAAACAAGGGGAAACGTTCTCAAATCTCTCATCAGTGTCCGATTCAATAATTATAGTCACTGACCGGGACATACTGTTTAACGCCGGCTTCGAATGGGCCAATGCAGTTCTTACATGGCTTAGAGATAAATCTCTTACTCGTAAAGACGGCGGCATTTACAAGGTGAAAAACAGCCGAAAAATTGTGTTATGTTTCTTCCTACGTCCGAAGTTCCCAAAAAAATAGTATAGATTAAGGAAGCTTTGCCCCGGAAGCCCTTAGAACAGAACCGCATACTTTCTTGTGAGTCCGGGCATCTAAATGAAAGGGTAGAAAAATGAAATAAGAAATGAAATAAGGCTAACATTTAGATGCCATGGCCTTTTCTAAAACTTTGTATTTAGATTATCACATTCTTGCTTTTGTGACCTCCTCCATTAAGTGCATTTCAGCAGATCACTGTTTCTGTCAAGTTGAGGCATATTGAAATAAAAACTGACTTTATATTCACTTGGGTCCTTGCCTTCACCTGACCACTTTAGCTAAACCATATAAAATCTATAAACTATTCTTTGTCCAACAATTTTAATACAATTTTAAAGATGTACTTACCTTGATACAAACGCCGCATTGTCCACATTTGCTTCAGTTTCATTCTAGAAAACTCCAATTTACATGCGCAGTAAATTCTCTTCGCTAAGACCAAGATTGAAATATAGGTTAAATGATCTATTGCAGTTTTTATCTTTGCTATTCCATTGTCTCACTGCAGCCCAGTCTCTTATGGGTGTTTCAAACTATTCGGGCTTTCACCATTTTTGACTAAATATTAATTAAAGTAACTCAAGTTCTTTTCACGGCGATTGCAAATAACGGCATATAAATTCTTGCTTAAGCCTTCTCCTTCTAATTGGGCGACAGCATTACAAGGCAAATTGTAAAAACACGGGATGCTCACATAGCACAGTTCACCGCAAGAAAAGTTGTATAAGAGCCAAGTTCGCATATGACTGTCGGATATCTGATCCCGTTTTCGCATCTGCATAATTTGGTTTTCTATTTCAAGTCTATTACAATTTTTACTGCAGGTGCATTACACCAGATCCAGTTATATCGGATAACACACATGTAATCGTGGGATTACGCTAGCTTCAGGGTTTCCTTTCATTAAAAATAAATTGCCGAGAATCGAATTATAATTATGAGTATTTATTTTCAATAGTTCAAAAAAAGCCTAAAGAAAAAATATAATGTTTTTTTACATCAAATTAAACAAAAACATACTTGATTAAAAGTAAAATACAAAGTAAATACATTAGCTCATATAAGAAAGTTTTTATCGGACTTCGGATGATAATTTCCGTACAAACTATAAAGGATTTCGAGACGATATCTTATAATTTTGGTATAAAGTCCTTGGCACACTGAAGCTTTTTTTGTAAAGCTGCGTTTTTCTTAACTTCCGGTAGTCTAAAATCCACGGAAATACTTACATATGTAAAAAAAATCGCAAAACTTCTTTATTATTGCATTGTCGGCATAGAAAAGCCCTGCCAACCACTTTTTGTGGGTCTGGATGTTTATTACAATGGTTTTTAGACTGGCGGAAGTTATAAAATACGCAGCGTAAGAAACGAAAAAAAAACGCTTCAGTGTGCCTCAGCCTTCAACAATATACGAATTGAGCATATAAAAATTTTCATTTTTTAGAAATATTTTATAATTGGGTTAACACCATGTCTGAAACAGCATTACACAGGCTTTTTGTACATACAAATGAAGTCCATAGGATGTAGGCTGTGGATTTCCATAAAAATATTAATAACATTCGACACAAAATCCGGTGATTTATGCTATATTGGCGTATAAAATTAAAATCATTTTTTATCGGACTTCGTGTCAAAAATAATTTTAACTAGTATGAAATTTGACCGAAATCCAATGAAAAGAATATCAGTTAGATTTGGATGGTAAATGCATGTGAATACATTATTATGTGTTAAAGGGGTTTAAAATGTTTTGTATGGACAATTTCAAGTTAACCTTTTTTCGAATGTAAATTTCTATATAAAGGCCCGATTAGTCTTGACGGTGGACGGTTGACGGTAGGCAATCAGCTATTTCAGTTGGGGGTTGCATTTTACATGTGTAAGAGGGAGATAACTACAGTTTGACGGTTGACGACGGTAGACTTCTGCAGGTTGCAGAATCTACCGTCGACCGTCAACCGTCAAGACTAATTGGGCCTTAATTTGTAATGCATTTCAGGACGAAATCACAAAAACCGTAATTGGAAAGACAAATGCCAATAGGACATTAGCAAAATACCAATTTTGATCAGTTTTCACTGTAAAAGCCATCACGCAGTTTAAGCTGCTGCACACGATTCTTAAAAAAATTTAGAAAACAATTTGTTTTGCCTCGAAAGAGGCTTATATTCGATAGTTATCCAGACTAAGTACTAGAATTGATACAATAAACTTTCTCTGCTGGACTTTTCTAGATAATTTTCAACAAGAATCAGCGAAAAAAACTTGTCATTCATTAGATAATTTTCAGCAAGAATCAGCGAAAAAAAAATATGAATTTGTTTTCAATGACGATTCAGGTAACCTATACATTCATGTAAATTGGCGGTTTAATTGCAAAAAAAACCAAAAACATTTTAGTCGACAACACTATAATAAAATGAAATAAAAATTTTCTTGTGAACGAGCTTATTCCCCATTCGGGAAACTTAACTTGCCGCAACTCTCAGTTTGTTGAAGAGAGGGGTAGGGGGAATAGACAAAACTTGTCCGTACTGTCTATTTTTGTTGTGTTTTTGTAGTGTGTAGTCCGCATCAGATTTTTTTAGTATTTTTTCACACAAAAATCAGAACGAACAAATCACAGAATGTCAGAAATTGCCTTAACCGAAGAATCTTGTGTAAGCACATGAGGCAAGTTCAAAAGGGAATCATAAAAATTGACGCAAATAAAGTAGGCTCGTGTAAATGGGTATCATCCATTACATAAAATGTGTGCGAAAATTAACAGCCAAAGTATGTCTAGTTCGTATATGCGAGCAGGTCATTAGTTATTCATGTGAACACGGCTTTTTATTACTTTGAACTGAGCTGTGTGAGCATCCCGTGTGTTTACATTCAAGTAAAAGAAGAAGACTTTAGCAGGAAAATGCCGTTATTTGCAATAATAGTGAAAGAAAATCTAATAAAATCACATTATTAAATATTTATTTCAAAATGTATTACTTCCGAGCCATTTAAAACATTCATGGAAATATGAAAATAAACGACTTGGCTGCAGAGAGGCATCGCAATAAAAACGATGAAAACTGCTATACGATCATAAAACCATTATTGTATCCATGAACTGGCAAAAGAGAATTTTCTGACTCCATTTTCTAGAATGTGACTGGAGCAATTGTTGTCAATGCAGTTACAGCCATGTATGTAAATACTGTACATACATATGAGGTACGTTCGGATTGGCCAAAGAATAGTTATTTGCTGTTTTATTTTCAGTCCATTTTTCTTTGCTGTGGCTGAAGTTTTTCGGTAAATGCGGAGACCAGTTTTATGCACCGGATCGATTCGAAGCTGTAACTCTTTGGCCAAGGGCTGTCACCTCGACACTATGTGTGCCGCTGCAACAACAACAACTATTAGGAAAGTACAATCCTAACTTTTATTCAATTTGCAAGAACTCGATATCGATGAAATTTCAAAAACACTTACGCAAAGGTAAAATGCAATAAAAGTAATCGGCTGATGTTCACTTTATGGGAAAGATCTCCGAAAGAGACAATCGAAATACACATTTTCAGAAATGGAGATGGGTTCCTTTAGATCCGTTTTTGTCGCTTTTGAATGACTGGAGAATGACGTGTTGTGTTTTGAAACTTCCTCTACTTTTCAAAAAGTGATAAGTTGCTTTTTTATTATTTTTTATTTATTATAAAGGAAGCGGAATACATTTTAGTAAGGCCTGGAGTCCGACATCTTTTCGTACTCATTTCTTTTTCAATGAAGTACCCTTTCAAATAATGCACAGACTTTAAAGAAAGTTTGCGACTCTGTTATTGGGGCCACCTGGCACGAGTTCCCTTCATCATTACGATTTTTCGAATTTTGGTCATTGAAAATAATAATTTCCAGTCCTTAAATTCAAAGCCTTGTAAATTCTCCCAAAATTATGATGTGCTTTCGCTTACAATCATCACAACCACTGACAAATAATAAGCGGTAAAAGCTGTTCTTTCACATTAAAGTGTTGTAACTTTCACCGAAATGTGGAGTATATACTAAATTTGTCATTTCGTTTGCAACACCTTTTAATATTGACCGTTGTTTATATAAAATATATATAATTATCGCTATAGAAAATTCGTAGACGCTCTAGCCACGTTTTTGTTGTAGTGGCAACTGTTGGCCGAAGAATTGGTGCTTCGGGTCAATCCGGTGCATAGAACCGGTTGTCGTGGGATTGATCTAGCCACGTTCATCCGTTCGATGTCTATTAAAAGCACAATAGCGGTCAAACGAATAAACATAGGGCATGATATTTTGCACGATGATGAGTTTTTGTCATAATCTGATTGGGATAGTAAATGGGGAAATGGACTCAGGACAAAAAAAGTCTCTCTTATGTTACCTCGAAAAACTGGGGTCGGTCTTCGGAGCCTTGAAATGGCCAACACTGTGAAAGAAAGCAACCAGTTGTAAATATAGGCATACGGTTACTCAAATTAGTAGTGCCGTGCTAGTTCTAACCATAATACAGTAAATAAGGTAGAGTTATGAAATCAGCTCATATTTAAATTTTTACTTTCAGTAATTCAAATTATCAAATTTGTTGAAGTTTTTGTTATTTTTTTTAAGTGACTTTGACAGTAAGCGAACTATTTATTTGTTGTTGGACTAGTACCTATACCATGTTTAATGCACCATGGTTCTAACTATACAAAAAAGTTTAATATATTTTGCATGGGAAATTGAACTGAAAACTACTAGTTTTTTTGTCAGTTGGAGCAGTCGCCTTGTTGCATAGGATGAAATACATATTTCCCACAAATTGTAAGAGATTTCAAACTGATCAGCTGTCAAGGGCTTCTTTTGGGGTCCTAGGTTCATACGTTGAATACCGAATTTCAAGTACAGGTTGGGCCAAAAGTTACCAGGTTAAAAACTTTAATACATTTTTCGTTTATTAATTTTTTTCTTAGATTCTCAGATTATATACAAAATGGAAATTTTTGTACTCTAAGTATGAAAAATAATGTCACTTTGTCACCCGTTGTCAGCTTCGCAATGATGGGTTCGTTTTAGAGCATATTCCATAACATCTTTCAAAATTTGTGGCTGTAGCGTCCGAATATCTGCAACAATGTTGGCCTTGAGTTGAAGGATTGTCTCGGGCTTGTTCACATATACTCGCTCCTTCAAATAACCGAAAAGAAAATAGTGAGTGCTGCCAAATCTTGCTATCGCGTGGCCAAATAATTTCGAGTTTCAGGAAATTATTCGCTCTCCAAAAATTTGACTTAAAAGTGCCATTGTGTCTCGGGCAGTGTGGGCAGTGGCTCTGTCCTGCTGAAACCACATCTCAGGTCTGTTTTCAAGAGCAGGACGTAAAAAAATTTTCTATCATAAACCGGTACCGCTCTCTATTTACGAGTATGTTTACAGCACTTCATTCATCTTCATTCTCGAAGAAGTAAGACCCAATGATATTTGGAGATGTGATCCCGCACCATACTGTACACCTAATGGGGTGCAATTGGTGTTGATGAATGGCTCTTGGGTTTTTAGAACACCATATCCTACAGTTCTGCTTATTAACAAAGCCATTCAAATGCAAATGAGCTTCATCACTCATGCGTTGGCGTTCAAATAATTGATCGCTGATATAAATAATAAAATTCTATTATTCTGGTTCTTTGTTCAGTTGTGAATCTTAATTATTTCTCCAAGTGTTATTTAATAATCTGAAAAAAGTAAACAAAATGTATAAACGAAAAAGTTATTAAATTTGTAAACCCCATGGTAACTTTTGGAACACCCTGTATATGCCCAAGTTTATTAGTATACGATTGTCGTGATCATGGCCACTAGATCATATTTTTAGGCCACTAGATCATATAAGCGCCTACAAGAATGATTCCAAGTTTAGCCATTGTTTGTCCGAAAAAAATGAAAGCTGGGTTGTGCTCAATGTACTTTTAAACACAGCAAGGGGAACTTTCTTCTTTTTTTAGAAGTTGTTTGCTTTGTAAAGTCTGCAATCAAAATACCTAAGATATCATACGATGAAGGATATAGAAAGATACAACATGAGAGGGAATCAGTGTGGTTGTAGCTTAATATTGTGAAAACTTGGCCAGTAAAAAGTCTTGAGATACCGTTAAATGCGACTGTACTCGGCTCGCCCCACTGAACCAGTCGGTTACAATAGCTTCCATGTAGAAAGTTTGAGGTAAAGTGTCTCCATGTCAACACTTGTGTCTACTATTTCGGTTGACTTTTTACTGACATTGTCAACGAAGTTGAAAGTAAAATAAGAGATTTATAAATAGAAATATTACTAGTGTAAAAATCTAATAAAATAATCCATAACTGTTGACTACAATTATTATATTTCCAATATTTCGGTATGATAGTAGTTCGATAGTACGAGTAAATAGCCAATAGTGTGGAAGTCTAACAAAAAGTTCCAAACTTGTTGGTAAAACTTACTGAAATGTAGAGAATCACTAGTTCCAATGTCTCCAAGTGGTTCTCTATACCATCTAATCAGTAGTTCCACGGATACTAGTGGATTCTCAATGACAAACACATGTTGAATGTCGACAGCAGACATCATTAGCTGGGGTATAATTGGTCAGTAGTACTGGTATAGACATTTCCGACATGGTTACGACATACACCCCTACACACAGAGAAATGATTTGTTGCTACGACCGACTGAATTTTTGCCAACTGAATTATTATTGTGTTTGTACATACTCCAAATTTTCCAGCAGTATAACCGAATGGTAGCCCAATTCAGTACAAACGTTGTTTATTTTAGTATATTTTTAGACCGGAAATGTTTATTTTACAAGTTTGTTAACACTTGCAAACAGGTCGTTTTTAAAATGTTAGTCACAGCGCCACAGATGACTGCACACAAAACCAATGCAAGCGTACTTATTTATGTCATATCACTTTAAATTGTATTTGATTACAGGCAAGATTCTCCATCTGGTCATTTACTTCCCAGTCCATCTGGTCATTTACTTCCCAGTCATAACGATGAGTTATTAGAGTGCACCTTTTCAATTAATTTGAGCACAAGTGAATAATTTTTAATAATTTTTGTCATGTGCTTGAACTCACAACTTCAGAAAAGTATAAAATAATTAGTCTAATTATATTTTCGAGTATACATATTTGTTTTTTATCTTCTTAACACACTCTGGTGCAGAGGTAATACAGGGTGGCGCAAAACTACCGTTGTGGTTTGAATGTTTAATATCTTTTTTATTTATTGGTTAATAATTATTAGTATTTTTTGTTATATGTATGAAAAATTATATCCTGCAAGTGGTGGCCATTTTCGCCTACGCAGATTCGTGCTCTTACCGCGATAGCCGCAGTTGTGCCGAACGTCTTGTGGATGTTTCTGGACTGACCTGCACACTATCCACACCACTTTGGATATTTTCGTCCGTGTGGAACATACGTGGTCTTCTGGTGCATGGAAGGTGTCTTACTGTACCATGTTGTCGAAAATTTCCAAGTCAAGTACGCACATTCAACAAGCGACGATAAGCACGCTGTGTCAAAACAATTGGTATTTTTGTATGCAATTGTTTGTAGCACCCAACATGAAGTGTGATAGACTATTAAAGATTATATCGATCAATTCAAAATCATTTTCTGTCCCTCTACCCGGTTGCAATTATGAACCGATTTCCATGAAACATTCTACAGTATTAAAATCTTCGAAAGTAGTTCATGTTTTAATGCAGTCACCATTAAAATTTACTGCTGCCAAAGGACCTATGGGCGGAAAATTTTATCTGTTTAAATTTAATTTGGTTTGCGGCATTTTTAACTTTTAAAAGCTTAGAATTCTATACTTATCGGTCAAAATATATAAAACTATGTTCGGGCACATTGAAGCTTTTTCTTTTCTTACCCTGCGTATTTTTCGACTTCCTTCCTAAAAACCATTAAAATAAACGTCCAAAACCCATTAAAAATTCTTGGAAGTTTCGTTTTATGCTGACAATCTAATATCATTAACTTTTTGTCAATGTACAGCATATATTTCAGGGATTTTCAGACTACTAGAAGTTAAGAAAAACGCAGCGTTAGAAAAAAAAGCCACAGAGTGCCTGAACTTTAATCATTTAATTTCTGTAATTAATTTCTTCCTTACAGGGCTTCAATGATGTCAGTTTCCATGGCTCCAATCAGTTTCTTACACCAAATATCGATGCTCTGGCTTATAATGGGATTATTCTCAATAAACATTATGTGCCCAATCTGTGTACCCCTTCTAGGGCTGCCTTGATGACTGGAAAATATCCTATACATACCGGTAAGTAAAGACAGAAAAAACTACAGAAATTCCGTTGTATGAAAAGGCTTTCTATTCGAATCAGCAAATGTTTATAATAACGATAGAAATTCGATTTGATATATATTATTATTTTGCAGCTCTGATTATTATATTATGTTACAGACAACCAATTATTCGGTTATACTAAAATTATGAGCTAGTTATTGGTTGTTAATTATTTGAATGTTCTGGCAACTGACAGCTTTTGTATACATTTTGTCTTAGGCAGCAACAATTGATAATAAAATCAATTCGAGGTTCTTAAAATCCAGTAAATACTTGGTAAATATTAAAAAATAGAGCTGAACTGCAAGATCTAAGGCTACTTTGTGCTTAAGAAATTAAAGAAAATTGTGTTTCTCAAGCAAAAGGAATGCTCTTTATGTAGGTACCCAATACGAAGCGGAAGGAAGGAAGGAAATCAATTAAAAAAAAACCCATGCTTTTTATCTTTTTGGGCCTTAAATTAATAATGGAAACTTAATTTAAATATTTTTCCAAAAAACAAAAACATCTTGGTTACTCAGTTGCATTACAGTTTTATTTGTAATCGGCCTGTTTCAACAACCCTAAGCATTAATGCCAACTCGTAAACAACGAAATGGGTAGATTTCTGTATAAAAATCCCTAGATTGGCTAATTGACGAATTTATCCCAAATTTTCCTGATAACATAACTGAGATTTTATTGCTTCCCATTGTTCCCATTGCAGTTGTTAGACCATATTGAGTACATAGCTGTTGCTGAGGCACTCCTTTCCGAAATGACAGAAGTACTACTGATCTAGTAATTGGCGTTACTGACTCAATAAGGAAGAATACTCATGATCAAAAACTGTTTATGGTTTTGTCTTTGGATTAGAAAAATCCTTTGATTATGGAATTTTGATAAACGAATTACTTAAAGATTTTTGGACTTAAGAAAGTGCCTGTAGTTTAATGCTATCTTATTTATGTGGAAGAAAACAGTTTGTTCCTGTCAATGGGCTCCCATCGTCTTTTTTGCCTGTTCGAGGTGGCCTCCCTCAGGGCTCGATTCTCGGCCCGATTTTGTTAATGACCTTTTCAAAATTTTGGGCGATTGGTGTACACCATGCTCTCGCTAAAGATGCTCAGCTATTATTTTGCGGAGAAATCCAATATTCGGATGTTTTACAAGCTAAAACTTATTATATTTTAAAATTATTAATGAACAGACAGTTAATTATTTTAAAGATAACACCGCTTATGGACCGAAAATTCCTCGTTAGAGTAGCCCGACAATATAACATTTTGCTAAGCAGTTTAAAATCATTTAAATTCTCTTTCATAACATATTGAAAAAATTTAATGAAACATTTTCGTTCACGTACAAGTAATTTTTTATCTTTCTTTGGTTTCTTAATTATTACTCGTACGAGGGTTGCTGTATATATTTCTGGCGCCATCTGACATTTCCATTGGAAAGTTTGACATTTTTTTTAGCGTAAACGTTATCAGAACGTTTTGACGGTACGACCATCATTTATGTTGTTTACAGTGACTTGAAAAAATCAATTTGGCAAAAAAATGGAATTAACTCGTGAACATTTTCGTGCGATCATTTTTCACAACTTTCTACGTGAATTATCACGACAGAGTTCATCGATGAACTTAAATCTTTGTATGGCGATGAAGCACCATCCTATAGCACTGTGAAAAACTGGTTTAATGAATTCAATCGTGGCCGACGGTCGCTCAAAGACGAAGGTCCTCCAAAAACAGCCGTTGTGTCAGAGAACATTGTTGCCGTGCGTGAACTGATAATGCATGATCGTCATGTGACATACCTTGAGATAGAGGCATCCTTGGGCATTTTTCCACCAGAATACATTCGATATTGCATGAACACCTGGCAGTTAAAAAGGTTTGTTCTCGTTGGGTCCCGCACAATTTGACAATCGCTCAAAAAAAAGTATCGTGTGGATTGGAGCAAAGAAATTTTAAAAAAATAGATCGCTTTAATAGACGTTTAAAAAATCGTCACAGGTGACGAATCATGGATCTTTGCGTATGAGCCCGAAACAAAACAGCAATCGACCGTGTGGGTCTTCGAAGACGAGCCAAATCCAACAAAAGTTGTTCGTGAAAGAAGCACTTCGAAGCAAATGGACGCCCGTTTCTCCGCCAAAACTGATCATGTGGCGACTGTTCCGCTTGACCAACGTAGGAGGTCAATTCTGATTGGTACACCACAATTTGTTTGCCTGAAGTCTTCGGAAAAATTCGAAAACGAACAAGAGAAGACGAATCATTGTGCACCATGACAATGCGAGCTCTCACATATCGGCTCATACCAGCGCCTTTTTGACCGGCCAAAACGTCGAATTGATGGGTCATTCGCGTGCGGCCAATGACTTCTTTTAATTCCCGGACATCAAGAAAAAAATGCGTGGTTAACGATTTTCGTTGCCAGAAGATGCTTTTGAAGCGTTCAAAAGCCATGCTTTGGAGGTGTCTCAATCGAAGTGGCAAAAGTGTTTCGATAATTGGTTTGACCGCATGCAAAAGTGTATAAATCATGCTGGAGAATACTTTGAAAAACGATAAAACCATTTTTAATGATAAATATTCGCATTTTCATTATTAGGCCAGAAATATACTTAGTAGGGACATAAATACTGTTACAACATTGAACACACAGTAGAACTGAACATACCCAGTTAATGTCATATGGGGTTTGAAAGCTAACCTCAATAGCGTTGGTCTGTAACGGGATTTTAAAATTGTTTCAACTTTCATCATGAAGTGGTCAGATAATGAGAACCGTATAGCTGTAATAGCGCTTTTCAAGTGTGAAATGAAAAAGGCGATATTTTCAAAACGCTCCGGCCACTAGGGGCCGCATGATCGTCTACCGATGCATAAAACTGTTTGAGAAGACTGGAGATGTAAAAGACCGCCACCGGTCGGGCCGCCCACGCTCTGTTCGAACACCGCATGTCATCAAAGCCGTTAAATAAAGAATTCACAAAAATCCGCTCCGAAAACAGAATATCATGGCCCGTGAGATGAATATCACGCAAAAGTCCATGAGTCGAATCATCCAAAAAGACTTGTGACTTGGGGGTTTAAAACGACGTACCGGAAATTTATTGACTGCAGAAACTGTATTGAAAAATGCAAACGTCTTTTGGTGAAGCACGCTGATAACATGCACACTGACCTTCATTTCTGCGTACAAGGAGCAAAAACATCGGCCAAAGTTTACCAAGAAACCGTTTCGGATGCTGTTGTGAAGCCTTTTTACAATTCCCTGTTCCAAAACCAGCCATGGACTTTCCAGCAAGATTCTGCGCCGGCAGGCCTGGCTTCGAAACAATTTTCCAGCGTTCATTTCCTTTAAAGAATGGCCCTCAGGCAGTCCAGATTTGAATCCATTGGATTACAAATTGTGGACAGGTTTAGAGGACAATGTTTGTCACAAAAGATACCCCAACATTGAATCTCTTAAGGCTGCTATTAAGGCTAGCTGTGGCAAATTTTCGAAATGGTTGAGGTTCGTGCAGCTATTGACGATTGACCTGTGCGACTTAGTAGATTCTTTTTGGATAAAATATACATCAATAAATATATTAAAAAATATTTGGTCCAAAAACATTCAGTACTTTTTATTTTACAGCATAAAACGTGTGTAGCAGTATTTATGTTCCTACTAAGTATATAGCAGACCGTATGATTTCATCAGGTTTTTTCTCTGTTTATTAGGGGAATTTAGGATTATTTTTACTTTTTATTTTATACTGCAATATTTCTAGTAGTTTATGATGTTCTATTTAATATTTTAGCTTGAAAAGGCCCGTAATGGGCTTTGAATTACATGTCAATAAAGAAATGAAAAATGTGAGGTTAAATTAAATAATAATAGTATACACCAACACTATAGTTAAGAGCCATTTAAGAGGTTAGCCATTTGTAGTTTAACAATAATTATTCCAGCCACTGAACAAAACTGCCGTATACAGGTCAAAACCAATATGAATTGGTTTCTAAAGTTTGTTATTGTAGCAAATCTTCCTTTCAATCTAGAGAAAATATTTACGGCCTACTTTCAACAATTCTTTTTTTTACGTGGAACGTTCTTTTTTACGTGCAACGTTTCTCCTACGACAGGGATGTGCACTATAAAATTCTCATACTCATCGACCGAAATCAACTATTCAATGGCAGCTTTCAACTCCAAAGTTTTGTTAAAAACTGATTTGCAGATTAGTTTCTTATCGTTATTCAATATTTAGTAGAGAAGGAATTAATGGTATGCCTTAAACAAAAAATAACAAAAATTTTATACTGTAAAGTATGGTTAAATCTTCCTCCTCAGATTCAAAGTAGATATTTTGTAATGGCTAGATGATAATAAAACTACTAGATTGATTAAGGTTAAATTCGCAAACTTTGCTCCTAAGGTTTAAACAATTTCAGTGATTTTCATATTTACTTGAAAATCTAGTATCTAGCAACAACGTGATATAAATTTCCCTTCACATCCATCACTAATTTGTTGCTGAAAATGTAATGTATTTAAATTATAAAGCAATTAAATTTAAATGTTTCTGTATGATCAAATATATAATTACAGAAAGGAATAACTGGTGCTATTTGTTACTATTAATAGATTGCATGGGAAAATAATAGTATATCTTTCATTTTATCGTATTATCATGATATGTCTACCACCTTAAGGTGAGGGTTTTCACTGGCAACGATTTTAATAATCACTTGATTAGTTTTAATCACTAACTTGATAAGGTTAAAAACAGTTGATCTAGGTATTTACGAGTAATTTAATTTAGATTTAAAGAACCTTTTTTTATTGTTGTGTTGGTTTTATACTAAAACAAAACGTGGGTTTCCTATTAAAACGCTTCAAGCGGAGTTCGGTTGGAAAAGAAAAATTACCATACAAAATTGCCATACAAATTGTAGTAGAATCATAGGAAAGTGGATTTTGTTTTGTACAGGGTGGAGCGCGGTAATATGCTTATTTAGGAATGAAATAAAAAAATTATAAACCTTAGAATATTTATTTTATATTTTAATTATATTGAACAGTAAGGGAATTTTTAAATTACATGGTTTTAAAAAGTGTATCTGGCAAATGTCGACCTTCGCTATCCACACACTGCTGCATAAGTTTTCTGAAATATTCATCAACTCTAACGTCGCATGCCGACTGGTATTCCGTCTCAATGTTGTTAATTAGGTCTTCCAAGGTGTTGGGACGGTTGATATACTTAGTAGGGACATAAATACTGTTACAAAAGTTTTATGCTGTAAAATAAAAAGTACTGCATGTTTTTGGACAAAATATTTTTTTAATATGTTTATTGATGTATACTGTATCAAAAAGAATCTACTTATTCGAAATGTCAGCCTTTTGCCTTTACACACGTCTTAAGTCGCACTGGCCAATCGTCAATAGCTGCACGAACCTCGTCCATTGGAAAATTGGCCACAGCTCGAACCAAAGTAGTCTTAAGAGATCCAATGTTGGGGTATCTTTTGTGACAAACCTTGTCCTCTAAAACCGTCCACAATTTGTAATCCAATGGGTTCAAATCTGGACTACCTGAGGGCCATTCTTCAGAGGAAATGAACGCTGGCAAATTGTTTCGAAGCCAGGCCTGGGACGTTATGGGCCGGCGCAGAATCCTGCTGGAAAGTCCATGACTGGTTTTGGAACAGGGATTTGCTAAGAGTCTTCACAATAGCTTCCAAAACGGTTTCTTGGTAAACATTGGCCGATGTTTTCACTCCTTGTTCGCAAAAACGAAGGTCAGTGACCCCATCGTAAAAGACACCCCACCAAACCATGACTGAAGCTGGGTGATGACCCTTTTCCACCCCTTGGGATCAGTTTAGATGCTTCCTTAGATGACCGCTCATACACTCTATCATTTTGCTTGTTACATTTTTCCTGAACGGTAAAAAAATTTTCATTGGTGAACAATTTTTTTCTGTGCAAGCTAACAGCGTGCTTCACCAAAAGACGTTTGCATTTTTCAATCCTATTTTTTTTAAAGCTGCAGTCAATAAATGTCTGGTACGTCGTTTGAAAGCCCCAAGTCTTTTTTAATGAATCGACTCATGGACTTTTGCGTGATATCCATCTCACGGGCCATGATTTACTGTTTTCGGAGCGGATTTCTGTGAATTCTTGATTTAACGGTTTTGATGACATGCGGTGTTCGAACAGAGCGTGGGCGGCTCGGCCGGTGGCGGCCTTTTACATCTCCAGTCTCCTCAAACAGTTTTATGCATCCGTAGACGAACATGAGGCTAATCCCTAGTGACCGGAGCGTTTTGAAAATATCGCTTTTTTCATTTCACACTTGAAAGGCGCTATTACAGCGATACGGTTCTCATTATCTGACCACTCTATGATGAAAGTTGAAACAATTTTAAAATCCCGTTACAGACTAACGCTATTGAGGTTAGCTTTCAAAACCCATATGACATTAACGGGGTATGTTCAGTTCTACTATTGAAACGGGTGTGTTCAATATTGTAACAGTATTTATGTCCCTACTAAGTACACCTTCGACTTCAGATAACCCCAAAGGAAAAAATCGCATTGGGCTAAGTCAGGTGAGCGTGGCGGCCAGTTTACATCAACCCTCAATGAGATAAACCGTCCAGGAAACATTTGCCTCAAACAATTCATGGTAACCCTCGCTTTGTGTGCAGTGGCATTATCCTGTTGGAACCATCTATCCTCTAATTGCATTGCCTTAAGAGCCGTCTGACAAAAATCCTGTAAAAAGTACCGTTCAGAGTTCACAGTTACGGCAAGACGGTTATCCTGGAAAAAACAAGGGCCAGTGATGCCTACTCGGAATATGATGCGGTCCGAATGCAGAGGTCTCTGGTGAAGTTCTCTCGGGTTTGTTTCACTCCAGTACCTTATATTTTGTTAGTTTACACACCCAGGTGAGATGAAAATGTGACTCATCAGAAAAGAACACAATTACGTCACGGGGTATAGTTGCAAGAATGTCTGCACAAGGGGTCCGTCGTGTCAAATAGTCTCGTGCTGACAATTGTTGGACTACGCACATTTTATACGGGTGAAAATTCAAGTCATCATAAAGAATCCGGTGGCGAGAACGTCTGGAAATGCCAAGATTGCTTCCGAGCAGAGTGTTTCGGAGATTGCATTACTGCTGCTCTAACTCTCTCGATGTTTTGCGGTGTTGTAATCCTTCTCTCAGGTCCCCTACGTACACATGACACGTTCCCTGCTGTTCTCAATGAAGTTACCCAATTTACAATTGATGGCCGTCCAGAAACACGTACGCGTGGGGAACAGCGAATCGTTAACGAAAAGCACGCTGCACTGCAATGATCGAGACTTTAACACAAAATTACGTCTCCTCACGTGTCCAATGCATTTACAATTACTCCTGCCATACTTATAAGAACAAAATATTTCAACATGTGAGACATAATGATTTGTAAATAATTAAAAAAAGCGTTTTCTACGGGTATTGCTTTGTCTTTGATTTGAAACCATAGTATTGGCTAGTAGACATAGTGTGTTTAACTTGCATGCTGCTGTTACACTACGAAACTTATCTTGTAGTCTTTCATGAATACCTTTTTTGCATAATTTGGGATATCAAAAATCTTTTTATTTATTTAAATGTATACTTAACTTAATACTTAATTATATTAAATTGTTAATCTTACTTTAACTTTTTTGTTTATTTTAAACAAATCTGAAGTAATTTTGTAACTATATAAGGCCTAAAGGCTCGGTTACTTTTTGAATATCCATAAATAAAAAGAAAATGAAATGAATGCAAATCTCCCGTCAGCCACTATAAGCCACGCACACTCTCCACTCTCTTTAACCAACAGTTCCGCCACAGCCTGCAGTGCAAAAAAGCAAATTACCGCGCTCCACCCTGTATATATACGAACGCTTTTTTAATATTCAACAAATATTTATATTTATTGTAAAATTATATTTTAACGTTCATAGATCGCGTAATAATCTCAAAATCTCAAAAAAAATCATTCATTCTCAATTTCTTTTTCTTGCAGGCATGCAACATTTCGTCATTATTAACGACGAACCCTGGGGCTTACCACTCGAAGAACGCCTGATGCCGGAAATATTCCGCAGCGCTGGCTACTCCACCAATTTGGTGGGCAAGTGGCATTTGGGTTTCTTCAAAAAGGAAATGACACCGACATTCCGAGGCTTTGATCATCATTATGGCTATTATTCGGGTTTTGTAGACTACTATGATCACACATTGAATATGGCGGTAAATTAGTATGAATATGTTTACATTGGGAATTTAATCCAGATTATCTCCCCGTTGAGATTGTATTTATAGGTGTGTTCGATTGGTACTCGCTTATGAAACAAGTAAGTGGTCGCTAAGGCGATAACTTCAAAACTTAACAAGAAATTTTGAAATTTCGTTGTATACAAAAACTGACTGGCTTTACGCATCATAAATCATTTGATTTAATTTCTTTTTTAATTTGTAGAAAAAAAAACTTATTTAAGAAATAATTGATGATTCATCTAGAGGTATTTTTTCAGAAAAAAAAAATATAAAAATTCAAATGAAGTGTGAAATATTTATTGGTAATTTGAAAGGACATTTTATGGCGTTTTTTGAATATAATTTCCTTAAAATGTTGGCCGCAACTACGCCTCAGGGTTTGCATTCTCAGGGTCCAATTTTGGATGACTCGTTCGAGCATTTTAACCGGTATGGCTTTAATGAAACGCGTAATGTTGGCTTAAAAAACCTGAATCGTAGCTGGTTTGTCAGCATAGACTTTGGACTTTACGTAACCCCAAAGAAAACTGTCTAAAGGTGTGATATTACTCGATCTAGGCGGCCAACTTACCTGTCCAAAACGTGAAATTAGCTGCTTTTCGAAAACACCTCCCAATAGGTCCATTGTTTGAGCAGCTGTATGGCAAGTGGCACTGTTGAAACCAAGTGTTGTCAAGATTACGGGCTTCAATTTCAGGTAGCATAAAGATCGATATCATGGCGCGATAGCGAGCACCATTCACGGTTACGTTCCGGCCATCATAATTTTTGAACCGAATATGTACCGATGATTCCACCAGTTTATAAACCGCACTAAACCGTGGTTTTCTCTGGGTATAAGGCAATTTTGTTGTTGTTGTAGCGGCACACACAGTGCCGAGGTGACAGCCCTTGGCCGAAGAATTGTTGCTTCGGGTCAATCCGGTGCATAGAACCGACTGTCGTGGGATTGTGAGGCAATTTTGTTTATAGACTTTGCCGTTGAGCCAGAAATGGGCCTCATCACTGAACAAAATTTTGGTCGAAAACAGCGAATCTTCCCGTTTCTCACCGAACGCGCATTTCCATAATACATTTGCCTACATTTGCCAACATTTGAAGGTAATTATTTTCAATAAATAATTGCCATAAAATATCCTTTTAAATTACCAATGAAGATTCCACACTTGATATGAATTTTTCTATTTTTTTGTTCTGAAAAAATACCTCTAGATGTATCGTCCTAAACAACAAGCGAGTACTAACCAATCTGGCTTAAACTCGTCAAATGTTATTCTTAAGTAACTTTCTTCCCAAGGATATTATTTTTTTTAAAAAAAGGTTTAAACGCAAATTGCCTATAGTTTTGTGTAAACAAAATCATTTTTATATTTATGTACAATGGTGTGAAGTTATCGCTTTAACGACCTCCTTAGCGAGTTGCCAAACGAACACAGCAATGCCCAAAGAGGGCGACTAACAAACTTGCAACTTTAATCGCGATTATACATTTTAATGTAAACATAGGCTTAACGTTGTTGTAGCTTCTAAAACAAAGTATTATAAAAAAAATATTTGTTTAAAACAGTAGTTCCAATAACTTTATAAATTTTTTCTTAACTTTATTATTTCTAATAAAAATCAATTTCTTTTCCCCTACCAAAAGGATCGAAATTATACCGGCTTGGACTTTCGCAATGACTTACGTCCGATGCCTGAGGCAAATGGCTCTTACGCCACGGATTTGTTTACCCATGAGGCCCTGCGCATTATCGACGATCACGATACAAGTAAACCCTTATTTCTGCTGATGAGCCATTTAGCGGTGCACACTGGCAATCCGGAAGATCCCATGCAAGCTCCGCCAGAGGAGTTGGAAAAGTTTCAACACATAAAGGATCCAAAGCGGAGAACGTATGCAGGTAATGTGAGGAAAAGAAGGTCACTGAGGGTTAAGTAATTAGAAACCTTAAGGTGCTTTGGCTTGGGAGGAACTAAAAATTAAGATTGATATATTTTAGGATCATTTCCAAAATTTTGCGGCAATGGAATAGTTCGTGACCTGGAACAGTTTCGTGAGCTGGTCCAGTTTCTAAACATTAGTAATAATGTAATTGGTTATGGCCAATTGTACAAAGTTCGTCTAGATGTTAGGTATTTCTTCAAAAACAAGGAAAAACGAGGATGTTAGGTCTTTCTTCAAAAACAGATAATGTGAGAAAAAGGTCACTGAGGGTTAAGTAATTATAAACCTTAAGGTGCCTTGGCTTTGGAGGGACTAAAAATTAAGATTGATATATTTTAGGATCATTTCCAAAATATTGCGGCAATGGTATAGTTCGTGACCTGAAACAGTTTCGTCAGCTGGACCAGTTTCTAAACATTAGTAATAATGTAATTGTACAAAGTTCGTCTAGATGTTAGGTATTTCTTCAAAAACAAGAAAAGACTATATTTTATTTTTGTTTTAATAATTGTAATTTTTATTTTCCAATATTTTGATCAATGTCGTTGATCATTTTCAGGGAATATTAAAAGTTTTAATTATGAGTTCCGTCTTCGTTTACAAGCTTTTGTCAACTGATAATACTTATTAAAACTTATAATAGAACGGTGCCAGACTGGGGGTTTCTGCATTTACATAATCTTGAATCTTGTTTTCACCGTCGCGATACTTTTATATTCGATTTCAGGGTATCGTTGGCAAACAAATCTGGTGAATTTCTTCTCTTGGATTTTTAAGATTAACACCCTATTATTATTCTTAATAGCTTATAAATTTATAGAGATACTAGTATTGGAATAGAACATTTCAACGGTACCCTGGAAATGTGAATAATAGTAAAAATGTGAGAATTGTTTTGAATTTCTTAAAGCTTTTGAAATAAATTGCCCAAATCTCTTAATATAACCAGCGTTAATACAATTTTTTGTATTTTATTTTATAACTGAGCGGCGTATTAGCTCTGTTCTATTACACAGGGTGGCTGATAAATACTGCTACATTAAGAAACTTAAATAACTTTTTGGTTCAGTGTTTGGAATTCATTCAATTTGGTTAAATATATAACGTTTTCTTCGCAAAATAGAAAGGGACCTAAGGGTAAAAACCAGTTTTGTTGAGGAGAGTCATTTTAAAGATTTAAATACGTGTATCTTTGGTGTACCATCACTTTCATAAAACACGCATATCTCTGGGAGGGAACACTTTTAGGGCATGGGATCGGTCTCATTCGATGCTCAGATGTTGTCCACATCAAAAAAAAAAGTGAAAAATTGATTTTTTTTACTCTTAGCTCCCTTTCTCTATGCGATATCACACATACAAAAATAATGAAATTGTAATGTCCCGCTGCTCGTTGATCTTACAAAAAAGCTGTTCATTAATGCTTGGAAAATTGAGACAGGTATAGCAGAATAGCAATTGTTTATCAAATGCTTCATTCAAATTTGTTGGTTTTTGCTTTGTAGACTTCCTGTTTGCAATAACCCCACAAGAAAATCAGGTGCATTAAGGTCAGGCGACCTGGGGGTTCAATGGAATGTGGAGTTTTTGAATATCAGCTTATTTGGGAATTTTTGTCGCAATTCCGTCATAGCAGGCTGAAACCACACAGAGTTGAAAAAAGTACTCAATTGGGCGTAATTCTGGCGGGATAAAAACTCTCCCCACATGCTCAATTAACGTTCTCCAGGAACCGTAACGGTGTGACCGTTTTCTTCGAAGAAGTAGGGCCCTACAATGCAGCGTGATGAAACTGCACACCACACTGTGAGACGAAGTGGGTGCAATTCCTTTTCATAGAGTATCTGCGGGTTAAAGCACTCTATTTTCTACAATTTTGTTTGTGAGACGAAGTGGGCGCAATTCCTTCTCATAGAGTATCTGCGGGTTAAAGCACTCTTTTTTCTACAATTTTGTTTGTTTATGTTGCCGTTTAAATCGAAATGGGCCTCGTCAGACATGAAAAGACAGTTGAACATGTTTCCGTCCTCTTCCACCATTTGACGCATCTTCTGGCAAAATTCCAAGCGAATTGGGAAGTCTGCTGCGTTCAGTTTATTGGCCATTTGAATTTTATATGGGATTGAGTCCAAATCTTTGTGCATAATTGACTGCAATGACTGCCTGCTTACACCCATTTGTGCAGATAAGCTTCTAGTCGAAACTCTTGGATTGTTTTGTATGGCAGCTGCTACAGCAGCGATTGTTTTCCCCGTCCGAACTGAAGGGGTTTGATATTGACTGTCCCATGCTCGGTAAAATTGTTATCAAGTCTAATTATGGTCCATCTGTTCGGAGGGTTGCCGCCAAGCGTGCGCCTATACTCTCTTTAAACCGAAACTACGGACTCCAGTGCGTGATAGCGGCGGACAATACAAATTCATGTTTCAGTTTCCCGGTTATTCATTTTTGTTAAATCTAAAAATCAATCTGCAAAATAAAAAATTAACCAGATTCATTAAATAGAATAATAGTTATTATATTTTTCGGTAGCGGCTTTCATCATTGTCTGTATTTGGTGATTGGACCAAAATTATAAAATCGAAAAGGTTATTAAAGAAAAATTAAATTTTTAATTGTGTTTTGAAACTGGTCTTTATTCAGACAGCTAGAGTCCAAATATTTAGACAATCTCATTATAACATATCAATCTATATTTTTAGAAGGGTATGTTTGCAACGTCTTTTTAAATGCATTCTTATATTCCTGTTTTATTACTGTATGTCATCATCGTGAAAATTTTCAAGACCTTAGCATATTTCTATTGACCCCTATCGTGCATTTAACAGATACACAGACGAAAAGGTATGTCTAGTCTTTATAGGATCTACATTCTATCTTTCGAGCTGTTGCAAATGGAATGACAAATTCAGTATACACTACATTCAGAGTATAAAAAACACTATTATCTTCTCCCAACGGATTCCGGATCCGGAACTTTAAGTAAACCAACAAACCAAACTTCAACAACTGAACGAAGATATTATACTTAACATTTTCAAATCAAAATGCTCGACGATTGTTGACTCGAATGACCAATAATAAAATGTGGTTATTGTCTCCACTACTCATAATATCCAACATTAGAGAGGTGAATTCAAATCTTGTTTCAACTTGAAACAAATTTAAACTAAGCTAAGAGATAAAAAGTAGGGATTGGAAAAAAATATCGACTTTTTTTTTAAAATCGATTCAATTTTATTAACACCAAAGATTTTTCGATACTTTAATATACGAATCATTTGAATACGTCAGTAAAGATGACTTATAAATTAGAGAAGCCATTAAAAATAGTCGGGTGGATTTGTGAAGGGTGGTCCAACTAAAACGCACGATGTTATTTGTAAATGAAACAGAAAGTTTTTAGAGTATTAACATTATATTAATTAATTTTAATATTATAATAGAAGTACCTATGGCAGTTACGTGTAAATAACATTCAAATTCTATAAACTGGTATTTATCTCAAACTGAATATCCATTTCCTAGATTTAAACACAGTTCCTCCAGATTAACCCTTAACCCCTTTTTTATAATTTCAGCTATGGTCTCTCGCTTGGACCAGAGTGTGGGCAAAACTATTGAGGCTCTGACCGCCAAAGGCATTCTCAACAATACCATTGTCTTGCTGTATTCTGATAATGGTGCTCCCACCGTGGGAATTCACTCTAATGCGGGTTCCAATCATCCCTTCAGAGGGGTAAGTTACTTACAACCAGCAAAAGATATATGTTTTCTAAATATATGTTCTCTGTGTCCATAGCAAAAAGAATCCCCCTGGGAAGGTGGCATACGTTCGGCCGGCTGCATCTGGAGTCCTTTGTTAAAACAAAAGAACTACGTTTCCAACCAAGTAATCCATGCCATCGATTGGTTACCCACATTGGCCTCAGCAGCAGGCATAAAATTGCCTCGCCACTTGAAGGTGGATGGCATCAATCTTTGGTCTTCCCTAAGTCGGGGCCATGAACCACAGCCGCGTCGTTTATTGCATGTCTTAGATGACGTTTTCGGTTACAGTTCCTACACTCGGGGAAATCTGAAATACATCAATGGCTCTTCATTCAATGGTAAATACGACACATGGTTGGGCGCCATAGACACCGAAGAAGCCGATCCCTTGGCCAATTTCTATGTCCAGGAAGTGCTGTCATCACAAGTTCACACCTCGCTGGGTGAGCAACGCCTGAGTGTAGATCTCATCAATAGACTGCGCACGGAAGCCACCCACTCGTGTCCGCTCAATAATGAAGACTACGAACAGGATGTGTACAAATGCGAACCCCTTAAGGCGCCTTGTTTCTTTAATATCGAAAAAGATCCCTGCGAACGCTACAATCTAGCCAATTTATATCCACTGCAAGTGCAGTTTTTGGCCCAAGATATTGACGATTATCGCTTGTCTGCAAAACCATCGGTTCGTATACCTTGGGGCGATCCCCTCAGTAACCCGCAGCGCTTTCAGGGCAATTGGCAGTGGTGGCATGGCACAGAGAACTCCGCCAGGAAGAGGTCTTCCAGTGTCATGGTTTGTGGTCCCAGTGTATTTTTAAGTTTAGTAACTTTCTTTGCGGTATTTCTTTGAAAGCAGAGGTTTATGGGAATCTGCGATAGTATTTTAGAATGTTTCAATAAAAAGCTGTATATACGTTTTTTTTAATATTTAAATAAATTCGTATTATTAGAACGCAAGTGCGAATCTACGGTCGTTATTATACCTTTCACCTAAGGGTAGATGGTATACTAAATTTGTTATTCCGTTTGCAATACTACTTGCAATACTTGATCGTCGTAAAATTCTTAGACTATCTGGCCATGTCTGATGAAAGCACGATTGCGACCAAAAGAATTACCCTACAATGCTAAAATTGTCAATGATTATTGTAATTATGGTCCCTTGCTGTTTAGGATAGAAAATGGGCGAAATCGACTCAGGGGGAAAAAAGTTTCCCTTAAAGGGACAAATAGTACCTCGGTAAAAGGTACACTTTTTTGAGTATTTTCTTTACAATTTACTTAGTAGGGACATATACTGTTATAGCATTGAACACACCGATTTCAATAGTAGAACTGAATATACCCCGTTAATGTTATATGAGTTTTGAAAGTTAACCTCAATAGCGTTAGTCTGTAACGGGATTTTAAAATTGTTTTATCTTTGCGCCGGCCCATAAGGCTAAAACGTCCCAGGCCTGGCTTCGAAACAATTTGCCAGCGTTCATTTTCTCAGAAGAATGGCCCTCAGGCAGTCCAGATTTGAACCTATTGGATTACAAATTGTGGACGGTTTTAGGGGACAAGGTTTGTCACAAAAGATACCCCAACATTGGATCTCTTAAGACTGCTTTGGTTCGAGCTGTGGCCAATTTTCCAATGGACGAGGTTCGTGCAGCTATTGACGATTGGCCAGTGCGACTTAAGGCGTGTGTAAAGGCGGACATTTCGAATAAGCATAAGTAGATTCTTTTTGGATACAATAAACTTATACATCAATAAATATATTTAAAAATATTTGGTCCAAAAACATTCAGTACTTTTTATTTTACAGCATAAAACGCGTGTAACAGTATTTATGTCCTTTCTAAGTATATTGATTGAAGAATGGTTAAAATGGGTACTGGTTATATCTCAAAGAAGGGCTATTTGGAGGTTTTGGTTTATGTGGACAAAAGAAAAGACCACGCAGTCAATTAAAAGTCAATTTTGGTACTTAAATCATAGCTCATATTCCATGAATTATTTTTAATATAAATTAATTTTAAAATTTTGGCAGAGATAAGGATCGGACGCATTGGCCATAAGGGCCCCAAAAAACGGACCATTTTTTGCGCTTCAGTAGCGTAGTGACAGTGGAGTCTATATAAGGAACTTAACGACGTTTTTACTTGTTTTTCCTACATCATTCTGAGGAACCTAGGTAATGACAGCAGGAAGTATTTGTGTGAACTGATCAAATGACATCAGTTGATTCAAAGCTATCAGATTATTTGATTTAATGCTGTCTGCTGTTTAGGGAT
Source organism: Hydrotaea diabolus (assembly GCA_963513945.1). NCBI lineage: Eukaryota > Metazoa > Arthropoda > Insecta > Diptera > Muscidae > Hydrotaea > Hydrotaea diabolus. The sequence continues at coordinate 19,267,421 of OY740719.1, forward strand.
TCGTAAAAGTAATCAATTTTTCTCTTTGGCGATACCAAAGAGGATAAATTGTATCGGGGATCAATCTAAAGGTATTTTTTCAAAATAAAATTCAAAAAATCAAATAAAATGTGGTATATTTGTGGTTCTTTCGAAAGGAAATATTATGCCATTTACTTCTTGAATACAATTTCCTTTAAATGTTGGCCGCAACTACGCTGAAGGGTGCCCATTCTGGGGGTCCAATTTTGGATGCCCTGTTCAAGCATTTCGACGGGTATGGCTTTAATGACACGCGTAATGTTGGCTTCCAAAACCTGAATCGTAGCTGTTTTGTCGGCATAGAATTTGGACTTTGCGAAGCCCCAAAGAAAAAAGTCTATAGCTGTGATATTACACGATCTAGGCGGCCAACATACCGGTCCAAAACGTGAAATTGGCTGCTCTTCGTAATGAGATCCATTGCTTGAGCAATGCCATACAGCCGTATGGCAAGTAGAGCCGTCCTGTTAAAAATGTCGTCAAGATTACCGACTTCAATTTCAGGAAGCAAAAACTCCGATATCAAGGCGCGACGGCGAGCTCCATTCTCGGTTACGTTTCAACCATCATAATTTTTGAAAAAATATGGACCGATTATTCCACCAGCCCATAAACCGCACCAGACCGTGGTTTTCTCGGGGTATAATGGCACCTCTTAAACCTCTTCTTGTTGCTCTTCAGCCAAAATGCGGCAAGTTTGTTTATTGACTCTGCCGTTGAGCCAGAAATGGGCCTCATCACTGAACAAAATTGTGGTCGAAAACAGTTTCTCATCGAACGCTCATTTCCATTATACAGTTGCACAATTTTGAGACGTTGTTTCGGTGTAAGTCTTTCCATGATGAAATGGCAAACAATACTGAAAAGAAAAAAAACATGGAATAAATTAGTTTTATTTAATTCATGAAGGAAGACTAACCAATCAGCCCAGTCAAAAAGACATAAACAAATAAAAAAAAATTTAGTTAAACACAACTCTCGCGAAATCTGTGAAAAAGGCAATTGAAAAAATACCTCAAGATGGATCACCCTATATAAGATGGGCGATGTGCTTCTTCTTTGCAATAATGTAGAAATATGGCACTCAGTAACACACAAACTCTCTCCCCATTTACACTAGGCAACTTTACTTGCCGCAACTCTCAGTTTGTAGGAGAGGGAGGTAATGGGAATAAGCTTGTCCAAGCAAAACTGTCAATTCTATTTTTCTCACAAAAATCAGAACGAATAAATCACAGAATGTCAGAAAAGGCAATAATGAAAACCAGAATTGCCTTGGAAAGGGAAAAATCTTGACCGTACAGTCAATTACTTTTGTATTTTTCGTAGAGTGAAGTTGGCTGCAGATTATTTTAGTATTTTTTTTCGCACAAAAATCAGAACGAATAAATCACAGAATGTCACAAAAGGCAAAAATGAAAACAAAAATTGCCTTGTGTGTAAACACAAGAGGCAAATTTAAAAGGGAATCATAAAAATTGAAGAAAGTGTGTAAACACTAGAGGCAAATTTAAAAGGGGAATCATAAAAATTGACGCAAGTTGCCTCGTGTAAATGGGAACTTTTTCCACATTCGCTTGTACACAATCACTAGAACGCTAGAAAGTCAATTTGGAAACACAAAAACAGTAAATTCTCACACTTTAAACACACAAAAAACAGCATTCCCAAAATGATTTAACTCATTTATGTTTTTTTGATTTCTCGATAAAGCTCAAATCACCCATTTTTGGGCAATACTTTTCAATTGATCAGCACTATTAGTATTGATAATATCTTTGTTTCTTTTTAACTGGCTGCTTAATTTTGAAAATACTGTCGGAAGAATCGGGTGTATTCGTAAGTTATTAAGTCAATATCTTAGTCAATACCCCTTGTGCACATTTGAATTTTAAATCCGTCGATAAATCTTACTGTGTGAGCAGAATTTGAAAGTTGTGGTATTTTTCCCTTGCAGTCTTATGTCTATACGTAGGACGTATAATCTGGTGATTAGCATGAAGTAGCTTTTTAATGTCAAACTTTCTGATTTTGTGAATGTCAGGTGTGGAGTTCCACAGGGTTCTTTATTAGCTCTTCATTTTTACAACATTTTTAAGACCGATTCACTCACTATGGTTTAAATTCAATGGCTTATTATATGCGGATGACAGTCTTTTATATGCTTATGATGAGTCACCAACCATTACTTTAAGGGAAGTTGCTAGTAAGAGGTTTTATGATAATTGTGGTGTAAAGATTGGCTAACTGTATTCGAAACGCTTCTGGAAAATTCCGACGATTTGTGCTACCAGAGAGTAAGGTTTTGAGATTTTTTATTCACGGAGAAGTGCTGTTAAGAGATGACATTAAATATTTGTGCATTCAATTCAACAAACTTTTCAAATTTTCAGTTTCCATGCCAACTGATTTTAAAAAAGGCTCTTCGGGGTGCACCTAGGGGTAAGCATTGATTTATTCCAATATAAATGACTTTGACATGCTCTTCTTCATATCTTTTTTTATATTAGTTAATGATTGCATCCTTTTTTAATAATTTAATTTCCCTCTTGTATCTAATTTTTATTTACTTAGATGTAAGTTTAGTTTTAATCTAATTTCCAGGATAATTTACTCTACATTCAGCAAAGCCCCGGGAGCAATGACGTTCCCAGAGAGCAAGGCGTTCATTCTTCTATTGGATCAACTTATTTTTCACCATTCAATAACATAAAAGAGGCACGGTGCCAGTTTTAGTTCGTTATTTTTAATTTGGATTATACATTATGCTCTTTTTTCACTAGGCACTTTTAAAGTGTTTTCAAAAGTTTGGCCAAAACAAGTCAAAATGAGACGTTTTCCCATCCAAATTCAAGTGATGAAAACGTCTCACTTTGACTTGTTTTTGTACGAAAGAGGAACGAAAACGTTTCGCACAGGCGATGCCATCTAAAATAAGGTGTGTCATCTCCAAAATAATCGTTTTTTATCATTGGTTTGTCACCTCAAGGCAGACATTTTTAATCAAGTCAAACATATTTGGTGAAATAGATATTTTATGAAGTAAAAGTAAAAATGAGCGTGCTAAAGAAAAAAAAAACTTAATTTAATTTATTTTATCCATTTGTTTAAGAAAAATATGTATTTCAGTATCTTAATAGTCACGACGTTGTTCTTTGTTTGTAAACAATAATGAACTGTCAAACAAATTGTGTGAAAATTGGTTGAGACGTTTTGAAAAGTTTCGAGCAAAAAGGAGAATAAATGGCCCAATGAAAATGCAGTATTTTAGGTATTAGTAATTTCTTGTTTAGAGATTAAGTATAAAAGTTAAGAAAAAATAGGCTTAATTAAAAATAAAACTTCCTCAGACAACGATACAAAAAAAAATTTAAAATTTCTTCAATTTGTGTTGAGTTTGACAAGAAATTTAGCTCATCGCATACTTCCTTTGTTCATTTTTCATGTTATGGTTCTATTTCATTTTAGTACCATTTTTTATAAATGATTTTAACACTTTCTGGTGCTATGCCAGAAAAACACAGGCTGCACAGAAAACATTAAAAATCGACATTAAAAATGATTTGGCAGCACTGTCTTCTTTCAGCTTAAAAATGTTACGCTTTACAACACTGAACCGTTGTTAGTGTAAAAATTAACGGAGATTGAAAAAAAATCGTTTACAAAAAATTTGGATTTTTTTGCTTGGAAAACCTGTCAAATAAACAGTCTTATTGGGCTGTTCATTACAACTCTAGAAGTCACTTTATAAGTTCGACGCTGAAGTATTAGATTTTTTTTTTATATTTAAGTATAATAATTTTTATGTGATATTTTATTGCATTTATTTTACAAATAACAACTATACAACTAATTTACTTAATTTTATTTCATAACATAAAAGCTAAAACAAATTTTCGAATGAAAAAAAATATAATTACAAACAAAAACAATAAAAATATTTACGTACTACGTCGAGAGGGCGGAAAAGAAAATGAATGAACGATAATGACAAAGTGAATTGATATTAAATGAAAAAAAATCTAAATAAATTTAAGCACATGGATGTAAATTGTGAAAAAACGAACGAGGAGGAAGATAAAGAATGAAGGACACAGAGTTCTTAGCGGGCTTACAATCAAAAATTGGAAAATTGCTTTCAAAAGATTCTTTTAACTATAACTTGAATTTTATACTTTTCAATCTAAAAACTTTAAAGTTTTGTCAGGAAAACTTCCAAGCTTTCAGAATAAATTTACCTTTGAAATTTGTTGAACGGTTAGATGAGAATATAAGTACAGCTTATTGTTTTTCTCGCCAAGAACTCTGGTTATGTTAAAGAGTTCTATGAAAAGTATAATACTTTTTAGATATTTTCAATATTGTTTTCAATACACTTAGACATTAAGAGAAATAAACAATTATAGGATTTGTACATAATAATTCTGTTACAAAGAAATAAGAAAACACATTTACATGACATAATTTCGATGGTGTTCAACGGAGACAGACTTTGTGGGTAAATTTTAAGTTTAACTTTTGTAGAGACTTGGCTGCACTTCGATTTTAGTGTAGCTAATAATTATAAAAGGGTTTTTTATTTCTGCATTAATTATGGGGGTTTGAATATTAATGATATTGAATGCAAACAGAACAAATACTGAAATAAATACTCGTATAACCCCAGCTAAAGAGAAATAAAATTAAGAAAATGCCAACCAAACTATTGTAAAATATATGATTGGTGAAAAGAATTAAACAAATATCACACTATCGAAACAGAAAAAAGTTGTTAAGTGACGCAGATTTACAAAAAAAAACATTAGGCATTTAGTATTTGTGTTGATGAAAGCAGACTTGGTAACACTTTAAGCTGATATCAAGTATTTTAACCAAAACTACAAAAAGTAAAGTCCTACCAAAATTATCGGACAAAAGACTAAAAAAATACTGTTCTAAAAATATTTTAGGAAGACCTGGTAGGACTTTATATGACATTGTAAGCGTAAAACAATAAAGCCGGTGGGCTTTCCGACATGAGAACACTCAACATTTAAAGTTTTGCTTTTTTATTTCATACATGAATTGATTCAGACATAATTTACTTTGCCTGTTTGTGACATTTAATGTAAGCCGACTTAAAATACAAAGTGCTGCCAAGTCATGTTCGAAATCATCGAGTGTTAAACTTAAAATTTACCAAATTAATTTTTTTTATATAAAATAATCCTGCCGTAATTAAAATTTACATTGTGTTTGTAACTCCTTTGGGCGCGTTTACTATTCGATCATATTGAATAGTAGGCAAGAGAAGACCATGCCAAATATCTGTGGAAAAAAGAAAATGAAATTAATTTAATGTTTGTTCTACTTAGTTTTTAATTAGAAAATTACAGAAAAAAAGGTAGAAAAAAAGTTCAAATTAACGTTCACAAAGATCGTTATGTACTAGCTTTCTAGAATTGAAATGTAAAGTGCAAATTTGTATCCCACTTAAAAAAATACATCAATAAAAATAAATTAATAAGGTGTACTTAAAATTAAAACAGTTTTAAATTAAATTAGTCTTAAATCGCTACTTTTGTCTATTTATTAAAATTGTGGAGTATTGACTCAAATTATGGAGAGATAATTAAAGGACCAGAAGGATTGTTATCTGTTCTTTACTATTCTGGATTTCAGAAGATTGTCCAAATTGATTCTTCTCGATAATCGTTTGAAATCGGAAAGTAGAAAAAACTAAGACTAGCTTGCTTCATTTAAAAATGCAGTTCCCCCGTCAATGCTGGACTTTCGTTTACAAAGCGTACAACTTTCTGAGACGAAATAAATCACGGCATACTTTTGAAAATTGAAATAACCTTCTTTTTCTTAGCTTTAGTTATTTCGATCATATCCTACCATATTTGATATCCTTTTTTCTTAGCTTAAGTTATTTTGATCACGTATTTTATCATCACTTAATAAATCAATGAGAATTAAATATTCGATATTTAAAAATTGTTTCTACGATTATTTAAAATAATAAAACTTCTTTACGATGTATGTTGAACTTTTAAAAAATCTCAAAAAATTAATTTTGTGAATATTTTTTTCTTTTTAGACCATGTTTTTCGATTTTTTGCCCATATTTTCTTTTTTTTTGGCATTTTTTGATGCACATTTGATAAGCGATCAAAACTCGCATATAATTCCAATCCCTAAATTTAATAAATCAATTAGTTCGCTACACTTTTTCTTTGTAAAATTTCTTTGAACTATTAGTTTGAGTTTATTTTATAGTTTCACTTATCCCATCTCGTGCCGATCAAGCCAAAACGAATTCGCCGAAGCGACCTCTTCTTGTTTGTATACATAACAAAAACATTTGCTTTTTTTTTAGCAGGGTGTGTCATGTTTATTTTTTTTGCTGCGAAAATAAGTGTGCTAACACTACTCGTTTGTTTAGCGACTTAAGGCCAATTTGCTTGCTAACTGAATGACTTCCGTACAAATGTTAGTTATTAGCCTGAAAAGAACACAGCTAAAGTTAGCATAAAAATGTTTGTATATTTTCCAATAAAATTGAGCTATCATTTTAAAATTCTAATAGTAGAAAATTAAAGGGTCGTGATAAGATAAAGGGCCGTGTCATTTAGTCATTTTAATGTTTCCATTAATTGACCTTAAACCGTACAACTTTTAGGTCAATTAATGGAAACATTAAAATGACTAAATGACACGGCCCTTTATCTTATCACGACCCTTTAATTTTCTACTATTAGAATTTTAAAATGATAGCTCAATTTTATTGGAAAATATACAAACTAGGATACTATGGACCGCTATACATAATGGAGGTTACATATATATTAAATTCGACAAGGCAGATCTAAATTTGTCCACTTGTTTAATTTTGTGTGATTCCTTTGTCATGAAATTTCCCAAATACCTGATAGGAAACACGTTCAGTTTTGGATAAACCAAAAAAAGTATTATTATTTCGATGCTACATTTGTACAATCCTTAAGTTTCAATTCCAGTGAATTAAGACGTACTGTACAATCAATTGACACGAAATTAAGCTCTTCTTCTACACAATAGTTTTATTTGCAAGCTAACAATTTTAATGTTTTATGACAAATCGAACGCTTCTTCAGCTAAGTCATTTTGGAATTATTTAATTTGGAAATACTTGAACATATTCGTCAAATTGCTAATTAACAAGGCAAGAGTTTTTTAATGAAAAATAAAACATTAAACTTAAAGTTGTATTTATTTAAATTTATATTTAATTACAAAAACAAATAATTCATAGATTAATACGAACTTTTAAAATATAAAATTGAGTCTTCTAATCAAAGTAGTTTTTTTTCGACATCATCTTCAGACGACGAAACGGGAAAAAGACGAACTTCTTCAATTTGTAGAAGTCATAGTTCATTATCTCAATAATGACCAATACCACGTGAGTTTCACAAGTAATTTCGCTCAACTTATGCTTTTTTAGGAATTAAGTTAGTTTTTAGCATACATATTTCTTTAAATGTTCCATGAAAATATGCCTCTTCTTTTAGTAAAATTCAAAATGAATGACAGCAACACTTTTTGGTGCTATGACAAAAAATACAGGCTGCACAGAAAACATCAAATACAAATTGATTGGGCAGCACTAGCTGCTCATAGCTACAACAACTTTACGCTTAACAACACCGAACAACACCCTCTAAGCGACAAAAATAAGAAGGGGATTGAAAGCCCGCCTAAATAAGCGGATACGAAAAAAAACCAATTCAAACAAAATTGGCGGATTTTTTAGCTTGTCAAATAAAACACACCTAATACCAGTAGTGCGTATTTTTCCACGACATGGCAGTACAGCTGTATCACATGCTCTTAAAATAATTCCATCCGAATGACTGGAAGGGTGAAGCAACTGCGCCGAAAACCTTAAAACATCAAAAATCAATATAAAAATTGATTTGGCAGCACTGTCTTTTGATAGCTACAAAAACTTTACGCTTCACAATACCGAAGCGCTCTTAGCGGCAACAATAAGCGCCTTATTAAGGTCCATTTAGTCTTGACGTTTGACGGTTGACGGTAGGCAATCAGCTATTTCAGTTGAGGGTTGCATTTTGCACGTGTGCAGAATCAACCGTCAAGACTAATTGGGCCTTTAAGCAAAAAAATTACCAGATTTTTTTGCCTGTCAAATCAAACACGCCCAATATACTTTACAACACCGAACCGCTTTTAGGCGGCAACAAAAAACGGAAATTGTAAACCTTCCTTGTTCGGCGGAAACAAAAAGAAACTCATACAAAAAAATTAGCTGATTTTACTTAATATTAATATCAGTATAAACAGCAGGAAACCGCCTATACTCTAGAGCGTATTTTCCTACGACATGACAGTTGAGCTGTCTCACACGCTCTTGAAATAACTCCATCCGGATGACAGGACGAGCAAAGCAGATGTACCAAAAAAAACTTAAGGGTATAAGGTGGTTCAAGAGGTCCGAAAAAGCTCGAGTTGTGTTTGGTTAGATACTGTTTAACCAGAGAAGTTAATCCGCATGTCATAATAAACGTAGCGCGAAAGCTCGCATCAGATTCTATTCAAATTGCTTTTATTATAAAGTAACGCGAGTTTTCGCATTGCGTTTTATGTGGTCTTTTTTAGAGCTCAAGTCTTTACAAAATTAAAAAAAAACGAAAGCTCAAAAAATCACTAATGGTTTAATATGGCTAGAATAAAGCACTTTCTCTCATGTGTATACGAGGGCAAAACTATTAAAGGCTCAGGAACTCAGAAGCTTTTTTCTTTACGCTGCATTTTTCTTCATCTCCGTTTAAAAACGTACATAAAGTTCATGTAATTGCAGTGTTTAGGCTACCGGATGGGAAAAAATATGCAGCGTAAGAAAAAAAGTTTCAGTGTGCTTGAGCCTTAAATTCTTAATATAAAGTCACAGCAAAGCTTTAAGGCAAAGGCTCCAAAATATATGCTCCTAAATATTATAAATGTCAGTTTTGCAACAGAAGCTTGTAAAGCTTGTGCCTTTCGAGCTTGTACATTTCGTGAAAACCTTGTCCCTTAATATTTAAAACTATCTTGTATATAATGATTGCTATGGGTAGAATAATCTATTTTCCCTCATGTGTATACGAGGGCAAAATTTTGTGTCACTAAGCTAAAATGCAAAAGCTTCAAAAAATATAAACTGTTTATATATTAACCTACGATAACAACCCATGACAAGACCTTATTTCCAGAAAAAAATTACTTAAAAACCTCGTAGACAAAAGCTCTAAATTTTATATTTTGCTACAAAAACTTACAAACATTGTGCTCTTCGAACTTGCACATTTCGTGAAAACCTTGTCTCTCGATATTTTAAATTATCCTGCCATAAACTTACCATTATTATAGCCACCGCTATTGAGGTGCCACCTATGATGGCCGCATGATCTCTGATGAAATTCGAGGTGACATACAAACAGCCCTGACTGTACAAATTCGTAATGGTGGGGAAAATGGTGCACTCTTTGCGTTGGCCTCCAAAGATCTCCTGACAGCAGGACTCTGGTATGGGACCAAAACGATTCCAATCGTGCCAGGTGTCAACACCACAGCACTGTAGACGCTCTTGAGTTTGATCCCAGGCCTGGGTAATATCACGACGGCTGCCATATAAAGCCATCGAAGAACGCATTTCCTAAAAAAATATCACAAAAGAGTTAAATAAATATATTCCGAAATTCAAAGAAAAAATATAAAGTACCAACCTGTCTCATAGTTTGCTGTACCCTTTCCCGAAACACATATCCCAGTATGCCGCCTATTAACATGGTCACAAACACCAAAGCCACTATAATAAAATACTATCGAAGAAAATGAAAAATTGTAATTCTTTCATCTGGAATTTGCTTCCTGGTACTCACCGTTAACAGTAAACATTTGACTTCTTTACCCGCTCCCACACAGCCCAAAAACGATAACAGACATATGGCCACCGATGTTACCAGTAAGACATAGACGGCACCTGAAAATAGATTTGTTCCCAGCAATTCGTTCATAAAACTACGATCGACTAAGGTCCAAAGGGTCAGGCAGAATACCGTGGCACCGCCCACCTAAAATATTTAGCATACGGAGAAGAGATTTACATTTATAAAATATTCCAATCTTTGTTAGTAAAAATACTTACAAAAATGACAAAATTTGAGACGAATAAACTGTATTTGACAAACTGCCCGCAGCAGTCCATGCGTGAACTGAAACCCATGCTGGTGTCGTCCTGCAAAGGTAAATTTGAAATAAAAATCGAAAAAAAATTATTAAGAAGCGAAAGAATTTAATTTTGTCATGATTTTAAGTTAAGAAAGCGTTTAAATTAAAAATAAGTTGAAAGTGCTGCCAAGTTTATGATTTTTCATAAAGGGTGACCAGATAGGCCCCATTTACACGAGGCAACTTTACTTGCCGTCCCACGACAGCCGTTTCTATTCACCGGATTGACCCGAAGCAGCAATTCCTTGACCAAGAGCTGTCACCCCGACACTATGTGTGCCGCTACAACAACAACTTGCCGCAACTCTCAGTTTGTTGGAGAGAGGGAGATAAGGGGAATTTAATGTGAAAAAAACTTGCCCGTAGTCCCCATTTACACGAGGCAACTTTACTTGCGTCAATTTTTAGGATTCCTTTTTGAACTTGCCTCTTGTGTTTACACAAGGCAATTCGGTAACGGCAATTTTTGTTTTCATTCGTTCTGATTTTTGTGCTAAAAATACTAAAATAATCTGCAGCCAACTTCACACTACGAAAAACACAGAAGGAATAAACAGTACGGGCAAGTTTTTTCCATTCCCCTCACCTCTCTTTCCTACAAATTGACAGTTGCGACAAGTAAAGTTGCCTCGTGTAAATGGGGACAAACAGTCAATTACTTTTGTGTTTTCGGTAGTGTGAAGTTGGCTGCGTATTATTTTTGTATTTTTCGCACAAAAATCAGAACTACTAAATCACAGAATGTCAGAAAAGGCAACAATAAAACAAAATATTGCCGTAACCAAATTGCCTTGTGTAAACACTAGAGGCAAGTTCGAAAGGGAATCATCAAAATTGACGCAAATAAAGTTGCCTCGTGTAAATGGGGACATTGTACTGATAGTTTTCCAATGGTTATATTGGAGAATCGGTTGAAGTCACTAATGCTATCAACTGTCAACATGTTTCGAAAGGTTTGTCATTTCACAAAAAAAGATGCTTAAACTTTGCACATCCTCTTTTAGAATTTCATGCTACCATCCAAGAAAAGATTGCTGTGATGTCAGGAAAACAAATTTAAAATAGCGGCAGCATTGAAAACACTCAGAAATATCAATTCGATGCCGATCCACTCAATTCAAATCAACGGCAGAGATGCAACCTAGCTTATTTGGCCATTGGATTTGCTATTTGGCCATTGGATGCTGTACAGGAGTTAAAACTGGATGACCACAGAAAGTGCCGTAAGTTTTCTAAATGAACCTTGAATATGATGGTCGGAGATACGATTTGGGCTATACAAAGTCCTCTTCCCATTTCTGGCTATGCCTACACTGAAGAAAATATGTACATCAAATCGATGAAAATGATTCTTCAATATTTCTACATCAAATTGTTGTAAAAGTTCTACATATATGGTGCATTTTCAATCGCATAGGGAGTTTTGGAAAAATATTATGACATGCAAAACTGAGAAACGATTTTAAGCTTTTTTCGCGACTTAAGAAGTCAAGAAACGGATTTTGTAGAACATTGATTGATTTATTATATTTTATTGATTATTTTATTACAATTAAGGGTTTATAGTTTTTATTGACTGCTTTTGAAAAATTTTCCAATAAAATCTCTTGTTGTTCAATTCTCGTTGGTGTATACAAAGTGAAACAATGTTGCCATATTGCTCTTAATTTTGTTCAATGTTGCCAGATAAGCGAAAAGCATTAAAGATTAGCTCAAAAGAACACGGCTATGGTAATGTTTCGGCAATGACTTGAAAATGTCAGGTAGAATAAGTGTAATTTCGCTATTTAGGAGGATATGGAGAGAGTAGAGACCCTGTGGTGTAGATGTCCATCCCTCGCAGAAAGACGACTATTAGTAGGGGACTGGTGATCACAACGGGACCTATTTATGGACCCAAGTGAGTTATGCCAATGGACCCAAGTGAGCTATGCCAACTTAACCTGCCTGGTACTTTCGTAAGCCGCCACGCTGTGATGGGAGTGTGCACGACTATCATGACAGTTAACCCAGACTCAACTCCGGGTAACATGAACATTTTTCAGCGGCGTGTTTCCACCTATTAAATTTAGCCGACTTTACGATTAAGAGATTTATCTCTAAGCCACTTAAAAACTTCTCTATAAAATGCATAAGCCGTTTGAAATTGGCGTTAAATAGTAGGATGTTGTGGTACTAAAGTAAGAGAAATACTTTCTTGACGATCTGCAATATTTATCCTCTTGCAAGATGGTAGATCTGTTACGATTTGTAAGTGGTCTGGTCTGGTCTCAAGGGCGACTTTTAACAGAACTTGTAGTGCAAATAAGCATTGATAAAGGCCAATCAAAGTGCATCCTGTGCGGAACACTGAGTGGTTATATGGCGAGCCAAATTTCAAGCTGTATCTTGTTTCAAGCCATAATAGCCTTATCTTACCTAAATTAAGCTTATTGTCGGCGGCCCATAATTTTGTAGTGATACTCGTATCATTCTTCGTCAGACCAAATCAGATGCATAAAAGTTTTCTAAACTAAAAAATATTTGAGGGTCGAAAGATTTGTAGTCTAACCGAATATAATCGATTTGGAGGATGATTTTTTCAATAGCTGAAATTTAGTAGCTTTTAAGGGAGATTACTTCCTTTAACCCCTCCACATCCCAATTAAGGAAGAAACGAGAAGTTTCTCTCAAATCTGTGAGCTGTTCACTATATACTTCTTGTATTCACTGATTGATACTCACTGTTTAATGGTGCCTACCACCGGCTACTGCATTTTGTAGGCGTGGCCTGGTTCCCGGTTCGAGTCCGTTTAATAGGATCAAATATTTTCTAAATGCGGATTTTCCATCTCCTAAATCAAGGCAATTTTCCAAGCAAGTTTATAATAAAAAAAGGTAAGTTTATTATGTTAATAATAACTTGATCGGAAAATCGCTGTCAGTTATAAGATGAAGAATCCGCATTGGAAAAGTATTAGATCTTTTTGACCGGATTCAAAGCTGGTTTTACTTGTATGATAGTCGTGCGTCAGTTCGCACGACTATCATACAAGTAAAACCAGCTCTACTACATTACGGCAACAGAAGATGCATCCAAAAATAAAAAGTGAGAATTCAGAATTTAACTTTGGCCTGATAAGATAGGGAAGGATATAATCTTAATCGAACAGTGCCAAGTTATTTAACTAACCCATAATTTGGTCAATTCTAATTTCACCCATGCTATGCGATTTATACTAATGATGTTGATTCAAAGAAGTTAGAATTTAAATTTAACAAATTCGCCAATACTGTAAATTTGTGCAATTCTTAATGACATCAGGAGCAATTTCAAAAATGTTGTTAATTATTTAACAACTTCTTAAAATCTTCTCCACACCTTTAAAATGATAAATAATTCATTTTAATTAACCACTTAATTCCATGCCACTGCAAATGCAATTTATATGTAAATTGAATACACACAGTAGTCAATTACAAAGATTCAAAACGATGCTCACAATTTTTCAAAAAACAAAACTTAATTCAAAACTTCAGGCAAATTGCGAAATTGTACGAATACCTAGAGAATGGAATCGAAACTATGAGGACAGATCAGTGCAATGTTAGAAACTAATGTCTGTTTGTAGATTTCATATTTGTTTTATTTTTATTTTCTGATTTATACGATACAATACGATACGCTATTCAAAATGAGAGTATGAAAAGAATGCAATTAAAGTCAAAATTTATTTGAGAAAATAAAACAAAAAATAACGCGCTGAACGTTGAATTTAAATGTTGCCGTAACAGATTCCTAAAGCGAAGCTTAAAACATAGTAACAACGCTAAGGCTACGTAGTAACCAAGCGAAAATTTATGGCCAAGGTAAGTGTCTGGTTTGTTTTGTGTTGAAAACTCTATGTGAACGAGTATGTTTTTGTTTCTTTTTGAGAATTACTCACAGAAATTAAACAGAAAAAAAACAAATATTGGAAGCAGTCGATTGACTTGAAATCAAAAAAAAAGCTAAATGAATAGAGGGTATACATAAGTCATATGGTTGACAATTAAAAGTGTTTAATGAGTATGTGAGTGATCCATATCGAAATACGTATACCCTTCAATATGAAATTCAAGCTATCACTCTATTTGTTACAACAGCGAAAAAAATTTAAAAATTGCGGGGAAGATTAACTCCACCCATTAAGCAACTTCGTACGTACCTTCCTCAACATACCATTAAGGAGAAAATTGGAATTTGTGTAAAATCGGGTGATCGCGATATACTTCCTACAATCTGGTCAAGACCACCTTTTTAGCCGGATCCGTATGGCTGCATTATTTAATATAGAAACATTTACCAGGCTCACCGTTATAACGATGTTCCCACCCAACCTTGAACCTGGTTTACTTGTGTGATAATTATGCACACTAACCATCACAACATGGCGGAAGCCACACAGTGGTCCAGCATCAATTACCCTTGGGCAAAACTCTATAACTTTGGATTTAATATACATTTTTGATTGCGTTAAAAAGAACAATTGCAGCCAAGGAATCAAGGATTAAGCGCATTTTAAGCTATTGACATTAAAAGTCGGGTAGATCTGAGAATTAAGCCGAAGGTTGCCGCACAGTGGTCCAGCATCAATACCTATTGGCCAAAAGTCTATTACTTAGGATTTAATAGATATTTTTGATTTCATTAAAAAGAACCATTGCAGCCAAGAAATCAAGGATTAATCGTATTTCGAGCTATTAAAATTAAAAGTCGGGCAGTCGGGTACGTCTGAGAACATAGCCCAAAGTTGTCTACTACTCTTATTTTGCGATTTTTATAAAAAGTAAAATTTCAGATTCAATTTTTCGAATTTGCCGAACTTGTTTCTCATACATTTTTGTTATTTTTTTAACTTATGGGGTCCTCTAGATTGATCACCCCATAAGTTAAAAATATGTTTAAGAAAAAAGTTTGACAAATTCGAATAATTAAATCTGAAATTTTACTTTCAAAATAAAAAATAAAAACTCCAAAAATTCAAATCAAGTATGGAATCTTTATTGTTCATTCGAAACGACCTTTTATGCTATGAATATGAATTCTTTCAAACGCCTCATGGTATCCATTCTGAGGATCTAATTTTGGATGATTTGATCGAGCATTTCGACCGGTATGGCGTAAGTGATACGCGTAACGTTGGCTTCTAAAACCTAAATCGTAGCTGGTTTGTCAGCATAGACTGTGGACTTTACGTAGCCCCAAAGAAAGAAGTCTTAAGGTGTGATATCACACGATCTAGGCGGCCTAATCACCGGTCCAAAATGTGAAATTAGCTGCTCTTCGAATTCACCTCTAAATTAACTCATTGTTGGTGCCGCTATAGGGCAAGTTGCACCGTCCTGTTGAAACCAAATGTCGTCAAGAATATGCGCTGCAGTTTTAGTAAGCACATAGTCCGATATCATGGCGCGATAGCGAGCACCATTTTCGGTTACGATCCGGCCATCATCATTTTTGAAAAAATTTGGACAGCCCATAAACCGCACCAAACCGTAATTTTCTCTGGGTATAAGTGCACCTCTTGAACCACTTCTGGTTGCTTTTCCGCCCAAATGCGGCAATTTTGTTTATTGGCGTTGCTGTTTAGCCAGAAATGGGCCTCATCAATGAACAAAATTTTGGTGGAAAACAGCGGATCTTCTTCGAGCTTTTTAAAAGCCCAAACACTGAAACGGCGACGCACAGGAAGCCCGCACAGGAATGGCAAACAATACTGAAAAGAAAAAAACAATAAAGTTTAACACAACTCACGCGCAATCTGTGAAAAAAATACCTCAAGACTAATCACCCTTTATATCTCATACATTTTGTGCAACACACACAAAAATACCTAGGTGGAGGGTACAAATCATTCGCCTCGACCATAACTAAATCAAATTTGTTATTACATTAATTTGTTAATACGAGACGGGATTTTGTGTCATTAGGGGTTTTATTTTAAATTCACAGTTGCTGTGTTTGCGTTTAGTTTTTTTTTTGGGTAAGAAACTGAAGTTTGAGTTTGTTTTATTGATTTAATTACATTTCTACAATTACTGGTTAAAAGTGATTGGTAATGCCAGCATGAGCACACCAAATGATATCGTATACTTATGATTCAATGATATTGCATTAACATTCGACAAACTCGAAGTGGCACTGCATTAGTCATTAACGACAATGAAATGCCAAAACTGCCAAACAACGTTTGGTATTGCAAAGTATTCACTTGTGTAGACATTCACTCATTCTAGCTATAGTTAGAAATTATTACATTCAATTGTCAGGTGGGAAAACCTTGTGGGAATATGGATTGATAACTACTGGTAGACATTTTCACATTTGATAATTAAATAAAAACCGTAAAAATTGTTAAATTCACTGGCTGATATGCCCAAGGAAAGGTGATTATCGTTTAAATATTTTTACGAAATTTATGACAAAAATAATCGTTATTTTAATAAAAAGAATTAAAAATATTTTTTTAGAGTTCCAAGAAAAATTCCGGAGAAAACGCCTAAAAACGGTCAGAGTTTTCAGTTTCTGTCCAGTATCAACAGGGAACGCACAAAAGACTTAAGACACAAACATGCTTAGACAGCATTGCCCGTTGATCAAATGATTTCACACAACGAAGGCCGAATGATTTCGTCAGCTGGCGAAATTACCGAAGCAAAAAACTAAAGACTTAAGACACGAACTTGTGGTGCGATGGCGCTAGGCTAAATGGTAATGACTTAAGACACAAACTTGGTAGTGCTATAAGGGAATTTCAAACAAAAAAAATTTTAGTTTGATGACTTAAAGACTTTTGAGAAGTTCTGTCTAGTATATGATGCAGATATACAGGGTAACCAGATAAGAATGAAAGGAAAATAAATATTCATTTAACTTCAGCGGTTTGAGATGTTTCATTGAGACTTTGTTTATTTGAAGCTACATTATTCATGGAATAATTTCCTTCACATCCTACTAAAGTGGAAACAAGAAACTTCTCGAAAGCGGTCGGTTTAATTATACCCTGCACTCAAGGTTGAGGAAATCATAGGTTGCTCATAGCGTAGGTTACGTTATACGAGTACAATGGTTTTATTGAAAAGGTTAAAATGTGCCATTTAATAATGAAACACCATCTGATGCGTTTTCGCTTCGCGCAATGGACTGAAGAATGTTTGGCAGGAGATGAAGAATTTTACCGAAAAGTCGTGTTTTCAGATAAAGCTCATTTTTATCTCGGTGGCTATGTCAATAAGCAAAATTGCTGCATATAGGATTCAGATAACCCACATGTGACTATTGAAAAACAAATGCATCAACAACGAGTCACTGTTTGGTGTGGATTTTGGGCTGGCGGTATCTTTGGCCCATTTTTATAGAAAATGAGCAAGGAGCCAACATTACCGTCAACGGTGAGCGTAACCGAGTCATGCTCTACGAAATTTGGTATCAAAAAACTCAAGAGAATGACCTGGACAACATTTGGTTTCAACAAGACGGGTCCATTTTACGCACTGTTTTTGAAAATCGAATAATCAGCCGAAATTGTGATATCAATTGGCCGCCTCGGAGTTGTAATTTAAGTCCTTTCTTATAGAAAAGTTGTTAAGCGACCACTTTTCTTATAGAAAAGTTGTTAAGCGAAAACTTTTCTTATAGAAAAGTTGTTAAGCGACAACTTTTCTTATAGAAAAGTTGTTAAGCGACAACTTTTCTTATAACAAAGTTGTTAAGCGACAACTTTTCCTATAGAAAAGTTGTTAAGCGACAACTTCTCTTATAGAAAAGTTGTTAAGCAACAACTTTTCTTATAGAAAAGTGGTTAAGCGACTTTTCTTATAGAAAAGTTGTTAAGCGACAACTTTTCTTATAGAAAAGTTTTTAAGCGACAACTTTTCTTATAGAAAAGTTGTTAAGCGACAACTTTTCTCATAGAAAAGTTGTTAAGCGACAACTTTTCTTATAGAAAAGTTGTTAAGCGACAACTTTTCTTATAGAAAAGTTGTTAAGCGACAACTTTTCTTATAGAAAAGTTGTTAAGCGACAACTTTTCTTATAGAAAAGTTGTTAAGCGACAACTTTTCTTATAGAAAAGTTGTTAAGCGACAACTTTTCTAATAGAAAAGTTGTTGAGCGACAACTTCTCTTAGATAAAATTAGTTTAGCAACAACTTTTCCTAGAGAAAAGTAGTTAAGCGACAACTTTTCTTATAGAAAAGTTGTTAAGCAACCACTTTTCTGAGAGAAATGTAGTTGAGAAACAACTTTTCCTAGAGAAAAGTTGTTGAGCAACAACTTTTCTTAGAGAAATGTAGTTGAGCGACAACTTTTCTTAGAGAAAAGTTATTAAGCGGCAACTTTTCTTAGAAAAAAGTTATTGAGCGATAGGTTTTCCTAAAGAACAACTTTCCTTATTGAAAGTTTTCCTATAGAAAAGTTTTGAAACGAAACTTACCTGCACTCTGTGTGACTGTCATTTTTTGCTTTAAAAGCTTTTATTGTTCAGTTTTTATTTTACAACCAACAAACCCCTAAGTAAACAGAACAATTTGACAATTGTGTATGCAATTTTTATGATCGACCATTTCCATTTTAAGTGCTGGCCATAAATCACCGCAAACAACAAAAGAGGCAGTAAATACATTTTCACAGACGCAGTCGTAAACTACAAAGCACTTCATTCATCACAGGTGTTAAATCTTAAAAAAATTCAAAGTTAAAAATCTCAGCTTACTGAGAACATTTTGCGGATAAGAATTGACAGGTATGTGGCTGAAAAAAGCTAACTAAACACAATTCGAGTCCCACACATATGAAACGAGTATTGAACCTAAACTCCCACAGACAAGATTTCAAAGAATCCCCCTCCACTACCTCAGTTAACTTCAGCCTACCTTCCTTTTGAGTAATCGAAAAAAAACAGAAAAAGTGATTGTTCATCTCAAGATTTTTGTAAATTTTTTCACAAAAAAACAAACCAAAAACAACAAAACTCATTTGTTGTGGTACTTCAAACAAATCAAAAAACAACATTCAAACAAACAACAACAATTGTATGATGAATAGGTATAGATATAAATAAAGTACGAATATTTATTCAAAAAATTAACCAAGTACTCGTACGTACACGCATACGTATGTATGTCTTGGCGAGTCTATCCGCTGTTTGGTAGCTACATTAAGTACATTTAACCATGACCTACATTCCGAAAATCACACTACCTCAAACTTCCACAACACAACAACAATAGCAACCACGAACACCACCAGCACTACAAAGACTACCATCACCCAGGCAGTTAAGCATGCCAAACTATCTGCCAGCCAGTCCGCAGTCCACCGTCCAACTGACGAGCCAATCGACTGCCAGCCATATACAATGAATGCCACAGAGCAAACAGTTCCATTCAACGGCGCTGATGGAGTCTTCTCGTGTTTGTTGTTCTTCTCTGTGTCTTAACCCCGACAAATTGTTATACGTAATAGCCCCCCAAAAACTAAACTGCTGCATAAAGCAGCAGTAGTTGAAACATTTGCGCTTGCGCGCCGACGAAAGCTTTACTACTCTATGTGTGTCTAACATACATCAATTAATGTCGGCAATTTCCACTTGTAACCATGGTCCATAAAAAGAGCTGAGCTTATATAAAAGTTGACATGAGACACTTCTTCGTATTTAAGTGGACTTTTCTAATGCACCTTCTCTTAATAAAACAATTTATTTGCTCTGCATGAGAAGTCGCCGCCCAAAAAAATTTTGATAAGAAAAGTTGCCGCTTCTCAACTTTTCTATAAGAAAACATGTCGTTTAACAAATTTTCTATAGGAAAAGTTGTTTCTGATAGAAAAGTTGTCGCTGAACAACTTTTCTATAAGAAAAGTTGTCGCTTAACAACTTTTCTTTAAGAAAAGTTGTCGCTTAACAACTTTTCTATAAGAAAAGATGTCGCCCAACAACTTCAGCGACAACTTTTCTTATAGAAAAGTTGTTCAGCGACAACTTTTCTTATATAAAAGTTATTCAGCGACAACTTTTCTTATAGAAAAGTTGTTCAGCGACAACTTTTCTTATAGACAAGTTGTTCAGCGACAACTTTTCTTATAGAAAAGTTGTTCAGCGACAACTTTTCTTATAGAAAATTTTTTCAGCGACAACTTTTCTTATAGAAAAGTTTTTCAGCGACAACTTTTCTTTTAGAAAAGTTGTTCAGCGACAACTTTTCTTTTAGAAAAGTTGTTCAGCGACAACTTTTCTTTTAGAAAAGTTGTTCAGCGACAACTTTTCTTTAAGAAAAGTTGTTCAGCGACAACTTTTCTTTTAGAAAAGTTGTTCCGCGACAACTTTTCTTTTAGAAAAGTTGTTCAGCGACAACTTTTCTTTTAGAAAAGTTGTTCAGCGACAACTTGTTGTTCAGAGACAACTTTTCTTATAGAAAAGTTGTTCAGCGACAACTTTTCTTATAGAAAAGTTGTTCAGCGACAACTTTTCTTATAGAAAAGTTGTTCAGCGACAACTTTTTTTATAGAAAAGTTGTTCAGCGACAACTTTTCTTATAGAAAAGTTGTTCAGCGACAACTTTTCTTATAGAAAAGTTGTTCAGCGACAACTTTTCTTATAGAAAAGTTGTTCAGCGACAACTTTTCTTATAGAAAAGTTGTTCAGCGACAACTTTTCTTATAGAAAAGTTGTTCAACGACAACTTTTCTTATAGAAAAGTTGTTCAGCGACAACTTTTCTTGTAGAAAAGTTGTTAAGCGACAACTTTTCTTATAGAAAAGTAGTTAAGCGACAACTTTTCTTATAGATAAGTTTTTAAGCGACCACTTTTCTTACAGAAAATTTGTTAAGCGACAACTTTTCTTATAGAAAAGTTGTTAAGCGACAACTTTTCTTATAGAAAAGTTGTTAAGCGACAACTTTTCTTATAGAAAAGTTGTTAAGCGACAACTTTTCTTATAGAAAAGTTGTTTAGCGACAACTTTTCTTATAGAACAACTTTGTTGTCGCTGAACAACTTTTCTACAAGAAAAGTTGTCGCTGAACAACTTTTCTATAAGAAAAGTTGTCGCTGAACAACTCTTCTATAAGAACAGTTGACGCTGAACAACATTTCTATAAGAAAAGTTGTCGCTGAACAACTTTTCTATTAAAAAAAGTTGTCGCTGAACCACTTTTCTATAAGAAATGTTGTTGCTGAACCACTTTTCTATAAGAAAAGGTGTCTCTGAAAAACTTTTCTAAAAGAAAAGTTGTCTCTGAAAAACTTTTCTAAAAGAAAAGTTGTCTCTGAACAACTTTTCTATAAGAAAAGTTGTGGCTCGACAAGTTTTCTAAAGAAAATTCTGTGGGTCAGTGACTTTTTTTAAGAAAGACTGCGGATCAACAAGTTTTCTAAAAGAAAAGCTGTGGCTCAACAACATTTCTTGAAAAGAAGTTGTCGCTCAAAATTTTTTCTAGTTGTCCCTTAAATTACCACATTTACCTCGTTCATTCTTTCTTCGCATAGAATTAAAATAGATTATTGGATTTTCTAACATTTCAATAATAGAAATCTCTTTCTGTAGATTAAAAGACTTGGCCAATATAAGATATGTGTGTGTTATTCTTTCAAACAATAGTAACGCAGAAACCGATGGCAAATTTGAATATTTAACATATTCACCACTGGCCATTAATTAAACATTTACAAAGATATTTGACACTTTGACAGTCTGATTTAAAATCAATTTAGATGTACTGAAAAAACCCCATACAAAATGCAAACCAACAAAACGAAAACCCGGCTACCTACAATCAATAATACGCGGATGTCGAAAAGCATGTTGTGCAAAAACCCAAACGAATTTTCTAAATCCTATTTAAGATAATCAATAGCGGAAGAATAATAAACTACGGTGCACAAATTTAATTTTGCTTCAGGGTGAAAAATAGATATATTTTTTTTTTAACTTTAACAAAATCTCCCAACTTGTTATCCGAAATACCTGGACGCAGTAGGTTATATTTTGCTGATTGGATAAACCAAAATTAGTATATGCATTTTCGATACTGTGGAAAAGTTGATAAAACATGAAAAGGTCCAATAAAAAAAAAACCAAAAGTAAACACCAGGAAGGGAAATTGAACAAAAACTTATTTATTTTAAAGACACGTAAAATTGCCCAAAGTTTTTTACTCCTCTTCAGCATCGATGTTGTTTCTGCCATACGACTTGCCAACCTGCCTATGGACAAGTGTCCTTTGCGATCCCAGTTTGCATGCTGGCATTATTATTCTTCGGTCAAAACAAAGGTTTAACGAATAGAGTCCTTGTCGGCAGCACACTCAATGATATTGAGAAGCCGCCCACACCAACGGCGAAACGTGCGTCTACCTGATGGTGTTGTGTTTGCTTTACTTGATGATTTACTTTTCCTTCTCTTTATGACAAACAACATCAAACCCGATCTAATTAGCTTGTGAAGTAATCCACTATTTCAGAAATTATTGTCTATCCGATGCGAACATATTTTTTTTGTTAGAATAAATAATTCCTCTAATCTAACAACAGAAGAAAAGTTGCCCTATTTGAGCCAAAACCGAAAAAGCCCGATTTCGGTTAATTACTTGTTCATCAAATCTGATCCAAATTTAACCAGGATATCAGTTATATGTATGTGGCTTAAAGAGCTACAAATTGGGAGGTTCCAATGTATGGGGGTATAACAAAACATAAACCATAGGACCACTACTATTATACCAGAGTTTGATATTGGCCCATCAGAATAAACTGTGTCAAACTTGCTGAATATCGATCGAAACTGAACGAGGTTTCTAATACCTTTTATATCTTGTAATCTACTAGAGATTACTTCACCATGTGTAAATTATCTCTCTATTTATTAAATTATCTATGCATGTAAAATGTAAGGAAAACTGGGTGTAAATAAAAATCTGGTGGATGTTTAAAATTTGCTATGAGCCGAAATTCCAAAAAACTTCAGCTAAGTCTGTATTAAAATCATACCAGATTTTTTTTTCCAATTTGTTTGAACTTCCCTAATACGTAAAGCCAACTTATTTCGGATATAGAGCCGAATTAAAAGTACACATTACAAAGCCTGGTCAGAACTTTTTAGGTATCACATGCGCACGGAATCAAAGGTGTGTTTCACGGCACTAAATTTTTCTATAAAAAAGCTGTGTCTCAACAACTTTTCTATAAAAAAAGCTGTGTCTCAACAATTTTTTTATAAGAAAATCTGTGGCTCAACAACTTTTCTATAAGAAAATCTGTGGCTCAACTATTTTTCTATTTGAAAAGCTGTGGGTCAACAACTTTTCAATAAGAAAAGCTGTGGGTCAACAACTTTTCTATAAGAAAAGCTGAGGGTCAACAACTTTTCTATAAGAAAAGCTGTGGGTCAACAACTTTTCTATAAGAAAATCTGTGGGTCAACAACTTTTCTATAAAAAAAGCTGTGGGTCAACAACTTTACTATAAGAAAAGCTGTCGGTCAACAACTTTTCTATAAGAAAAGCTGTCGGTCAACAACTTTTCTATAAGAAAAGCTGTCGGTCAACAACTTTTCTATAAGAAAAGCTGTCGGTCAACAACTTTTCTATAAGAAAAGCTGTCGGTCAACAACTTTTCTATAAGAATAGCTGGCGGTCAACAACTTTTCTATAGGAAAAGCTGTGGGTCAACAACTTTTCTATAAGAAAAGCTGTGGGTCAACAACTTTTCTATAAGAAAAGCTGTGGGTCAACAACTTTTCTATAAGAAAAGCTGTGGGTCAACATCTTTTCTATAAGAAAAGCTGTGGGTCAAAACTTTTCTATAAGAAAAGCTGTGGGCCAACAACTTTTATATAAGAAAAGCCGTCGGTCAACATCTTTTCTATAAGAAAAGCTGTCGGTCAACAACTTTTCTATAAGAATAGCTGTCGGTCAACAACTTTTTTATAAGAAAAGTTGTTGCTGAACAACTTTTCTATAGGAAAAGTCGTTGCTGAACTACTTGTCTGTAAGAAGAATTGTTGCTGAACAACTTTTCGATAAGAAAAGTTGTTGCAGAACAACTTTTCTATAAGAAAAGTTTGTTGCTGAACAACTTTTCTATAAGAAAAGTTTGTTGCTGAACAACTTTTCTATAAGAAAAGTTGTTGCTGAACAACAAAGCTGTGGCTCAACAACATTTCTATAAGAAAAGCTGTTGCTCAACAACTTTTTTATAAGAAAAGTTGTTGCTCAACAACTTTTTTATAAGAAAAGTTGTTGCTCAACAACTTTTTTATAAGAAAAGTTGTTGCTCAACAACTTTTCTATAGGAAAAGTTGTTGCTCAACAATTTTTCTATAAGAAAAGCTGTGGCTCAACTACTTTTCTATAAAAAAAGCTGTGGGTCAACAACTTTACTATAAGAAAAGCTGTCGGTTAACAACTTTTCTATAAGAAAAGCTGTCGGTCAACAATTCTTCTATAAGAAAAGCTGTCGGTCAACAACTTTTCTATATAAATAGCTGGCGGTAAACAACTTTTCTATAGGAAAAGCTGTGGCTCAACTATTTTTCTATAAGAAAATCTGTGGGTCAACAACTTTTCTATAAGAAAAGCTGTGGGTCAACAACTTTTCTATAAGAACATCTTTTCTATAAGAAAAGCTGTGGGTCAAAACTTTTCTATAAGAAAAGCTGTGGGCCAACAACTTTTATATAAGAAAAGCTGTGGGTCAACATCTTTTCTATAAGAATAGCTGTCGGTCAACAACTTTTTTATAAGAAAAGTTGTTGCTGAACAACTTTTCTATAGGAAAAGTCGTTGCTGAACAACTTTTCGATAAGAAAAATTGTTGCTGAACAACTTTTCGATAAGAAAAGTTGTTGCTGAACAACTTTTCTATAAGAAAAGTTTGTTGCTGAACAACTTTTCTATAAGAAAAGTTTGTTGCTGAACAACTTTTCTATAAGAAAAGTTGTTGCTGAACAACAAAGCTGTGGCTCAACAACATTTCTATAAGAAAAGCTGTGGGTCAACAACTTTGACAAAAGCTGTGGATCAATTGACTCGAGAGCTGAAACCCATTGACCATATCAAGCGTCGTCAATACGCCAAATGGTTGGTTGAACAAACAGAAATGAATGGTGACTTCGCAAAAAAAATCATCTTCAGCGATAAGGTTCACTTACGGGCAACGTTTGGAAATACTAGCGAAATTCTGAGCCGGTGGTCGCAACATTAAGAGCGTATACTCCAACAAACCCACTTGTGCTTCAAGAGACACTATTGCATCCGCAAAAAATTACTGTGGGGTGTGGTTTTTATGCCAAAGGTGGATTGGGCTGTATTTTTACGACGATGAAAACAATCGTCATGGTTCCGTCAACGGAGAGCGCTATCGTGCCATGTTAGAAAATTATTTTTGACCGGACTTGGATGAGCTTGACATCGCCGATGCCACTAGCTTCAGAGGACGCGTTACAATCGAATAACTGAAAAGCAAATTTGGTGAACGTGTTACCTCGAGAAATAGTTCGGTCGAATGGCTACCTAGTTCATGCGATTTAACGCCAATGGATTTCTTTTTATGAAGCCACATCAAGTCATTGGCCTATGCCAACAACTTAAGACGAGCTCAGAGACAACATACAACACGAAATTGCCAACGTTTCGGTCGGAATGTGTGCCAGAATGGTGAAGAATTTTGTCCAAAGAATAGATCGCTGTACACGGGCTCGAGGTGGTCACATGACCGAAATCGAATTTCATTTTTAAAATGTAACATCTTCAATACACCTGGAAAAAAATTTAAACTGCATATCTTCAATATTTTGTGTTTTATTAATAAATAAAATTGTTATGTCCTTAATGGAAACCCCGTTATGAAGAATGACAATTAATAATGGACATTTCCAATTGAATCGGATAATAATTGCCGAAGATTTAGGCAAATTAATGAATAAAGTCGGAAAACTATCGCCATCGCATACGGACACTCAATTTGGATTCAGGAGATAATTTTTCATAAGGATCAGTTGGTTTCGTCCAAAGAACTATTTTGTTGCACAACAGTGTTATTACTACACTTAATTTCGCTTTCTCCAGTATGATGAGCTTTAAAATAGCCATGCCAAGACCACAATGATTTTTCTATTTTTAATGCATATTTCAAAACCACCAATTACTGGATATATACGAGTATATTTATAAACTATATAAGCCTTCAAATTCATAATTTTTAAACGCAAACAAAATTTTAAAGAAGAAGAAAAATCAAAAAAAAATATTACAAATCACACTTACCCTGAGGTCACTGATAACAAATGAAGTTTTCGTAAGGCGACCAATTTTGGCGGCTTTTTCTCCAACGCGTTGGGGCTTAAAGAACGACAACAAAACCAATTATTCCAAATCCAAAACGATTAGACTTGGCAAAGAGTACGTTGGGGTGTTGCTGTGGCGTCGGGTGAGAGAGAGAGAGAGAGAGAGAGAGAGAGAGAGAGAGAGAGAGAGAGCGAGCGAGGGAGAGTGTCGACAGCAGTAGTAGCGGTTACAGAGCACGAAACGTCAAAAATATGCGAGTGAGAGACAACACTGAAAACGGCACTGCGACAATAAACGACAACTAAAAAAGTTTAAATTGAAATTGAATATTTTGCATTGAATTGATCGAAATTGAAAACAAAACAAAAAAAATTAATTTTAGCACATTGATCAATTTCAATTTAGTTTTGACTTTATTTTAACAATTTTCAACGGGCCAAAACCAGCTATGGATCAGCTGCAGGTGTTGTTTGTGCTGGTGGTTGCTCCATTCGCCATTCGTTCAATGTTGTTGGTGACGGTGGTATTGTTGTTGCTGTTGTGAATCAAAACGACGTAGCCATTGAGCGTATGAGTAAAGGAGGCTCGTACAATAGGCGACCGACCGACAGACAGACATGAGCTGCATTAAAACAAAAAACCAAAACAGAGAATTCAATTCTGATTCTTTCTCGACGAAAAAACAAGAGTCGTTGTCTTTGATTGTTATTGTTGTTGTTCTTGGTTTCGGTTGATTATTAATTGAATTCACATTTTGTATGCGATCGACCGCCCCCCGTTCCGTATCGTAGCGTACAGTTACGATTCGAAACAAGTTTATGTTTTTGTTGCATTTTGCCTGTTGATTTGGACGAAAATAGACTCCAAAAACAAAAAACCTGTATTACATCTACAGTGGGTACCAACATTAATGTCTAATATGTCGTGGAGCTATCCGATATATTGCAATTCAGTTGAAACGACATTAAAATGTAACAGCAGATGAGTATAAATCTTCGTTAATGAATAAAATTTTTCAATTTTTACTAAAAAAAATAGCATAGTCAAGTTTGGCCCGGCCGAATTTAAAAAATTCTTTTACCAAGAATACACTCTTTTGGCTGGGTAAAAAAACAATTTTTAAATTTATAGTCCCTGTGGCCTCGGACACAACCTGAGCCATATCTTCCATATAAATCCATGTTTACGTTGTTTAATATAAAGGGTGGTCCAACCATAATGCACGATGTGAATTGTGAGTCACAGCCTAACGTCAAGTTTATTGTCCAACTTAATTTCACATTTCTTTTGCTTCAGTGTTTGACAAATTCAACGATGAAGAGGTACACAATTGAGCAGCGAGTTAAGATCGTTAAAGCCTTTTACGAAAATGGGCGTTCAACTCGAAATGCAATTCGTACACTTCGTGATTTTTTGGTCAGCATAATCATAACCAAATGAGTCCACAATTGGGAGAATTGAACTCAAATTTCATTAAAACGACTCTAAAGGATATGTGAAAACACCTGTGCATGCTTCCCCAGTTCGTTCTGCAGAAAACATTGTAATCGTCTGGAAGAAGAGCACTCAACCTCGACTCGTCGTAGTGCTCAACAATTGAACATCCCACGAACATCACTGATGCGAATTTTGAATAAAGATTTTAGTTTACACGCTTACAAGGATCAATTGACTCGAGATCTGAAACCTATTGACCATATCAAGCGTCGTTAATACGCCAAATGGTTGGTTGAACGGTGTCTTCACAAAAAAATCATCTTCAGCCATGAGATTCACTTACGGGCAACGTTTAGAAATCATTAAAAAATAATGGCGAAATTTAGAGTCGGTGGTCGCAACTTTAAGAGCGCTTCCTCCAATTTTCGGCCGTAATAATCGTACCATCCTACAGGATGAGCGATGCAGCTGAGTGGTTTTGTCAATAAACAAAATATGCGTTATTGGACAGCACCAAACTCACATGTGCTTCAAGAGACACTATTGCATCCGCAAAAAAATACTGTGTGGTCTGGTTTTCATGCCGGAACTGTGATTGGGCCGTATTTTGTCTTCGATTAAAACAATCGTTATGTTACCGTCAATTGAGAGCGCTATCGTGCCATATTAGAAAATTATTTTTGGCCAGAATTGGATAGCCTGAAAGAAGAGGAGTTCACATCGATAACGGACTTTTTGTGGTCAGAAATTGAGGATATGAACCTGGAAGATATGTGGTTCCAACAGGATGGAACAGCCACCGAAACAATGGCACGAGAAATTCATTCATTGGGAAATTCTCACGTCGTGGCGATGTGGCCACGATCATGTGATTTGACACCGTTGGACTTTTTTCTTAGGGGATATTAAAAAAATGTGTGCTTTAATAAGCCAAGAACAATTCAAGAGCTTAAGGAACCTCCATTATGTCTCAGAGTCCTTTAATTTAAAACTCCGAAAAAGGGAATTATAATTTGTACTATGACCTCCACGCGGTTATGCTTGGGAAAAGACAACGAAAGCAACGTACATTTACTTCATACATTTCAAATAGAACGAAAAATGTTTTCATTTTGGAGGCCCTGAAACCGAGCGCCCTTATTGACTATTTTCCCCGAAATACCCGCCTCTTTTTAAGGGGCGTGGCAAAAAAATTAAATTTCTCCGACCTATTGATTGGACTAAAATTGAGGCCTTCCTTGACTTAAAGGCGCTGAAAAAAAAATACTTTCAAACATGTTTTACTTTCCACTGTTTCTTAGTACTCACATACTAGGAAACAGTGGAATTTCCTTACAAACCCAAATATGCCCTAACTTTAAACGTTTATCTAATTTTCGGTTCCGGATCAACTCAAATATTGGCCCACTTTAACTATGGAAAATGAAAGTTTCGCGCAAATCAGAATATCACAGAGATTCTAATCAGAATATCACAGAGGCCTTAACCCTTCAGCCAATGGTCCCGAAAATTAAGGTCCTGTCAAACATGAACCTACCAACAAAAACCATTTTCGCCAATAGTGTCAATGCCACGCGGGATTGCAATCCATGGGGGAGAATATTAAAGCTTCGGCTCGGCTGATTTTATGTACGAACTGTCCACACTAGTATTGTTAAGGGAAACCTAGTAACGGGTGATCTAGAAGTATTTTTTTCCAATAGGGGATTTCCACAGATTACGCGTGAGTCGTGTTAAACTTTATTTTTTTCAGTATTGTTTGCTATTTCATCATAGAAAGCCTAGCGATATTCCAGCGCGACGCCGTTTCATTGTTTGGGCTCGAAGAAGATTCGCTGTTTTCGGCCCAAATTTTGTTCAGTGATAAATGTGGCCCATTTCTGACTAACCAGAAGAGGTTCTGGAGGTGCCATTATACCCAGGGAAAACCTCGTTTTGGTGCGGTTTATGGGCTGATGGCATCATCGGTTCATATATTTTTTCAAAAATAATGATGACCGGAACGTAACCGTGGATGGTGCTTGCCATCGCGCCATGAAAGCAGAATTTTTGCTACCAGAAATTAAAGCTCTTAAAATTAACGATATTTGCTTTCAACAGGACGGTGTCACTTGCCATACAGCTGCTCAAATAATGGATCTATTGAGAGTTAATTTTGAAGAGCAGCTAATTTCACGTTTTGGACCGGTGAGTTGGCCGCCTAGATCGTGATAGATATCACGCCTTTAGACTTTTTTCTTTTGGACCAACTAAAGTCCAAAGTTTATATTGACAAACCAGCTATGATTCAAGTTTTAGAAGCCAAGATGACGCTTGCCATTAACGCCATACCGGTCGATTTTCACACTTTATTTGAATTTTTGTATTTTTTTATTTTGAAAAAAATACCTCTAGATTGATCACCCGTTAGTTTTTGCGCTTATTTTCGAAGTGCTCAAAAACCTCAGAGCCACCGGAACGTATTTTCCTCTTTTTCTGACTATTTTCGTTATTTTTTATGGATACAAGGTTAATAAAATTGGCTGTAAAAAAAGTTCTAATAGTGTTTTCAAATTTTTGGTGTTATTGGAAAGGTAGAACTTTGTCGGTAACCTTAGCCATACTAGTTATGTCTCTCAACGAAATCTTAATTTAGAACGATGTCCTTGAAATATGACACTTTTGTCAAAGCCACTTAATGGTCACCTGTTTGCGTTGTTACTTTTAACTAGTACCCACTGTAGTATTTTTTTTGTTTGAATTTTTTTTATTATTTCATTTTAGAGAATGTACAATTTATTTTTGGTGAATATTTATTTCTTGTCTAGTTTTGGTTTCATTTTACGCTAAATTTATAGCAACAATTCGTTATTAAATTTTCACACAGCTTCATAGAGATCAATTTTCAGTGATTATTAGTGTTTTTTTTTGGAATTTAGTAGCATTATTTTTTGTTTATTTTCTGTTTTTTTCGTTTATGTTAGCTGTTTTAATTGAACACCGAAGGAAATGTCGTTACTGAAACTGGGTTACATTTGGCTGGGAAAACTCGTTTGAGGCTGCTGCTCTTTTCATCACAACGGTAGCGACGGTAGCCACCGCCACCAACCAATGAATTATTGCATAATTATTTCTATTTCTGCGGGCTTGGGCCGTCGTCGTCTTTTATAAACGCCAACGCCAGAAATATGAAATATTGAATGCAAGCACTTTTGGCCACCATCGAACGAATTACACTTAATGCAGATCAGAAATTTATTATGGTAGCGTTAATTTTTATTGTTTGGTTTATTTTTTGTCGATTTAATTTTAAAGAAATCACACCTTTTACATAAAATCTTCCGAAAACACGGTCTTCATCACCGTCCGTGTTTCGTTTGTTTTCTTTGAGGTTTTTTCGACTTCTTCGTCACCGATTTTTGTTGTTCGTTTCTTTCTTCCGAGAGCTCTTAGAAAACCGTTCGTTCACTCGTAATGCCGTCGTTCAACTAGGACTGGGAACAGTTCGACGTTGGGGTTTTTATAATTTCTACCAACAAAGCGCTGCTTTGTTCGAAGACGAGGTTCTGCCGCAACTCTCACGTCTCTGTATGTAAAATATTTCTTTGCCAGCTCTGCCTTGCTCTGCTCTTAGCGCAGAGAGTAAACAACACTAGAGTACAGAGTTGGCGCAGGTGTAGAGTGTTGACTATTGGTGTAAGTCTTATTAAAGCCAAGTCCAAGTGTGAGAACTGTTTGGCTTCCCACTTTACATACTCAAAGTAGCAGTTGATGTTGTATGCATGTGTCATAACTGCTGAGATTCATCAAATCGAGTAGAAATAGTTAACAAATTGTGAAAGGGTTACGCCGACTCCATAGTACAGCTACAAACAACTAAGTGGAGTTTTTGTGTCTATTGGCCAATTCTGACTGACAAAAACTTGCAGTTTTCGTGGGTCGTTGTCCTATAAAATAACTAGGAAACAAGCAAATAAGGATAAAGTTTGAGATACCCTACGCCACTCTGTCATTACGAGGATTGAGCAACTGCACCTGGAGCTTGAGCAAGGTCGGACTCAATATGTAAGAGTTATATGTCTCTCACGATGTATTGATTTATTAGTGGTGGGTTAAATTTTAAGGCTTCTTAAGCTGCAGGACCTCAAGCTTTAGAAGCTTTTAAATTTAAGGCTTCTAACGCTGCAGGACCTCAAATCGGGAGGAACTTTTGTATGGGAGTTATTTGAAAACATGGACCAATATGTGACGCGCAAAATAGAAAGGGACCTAAGGGTAAAACCCAGCTTTGTTCAGGAGAGCCATTTTAAAGATTTAAATACGTGTATCTTTGGTGTACCATCACTTTCATATAACGCGCATATCTCTGGGAGAGAACACTTTTGGGGCCTGGGATCGGTCTCATTCGATGCTCAGATGTTGTCCACATCAAAAAAAGGTGAACATTGATTTTTTACCCTTAGATCCCTTTCTCTATGCGCTGACACATATGGTCTAATGTTACAGGACATGGGTGTTGACCGCTCGTTATGCCCCAAGCGAAATTTTGATGGGAGTCAGATGTAAAAGTGACTTTTAAAGCTGCAGATTCTGAAATAAGGAAGGACCTTTGAGTATGGTTTATACGAAAATATTTTCCTAATGGGTGATCAATCTAGAAGTATTTTTTTCAAATTAAAAAAGAAATACAAAAATTTAAATCAAGTGTGAAATCTTTATTGTTCATTCGAAAGGATATTTTTACCATTCGTTTTTTTGAATATAAAATCCTTCAAATGTTGGTCGCAACTATGCCTCAGCGTGTCCATTCTCAAGGTCCAATTTTGAATGATTCGATTGAGCATTTCGACCGGTATGGCGTTAATGACGCGCGTAATGTTGGCTTCCATAGCCTGAATCGTAGCTGGTTTGTCAGCATAGACTTTGGACTTTACGTAGCCCCAAAGAAAAGAGTCTAAAGGTGTTATGTCACACGATCTAGGCGGCCAACCCACCATTGTTTTGCAGCTTGCATGGCAAGTGGCACCGTTCTGTTGAAACCAAATATCGTCAAGATTAAGAGCTTCAATTTCAGGTTGCAATCAATCTGATATCATGGGGCGATAGTGGAGCACCACTTACGTGGTTTTCGCAGTATAAGTCTTTCCATGATGAAATGGCAAACAATACTAAAAAGAAAAAAACTAAAGTTTAACACAACTTACGCGAAATCTATGAAAAACCCTATTGAAGCATTAAGTCATAATTACCTGTGGTGTATAGTGTGGTGTAGGGTATAAAAAGCTTAAGTCGAACTTGACCGATTATATTATACTCCGTCTGTCCGTTCCTCAGCCCATGTATTATCGTTGTAGTCCAAGTACAGGTCGCAGTTATAAACCCATTTCGATGAAACTTGGCACATTCTTCGAGTAAGGGCCAAGAACGGACCCAATTGAATTGGTCCACGAATTCGAATAGCAAATGTCGCGTCCGAATTGCGGCCCTAGAAGCCATAAATTACTCCCGATACCGCCAAATTTTGCAGGGTACGTCATAAGCGACCAATAATTAATTCTGGACAGCATAGGTTCACATATACAAAGGTACTTCCGAGTTCAGAACCTACAGCTTTAAAAGCCATATATTACGTCCGATTCCTACTCATTTACGCATGGAGCGTTACGAGCGGCCAAAAACCAATGTCTTGTCATATTGGACCATATCAGCTTAGTTTTTGAATAGCTGCCACTCAATGGTCCCACCCGATTTTAGTTCCTTTAGCTCTAGAAGCCACAAATTATAGCCGATAACGCTCAAACATTGCATGCTACGTTATGGGCGACAAATAATGAACTCTAGGTTTTAAAAATTGAAAGAGTGTGATTTTATGTTTCGATTTTGTCGAACTGTATCTCATACATTTCAAGAGATATAACACTAAATTTGTGGTTTTACCTATTTACTTTCAGTACAAGTATTTAAAAAATATTAATTTGGAAAAAATATGACTTTGGAACAGCATTACTTTTACGAGTATTCCTTCTTTATTTATAAGGTGCAAGGGTCTCCCATTTTTTGGGGGGGCAACTTTTGCCCGCCCGAAATTGCCCTCTTGGAAGATGTTGTACACTTAGAGCAAAAAGTCTCGTTTCTTAGTTCTAAAACGCGAATTTCTAAAATTATTCATTTTTTTCTGAACAACTTTAAAAATCTAGATAACAGCTGAAAACTAGAGCTAATTGATTTCCCTTCTCTCAATGTCCAATTTTTCCCAATCGGAGTTCATTTAACGGAGCTATGCCTCAAAACCTCTTAAAAATTAACTATTTTAATATCGATTGGGAAAAAAATACAAACAATTTAGAAAGATGAAAGATTCGTCATTTTTTGGGGTAAGTTTTGACTGCCCGAAATTGTGCCCTTTTTCTCGAACTCAAAATTGATCATTAGATCAAAATTTATAGACGTATGGCCTATGGAAATTAATTCTGGACCGCGGTGCGACCTCTGACTCATCTCATATACAACTTGTTTAATATATTACATGGGTCTCAAGGACAATAAATCGATTGCTTGAGAAAAAAACGAACAATTTGCGGAGCATAAGGACCATTTAGACTGATGAAAACTAGTAATTTTCTAAATCGTTTTCCGAATAAATCTAATAACTGGTGGCAACTCTTTTTTTTCTATTCGCTTAGTGTTGCCAGTCTTAAAGGGATGTAAGGGCATATTAAGACCTACTGAAAATGGTAGTCATGCAAATCCGAAAAATTGTTAGCGCCTCAATTTGTTTGCATTAAAAACAGTAGTACAAGTTTTGTCGACCTGCAAAGCTCAAAACTGTGGCCCACTATACCTGTTACACCGTGACCGGGCTCACTAGTGTTCAATGGTAAATTGAGTACCTAGTGTAGGGTATTTCTAAATTAACCTCAAATGTTTATTTATGAGAGTAAACAAATATTACATACTCGTATGTATTGGACTACAGCGTTGCATGTTTATTGAAGCAATTAAAAACTAAAAATCAACTCTGTTTCGAGTAACAAAAACAAGTGATAATCATGTGGTTTTCCAAGCGAAACAGATGACAAATTGCAAGTAGAAATTCTTAAGGCGCAGCTTATGTTAAAAGCTCGGTTGTTTTCATACGAGTATCTTAGTTTTTATTTAAATCCTAAATATCCTTTTTTATAAAAAAGAAGAGTAAATAAAACTAAATTTTAATTAATCATTCGCTTAACATTAAGTACGAGTACCTACGTGTGCTATCGTTTGTTATGATTCAAATTTAATTAGCCTTTGTGGTGGCAGCATTCAGTCTGATGTCACGTAATTGTATTTAAAGCGTCATCAAAATTATTTTCTTGACTTATTTCGTGTACAGGTAAAAATGATGTATGCGATTTGTTTCGTACTAATTTTCAAATCTTTAAATTATATGTATGTTATTTGCAATTACTTTAAAAAACAGAAAAAAGGAACAATAAAAACGTTCATCAGGGGGGAAGGATAGCTAAAACAAATTAAAAACTCTTTTTATGCTGGATGTAGAAAAACGGTTGCCTAAAAATGCCAAAGTATCAGTAACAACATCTGGAAATGAAAATGCTAGATCAAGAAATAGATGTAATACCAATGGAGATAATTATAATATTAGGATACTTCTACTCTGCATTAAGTCGACACTGCATATTTTCCAAGGTCTTTTAAATAACACTTGTGGTTATTTAGAAAAGACCTAAAGTCGGCAGATCTCCAGGATGTGTAACCAACAATTCAGTGGACAATCAGCCAATACCGAAACGCAAGACCTGCCAAAAACATCAGGTGTCGGAGAATCAAAGGTAGTCAATTCCGCACCACGCACGAGAATTGGAACGAATTGGCGAATTTTTCATCGATCCCTATAAAATCTAAATAACTCATTAAATTGGTTAAAGTTATTTGGCAGCCGTCAGCTTACTTGAGTCCATAAGTAGTAGGTCCAGTTGTAATAACGCTAACATGATTCATAATTGCTATGATACGTACAGATACTGTTCACAAAAATCAGACTGAGGCGAGAAAACACGAGGCCTTCTTCTCACCTTTAAGGTTTTTTAGATGATCCGTATCGTGTGCTCATTCATTTTGGGCCAACTCTTTTTGGTCTCTGTGCAGACTCATTCATTTCCTCAACCTCCTGGGCAGTGGAATGGAGTTTTCGCGGTATAAGCTACTGAACACTGCCGAGAAGAATGCCAATCAAACTACCATGCTCATTTGAATCGAGAGCCACTGCCATTGCATCATCAATGCCGCCCCATGTTTTCGGAACCCATTAAATGCCTAGCTTACTCCTCCGAGATTCCAAGTCTTCTTGGACAATTCTCAAGGATGTGTACACACTCTCGAGGAATGTAAGTCTTGATGAGAAAAAAATAAAAATGTCTCTCTATGATATTCCAAATACTAAAGTTATCACATTTTTAGAATCCCTTCTCTCTCCTATCTTCTGATACCCCTAGATAATATCCCGAATACGAAACGTGCCGTGCATTAGTTCCCATGGTCATGGTCCCTTTAGCATGGGTAACCTTCTTTGGTGATGATAAGAATGCCTGCCGCCTGTTTGGCTCTTTAGCTTTTGAACCCTCGTGACTAGATGACTACCCATTTGCAGGAAAACGCAGAAGCCCAAGGAAAACAATTATAGAGAACACCTGAGTTCGATGACTGGATTATGGATTATTTTGAATGCGGACCATGAAATAAGCAAAAACACGTTAAGGCGCTTAAAAGATAGTGGCCTGTTTTTGAGGCCCATACGTCCGACCGCAATCTTAGCCAAAGCTTTAAAATAATCCATATTTGGATTTGTAGCAAGATTTGCCTTAATTTTAGTACCCTAATGTCCATGTTCCCTATAGATCGAACATTTTGACCTTGCGAGTCGTTTTCTGGGCCACACGAGCCAAAACGTCCAGCAATCATGCCCTTTTTTGTAGTATTTCGAACGTCCCAACTAACAGTACCTATTTTGAACATTGTTAGTCCACAAAAAATTAGGATTTGTGGCTGCTAGATCTGCAGGACTTTAAATCGGGAGGGACCTTTGCGTGTGGGAGCTATTTTAAACATGGACCGATATGGTCTTATTTCAGTTGAAATATGTGTTGGACCTGAAATAGGGTGGGTCCTTTGCGTGAGATCTATTCGAAAACATGGACCCTAATGGTCCTATTTTTCTTTAGATGTGTGTAGACCACTCCTTACGCTCTGCGCGTTATTTGGTCGCAATCGGGTGTAATACGAGTTTGTGGCAATCAAACCGGAAGGTTCTAAAATTGGAAAGGACCTTTGTATGAAGGCTATACGAAAATATGGAAGTTTCATCACAGTCTATTAATGGTTGCTCATAACGTACCATGCAAAATTTGGGCGTATTTAGGTGGAATTCGTGGCTTCTACAAATCGTCAGGACCCTTTGTGTGGGAGCTATTCGAAAACTTAAACTGATATGGAAAAATGACACCACAGATGGGTGTCGGTAACACAAAATGCACTGTTCGGAATTTTGTTAAAAGCGGGTGTAATATTTGGCTTTGAGATATGTAAATTCCCAAATCGGGAAACCCCAATGTATAATATCTGAAAATAGACAGATATACACAAATCCCAATAGGGTTCGTCCTTGGCCCTAACTTGAAAAATGCACCAAGTTTCATCGAAACCACAGTGTGGTGTAGGGTATAAAAAGTGGGAAACAAGTTTTCCACCTGGGCCAAATTTGCCTATTAATATTCCAAACAGCTTACCGCTTAAAACCGGACCGTAGGTCAATTCGTTTGATCGCTTTCGTGCTTTTAACAGACACTCAGACGGGCGGACACGATAAGATCGTTTTAGAATTTTAAGGCTATTAAATTATATATATACATATATAAATTCAGTAAATCCCGCGTAAGTACCTTGTTGAAAATCTTTAGAATTTCGGGTAAATAGGGTGCGCTTAATTACCTCACACAGGTAATTATACGAATTTGGTGAATTACCTCAAATGGGTGATTTCATTTATAAAAAGCGGTTTCTTTAACAATTAAAAATGATTTTGTGTAGTTTTTAGAATTGTTGTTGGCGATTATTAGGATAAGAGCAACACTGCACAACGCAAACAATTACTCAAATTTTAGCTTTGCATAGACGTAGCTTATTTATGCGAGAGAAATTCAAAGCCTGTTGAATTTTAGAATACAATTTTTTTGGGCAATAAAACAAAATGGGTTATAAACGAAATGTAATCAACCAAGTCAAAGAGTAAAAATATATAGGGGACTCAGAAATAAAGGCAAATAACAGCGAAAGGCAATAAACCGTGAAGGTTTGATTAATATTTTTTGATCTTGCAAAAAAAATGACAAATTTTGTAAACCATTAAACATTTGGTAAAGGGTATAGAAATAGTCTCCTAAGCCGAGGCCTATCTATGTTTCAACAGGCACTCCGACAGGTTAAACTACCAGATTAAGGATAATACCAAACCATTCGAAGTTCGGTAATTGGCAATGCGACTGTAGAGCTGCCAATAAAAATGTAAACAAACAAAAAACGTTAACAATGAGTGAAAATCAAAATTCCCTAAATCAAAAAATTGCTATCAGCTGTTCGCTTGACTTAACCTTCTATAATTGTACCATTCATGGTACTCGTATTAAGTTTTCCAAACTAATTTTAGGTTTAGGTTTAAAGTTTTCAAAACTAGTACTCGTATGAGGTTACTCTTTTGAAACACAATTAATTTAACAATTTCATCTTTCATCATTCCAAGAAGGAATTTGAATACTCTAAGGTGGTCCTAGAATTTAAAGCCGGTTATACGATACATTTCTTAAGCAATCTAAGGAGTCTTTCCGACTTTTGAGGTGTGACAACCTTCTCCAAGAATTCTAAAAAACATACTAAGTTTTCAAAACCTATTTGAGGTTACTTTTTTTGAAACACAATTAATTTGAACAATTTCATCATTCCGAAAACGTCCTAAACTTTAAATCCGTGTATTAATTTCTTAAGCAATCTAAGGAGTCATTCGGTACTTTAAGATGTGGCAACCTTCTCCTAAAATTCCAAAAAAACTAATTTGAAGTAACTTATTTTAAAACACAATTAGGTTCATCATTCCAAGCAGGAATTTTAAAACTCTAAGGTAGACTTATGATTTAAAGCTGGATATTAATTTCTAAAGCAATTTAAGATGTCTATCGGTCCTTTAAGATGTGGCAACCTTCTCCAACAATTCTAAAAGATATACTAAGTTTTCAAAACCAATTTGAGGCTACTTTTTTTGAAACACAATTAATTTCATTATTCCAAGAGGGAATTTGAAGACATTAAGGTAGGCTTAGGATTCAAAGCCAGTTATACATTTCTTAAGCAATCTAAGGAGTCTTTCCGACTTTTGAGATGTGGCAACCTTCTCCAAGAATTCTAAAAAACATAGTAAGTTTTCAAAGCCAATTTGAGGCTCTTTTTTTTGAAACACAATTAATTTGAACAATTAAATTTAAGTGTATAAGTACATGTGTTCCTTGCTTTTATTACATCCGAAACCTTAGACATAAAATCACATACAGTATCGCGTTCTATGCACAAAAAAACGAAACGAAGCCAAAACCTTAAAAAAAATTCCCATCGAAAATGTGGCGTATTTGAAGTTTAAATATACGTAACTGACATACCAACGAATTACAGCAACAATAATATAATTGTGGTTTATTTCGCGTTTTTTGGGGTTCCAAAATTTTTTCAGTGCGACGTGTATATTGTTTTATTTAAACATTTTGCTGTGTGTTTTTGTTGATTTGTTAACAATTATGTGTTAACAATTTCGAGTCAAAACCAAATGTCGCTTAAGTGTTAAATTTCGTGCAGTCACACAAACTGTGGTTGCTGACATTTTTTATTTTTTTTTCTTCTTTAATTTTGTCTCAATCGAAAACAATGGACGTTTTTCAAAACCACTCTAAGACTAAATACCCCCCGGCAAGACCTTAACAATGGTAAGTAATTTGTTAAGAATTTGCTGAACAAATATGCCCGCCATATAGTAATACCCCTAAGAGTGGGAGGAGGGTTGTCAGACATATGACTATGAATGACAGATATTGAGATATTTAACTACTGAAACACAGCAATTTACGCGTAGCTTTAAAATATTCCAAACTACATACATAAATATGTGAATTTGAAATGAACTTGACCTTGGCTATCGACGCGCCATGCAGGTATCTGAACCCTGGGTTTATTTGATTTTTTACATTTTCTTTGATCCGGCAAATCACTATTTTTTTACGTAGAAAAATTCAATTGAACAAATAACTTTAAATGCAAATATTTCCATAAATTAGTACACATTTAAAAAATATTGGGAAATCTTAATTTTTTTGATAAAAAGATTCTTAGTCATCGTTCAACAAATCAGTTCTTGCGACAAAGCAATGACTCAGTCGTAAACTAAACTAGAATTAAACTTTCAAAGAAGTCCACATGACTCGTAATGACACTAAATACGAATATACCCGCTAAAATAGTCCATACATTAAAAGGGTGGACCATCAAAAATTTTAAATGTGAACATCCGATTAACTTGACTTTCGTAATGACACTAAATACGAATATACCTGCTAAAATAGTCCCTACATTTAAAGGGCTAGCCATTTAAAATTTTTAATTTTAACAATCGATTACCTTGACTTTGAAAGGTAGAATAACATAAATTTTATTTTTGCTTTCAGGTTTATGTTTGACGTTTGCAAATGGGTCGCTTTACGTTGGAACAAAATTGGGAAATAAATGTTAAGGGCCGATCATCCACTGTTGCCATTTCTTTGGAATGGTTGCCGACGTTTGGAATGGTCAAGTGGCTTTAGTTCTTGAGTCATTTACACCTTGTAAGCGTGTAAATGCAAGTCTTTATGCATAATGTTCATCAACGACGAGTGTGAGAGGTGCAATTGTTGGGCACGACGACGAGTTAAGGTGGACGGCTCTTCAGCCACACTATCGCAAACAGCAGCAGTATTTTCTGCAGTACGATCATGCACCGATGTTTTCACATCTCCTACAGACCCGGTTTGCTCAAATTTATGCACGATTTTTCTGACTGTACGCACATTTGAATAATTAAACTGACCGAACAAATCACGAAGTGCACGTTATACATTTTGATTTGAACGCCCTTTTTCATAATAAGCCTGAATAATTTTAATGCATTGATCCCTTGTGTATCTTTCCAGGGTTCAAATTGAATTAGTCTGAAATTGAGAAATATCAAATGAAATGCAGAAAAAAACTTGACGTTTAGGTGCGGTTCACATTCAACATCGGCCCTTAAAATTAAACCACCCTTTATTAAAAATTTACTTTCAATTCTTTAACGCAAACTGTATGCAATTTACATGGAAAATTTTCGAGAAGAGATCCACCTTCAGTTAAGTTTGTGCGGATGGATCAAAAAATGTATCGTTATTCGACAAACCAACCCGAGTACGTTGTCGTCCAGTACGTTCAATTGAAAACATTGCAGCTGAGGATGTCCAAGAGCATCCATCAACTTTAACTCGTCATCGTTCTTTTTTCTCGCACTTCTTTGAGAAGAATTTTGCATAAAGACATCGGCACAAAGTTCAATTGTTCCAGAACTGAAGCCTCATGACCATCCGATGCGTTTTCGCTTCGCCCAATGTGCTAAAGATTGTTTGGCTGCAGATAAACAGCCCGATTCAAAATACTGCCCCGGGAGAAAACTCCCGGGTAATTTATTTTTCCTGGGAATAAAATACTCCTATTCTAAACAAACGGGGAGAAGAGTACGAGGGTTGCTGTATATATTTCTGGCCTGATAATGAAAATGCGAATATTTATCATCAAAAATGGTTTTATTGTTTTTCAAAGTATTCTCCAGCATGATTTATACACTTTAGCATGCGCTAAAAACAATTGTCGAAGCACTTTTCCACTCCGATTGAGACACCTCCAAAACATGGTTTTTGAACGTTTCGACAGCATCTTCTGGCGACGAAAATCGTTGCCCACGAATTTTTTCTTAATGTGCGGGAATAAAAAGAAGTCCAAAAGAAGTCCACCAAAGCAACCTTTTTTTATCGTTTTCAAAACCAATAGTGACAACATTGGTTTCTATGACAGCCCTGAATAATTGAAGCGATCCCAACTTTAACCCTTCAGGCCGAAAGGAGTAATTTTCTAATCAGGTTAAGCATATGCGTGGATGAGCATGAAGCTCA
Organism: Hydrotaea diabolus; assembly: GCA_963513945.1. Lineage (NCBI taxonomy): Eukaryota > Metazoa > Arthropoda > Insecta > Diptera > Muscidae > Hydrotaea > Hydrotaea diabolus. The sequence goes on from OY740719.1 coordinate 19,309,683, forward strand.
TATACGGTCTATCATCATCAAACACAATTCGTCATATAAAATGAATTGTATTTTCTATACAATAAAAAAAATGAAATTCATTGATTAAAAAAAGTGTATATGAATTTCATTGTGTAGCACAAAAGATGCGCCACCCTGTATTACGTATGTATTTGGCAACTGAAAATGGAGTTTCTCCTGTCTAATGGACACTAAACCTAATGCTAAACTACTCGTAAAACTATATTTCATATTACCCTTATACAGGGTGTCCGCCTGGAGGGTATACTACTTTGTTTTGCAGCCATTTTGGTAAACATTAGTCTTGACAGTTCGTATTTGGCAGTCGTGAAGTAGAGACGTGGCAAATCTATTATGGAAAAATATTCGATAAACCAAAGTGTTTTAATCGTTAAAACATTTTATTAAAATCAATCATCGATTACTGTGACGATGAGAAAGTTTCGTAAAATTTTCGGGAAAAACAACGTGCCAAAAACATGCACTATTTATCGTGTAGTGAATGATTTCGAAGAAAGAGGGTCTGTAGCTGATAGGCCCATGTATGGACCTCATTGTACTGCAAGATCGGCTGAAAACATTACTGCTGCTCAAGAAAGTGTTCAAAACAATCCATCAACCTCAATTCGACGCCGTGCTCAGGAGCTTGGTCTTCAAGATACAACTTAGGCCACAATTTTGCATAAGAATTTGCATTTGTTTCCATTTAAAATTCAGTTGACACAAGAGATACTTCCACAAGACCATTTACGCCACCTTACTTATGCCAATAGGATGCTACAGCTCTCCCATGACAACCCCGATTTTCATGAAAAAATCGTAATGACTGGCGAGGCTCATTTTAATTTGAATGAATATGTGAATAAACAGAATAGTCGGTTCTGGGCAATGTGAAACCCTCAAATTATTCATCAGTCACCTTTCAGCAGACCATTGTTGTTTTACTGCTGTTGCTCTATTTGTTGTTGTGAATGGCTGGGGCCGTTACGAATTTAATCGAAAAGAGCAAAGCCCATATCGTGATCTTCACATTCTGGTTCTTCATTCTTGGGAAAAGTGGCAGTCCTCTTTTCATTAAAAGTGACAGTCTGGTGTGAAATTTGGTCAGGAGGAATCATTGGACCTAACTTCTATGAAAATGAAAACGGCGCAACGGTAACAGTCAATGAAGAGCGATATCGTGATATAATTGAAAACTTTTTAACGCCAGAACTGCATGCTTTGGGCTTGATTAACATACGGTATCAAGAAGACAAACAGCCAGGTTTACAATGGAATTACACAACAAGTTATTTCAAGAAATGGCGATGTTGATTGGCCACAACGGTCGGCTTATTTTAATGCTCCGGACTTCTTTTTGTGGGGATATCTGAAAAGCAAGGTTTATGCAAACAAACCTGAAACGCTTGAGCAACTCAAACAAAGTATTCGTGATGAAATTAATGAAATACCGCGTGAAATGGCTCAAAAGGGCTCGCTTTTGTGAGGCTAACAGAGTCAGACATTCATCTGATATTGTATTCCATACACAATTGCCGATATTAAATAAAACATTTATCAATATAAGATCAATTCTCTTTCATTTAATCAAAAATTATAAACAAAGTAGTATACCTTGCCGGCGGACACCCTGTACTTGAAATTAAACTTTCTCCTCGTGTATATTCATCCGTTCATCCTTCTTAAACAAAAGTTTACTCGTATATTTATTCTTAATCATTTCACATTTATCATAATTTCAACAATATTTTTTTTTTCATTTAATAAAAAATAACTTAGGAATTTAAAACTAATGCTTTTTATAAGACTACAAAAAAGAAATAAAAAATAGAAATTACAGAACTTTACTTAATTGTTCATTTTGGTATCATTGTGTGTGTGCGTGTGTATGGAATGAAAATTGTCAACTCCCACACACACACACATGCATTTTGCATATGAATTAAAAAATTAAATTAAAAAATAAACGATCACACATAAACATGTCATTTCCGGTCAGTTTTATCCCGGCGATACGAAACTTAGGAGGGGAAAAACGATTTCTATATAAACATACAATACATATTTACATACATAATTCTGAAAAGAAAATTAAGTACTCTTTTTTGTTTTAAATAGTTATATAAAAAATATATGTATATCGTTCTAAATATATATATTTGTACATATGTACATGTACACACAAAGTATTTAGTTTTCGATTTTATAGTTGTCTTCAAATCTTTCTTTTTTTAAATTTTTCAATCTTTCTTTTCTATTAAAATTACAAAACGCAGTTTTTCTTTTTGATTTCTACTTAAGTTTAACTACAGAAACTTGAATCAGGCACTTTTTGTTAGGAGACAATTCCGATTTCGACTGGGAATTTGAAATGTTCGTTTGCTTCATTCACTACAGCAAACACACACACAAAATATTTGTTATGGCCTTTGGTTGGATACATAAAAATGTTGACAAAAATATAAGGTTGTGATAGGGGTTTTGGTTTTGTCGAACTCCTCCCGCAACTTCTCTTCCCCGTGTTCTATCCTAAACTTATTTCCTAAAACTGTCATAAGGACAATTTGTCAATTATCAAGCCTTTTGTAGTATATTCTAAATATCACGCTATGCGACAAGCATTGGCATATTCCACAGCATCATGTAACGTGGGAAAGATTTCGAAGGGGCCCTCACCCAGGGCCATGCTATGCACCAGACAATCGTACACTCGATCGGTGGGAGTGGCCACAAATATTCTTACGCCTCGTTTTTGCAATTCCTGCTTTATATCGGACAATGCCCGACAGCCGGCCACATCGATGTGACCCAGCATACTGAAATCGACCACCAGGAAACGGAAGGACGAATTGAGGTGATTGAATGAAGCGCCCGTACCGCCATTAGCATTTGCCGTACCATTTTGTGATATCGGCATATAGGAGGCTCTGCGGATTTGTTCATTGTCAATGCCCAGTGCTTTGTAGAGAGCTTTACGGAAATAGATGGTGGTGGCAAAGTTAAAGGAACCGGCGTAGCGGAATATCTTCGTTTCGGGCACTTCGAAAGCGTTGCGATGATGGTTTATATCCACATAGACAGCCGAGGCCTCGGGTATATAGCCGAGTAAGCAGGAATAGGGTTTCAGACCTTTGATGTAGAGTGACAGCAGCGAGATGCAGACACCAATGAGTAGGCTAAAAAGGATAAAGAGAAATATTAATAAAAATTGCAAAAAAATATATATAAAAAGAAGGTCAAATAAGGAAAGATATAAAAGAGGTTTAGTTTTTGTTGTAGCGGCAACTGTGTGCTGGCCGAAGAATTGCTCTTCGGTTCAATCCGATCCATAGAACTAACAGTCGTTGGATTGAAAATAGGGTTAGTTATTGTTGTTGTAACAATATATTTATTTTGAAGTCTTGTTCGTCTATGGGGGATCTGCTTCGATATCCAGGTTGAGGAAACGCGCCATTTGAATTGGATGCGTCCACGGAGACCTGGGGGTCAGCTGAGTGGGCTTGGCCGGACAATTGAAAAGGTGCAGCACATCATGCGGTCCCTGAAGGTAGGCGGAACAGAGTCGCCGAGTTTAACGTGTTTTTCGAAGCATAACAGTTATGGGTCATGGCTTCCCTCTTGATTAGGGGTCGAGGACTATCTAAACCTCCGCTGTTCTATGGGTCACAGCACCCGGTCGCAATGCGGCAGGCGGGACAGATGTCCGGAACGTTAGCATCAATTCGTGCCCAGTTAGAATTGAGGCGGTTGCACTATCCAGATCTCAGCTACGCCAGAGCCACGCGAGTCTGCCGAGCTAGTACCTTCTCCTCAGGTGAAATCTCCGGGGGATGTTCCCCTAGCACTACATTCACACGGTAGCTGGATACTGCTGCTGCGACTTCATCGGCGTGAATGTTGTTCAGACCTGCCTGATAGTTTCGATGATCTAAAGGTTTTCTTTTATACCGCTGGACCTCACTCTAGATCATGAAGATCGTACCTGATCTGCCTGGGCGGAGGCATCCTGTTCAAGTGATGGTGGTTAGGATGACTGCTGCAGGTATTGCTTAGAAAACAGGAAATTGTATCTGCGCACGGTAAGAACCTTCGTCTACTCATGTAGATGGTCCTCAGAAGACATAAGAAGACACCCTGTTGATGTTCTGAGGGCGGCATTCTGACAAGTTTGAATTTTCTTCAACTGCGTCGTACTCACGTTCGCCGACCATACAGGTGCTGCGTAGTTTGCTACCGACCGACCTATCGCTTTGTAAAGGGTCAACAAGGTTTCTTTGTCGGCTCCCCAAGTAGGGTTAGTCGTTAATTGTAGTGTAGTTTGAATTGCTCAAACCAAAAGAAGCTATTACCGGAAAAGAAAAAACGAGACAGCTCCTACACCTGATACGTCCTTGTGTTTAACATGATTTTCGCTGTTATAGCTTTAATCATGGCGCGCCATCGCAGTGGATCACGTTACTATGAGACGGCCAGCGCCGAGTTGGGTCCAAGTTGGTTTCAAGTATGATATATAGAGGCCATAATTTCCCTCTTGCTGAGTGCCCGAGGTCTCTATTGATCTATGGCTCTCGGCACCTGGCTGTATTGCATCTACAAGGCGAGACGAATCTCTTTCCGCTATTTGGGTTTTTGCCACAACCACAATGATACAACCCGTGGGCCGCCTCTACTAGTCAGGCCAGATTAAGTTCTAAGGGCTTCTGACTATGAGTCTCGGCACCAGGTTGCAATGCAACTATACAGTGAGGCTAACTCTTTCCGCGATTTAGGTTTGAGCCACAACCAACACGATACTAACTGGGGCCGCACCTAGTAGTCAGGTCAGAACTAGTTCTGGGTGCTCCTGGCTACCCGTGGTACCCGGCATATGTCTCTGGTGTGACCTCGATACCCCCTTTTTCGTACAACATAAAACTGTTTGTCCACTTTTTATACGACAGTAAATATTATTCACCATCGGATTGACCCAAAGAGCAATTCTACGGCCAAGGGCTGTGCCCCCGGCACACAGTTGCCGCTATATATACTATAAAACGTTCGTACTAAGCTGGCACCGTTACAAATCAGGAAGTCCTACCCCAAATGTGAAAATGCTGAAGCTACGAATGGGTAATACATTGAAGGAGTTACCGTTCTATTAGATAAATGCCCATTTTTTTAAAAGAATATAAAATAAAAAGTAAAAAGGTAATTAAGTCAGGGAGACCGAACCTTATTCATCCTAATTACACTACGAGATAAAGTACGCACTGAACGCTTAATGGGCCTTTTCGATCCATGCGTACGTCGCTAATCTCAGCCATAACTTCAAAATTACTCTATATTTGGCTTCGAAGCAAAGCTAGCTTGCTTTTAAGTACCCTTATGTTCATATTGCCTATTGATCGACAGATTTTACCATCGAGGCGATTTTTGGTCCACATGAACCAAAACGTCCAGCAAATACTATAAAAGTGTACTTTTTATTGAGGTACCTTCAGTCCCCTTTTTTCCGTCTTGGCCAATTGAGACCAGTTACAATCCCAAAATGCTTATAAACATAAAACATCATCACTAACATGTCTTAGAATCGTCTTAGATTTTGACATAATCAATCTAGTGGTATAGATATTTTTTCAAACGGGTTTATTTCACAGATTTCGCGTTATATTAAACTTTATTTTTGGTTTGTTTTCAGTACTGTTTGACATTTCATCATGGCATCGCAACACTGTCTCCTAATTGTGCTACTGTATAATGCAAATGAGTGATCGGTAAGAAACTGGCTTCGACCAAAATTTTGTTCAGTGATCAGGCTCATTTCTGGCTCAACGGCAAAGTCAATAAACAAAATTGCCGCATTTGGGCTGAAGAGCAACAAGAAGAGGTTCAAGAGGTGTCATTATAACTAGAGAAAACCACGGTCTGGTGCGGTTTATAAGCTGGTGGAATCATCGGTGCTTATTTTTTCAAAAATGATGATGGCCGGAACGTTACCGTGAATGGTGCTCGCTATCGCGCCATGGTATTGATCTTTATACTACCTATAATTGAAGCCCGTAATCTTGACGACACTTGGTTTCAACAGGACGGTGCCACCTGCCATACAGCTGCTCATACAATGGATCTATTAAGAGGTCATTTCGAAAAGCAGCTAATTTAACGTTTTGGACAGGTGAGTTGGCCGCCTAGATCGAGTGATATCACACCTTTAGACATTTTTCTTTGGGTTTACGTAAAGTCCAAAATCTATGCTAACAAACCAGCTACGATTCAGGTTTTGGAGGCCAACATTACGCGTGTCATTAACGCCATACCGGTCGAAATGCTCAAACGAGTCATCTAAAATTCGACATTCTGAATGGACACCCTTAGGCGTAGTTGCGGCCAACATTTGAAGGAAATTACAAAAAATATATGGAATTTCCTTTCGAATGATCAATAATATTCGACACTTGATTTGAATTTTTTTTTGTTCTGAAAAAATACCTCTAGATGGATCACCCTATATAACAACGATGATCTTCACAATACAAAGCTCACTACACATAGTAATTTTTGGTTATTGGACTCACTAATCTTGAAATTGATATATTAAAAATGTTGTGTCGTAGTTTCCAGGAGCATTTTTCTTTCTTTTACCCAAACAACAAAGATCGAACTACCCAGTAAACCAAATTTGCCGACAATGTCTGATATCAGACAATTCTGAACAATATCTGAACTCTATCGAGAATTCTTACCGCAATCGTTACGAATTCTGTTCGATTTGTCTGAAGATTTTTTATTTATTATGTTCCCAAATATCTGAACGAATTTGGCCCGAATTCTGTTAGACTTGTCTGTGGGATATTAATTAATTTTCTGATCAGACTTCTCTTAATGAACTCACAACGAATTCTAAACAATTTATCTAAGGTAGTCTGTTCGTTTAAAATTATTGTTATTTGCTTCATATTTTTTCGGAAAAATTTTCCGATTGTCGTACAGAATTCTGACCGAATTCTGAACGTTTGGTGCGAGGGATTTTTATTGTGTTCGGAGGAAAACTCTACTGCCGGCAGTTCTCGTTAAATGCAAAACTGGTTGACCTTAAGTGTATAGCCACTAAACATAGTTACAGCACAATTATTGCTTGCGGAATTATTATAGTAAGGTGGCGCTCTCCGAAACTGCAGACACCCCTGCTGAAAGTCTTTCCGAACGCTTTTTGAAAATGTTTTACAACTTTTTTTGTAGAACAAAAATATTTTCTTCTTTTAGATTGTTTATATTCAGAATTTCCCATGACATAAGCTCAGAATTCGTTCAGAATTCGGTTTGAAATGTCGGTAAAAACATCAGAATTTAAAAAGACAATGCCAGAATTCTGACCGAAGTCGTTCAGAATTAGTTCAGAATTCAAAACGACAAATCGAAATTTCCTTTCGAATTTCCCAAGACTACAGTTCAGAATTCGGTTCGAAATGTCGGCAAAAACATCAGAATTCCCTTAGAGAAGTAGTTCAGAATTCGAGTCAACCCTCTTATATGTTTTTCGTTACGAACTCGCTTAGAATTCTGATCCGAAATCGGAACATTTTGCCGATTGCCGTACAGAATTCTGATCGAATTCTGAAGGTTTGGTTTGCTGGCTATTCACATCATTCATTACCTATGATTTTAAAGCTGTAAATCATTGTTTTTCAATCTCATACTCACCCAATATCAATATCGATTAGCACCACACATATAAAAGTACACAGCCATGTTAAAAGTTCCAATTTGCCCTGTTTAGAGAATTTCTTCAACTCCGCCGCTTGCATAAACATAGGCTTAAGGGCCACAATAATCACACCAGCCAGAACACACTAAGGAAAAAAAGAAAAATTCCTTTAATTAATAATCTCAAGAAAAAAACAATATTCCATAACTTACCCGGGGCAGAAAACCAAAGAATGGGCCAGCCCAAAATAGTGTTACCAAAATTAACAAAGCCGACACTAACGAGGCCAGCTGAGTAGCACCACCAGTCTGTTCCTGAATCAAAGAACGCGATAGCGAACAAGCCAAAGGTATACACTGGAAAAATCCCCCCACTATATTGCCCATACCCATGGCGAATAGTTCTTGATTCGGTCTCACTTCATAGGAGTGTTTCTTCGCGAACGTCAAGCCGAGCGACATGACTATCGAATAGGTTACAATGGCAATGGCTATGGAGTCAACTATTATATCTGGCACCAAATCCATACGTGGTAATACTGGCATCGGCAAACCGGCGGGTATTTCGCCCACTAGCTTTATATCGTAATGGGTGTTTACATCAATCAACATCGATATTACCGTACCGCCAATGACGGCTATTAGTTCGGCGGGTAGTGGAAAGCGACAATATTTCTTTAGTAGAGGCTTTATCACCTCATTGCATATGGTCATGAAGACAATAATGCCTAGGCAGAATATAAGCGCCGCCACGTTGGTGTGAGGCAAAGCCTTGCAGAGATCAACGATTGTGTAGATGATTTTAAAAGCTCCTTTATGGCGAGGTACTGAAACGCCAAAGACGTCTTTAAGTTGACTAGTAACGACATGGCATGCGGCACCCGTTGTGAAACCATTTACCAGGGGATCGCTGAGAAGGGATGATAATGTGCCCAGTCTGAAGAATCCCATGGCAAGCTGGACGGAAGTAAAAAAGAAAAAGATATAGATTAATAATTTGCAAGGAAAGACAAAATAAATGTATAAGTATATGGATTAAAGGTCTTCAAAGGGGTCTTCAATTTTAACAACCTAAAAAAGAAAAAAGGAACGCGCAAAAGTCAAATTATAAAAGACGCAAAACGTATTTTGTCATATCGAATTTATAGATTATAGGTCGATTGGTAACCTCAGGCCTGCGATTTAACGACGTTAGACATTTTTGTGGGGTACCTTGAAGGACCGATGTAATTCGAACAAAGCATTAACGATTCAGATCCTTTAGGCGAATATTATGCAAGTGAGAAAGTACCAGAAATCCTCACTAAGGTCTTGGGTAGTTGGGTTGATAGGAAGATACGCGCAGAAGTCAAATAACAAAGACCGAAAAGGTTTTTCGTCATATGTGACAGCGCATAGAGAAAGGGACCTAAGGGTAAAAATTTTAATTTTCATTTTTCTTTCTTTTTTGATGTGGACAACATCTAAGAATCGAATGAGACCGATCCCATGCCCCAAAAGAATTCAGAAGAATTCCAGAGATATGCGCGTTTTATGAAAGTGAAGTCCACGATTCTAAGCGCAAATAGAAAGGGACCTAATCTTTTAAATGGCTCTCCTGAACTTTTCATCAACTTTTCCCTTTTTTTTGATGTGGACAACATCTGAGCATCGAATGAGACCGATTCCATGCCCCAAAAGTGTTCCCTCCCAGAGATATGGGCGTTTTATGAAAGTGAAGTCGACGATTCTTAGCGCAAATAGAAAGGGACCTAATCTTTTAAATGGCTCTCCTGAACAAAACTGGTTTTTAGCCATAGGTCCCTTTCTATTTTGCGTGTCACATATATAATTTATAGGTCATTTAAGAAAAACTCCAAATGTAGATGAGTATTTGAAGATGTTTTTTTTAATTTTTAGTAAAAATATTATGTTGGCCATGTAGGCTTCGCGTCTCGCTCAGATTAGGAGAATTGAGGAAATCCCATTATTGAGCAGTTTTAAAAGCAATATCTTCCAATGTCTTCCAAGGCATATAAATTTATCTGGTTTCTTCGCATAACACAAAAATCCCCCGAGAAGATAGTGAAGAGGCTCATTTAAGCCCTTCTTAGTGCTGCGCTCTACCGCAGCAATTGTTTTTTTTGGTTTTGCTGCGCCCTAAACCATACTGTGTCACAGGTGATAATTATTTAGTGCTGATGTTTATAATATATTAGAGGAATCTATTGGGATCAACCCATGATAACTGCACCGACCGATTTGGAATCACTATACGGCTATCTGTTGTCTATCTTTGTAATCGCTATTTTGAACCGATTTTATTTTATGCCAGGGACGAACCCTATTTTAATTGATCTACATCAGTCCATGTTTGATATAATAATCTAGTCTTCAGCTGACAGTAGAGGTTATAAGGAAACATATTGAAGTAATTGAAAGAATTCTTAAAATTTCTACGATTACCAGAATTTACCAAATCCTTTAATTTAATAATACAGGGCAGAAATGTGTTACGCCGTTCCATCTAAATAAAAAATATGCACTTAAACATGCCTCAAAGCACTACTTTTGCTTGATAAGCTTCACAGGATTAGGAGAACTAAAAAGAAAAGCTTAGAAACTATAAGAGTGTTTTGAAGAAGGCTTAGTGAAAAGCCTTGATGGAATTTAACAGCTCGGTAGAGAACACATTCGAAGCCGTAAGACTGGGTAAGCTACTGGCTTCCACAAAAAAATCAAAGTAGGGTATATAAAGAAATCACAAGGGAACTAGACAAGATCCTCAGAGAAATGACTGGAGTGACTTCTGGACACCGGTTTTTCTGGCTACTTTAAGGTCGAGATCCATACAGACAGCACTGCAGTATCTTAGCCGTCACAAGTGGCGAGGAAAATAGTAACCGAATTTAAAATACGATGGGCTTTAAAAAGCATTAAGCTTTTCAAGTCACCTGGACCATATGTGATCTAACCTGGAACTACAAGCAGTGAAGAATGCGCTAATACTGTGGATCATGAAATTCTATGTTATATTTGTTGCCCTAGCATACATCTCTACTATGTAAAGAAAGACCAAGTTAGTTTTTATTCTCAAAAAGGGAAACCCCTCTCATTCGGAACCCATGGATTTCTGTCCTTTTAGGATCACTCACCGTTAAAGAGTACACCTTGGTAGCTTTCATAGATACAGAGGGGGATTTCAATAACGTCGCAGATACGATAGCTTCGGCATTATCAACGTACACCTCGGAAGCCTTCATAGATACAGAGGGGGCTTTTGATAACGTCACTACAGATACCATAGCTGCTGCACTATCAACTCTGGAAGGCTTCAACATTAGAAAGCTTGCAAGCAGCACAACCCTCTGAAGCTCTAAATGTAGTATTACATTTGCCGCCCCTAGACACCGTATGTGGGCAAACTACGGGAACCACAGGAAAAAGATTGAGAAAGCTGTCCAAATGATCGCTGAACAGTTACGGCCACAGTGTAATCATGAGTATTCTCCGGCTGAAGCAGTTTTCGACAAGAGGTACCATACACTTATGCCAGACAGGGACACATGGAACTGCCGAACTCTGGGTAAGAGGGCGTATGTATTTCGATATCTACAATGACGTCACTAAGCTAATCAATCAAATTGTTTTTAAGGTATTTTCAAAGAACCTATGGGTAAAATAGCTCGAAGGCTACCTAATCACTGTAGTGTCTACCAAGCGGAGATCTTAGTCATTAAGGAAGTAGCCGAAAGGCTATGAAATACATTTCTCACTACAGATTAATGTCAGCTTTCGGGATAATCACCATTATGGCCTAAACAACGGTGCTCCATAGAATTGGAGTAAGCTATAATGCGACAACCAACGCCACTCAATATAGGATCAGCTGGGCCGGCTTCACCTTACCCCTTTGGTGAGGGGCTACTCTTTTGGTAGTAGCACCCGGCGATTTATGTAGCTAAAAATAGCCACAGCGAAACTGTCCCGAAAGGATGTTTCCAAACAGGTCAGGCTAGAACAACAGTTCTAGAGGCTCCTAACCTCCCGCGGCACCAGAATTGAGTCTCTGGTCCGACCTCGTAGCACATGACAACTTTCGGTTTGAGCCCGGCACGCTCGGACTAGAAGCATCAATGTCTGCACCGAGAATTCGCTCCATGTCTACCATCAAACATAGAGCATGTATAGGATTAATCGAGATGTATTTTATTGTTGCAGTGGAGCTCTTAGTCACCTAAAAGATATCTAGTGACCCCACTCGTACCCTGTGGCAACTTGACTATAGTGGGGACAACTATTTTCTCCGACAGTCAATCTGCCATAAAATCTCTGGAATCCTTTTTCCTGAACCAAACATCAGCCCTTAACTGGCGCAAATCTCTTAACGCGTTGGCTCAGCAGTTCAACATCCACCTTATTTGGTACCAGGCCAAAGGGACATACCAGCGAAGTGTAGAGCAGATGAGACTTATTACTTACTACATTACGGACACCAGTGATGCTTCACTCCGTACTTATGCCCCTTGCTATGAGGATAAGAAAAGGGATCCCTTCAACACCTTCTCTGTACCTGCTCTGGTGATCAGACAGGCATCTACATTAGGTTAGTACTTTTATAGCAGAACATGCTGACATCGACATTGGCCAACTCAAAGGCGAGCACAATGGTTCAACCGGAGGGACTAGGGAATTTTCCGATAAAACTTCGTAGTATCGCAATGTACAATATAGTCCAAGTGTCACTTTTCAAATTCCTGGTTTAATTAGAAAATTTGATCTTTTTTTATTTTAAAATGGAATACCATCCGATGCGTTTCCGCTTCGCTTAATGGGCTTAAGATTTGTTGACAGGAGATGAAAAACTTTACCTAAAAAACCGTGTTTTTCATCAAGTTCATTTTCAACTCGGTGGCTATGTCAATCAGCAAAGTTGCCGCATATGGGGTTCGGAGAACCCACACATGACTATGGAAAAGCCAAAGCATCCACAATAAGTTACTGTTTGGTGTGGATTTTAAGCTGGCGGCATCATTGGGCCATTTTTCTTCGGAACAAGGAGCCGCCCTTACCGCCAACGATGAGCGTTACCGTGTCATCTTTAACGAATTTTTGTTTCCAAAAATTCAAGAGAATGACATGGACGACATTTCGAATTAACAAGATGGAGCCACATGTCACACAGCCACCGCAACAATCACTATTTTTCGAACTGATTTTGATAATCGAATAATCTGCCGAAATTTTGAAGTCAATTGGACGCCTCGGAGCTGTGATTTGAACCCTTTCGATTATTTTCTGTAGGGAGCCATTAAGGATAAATGTTCCGCAAAGCATTCAGAGACAATTGAAGCGTTGAAACATAAAATCGAAGTTGCCATTAAAGAGATTCGACCTGAAACAATTCTGAACAAATTGGGTTAATTGGATGAATTACTGCCGAGCCAATTGGGGTAGTCATAATAATGATGTTGTGTTCCATTTTTAAAAGACAAAGTTCAACCTTTCCAATAAAACCAGAAATTTAAAAATTTATCAGTACTTTTTTTTACAGCCGATTCAAATTTAAATGACATACACGGTACTTTTTGTATTCATACTTTATCTTTTGTACTCTTGTACAGAAACTTAGAGGTCAGAAATTATGAAACTCCTCCGGCACTTCACGTGCAAATTATTATTTCCGCGATTTTGTTGAAACTTTTTTACCCACACGCAAATGTTCTTCTTGATTTGATCAGATTTTGGTTTATTTGACCAGTTTGAGAAATATTCACACATAGGACAAGTATCGTTGAAAGTCGAACGGATCGGACCATGCTCTAACATAGTCCGGTCTCTGGTCTAATTTTAATGCCTCTCTGTCTTCTTGGTTTGATCAGTCATTTAACTTGTGACTTGTTCAAACATTGGACAAGTATCGTTGAAAATCATCTCTGGTCTACGGAGCGGACTATGCTCTAATATAGCCCCATTAAAATCATTCTTTCGATATCTGGATCGGTAAGAGCAGCATTAAAATGTTCCTGCCGATCGCTAGTCTAACATTGCTAAGAGAATCAATAAAAATTGGCGTGGCGTTTCCCCACATACACGACAAATATCGTGGACGATCTACTGAATTGGTCAATGATCACACAAACACGAATTTAGTTTCAGAATTAGAGGTCTAACCGATCTCAGTGCTGTATTTTAAAAAAAATTAAATGCGGTTTGCGGCTCACACACAAGATAAAATTCGTTAGAAATAGACCAGATCGGTTCATGTTTTGATATAGCACCCAATACAAATGCATCTCTGGATTTGGGGTCTAACCGTTCATAAGCGGCAAATTGAATTAAGATTTCACTGAAATTCCGATGCGCTTCGCTTTTGGGTTGAAGATTGTTTGGCAGGAGATGGACCAACAAAAAACACATATTGTTGAGGTGACTGTGAGTGTTTGTTTCGGGACAATCCGGTACATAGAACCGGCAGTCGCGGGATTGCGGCAGAAGATAAAGAATTTTACCGAAAAATCGTGTTTTAGATGAAGCTCATTTTCATCTAGGTGGCTCTATATACGATAAAGCACAAACAAGCATAAATGATGACACTTGGACAAACCCTATTTGGAGGTTATATGATTCTTCTCTCGGGCGCTTATCGCCCTTCTTCCCTTATACTCACATGCAATATGCCCACGGTAAATGCCAGCGTTGTCACCACTTCCAACGGCGTTATCACATCCTCGCCGCCCTGCTCCAAAACAGCTTCTTCCGAAGCATGCGATTGCACCACTTTTAACGTCATCATACTGGCCACGGCAAAAGTACCAATGGAGATATGTTTCGAAGTGCCCAGCACCATATATACTAAGGTAGGAAAGATGGCCATGTATAGGCCACAACCCGGCGAGACACCCGCTAATAGCCCATAGGCCATACCATGGGGTATATGCATTATAGCAACCGTAAAACCGGCCATAATATCGCCAATCAAATCACGTTTTGGTGAATATTTCGGTAGCCATTGGACAATGGGTAAAATGCCAGCGAACATAGACCAAAATGACCAATTGTGCCAGCATTTTTTTAAACCGTAGGGTATACTCTTATCGCGGGCATTGTAGCCGGTCTGTTTAATGACCAGCTCATGCGTGAGAACATCTCGATGGACATCATATTTGGGTTGGATTTTCAGTTTACAGCTTGTGGGATTTGTTAAGGGCTTCGTAGCTCTGGAAGAGAATAATTCGAATTAGTTGATATTTTAAAAAATATTTAAACACAGGACTTACTCATTATTTTCGTTTTCGTTACTTTTCGTCATTTTGGTTATTGTAAAACCGTCCAAATCCTCATCAGTGTATTGAAATTTAATTAAAAACGGATGATTACAAATGACCTTCTGTGTGCTCAATATTCCTTGGGCTTCGTACTGATGTGTCTCATTGTTCGGCGGCGGCTTGCGGGGTGATGAGGAACGCTTGAATGTGGTTAATTTCAACGAAGTACCAGCTCCGTGAAAGGGACTTTGGGAAGATTGTTGACAATAGTTTGCGGCGTATCTGCGTAATCGTTTCAAGTTGAAAGGATTCTGAAATAAGGAAAAGCAAATTGTTTAATATAATTGTAAAAAATTATATATAAAGAAGAAATGTTAGCCTAAAATAGCATTAAATAAAGAAGTTATAAGCAAAATTTAAAAAGACATACGATTCAAAAAGAATACCCTGTGCTGTAAGAGAATGTAAATTGAATTTAAAGAATCTTGGTGTGAAAAGTCTTGGGCAACTCCGTAAGTTTTCAATTTGGGAAACAAAAGGTTCCATTTTCTTTGTACTCTCATAGTGAATAATACTCCATCTACTTCGGATGACTTTGATTAATAAATCATTTGTCACAAAGCAGCTTCGGCTGTTATTAGATTTACCAAAACCTCATACAGGTTAAGATGAGAACTTCAGGGCCTTGAAGAAAATATAAAGAAGACGTTTTGTTTTGAAAACATCTGGATATTTGGTTCTTTGAGCGGCCTGTTGGTTATTTGAGGGGTCTGTTGGTTCTTTGAGAGGTCTGTTAGGAATATACAAGATAAGAGTTATTGTGCGAATAGGTCACATTTGCCCGAAAGTCCAATATGATGACCGCAGCAGGTTTGTCATCAAGACAAAGTTTTCGAAAGTAAAAAAATCGAAATAGAATGATCACAAGAATAAATTTTAAAGAAAATTCTGGACAATACTAAATTTTATTCTTAGAGAGGTCTGTAAGGAATGTACAAGATTAAAGTGCTCGTGCGAATAGTCAGTGACTTCTTTTTCATCAAGCCAAAGTTCTTGAAAGTAAAAAAGAAAAAACATGGAAAGAGAATGACAAAAATATCCCTCATCAGCGTTGAACTCAAGGCCAAATCAAAGCCAAAAAAGATAAACGCCTATCATTAAGACGGAAGAATAAGCCCTTTACCTGCAATTCTGACTAAGAGAACAGACAACAGCATTAGGAAGAAACAAAATAATGGGAAGCCTTGAAATGGCATTTGGACAAAAAGATGAAGTCAATGAGGTGTGCAATAACTGGGAGAGAAAAGTATGAACCAATGCTAATGTTTGCATTATGTTTGAGATTTAAACCTATCCAGGAATCTGTTAAAGAACTTGACAGGAAAAAAATCTACTGATAGGGGTAGAATTCATGCAAAAAGAGAAGCCTATATAATTTATTTCACTGGTTAACACTAAATTTGCAGCAAAAGGTTTGGTAGTTGATTTAGAGCTGCTGATCACGAATCTGGCCTCTAAATGCCAGGTTCAATAAGTAGTTTGGGAGATATTCATATAAACGGTGTTTTCTTTTTTTTTTAATAAAAGATGTTCTCATTTCTAACTAAGAGTAGCCCGACTATTTAACATTTTGCCAAGCAGTTTAAAAACGTTTAATTTGTCTTCCATGACATTTCGTAAACATTTAATGGAACATTTTCGTTCAAGTACAGAGTAATGCTATTATTTGTATGGTTTTTTTTCTTCGGTTTCTTTATTATCACTTATATGCTTTCATCAGGTTTTTTTTTCTCTTTTATTAGGAAATATTAGGATTATTTTAATTTATATTATTTTTTTGATTTTATACTGAATTTTTACTAGTAGTTGATGATGCTCTATTCAACATTTTGATGCATATTGTAATTTAGCTTTAATAGGTTCCAGTGGGCTTCGAATTACTTGTCAATAAAGAAATAAATGAAATAAAATAAATCTTTAATAACTCAGTCAATTTTGGATTGTAGAGTTTATAAGCTTTATAAGTTTATAATTTTAAAATGTAAAGAATCCAAAAAATGTAGGCAGTAATTTTTTTGTATCATAAATTCGAAACTTCTGAAGAATTTTGCCTATATCTTCAATTATTCTTTTCGGAAATAAATGCGCGGTACATTGTTGAAAACGTCAATTTCTCCTATAAACACCTCATGTTTTGGAAAATCAGACAAATAAACATTTATAGTACTTATATTCAAAAAAACGAAAGTAACGAAAATATCTCCTAAACATTCGTGAATCTGGCAAATGGGAGGCCAGTATGGCATCACTAAATCAACTATAGTTGACTATCAAACCTTCTGCCGTAGATTTTTTTTAAGATTTTGCTGATCAGTTTCTTTTAACGGCAATCTAAACATGAATTCCATCAAATCGCCAATCTTATATGGAGTTTCGTATTTTTTTAAGAGATTTTGGAAATGCGCATATCGAGCTCTTACCGTGCTAGAAAATTCACAGAAAAATGTACAACGCTCTTAAGCTTAAATATAAATATTTAGAAAAATGTAGCAAATTGTATCGGAATCCTTCAGATGAATTTTACAAAAACCAAAAGAAAACCCCCTACCGTAAAATTTTCTTTTTCTCTCTTACGTCTTTTAGAATCCTTTTTGCTGCTCCAGAAGCCACTTATAAGGTGCGATCGCATAAAACTACTGCTGATAACGATGATCACTAATTCTCTTCCTTATTACAATATAGCCACTTAATCCATGAAAAAAATACCCTCGGCTTAAAGACTGATTAAGGAACTTAAACAACTCTATCTTTTGTTAAAATACTTCTTTCGTTTTGATGAGAATTGGAGAAAATTGGCAAATTGCTCATACAAAATATTAATAAGATTTTTTGCGGAAAATAAAAACATTTCTATCTTTCAAAAAAAAAATAGTTTTTTATTCTACGTTAAAAGTAAGATGCAATCCACATTGCATACTTGAAGTTTAAAGGGTGCAGTTAAAACGTTTTCCCTTTTAATTTTCACTTTAAACACTTGTAAATAGATTTTTACACTTTTTTCACTGATTTTATGATTTGTTTTCACTTTTGACGATAATTCGATTTTTTTTTTACAATATCAAGAAAACTGCTACTTGTACTTTTCCGGAATTGAATCGCTTCTAACAAAATTTAGTTATTTTTTGCATAACTTTTTTCAATTTTGGGGTTATTTGGGAATTTTTTTTAACTTTTTTCAATTGAGAAGCAATCCACATACATCCCACTTTGAATATTCGAGGCCGAAGAATACAAATTTATTGTTGTTTACTATTTTAATAATTTTTAAAAAGGATCCATACTTTAAAAAAGAATTTTTATTATAAACTAAAGAATTCGATCCTTTTTTTAATTTGAGCGCCGCTGAGTATTTAAAATTTGGTTATCTACAGTAAAACTTTTTTATTTTATGGAATTACTAGTCAACTTATGAAAAATTTAACTGTCGCTTTTAATTGAGATACAATCCACATACATTCCACTTCCCATATTCGAGAAAAAGTGCACAATTTAAATGTTGTTTATAATTTTATTTATCAAGGAAAACGATTTTATACTTATATCGATTTCGTAAACTTCTAAAAATGTTCACTGTATCTTTCAATTGAGATGCAATCCACATACATTACACTTCGCATATTCGAGGAAAAAGTGTACAATTTAAATGTTGTTCATAACTAAATCAAACTAGGAAAACGTTTTCATACTTATATCATTGATTTTATAAATTGACGAATAATTTGTGAGTTTTCATTGGAAACTCAAGGCAAATGATTTATTTTCACCCAGAGCTTCCGTAAAATTTAAAATTTAGTTATTTACGCTATTACAACTTTATTTATAGGGTTTGTTTGTTATTATGTGAAAATTTCCAAAATAATTTTTAATTGAGATACAATCCACATGCGTTCCACATTGCATTTTCGAGGTTAAAGGGTGCGATTTTAAACTTTTTTAGTTGTGAAAAAGCGTATATATTTTTGTTATGGATTTTATGACTTTTTTTTACTGTTTTTAAATTAATTTATGATTTTTTTTTTAACTCAAGGGAATAGATTTTTTTTATATTTTCATACCTTCCAGTGCTGGTTTATTTATTTAAAATTCTGTTATTTATTATACAACTCATTTTATTTTAGGGATAATCATTTGAGATGCAATCCACATACATTCCACTAGGCATATACGCGATTAAAGGTTAATTTTTTTTTTGTTTTTGCTAGATTTTTTAGTTTTGCAAAATCTTTTACGTACCCTAATATTTATCTTTATGGTTTTGTGTTCACTTAACGACGTTTTACTTTTATGACCTGTGTTACAAAACAAACTCAATCAACTGGCACCTAAATAAAAACTGCATGATTTCACAATGGGAGCAGAATTTTTTGTAGCAATTTGTAGAGTTATGGACATTTCCATAAACCAATATTTTTAATCATTGTAGGAATATATTTTTTCTTTTCTGTAACCGAAAAAGTACTTGGGAATTTAACCAAATGCAAAAGTACGAGACAACACCACAGTCATTATGTTTTCAAAGTTGTATGATTTACTGGTGATGACGTCGTTGGCCAGTCAATAAAACCAATGGAAAATGGATGGTAAAATTGATACCGAAAGTGTGTGTGCTTATATTAAAAAAAAAATAATAAAACGCTGCACACCGTGGCAGCCGTAAAACGCTTATCTACCAGCCATTCGGGTTTGAGGGACTAAGTTTTTATTTTGGTTTTTTAGAAAGTATACGTGTACAAAAAAATAATATTCACGCGTAATATAATTGCTGAGGATGACAAGTATGTAACGCTTTATTTAACGTAATCAAAAAAAAACATACGCGCCAATAACCGTAAAGATAAAACCAAGTTCTAGAGTCTATAACCAAAAAGCAAAATTGTTATATACTTATATTAAAAATAAAACTTTCATTTGGCTTAATTAGCGAATACTAAAGTTCAATATAAGTGGTAGAGTTCATAGAACCATAGAACACCTACCCTTTTCGAGTGACGTGCTGGTGGCGGTGGTGGTGACTTATCCATGACGTTAAATAATTATGGAGTGGAATACGTACTAGAGGTTTAGTATACGTTGTTCTTTACGTTAAATCAAAAGTAAAAATAGACATGATTTATTATTAATATTCGAAGAATCGTATTGAAATCAGATCATCATCATTACTAAGCTTCGTATAGGCATACAAAATAAAAAAATACTACCCCACCAAAGATGAGTTTCTCATATTTCATTTATTTTTATTGAACAAATTAGCATTAAATATTAAAGTCGTGTGTGTCAGAGTATTGAACGAATATACAGGCATATTTACCCACGACAATGATAAATTCTACGAATGCAATGATTGAAAATGTAAATAATGGATACACACGAAATTGTTTAAAGTTGCCTATCAACGGTTGCTCGACATGATAATAAATGGTTTCAAATTTATAAATCATGAAAAAAGCAAATACTTTAAATGGCGCAAACAAATTTGTTTAAGTGCCTTTAAAAGTAGGTTAAATGTCGGTGATATATAATATAAAGCTACGACTGTATTAAGTTTTATTAGAGCATTGGATTTCAAGTGCAATTTTAAAGCTAGCTCATAAATCAGTTTAACCATCCACATAGGTTCCACAAGAGAAAACAATGGTATTTTAGCATAAAATCTAAATACTGAATAAACTAATTTTAATTTAAACAAAATTACAATAATTTGTAGAATATTTTAAATGAAATTCCATATTTAAGGAGTTTAATGCAAAATTTTAATAAAATGACAGTTTAAAGTTAGAACTGTAGGATAGATGAATACATATTTAAATTGTTCACCCTCTGATGATAAATCACGAAGTAATTTCGAAACATTGGGATTTTGAAAGAAAATATATTATAAAATATATGGCAAAAACAAAGAAAAAATAATAAGATCTGTCACTAAGTGCATATCTTGTAAACCAATCTTCATATAGGATCCGCAAGGAAAAACAATGAAATGAAACATCTAAATATATTAATAATCTAAAAAATACACAAAATCACGAATTGTATTATGTTCTATTAGAAAATTTTAAATAAAATTCCAAATTTAAGGAGTTTAATGCAATAATAAAATCCAGGTTTTAAGTTATAACAGCAGGACAGTCGAATACATATTTAAACAATTGTTTAATTCTTCACCCCCAATGATGAATCACGGTCATTTCGAATTATTGGAATTTTTAAATAAAATATAAAATAAAAACAACATCTGTTTTTTGCCTGTGGCAAAAATAATGAAAAAATAATAAATTCTGTCGCTTAACTGAGTGCATATCTTGTAAACATATCTTCACATCGAATCTACAAGGAAAAATAATGAAATAAAGTGAAACATCTAAATTTATCAATAATCTAACTAATAAAAGCTCAAAACCATAAACTGTACTACGTTCTATTAGAGCTTTGGATTTTTGTTTGCAATTTTAAAGCTAGCTCATAAGTCAGATTAACCATACACATGGGTCCCACAAGAGAAAGCAACGCAAATTTAAAACAGAATAAAGTTATTTATGATACTTAGTAATATTTAAACAGAATTACAATAATTTGTAGAATATTTTAAATGAATTTCCAAATTAGAGGAGTTATATGCAAAATTTAAGATAAAACAGCAGGGCAGTTGAATACATATTTAAATTATTTTTTTTTATTGTTTACCATATGATGAGTCGTGAAGTCATTTTGAAATATTGGGATTTTGAAAGAAAATACATAATGACAACCACAACTGTTTTTTGCCTATGGCAAAAGCAACAAAAGGAAATATTAAAAAAATAAATTCTTTCGCTAAATTGAGTGCATATATTTTAAACATATTTACACATAGGATCCACAAGAAAAAATAATAAATTAGAACATCTAAATATATTAATAATCTAGAAAAATCACAATATTGTTTTTCGATATTTTTAAAGTAAACTCCATTTATATGGAATGAAAATAAAAACATTGAACACGTTTTAAACGCCTCCAGACCTCTTGCATTCACATTTGTATAGAAGACAATTTTTTTTACAAAATAGCAAAGCGATTTCGGGACCGTGATGACCTTCTCCAGAAAGCTTTGCAGTAATTGTTAAAAAGGAAACTGAACTCTTTAAAACCAGATTCTCACCAAACTACTGTCGTTAACTTACTTTTCAAGTTTTCTTCAAAAAGTGCCCACGAAAATACAATTCACCTTTACCACCTCTACAGGGACACCACATTCAGAGCCATCTATAGATTTTCTTTTACAACGAGCTAAACAAAAATAAAAAATTTAAAATAAAACTCATAAAATATGTAAATATCTAAAGGACTCTTAGTTGACATTTTTTCAGTTAGGTCTTAACTGAGAATACAATTATACTCCACATAACTCCACTACAGAAACAAACAAAAATTCATATAAATTTAAGAAGAACAGTCTAAAAAATTTAACTATTTAATAATACTACGAGTATTCTATAATTCCATACATTATTATTAGAATTTGAAAATATAAATTTAAAGTTTAATTCAAAATATTTAAAAACTCGTAGCAACATTGAGCAATTTTGTTTGTAAAATGTGTGGCCGATTGTAATAATGTTAATATGGTATCAAATTTTTTAAGCTAGCTAATAAATAGGACTTACAATCAACATAAGTTCCACCCGACACAACATTAAACTAAACAGTGAAACATACTTTGAAGCGCTATTCCAAATTTATAAGCACATTAACAAAATTTATAAACATTTTATGTACTCGTAAACAAAAAAAAAACTTTTAAAGAAAATCTACAATATTTTATAGTTTTCAACGAATGCATTTCTATTGTTTACATATTTACAAACAAACTTACATATGTATTTCCAAAATTCTGCAAAAAAAATACAAGGGAATTGAAACATTTATCACAAAAACTTATAGGGTTTTCCCTATGTTCCCTTGCAAATTATCAACTTCTATTTAAAACTTTATATCTAACTAAAGATCTCATTTGTTGTAATATCTAGAATAGATTCTCAACTAATTTGAATATGTTTTTAAATAAAAAGTAAATAAAGATTTTGTTAACAATTGAAAAAAATATCATAAAAACTTGTGAAGATTCTTTTAAAATTACTAAATGTTATAATAATAATAAATACCAAATTAAATTAATACTACCAAATAAGAATGCAATTTACATACGTTCTTCCATAGAAAACAAGCATAAAATGGCAAATTAATAAAACCATCGATCATCATCAGAGCAAGCTAATAAATATAAATGTGATCCACATATAAGTATGTTTCACAAAAGGATACAAGAAAATATTACAAATTGATTGATCAAAATTTCCATAATACAGTAGTTGCCAACATTTGAAGGAAATTATTTTCAAAATATAAATGCCATAAAAAAAATGCCACACTTTATTTGAATTTTTATATTTTTTTCTGAAAAAATACCTCTAGATGGATCACCCTATACATTAAGCTAATATTTATTCATTAATTTAATATTTAATCGTTATTTAAATATAAAATTAAATAAATATTAGGATAATTCTCTGAGAAATTTTTGTTTTATTAGTATAAGTATACAATTAACATCGTGCGTTTTAGTTGGACCACCCTTGATAATTAACGAAGATGTTTACTTATATGTTCCAATGTTACGTTGAAGGGCTACACATTTTGACCATAAAGTTCCATTTAGTCTTGACGGTGGACGGTAGGCAATCAGCTATTTCGGTTGAGGGTTGAATTTTGCCTGTGTTAGAGGAAGATAACTACAGTTTGACGGTTGACGACGGTAGACTTCAGCAGGTTGCAGAATCAACAGTCCACTGTCAACCGTCACGACTAATTGGACCTTAAAGGCCCAATTAGTCTTGACGCTTGACGGTGGACGGTTGACGGTAGGCAATCAGCTATTTCAGTTGAGGGTTGCATTTTGCATGTGTTAGAGGGAGATAACTACAGTTTGACGGTTGACGACGGTAGACTTCTGCAGGTTGCAGAATCAACCGTCCACCGTCAAGACTAATTGGGCCTTTAACCTAAACGAAAGGCAAACATAATTTCTTATTTAAAATATACTTTCTGTCACTTATTTCATTTCACGCACAAGGCAGGATATATTTAGAGTTATTTGAAATTGAGAATAAATTAATTTCTCTTTAAAAACGTCCAATGCTGTCATCAGAATTTTAACAACGCCATAATAAGCTTGTGAGTGACCACATCTTGTGTTATATTTACTCTTCAAATATTATCGATTCGGAAAGCAAGCCACATAACACATTTCTTTTTTTTTGTTATAAAGAATCCATCAATTTACTTTAATTCATATTTAATCAGGCGTTTACATGTGATTTTGCTTTATTTTTCAAATAAAAATACGCTGTAATTGCTTTATCACGTTGCCAATTCACAGCACAGCAGAGTCGGTCTGTCTGCCCAGAGAAAGAAACACGACGGACGTAAGACAATTCGAATGCAGCCAGCACAAGTCGCCGACAGATAAACATAACCGAACGAAAAAGGAAAGAAAAGAAAACTGCAAAAACATGAATGTTTTTGTTTTCATTAGCATTATTTTTTCCCCACTTGGGTTATCTATTTTCGTCTCTATGTCAAGTTCAATGTAAACTACTTGAGTGTACGGGCGGGCGAATAGGCGGAACGAAACGAATGCAAAGGTACGGAACCGGTCAATACAAGTTGTATTTGTCATGTGGCGTTTTCGTAAGAAAACAAAAGACTGAAATTGCATAAACACGCAAACGAGATACTAACAACAACAACAACAAAACAAACAACCTGATGATGATTACGTTTACGAAGGAAAACCTGATTACCATAAAAGGATGTTGAAAATGCAACACACTTGCGTGCGTACGATATTTCATTTCCGCGTGACTATTCGGAAATTAAGCGACATTTTATTATTGAGCTGAATTCAGCAGATGTTTTATTTATTTAATTAAAATTTAAAAAAAAAATACTTTCAAATGTTTTTGTTTGACACAGAGGAAATTTTCTAAAGTCTAAATGTATTAAAAACTCACGTAGAAGTTTACTACACGGATTTAAAAGCTAATAAAGGGTGTTTTTTTATTGGGGTATAGAACTTTAAGTTGGCATCACTTTTTTAACTGGCGGCCATTTTGTCAGCTGTCAAGTGATTAATATTTAGTTTGGTTTGCCATTTCATCATGAACAGGTTGACAAAAGAACAACGCTTGCAAGATGGGCCGAAAATGAGATTCATCTCGATGCTGATTTTCATCACAAAATTTTGTTCAGTGATGAGGCTCATTTTTGGTTGAATGGCTACGTCAACAAGCAAAATTGCCGCATTTGGAGTGAAGAGAATCCACATGAGACCCTTGAGACGCCATTACATCCACAAAAACTGACTGTTTGGTGTGCTCTATGGGCTGGTGGAGTCATTGGGCCATACTTCTTCCGAAATAATGCTGGAGAGTCAGTTACCGTTAATGGAGACCGGTATAGAGCCATGATAACCGACTATTTTGTTCCCGAATTGGATGGCATGAATGTGGATGAGTTGTGGTTCCAACAAGACGGCGCTACATGCCACACAGCGCACGTCACAATCGAATTATTGAAGGAAACATTCGATGAGTGCACAATTTCGCGGAATGGACCTGTCAATTGGCCACCAAGATCGTGTGATTTGACACCATTGGATTATTTTCTTTCGGGATATGTGAAGTCGCTCGTCTACGCCAACAAACCAGAAACGTTAGGGGACTTGGAAGCCAACATTCGTGGCGTTATTGCCAACATACGGCCCCATATGCTCAAAAAAGTGGTGAAGATGATTGACGAAGTTAATCGTAATATTGGGAAAAATCAAAATTAAACAAAACATAGAACAACGAGTTTAAGTAAATGACCTCTAGCCGAAAAATAATTTTATTAGTTTTGAACATATCAGCTTTCCCTTTAAACTGCTCCTGATACTATAAAAACATATTTTAATTTTATGACCCACTTATACCAATATAATGAACAAAACCATCCGACTTGTGCACAAAAAACTAAATTCGAATCGAAAGTAAAAACTAAGTTTTCAAAATAACTGCTCATAATTCCAATTATAGATTCAATTCTTTTAAATCTTTAAAAAAATTATAAAAAAAAATGTTTTTTATTACGTTCAAATAACCGAAATTAGCCATCTAGTTTAAAAATGTACGTGGTATTGACTTTATCGCGATTTCGGGTCCGTGACGACCTTCATCAGAAAGCTTCGTTGAAAGAAAAAAAGTTATAATTTAAGATGTATCATTAAAATTAAGTTTAGTTTCATGGAAGCAATAAATTTGCATAAATAACAAACTGACTGTAAGATATAACTATGATTTTATTTTTCGAGCCCAGAAAAATTGTGACTCAAGCATCCAAATTTATTGCCAACATACGGCCCCATATGCTCAAAAAAGTGGTTGAAAATTGGACCTGTAGAATTGGCTTTATTCGAGCCAGCCGCGGCGGCCACATGCCCGAAATCATATTTAAACATTAATGGCATAAAATTATCCTTCCAATAAAGCCAAATTGATGGACATTAAAACGATTTTCTTGTGTTTTATTTCAATTCGAAGTTCTATACCTCAATAAAAAACACCCTTTATAAGTACAAAAATATTTAAAGAATCTTAAAATATTTCAAAATTGTTGAAATACCTTTAAACAACACACAGAGAAGAAATGAAAATCGATCTGAACTACACAAAAATCGGTTGGATTAAAAATTTTTCTGTTGCAATCGCCAACATTCTATGGTACTACCGGTGGTTATGGCAGCCAACCAATAATAATATAGGGTGATCCATCTAGAGATATTCTTTTCCATAAGGGTTTTTTCAGAGTTTACGCGTGAGTTGCGTTAAACTTTATTTTTTTCCTTTTCAGTATTGTTTGCGATTTTATCATAGAAAGACTAACACCACAACAACGTCTTTAAATTGTGCAACTTAATTATGGAAATGAGAAACGAAAAGATCCGCTGTTTTCAAACAACGGTTTATTCATGAGGTCCCTTTCTGGCTCAACGGTAAAGTCAATAAACAAAATTGCCGCATTTGGGCTGAAGAGCAACCAGAAGAGGTTCAAGAGCTGTCATTATACCCAGAGAAAACCATGGTTTGGTGCAGTTCATGGGCTAGTGGAATCATCGGTCCATATTTTTTCAAAAATGAAGATAGGCTGACCGTACCCGTGAAGGGTGCTATCTATCGCGCCATGATATCGGATTACCTGAAATTGAAGCCCGTAATCATGACGAAATTTGGTTCAACAGGACGGTGCCACTTGCTATTTAGCTGCTCAGACAATGGATCTTTTGAGAGCAGCTAATTTCAGGTTTTGGACCGGTAAGTTGCCCTCCTAGGACGTGTGATATCACACCTTTAGACTTTTTCTCAGGGACTACGTAAATTCCAAAGTCTTTGCTGACATAATAACTGCAATCCAGGTTTTGGAAGCCAACACTACGAGAGTCATTAACGCCATACCGGTCGAAATACAGGAACGAGTCATCCAAAATTGGGCCCTCAGAATGGACACCCTGAGGCGTAGTTGCGGGCAACATTTGAAGGAAATTATATTCAAAAAATAAATGCCATAAAACGACATTTCGAATGAATAATAAAGATTTGACACTTGATTTGAATTTTTGTACTTTTATTATTTAAAAAAAAACCTCTACCAACAACCGGTGGTGACAAAAGATGAGTTCTTTGTAGCACTCATCAGAATATTTTCCCGAACCTGTGTTTAAATTGAAAACATATTTAGAAACCCCTTAAAAAAGGGATAGAAACAACAAAAAGTGTACACACAGAGAAAAAATTAGTTGGAAAACGGTTGGAGTTACAACGTTGCGGTTGCAAAAGAGAAATTTCGGTTGAAATCACTAAATGTTTATAATCGTAAGAGATAATAGGTTTGAAATACCACAAGATAATAAATACGATCTTTGTACTGCACTGACTACTTATTGATAGGTCATACCAATGAAACGCAAAAAAGGTATTTAGTTACCACAACCACCAGTTGTTTTGCAAACATTTCGTTGTGGTAACCAATAATTAGTGATGATAACTTAAACTTCATCATTGTATAATGTTATTTTTTAAAAATACAATAATTCGATTATCGATTTTTTTAAGTAAAAATCATCCATTATCTTTTCCACTTTCATCTCGTCATGGTCCTCCCTATGAGTACTTCAATTGTGTAAGCAACCGTTTTTCGCCTCTGACAAAATTTTTATTTTTTTCGTGGAGCCTGTACTTATATTTTGTGAACTAAAAATTCTCTTCTTCGGATACTTTGTATTTTGCGCTGATACTACAGTTCCAAGAACTGAAAATTACAGAGCACCAATTCACATTCGGTTGTGCTGATGGACTACTCGAGGTGTATGTAACCTCAATCATTCCGTTGGCAAAAAGAAATCGGTTGTGGCAACTAATATGTTCTCTGGGTGTATTTATTTTGTTCTAGTTTCATCTTGAGTTAGACAATTTAAGCTTTTTGGGCCAGACGGTAAATGCTTAAATACGATTCAGCCGTATAAATGAACCAACTACAAAAAAATAAATATTTTCCAGAATATTAAAACAGGCTTAACTGTCATTTAGCGACATAACTTAGACTTGATTATCATTTTCACTTTATATAGACCTCCTTAATATTGAAAAACAACATTTTTTTTGGCGGCGACCCATGTTTCCTATATTACGGTCCCCCTAAGCTTGACAGTAAATATTGTTATACTTTTTTTCAATTTGTATCAAATGAGGTCAATGATCCCATATCATTGAAAAGCCTCTTAAAACATCTGTTCAAATCGGTATAAATTTAAACCTTTGCGAGGCGGTTAAAAATGCTAAAATAAATAATTTAAAAATAGACGAATGTGTCAAAATATGGTCGATATGGAGGATTACATTTCTAATCACATATCCTAAGCCAAGACTTCAAGCCTTCATCTGAGGTCTTTTGTGCACAACACTTACCCTTTATGAGCCGTAAATATTAAGGTTTAAAGTTATAACTTAACCGGACACAGATGGGAGCTTGCGTCTGTGCTTATGCCAAGACGCAAGCTAGGAACAAAAATCAGTTGACAACGATAATTAGACGGACGAAATTGTTTTCTTAATGTAATTATTTTTCAAATATTGTTTTAATGTTTTGTTTATTGAATGTTAATGTGTTTTGTAATTTATCAGTGACAACCCCTGAAGATGATTGACGAAGTTAATCGTAATATTGGGAAAAATCAAAATTAAACAAAACATAGAACAACGAGTTTAAGTAAATGACCTCTAGCCGAAAAATAATTTTATTAGTTTTGAACATATCAGCTTTCCCTTTAAACTGCTCCTGATACTATAAAAACATATTTTAATTTTATGACCCACTTATACCAATATAATGAACAAAACCATCCGACTTGTGCACAAAAAACTAAATTCGAATCGAAAGTAAAAACTAAGTTTTCAAAATAACTGCTCATAATTCCAATTATAGATTCAATTCTTTTAAATCTTTAAAAAAATTATAAAAAAAAATGTTTTTTATTACGTTCAAATAACCGAAATTAGCCATCTAGTTTAAAAATGTACGTGGTATTGACTTTATCGCGATTTCGGGTCCGTGACGACCTTCATCAGAAAGCTTCGTTGAAAGAAAAAAAGTTATAATTTAAGATGTATCATTAAAATTAAGTTTAGTTTCATGGAAGCAATAAATTTGCATAAATAACAAACTGACTGTAAGATATAACTATGATTTTATTTTTCGAGCCCAGAAAAATTGTGACTCAAGCATCCAAATTTATTGGGTGTGTTTGATTTGACAAGCGAATAAATCCGCTAAGACGTACGAGTAAGTTTTATTTTGTTATCAAAAAATATTAAACTTTTTTATTTACTGAAAATATGTTGAATATAGCCGTCAAAAATCGTTTATTTTGAAACTTTTTAATTTATAGAAAAAAGTCACTTACGAAAAAGTGTGAAGCAAATTTCAGCGGATCTAAGAGGACCGCTTATCACTTTTTCTCAATATGTTTCTTTCTTCAAACTTAAAATAATTAAAATGAACTATTTTCGACGCGTCAAAAATCGTATAATTTGAAAGTTTTTGATTTATTGAAAAAGTCATTTATGAGAAAGTATTAAGCGAATTTAGCATTTTTGTTTGATAAATTTTTTCCTTCAAATTTAAAATAATTAAAATAAACTATTTACTATTTACTATTAACTTATTTTGACTTGAGCAGTTTTTTATTCTGGTTCGAGACCTTTATGTTGTTTCTTTTTCAGAATCAACTTAAAAAGAAGAAATTGGTGAAATGTATTTGCTACGGTTGCCAGGCAGACTGTACAGCTGTTTCTAAACCCGCCAAGGTTTTTCTTCAGCAGTCTTTGGCAACGATTACTTCGGCCACAAATCAAATGACTTATACGGGAGACTCATTTTTATTAATGAGAATTACCCTTTGTGTATAGTCTTCGAACTGTGCGTAGAGCAATCTTCAACGCGCAATATCATTTCCACCAATTCCGTTTCGCATGGGTCTTCGTTGAAAACCACAAATGCAAAAAGCACAATCAAAGTGTGCATGTTTTTTGTGCGTACATATACTCATACATGCGTTGCACATTAGGGCGTACCAATCCTTTTTAATAGTTTTTTCGTTTTTTTGTTATTTATTCGGTCTTTTATCATTATTATGACTTGAGCAGTTTTTTATTCTGGTTCGAGACCTTTATGTTGTTTCTTTTTCAGAATCAACTTAAAAAGAAGAAATTGGTGAAATGTATTTGCTACGGTTGCCAGGCAGACTGTACAGCTGTTTCTAAACCCGCCAAGGTTTTTCTTCAGCAGTCTTTGGCAACGATTACTTCGGCCACAAATCAAATGACTTATACGGGAGACTCATTTTTATTAATGAGAATTACCCTTTGTGTATAGTCTTCGAACTGTGCGTAGAGCAATCTTCAACGCGCAATATCATTTCCACCAATTCCGTTTCGCATGGGTCTTCGTTGAAAACCACAAATGCAAAAAGCACAATCAAAGTGTGCATGTTTTTTGTGCGTACATATACTCATACATGCGTTGCACATTAGGGCGTACCAATCCTTTTTAATAGTTTTTTCGTTTTTTTGTTATTTATTCGGTCTTTTATCATTATTATGACTTGAGCAGTTTTTTATTCTGGTTCGAGACCTTTATGTTGTTTCTTTTTCAGAATCAACTTAAAAAGAAGAAATTGGTGAAATGTATTTGCTACGGTTGCCAGGCAGACTGTACAGCTGTTTCTAAACCCGCCAAGGTTTTTCTTCAGCAGTCTTTGGCAACGATTACTTCGGCCACAAATCAAATGACTTATACGGGAGACTCATTTTTATTAATGAGAATTACCCTTTGTGTATAGTCTTCGAACTGTGCGTAGAGCAATCTTCAACGCGCAATATCATTTCCACCAATTCCGTTTCGCATGGGTCTTCGTTGAAAACCACAAATGCAAAAAGCACAATCAAAGTGTGCATGTTTTTTGTGCGTACATATACTCATACATGCGTTGCACATTAGGGCGTACCAATCCTTTTTAATAGTTTTTTCGTTTTTTTGTTATTTATTCGGTCTTTTATCATTATTATGACTTGAGCAGTTTTTTATTCTGGTTCGAGACCTTTATGTTGTTTCTTTTTCAGAATCAACTTAAAAAGAAGAAATTGGTGAAATGTATTTGCTACGGTTGCCAGGCAGACTGTACAGCTGTTTCTAAACCCGCCAAGGTTTTTCTTCAGCAGTCTTTGGCAACGATTACTTCGGCCACAAATCAAATGACTTATACGGGAGACTCATTTTTATTAATGAGAATTACCCTTTGTGTATAGTCTTCGAACTGTGCGTAGAGCAATCTTCAACGCGCAATATCATTTCCACCAATTCCGTTTCGCATGGGTCTTCGTTGAAAACCACAAATGCAAAAAGCACAATCAAAGTGTGCATGTTTTTTGTGCGTACATATACTCATACATGCACATTAGGGCGTACCAATCCTGACTTGAGCAGTTTTTTATTCTGGTTCGAGACCTTTATGTTGTTTCTTTTTCAGAATCAACTTAAAAAGAAGAAATTGGTGAAATGTATTTGCTACGGTTGCCAGGCAGACTGTACAGCTGTTTCTAAACCCGCCAAGGTTTTTCTTCAGCAGTCTTTGGCAACGATTACTTCGGCCACAAATCAAATGACTTATACGGGAGACTCATTTTTATTAATGAGAATTACCCTTTGTGTATAGTCTTCGAACTGTGCGTAGAGCAATCTTCAACGCGCAATATCATTTCCACCAATTCCGTTTCGCATGGGTCTTCGTTGAAAACCACAAATGCAAAAAGCACAATCAAAGTGTGCATGTTTTTTGTGCGTACATATACTCATACATGCGTTGCACATTAGGGCGTACCAATCCTTTTTAATAGTTTTTTCGTTTTTTTGTTATTTATTCGGTCTTTTATCATTATTATGACTTGAGCAGTTTTTTATTCTGGTTCGAGACCTTTATGTTGTTTCTTTTTCAGAATCAACTTAAAAAGAAGAAATTGGTGAAATGTATTTGCTACGGTTGCCAGGCAGACTGTACAGCTGTTTCTAAACCCGCCAAGGTTTTTCTTCAGCAGTCTTTGGCAACGATTACTTCGGCCACAAATCAAATGACTTATACGGGAGACTCATTTTTATTAATGAGAATTACCCTTTGTGTATAGTCTTCGAACTGTGCGTAGAGCAATCTTCAACGCGCAATATCATTTCCACCAATTCCGTTTCGCATGGGTCTTCGTTGAAAACCACAAATGCAAAAAGCACAATCAAAGTGTGCATGTTTTTTGTGCGTACATATACTCATACATGCGTTGCACATTAGGGCGTACCAATCCTTTTTAATAGTTTTTTCGTTTTTTTGTTATTTATTCGGTCTTTTATCATTATTATGACTTGAGCAGTTTTTTATTCTGGTTCGAGACCTTTATGTTGTTTCTTTTTCAGAATCAACTTAAAAAGAAGAAATTGGTGAAATGTATTTGCTACGGTTGCCAGGCAGACTGTACAGCTGTTTCTAAACCCGCCAAGGTTTTTCTTCAGCAGTCTTTGGCAACGATTACTTCGGCCACAAATCAAATGACTTATACGGGAGACTCATTTTTATTAATGAGAATTACCCTTTGTGTATAGTCTTCGAACTGTGCGTAGAGCAATCTTCAACGCGCAATATCATTTCCACCAATTCCGTTTCGCATGGGTCTTCGTTGAAAACCACAAATGCAAAAAGCACAATCAAAGTGTGCATGTTTTTTGTGCGTACATATACTCATACATGCGTTGCACATTAGGGCGTACCAATCCTTTTTAATAGTTTTTTCGTTTTTTTGTTATTTATTCGGTCTTTTATCATTATTATGACTTGAGCAGTTTTTTATTCTGGTTCGAGACCTGAAGACTGCTGAAGAAAAACCTTGGCGGGTTTAGAAACAGCTGTACAGTCTGCCTGGCAACCGTAGCAAATACATTTCACCAATTTCTTCTTTTTAAGTTGATTCTGAAAAAGAAACAACATAAAGGTCTCGAACCAGAATAAAAAACTGCTCAAGTCATAATAATGATAAAAGACCGAATAAATAACAAAAAAACGAAAAAACTATTAACTTATTTACTATTAACTTATTTCGGGTATACATCATTGAGGTTTCTTGGCAATGGATTGAAATTATAGCATTAGCGGGGTTTCAAGACTCCGGTCCACTGATTTATTTGCAAAAATTTATAGAGATGAAAAACTGTTAAGCGAATTTTAGTGGATCTAGGAGGATCACTTAGCGTTTTTGCTGAACTCTCTTTTTCAAATTAAAAATCAATAAAATAAACTATTTTCGACGCGTCAAAAATCGTAGGTTTTAAAACTTTTCGATTTCTAGAAAAAAAATCATTTATGAAAAAGTGTTAGGAGAATTTTAGCGGATCTAGGAGGACCACTTAGCGCTTTTTGGCAATATCTTTCTTTCTTCAAACTTAAAATAATTAAAATAAACTATTTTCGACGCTAGTATCCAAATGATTGTAGGTATACATCATTTAGGTTTTTTAACAATGGCTTGAAATTATCGATTAAGCGGGGTTTTTTATATGTTTCTAAATACCAACCAAGAAAACTAAAAAAAATGGCAAAAACAATATTTGAAATTTATCTACGTATTACCAAAATATAAAGTATTTTGCCTTAAACCGGAAGTAAGAAAATAAATATTTATTTAAAACAATATTTGAAGTTTTTTTGTTTTGTTTTTTTACTTGAGAAGTTTGTATGATTCAAGAAACTTTCCATAGTGTATCATTCAAATGGGATTTTCATTGCGATTGGGAAAAAAAATTATAAAGTACATAAAAGAGACAAATAGAAAAAGTAAAAAAAAAGAAAAATTGAAGTAAGAAAGTCAATATTTATTCAAAACTCATATTTGCTTTTTTTGTTTCGTTTTTTTATGCTTGAGAACTTTGTATGATTCAAGCAACTTTCCATAGCGTATCATTAGAATGGGCTTGTTATTGCGATTGGAAAGAAAGAATATAGGTGAAGCGCAAAATAGAAAGGGACCTAATTTAAAGATAAGGTCCCTTTCTATTTGCGCTTAGAATCGTCGACTTCACTTTCATAAAACGTGCATATCTCTGGGAGGGAACACTTTTGGGGCACGGGATCGGTCTCATTCGATGCTCAGATGTTGTCCACATCAAAAAAAAAGTGAAAAGTTAATGAAAAATTTTGTTCAGGAGAGCCATTTTCAAGATTAGGTCCCTTTCTATTTGCGCTTAGAATCGTCGACACTTTTGGGGCATGGGATCGGTCTCATTCGATGCTCAGATGTTGTCCACATCAAAAAAAGAAAAAAAAAAAAAATGAAAATTGATTTTTTTACCTTTAGGTCCCTTTCTCTATGCGCTGTCACATATACTAAAGACGGAGACAGATAGAAAAGTAAAAAAATTAGGGCTTAATTTATATAAAAAAATGCAATTCTAGAAAACCCCGATTATTTTAATTTCTTTAATAAAATTTGTATCTTGCCTACATTTTGGAACATTATTTTCTATACCACAAGCAGTTTTATTGAATTTTTTTATGATTAAACATATGACTTTTATTATTTTCCATTTTGTTCACAATACATCACGTCATTTTGTATGCTTCAAGGCCAAATTTCTCTTTCTATTGGCACTTTTAATGGATCATCAAATGAGATTATCACCCACATATGTTGCACATATGAAAAAAGAAGCTGTCAAAACGATTCATTTACGATGATTAAAAAACGAAATCGAAACTAAACTAAACAATTAAACCAAAATTGTGAAAATGCAATAAATTTTAATAAATAGCACATAAAAATTAGAAAAAAGGCAATTGTTGAGAAAAACAGCAAACTTTAAAAACAAACATCATCAAAGAGCAATTTAATTTATTTATTTCAAAATTGTTTCTTTAACAAATTATTAAACCCGATTATGTTTTTCTATATAAACAAACCAAACAGCCATTGAGTCATATAAACACAATGAACTCAGAACGGCCGAGAATATTTTTCTATCTTCAAAAAACAACATACGTACAACAACACAAAACTAAACGTATTTAAATATGTACATTTATATATAAAAAAATAAAATACTATCAAATGAAGAGCTCCTCAACATTAGACGTCACACCCCACAGAGAACAAATAAAAATATAATTATCTTAAGAAAACAATAACAATGAATAATAACAAACACGATGATGACGATGGCAATGCTGATCATCATGATGGCGATGATGAATGATGGGTATTCGCGTTTTGCAAATAAGCCAATAGTCGAACCCCAAAGAGATTATAATCAAGCAATCAACAAGTGTTAAAAGAAAAGCAGAAATAATAATTAGAGGAAAATTTCTTTGTGTCTGCCGCACTTATCGTTTTGTTGCACAAACAATTAGCCTAGAAAGCACAGAAAAG